>CM059803.1:33648900-34248900 GCA_030435695.1 Brachymystax lenok tsinlingensis
GATACAAAAGAGAACCAAGGTGAGAGCTGAGCTCTGTGTTTCTGACACAGACGGTCCTAACCTTAGGCGGTCTGTTTCTCAATACCGCCTTTCTTTCTCCCTTATCTCTCTCTTTCTCTCTTCTCGGTCATGCTTATGTATGTCTCTTCTCACTCCACATTTCCTGTTTCCTCCAACATAAGCGAGAGAGCGAGAGCGAGCGAGATACAGAGTATCAGGTATCAAGGTAAGACCCAAGTGCAGACTGTGTGAAGTAACAATGTTTATTGTAACAAGAGGGGCAGGAAAACGACAGGTCAAGGAAGGCAGGGGTTGATAATCCAGAGTAGGAGCAAAGGTACAGGACGGCAGGTCGGCTCAGGGTCAGGGACAGGCAGAGTGGTCAGGAGGGCGGGTACAGGGTCAGGACAGGCAAGGGTCGAAAACTTGGAGGACGAGAAAAAGAGAGGCTGGGAAAAGACAGGAGCTGACAGGACAAACGCTGGGGACCTTGCGGGCGCTGCAGGATTTCAGTCCTTCACGGCGTAGTGTGTTACCAATTGTTTTCTTGGTGACTATGGTCCCAGCTGCCTTGAGATCATTGACAAGATCCTCCCGTGTAGTTCTGGGCTGATTCCTCACCGTTCTCTGGATCATTGCAACTCCACGAGGTGAGATCTTGCATGGAGCCCCAGGCCGAGGGAGATTGACAGTTATTTTGTGTTTCTTCCATTTGCGAATAATCGCACCAACTGTTGTCACCTTCTCACCAAGCTGCTTGGCGATGGTCTTGTAGCCCATTCCAGCCTTGTGTAGGTCTACAATCTTGTCCCTGACATCCTTGGAGAGCTCTTTGGTCTTGGCCATGGTGGAGAGTTTGGAATCTGATTGATTGATTGCTTCTGTGGACAGGTGTCTTTTATACAGGTAACAAGCTGAGATTAGGAGCACTCCCTTTAAGAGTGTGCTCCTAATTTCAGCTCGTTACCTGTATAAAAGACACCTGGGAGCCAGAAATCTTTCTGATTGAGAGGGGGTCAAATACTTATTTCCCTCATTAAAATGCAAATCAATTTATAAAAATTTTCACATGCGTTTTTCTGGATTTTTTTGTTGTTATTCTGTATCTCACTGTTCAAATAAACCTACCATTAAAATTATAGATTGATCATTTCTTTTTTAGTGGGCAAACGTACAAAATCAGATTTTTATTTCCCTCACTGTATGTTTTCCATGCCAATAAAGCCCTTAAATTGAAGAGAGAGAGAGAGAGAGAGAGAGAGAGAGAGAGAGAGAGAGAGAGAGAGAGAGAGAGAGAGAGAGAGAGAGAGAGACTTTCAATGTGGAAGGCAAACAACCAACATCCTGCCAGAGCAGACAGACCTTGTGTCTATACCTGAGATTGCCTCCCCTGGCGGAAATGAATAAAGTTTTCTGCTTTTGTACTGCCGAATAAAGCACTTGAAGCTGAAAAAATTGTTGGAGAAGATTGTGTCCGTATGAGACATATACACAGCTCAACATCTTAGATTGTTCCACTGAGAGTTCAATCTGGGCTGAGTGAAAATGTTTTATCATTAAGTGGTGTTGGTAAGAGGCAAACCTCTTACTAACAGAGAGAGAGAGAGAGAGAGAGAGAGAGAGAGAGAGAGAGAGAGAGAGAGAGAGAGGAAGGGAAAGCTGTCTGATGACGTGACTCGCTCTAAATCAATTTTCGCTACAGCCCAGTGCTTCCTTCCTTCAGTCTCTCTCACACGCCCCATGCTTTCCACAAATCTGCAGTGGGAGGTGTGTGTGTGGGAGGGGGGAATACCTACTCAGATGTGGTTCTCTCCAGAGCAGTCGTTCCAGGGCAGGCCTTGAGGCATCCCTCCATCCTGTCTCTTTCTGCTCTACTTCCTACTAATCCAAATACAGTACCACTCTCTCTTTCTGCTTTTAATATTCATCATAGTAGCTTTTTAAGTTCTCCTCACCAGGTGTTGTGCTGAGGAGTTTAAAACTTAACTTGAAGTTTAGTTTCTCTTGAAGTTAAGTTTCTCTGAGCTGTAGGCTATTCATTGGAAGTATTGCAGTCTACCAAAGGTGGCCGGTGCCACCTTAATTGGGGAGGATGGGCTCATAGTAATGGCTGAAGCGGTATAAATGGAATGGAATCGAACACTTCAAACACCTGTTTTTTTTAATACCAACCATTATTATGAGCTGTCGATGCTCTAGCTTTGTGTCCATGTTCCTTGTGTGTAATAAATACATTAATGAATTAATAAAAGCCAGCGCCCTCCTGTGTTTTCTCAATGATGCTTAAGCAGCAATCCATCCTCAAATCTGTCCTGCCTCTCTCCACAAATTTTGACCTGAGACCCCCCCCCCCCCATTTCCATGGTGGCTAGAAGTGTTGGCTGATCTCATTGGCTGAGCTCAGAGCGAGACAAGGAAGGGTCATCCTAGAGACCTCTGGGATGTCTAAGCTGGCACAAAGGAGCATGAGTATTCGAGAGAAGGGCAGAGAGAGGCCAGGAGAGAGGCACAGTATCAGATAAGGAGAGAAAGAAAAAAAGAGAGTGAGACAAAAGATGGAGAGGAAAAAACTATTATAAGAGTGAGAGGATGGAGTGCGAAAGAGAAGGAGAACAGTATGGAGAGGAGTAGGCGTGTGTGTGTGTGTGCAAGAACACCTCTGCTTAATACCTGTCTCTGGGAGCATAAACAAGATTGAGAATGCTGGCCAGCTTATAAGAGCTGAAACTCTTGCCAGACATTTTGCAAGCAGACATTATGTATTGTTTGTTATTGACGCATTGAGAAATCACATTGCCTTCTTTTGCTCCTTCTTTTGTCTCTCTGTCTCTGTCCTTGAGAGAGAGAGAGAGAGAGAGAGAGAGAGAGAGAGAGAGAGAGAGAGAGAGAGAGAGAGATGGCTGCACACCAACCCTCCTTATACTGTGTTTCCTGTAGATGAGAAGAGATGTATGCAGACAGACATACACACTGTTGGTTAGGGTTGTAGTCGTAATGCTTAAAGGCAGTAGACATTTAATTGATTTATTCTACATAAACAAAAGCAATGCATTTCAAGGCACAATTTAGCAAGTCTATTACACAAGAAACACAGACTGCAATATTAAACATTGAAAAGACATGGTGACATTACCCTCCTAATATGTGTTTTTGTGTGCATGCATTGATATCAGGTTTGCACCAAACGTCTGCGCTGTGTATAGCCATTTGGATTTAACCTGGTTGGTGGTGTGAGGGGACTGATCTTTGGTTTCCATGGTTTCTCTGTCTTCCAGAAAGCCCGTCTGGCCAGGATACGAATATCCAAGACAGGAAGCTCTAATGCTTTCCTCCACAGCAAACGGAATGGCCTCTTCAGCGAAGCCTTGGAGCTCACGGTAAGAGAACACTCAATACAACCACCACTGACTGTACCAGTCTGATTTGTCGTTAGGAGCCCATCCCCCTCCACAACACTTCTGGACTCAAATAGCTAAAATACTCACACCGCACGACCCCTTTAACTCACATAGGCACTCTAAGGCACTCTTTACAACCCAGCCCAGTCACAACAGTAGAATGCTGTATGTTTGCCCTGAAAGTGTTCATACATCGGAGTGACACTTTCCCCCATGGGATAGACTCCTGCCTCTTAAGTACCAGCTCATATAATCACGCTTTGACTGCACTTCATTGAACACTTTATAGATTCCGTCTCTTTGAGGTAATCATTGACTCATAACTAAATGGGATAGATCAAAACAAGGTTACTACATTCACCAATCCAACCTTATCAGATCAGTTATTTTCTCAAGGCAGAAAGGATAGAGAAGACTTTATTCAAACAGGGCCCTTGTGATTCTTCTCTCTCTCCTCCTGGGTTCCTGGAAGACTAGGCCTGGCCTGGCTTCTGAGAACAGCTAAATGCAGTCCTGTTAAATATGCTGTAGTGTTAATGTGAACATCTTGGTGCTCAGCTGGGATCCAGGCTGCAGGCACTAGCAGACATGTAAACACAACTCGGGTTCCTCCTCTCCTCCCGTCCTCTCCTCTCCTCTGGGCTGAGACACACCAAAACACAAAGACACGTTAGCTGTCTCTGAATCTATAGCTTGTCCTTCTATACACCTATGAATTGTACTGGGATTTGACAGTGCCTTCACCAGCTCTCCCACGCACTATGAAGCTACCGTTAGCATGACTAAACTATAAAAACTAAAAGGTGAGCTTCTATGTTTTAGAGGTCCAGAGCAAAATTATCTCGTTGATGTCATGGGGATAAGCTAGCCTTCCATACATCTGCACCACACAGACGATTAGTACATTGTGTCCATGTATTATGCAGCCTCACCTGGTTACCTACCTGCCTGTAGTCTAGCTAATGGACCAGCCACCTGGGTGATTCACAGCAGCCCTCACACCAGTGGAGGCTGCTGAGGGGAGGATGGCTCATAAGAATGGCTGGAATGGAGCAAATGGAATGGCATCAAAACCATGTGTTTGATGTATTTGATACCATTCCACCCATTCCGCTCCAGCCATTACCACAAGCCTGTCCTCCCCAATTAAGGTGCCACTGACCTCCCGTGCCTCACACATCCTGCTGATTCTTTGTCTTTAGGAATGAGTAGGACAGGATCAGAAATAGCCTGAAGACGCAGCTGTGTCGGTGTGCTGATGCTCAGCACTGTTTAGGAGGTGAACTCTTCCTCACAGCACATAAAAAAAATGTGCTGCAACACTACTCACATACACAGGGGAGGAGGGAACTACATAACAAGACACAGTAGACATGGTGGAAACTCAGGCCGGTCTCATAGACTAGACGTAACATGGTACATGTAAATCCGGGACATTCAAATTAGTATGATATGTTACGTTTGGTATGGTTAAATAACACAGAAGGTTACTTAAGGCAAAAACAAAAGTAGGATGGTTAGTCGGGGAGGATGGGTGCACCTGATTCTAATAATTAGCTGGTTGATAAAACTAATCAGGTTAGTTACAACTGGGATTGGTTCCAAAATCTACAGGAGGGTAGCTCTCCAGGAACAGGGTTGGATAGCCCTTTGTTAACCTATCTTCTAACCCTAACCTTAACCCCTTAACACCTGGATTGTGCAACATTTGCATATTATTATTTTTTAAATTCTTCAAACTCTGTCAAATTGGTTGTTGACCATTGCTCGACAACCATTTTCAGGTCTTGCCATAGATTTTCAAGACGGTTTACGTCAAAACTGTAACTAGGCCACTCCGGAACATTCAATGTCGTCTTGGTAAGCAACTCCAGTGTAGATTTTGCCTTGTGTTTTAGGTTTTTGTCCTGCTGAAAGGGGAATTTTTCTTCCAGTGTCTGTTGGAAAGCAGACTGAACAAGGTTTTCCTCTAGGATTTTTCCTGTGCTTAGCTCTATTGCGTTTCTTTTTATAAAAAAAAACTCAATAGTCCTTGCTGATGACAAGCATACCCATAACATGATGCAGCCACCACCATGCTTGAAAAGTGGTACTCAGTGATGTGTTTGCCCCAAACATAACACATTGTATTCAGGACATGAAGTTCATTTCTTTGCCACATTTTTTGCAGTTTTACTTTAGTGCCTTATTGCAAACAGGATGCATGTTTTGGAATATTTGTATTCTGTACAGGCCTCCTTCTTTTGACTCTGTCATAGAGGTTAGTATTGTGGAGTTACTACAATGTTGTTGATCCATCCTCAGATTTCTCCTATCACCAATGGCCTCATGGTGAAATCCCTGAGCGGTTTCCTTCCTCTCCGGCAACTGAGTTAGGAAGGACGTCTGTATCTTTGTAGTAACTGGGTTTATTGATACACCACCCAAAGTGTAATTAATAACTTCACCATGCTCAATGTCTACCAATAGGTCAACCTTCCTTGTAAGGCATTGGAAAACCTCCCTGGTCTTTGTGGTTGAATCTGTGTTTGAAATGCACTGCTCGACTGATGGACCTTACAGATAATTGTATGTGTGGGCTACAGAGATGAGTTAGTCATTAAAAAATCATGTTAAACAGTATAATTGCACACAAAGTGAGTCCATGCAACTTTGTATGTGACTTGTTAAGCACATCTTTACTCCTGAATTTATTTAGGCTTGCCCTAACAAAGGGGCTGAATACTTATTGTCTCAATACATTTCGTCTTTTTATAATAAAAAAATTAAAAAAATCTAAAAACATAATTCCACCGTGAGATTATGGGGCATTGTGTGTAGGCCAGTGACGCAAAATCTCAATTTAATACATTTTAAATTCAGGCTGCAACACAACAAAATGTGGAGAAAGTCAAGGGGTGTGAATACTTTCTGAAACGTAACATATCATACTAATTGGAGTGTCCCGGATTTACATGTACTATATTGCATCTACCACTAAACGTTAAAATGATTAAAGCCTGTATTGTATTCAGCAATTTAAAAAAAATTAGAAAGGGTAGATTTTAGGTGGTGCGATGTTTATGCATTTTAACAAGCCAAACAAAGGGATTTGTCAGGGATTGCAGTGTGCTGTCCTGTCAGCCCTGACTGATGCAACCCAGTGAAAGTTAAAGTATGCGTACGTAATAGTGTTGCTTCTGTCCCTCTCCTTGCCCCAACCTGGGTTTGAACCAGGGACACTATGAACACATCAACAATGGTCACCCGCGAATCATCATTGCCTATCGCTCCACAAAAGCCGTGGCCCTTGCAGAGCAAGGGAAACAACTACTTCAAGGTCTCAGAGCGAGTGACGGCAGCGATTGAAACGCTACTAGGCCGGTGCTAACTACCTGGCCATTTCACACCTGTTACATGTATCTGGAGGAAAGACCTTCCCCCATTTTCTCTGACTGACATCACACTGCAATCTAGTAAATAGTGAGTTTCAGAGGCTTACTGCCCCTCTATTTCTAGCCTGAGGTATACTACAGACCAAACACACATCCTTCTACTTAATTTCGACGTACTAATTTATTTATGTAGTTGACATAAATTAATAAACATTATAATCAACATGAATCAACTTTTGAGTCAAACACCCAGCCGTCTGGCTGTTTCTCCTGCTCCCTCAGCCCAGAGATATAGCCAGTAGCAGCCCGTAACCCAGAGATATAGCCAGTAGCAGCCCAGAACCCAGAGATATCGCCAGTAGCAGCCCGTAACCCAGAGATATAGCCAGTAGCAGCCCGTAACCCAGAGATATAGCCAGTAGCAGCCCGTAACCCAGAGATATAGCCAGTAGCAGCCCGTAACCCAGAGATATAGCCAGTAGCAGCCCGTAACCCAGAGATATAGCCAGTAGCAGCCCGTAACCCAGAGATATAGCCAGTAGCAGCCCAGAACCCAGAGATATAGCCAGTAGCAGCCCAGAACCCAGAGATATAGCCAGTAGCAGCCCGTAACCCAGAGATATAGCCAGTAGCAGCCCAGAACCCAGAGATATAGCTAGTAGCAACCCAGAACCCAGAGATATAGCCAGTAGCAGCCCAGAACCCAGAGATATAGCCAGTAGCAGCCCAGAACCCAGAAATATAGCCAGTAGCAGCCCAGAACCCAGAGATATAGCCAGTAGCAGCCCGTAACCCAGAGATATAGCCAGTAGCAGCCCAGAACCCAGAGATATAGCCAGTAGCAACCCAGAACCCAGAGATATAGCCAGTAGCAGCCCAGAACCCAGAGATATAGCCAGTAGCAACCCAGAACCCAGAGATATAGCCAGTAGCAGCCCAGAACCCAGAGATATAGCCAGTAGCAACCCAGAACCCAGAGATATAGCCAGTAGCAACCCAGAACCCAGAGATATAGCCAGTAGTTGCCCGTAACCCAGAGATATAGCCAGTAGCAGCCCGTAACCCAGAGATATAGCCAGTAGCAGCCCGTAACCCAGAGATATAGCCAGTAGCAGCCCAGAACCCAGAGATATAGCCAGTAGCAGCCCAGAACCCAGAGATATAGCCAGTAGCAGCCCGTAACCCAGAGATATAGCCAGTAGCAGCCCAGAACCCAGAGATATAGCCAGTAGCAACCCAGAACCCAGAGATATAGCCAGTAGCAGCCCAGAACCCAGAGATATAGCCAGTAGCAGCCCGTAACTCAGAGATATAGCCAGTAGCAGCCCGTAACCCAGAGATATAGCCAGTAGCAGCCCGTAACCCAGAGATATAGCCAGTAGCAACCCAGAACCCAGAGATATAGCCAGTAGCAACCCAGAACCCAGCGATATAGCCAGTAGCAGCCCGTAACTCAGAGATATAGCCAGTAGCAGCAGCCCACTCAGACTCTCTGACTCAGAGAAGAGAGCGTCGTGCCCCAGCAAACACAGAACAAACCACTCCCACATTTACACTCACACTCTCTCCCTCCTTCACACACACACACTGAGCGTTCACTATACTGAAATGAAAACCTAGTAAAACTCTACCTGTGTCTTTTTGTCTCCTCTTTCACCTTTGACCTGAAGCAACTTCCTTACAAGATGAACCTTTCAGACCAGGTACAGAGACAGCAAACAGACACATACAGCACCTACTAAACCCCTCTATCTGTTGGCAAACAACACTGTGGAGCATTTTCACTCACAGTGTGTGTGTGTGTGTGTGTGTGTGTGTGTGTGTGTGTGTGTGTGTGTGTGTGTGTGTGTGTGTGTGTGTGTGTGTGTGTGTGTTTCAGAGTTCCATTGAGGAGGAGCAGCAGCTGAGCAAGAACCAGTCTCTATTAGAGAGCCAACACCACCACCTGCTGCATTGTCTGGAGAAAACCACAGTAAGTACACACACACATCAAACAAGAAAAAACGAAATGTTAAACATATTTTGTTTCTTATCAAATTTAAAATAATATTCAAATCAAACCCCCAACAGACATGAATTTTAGATAAATAAATTGTGTTTTTCAGATGTCCCTCTTCTCTTTCATCCCCCCTTTCTCTCTGTAGAATCACGAGTTTGCAGATGAGCAGTGTTATGAGCAGAGCTACCTGGACGGGGCACTCCAGAGCTACCCGTCTCAAAGCCCCTCCCTCTCCAGCCAAGAAGGCATGACGGGCACCTGCTGTACCCGCCACACCAAGAGGAACCACGCCCCTTTACCCAACTCCAGTATTCCCACGTGCGCTCTCTCACACACACACCCTCATCATAACCTGCAGGAGCTCAGCACCATCCACATCCAGCCCCTCAACACCAGGTGAGCTTGAAGCACTGACCAGAAGTCAGGTTTAACACTAAACATGGTAATATTATCAGGGCTACACTATTACTACTGACCCAGAGTCAGTCCGACTGTTAAAACAAGCCCATACTGTGAGCTTATGCTATGGGAAAAAAACATTAATTGGTTGACACCCAAGTCCATTACTAAAGACAATGATATCTAGAATGCCAAATGGCTGTTAATTTGTCTCTGATATTTTGCTTTTCTCCAGTGACGCTCTTTCATGGGCTCAGCAGCAATATACCTTCCTCTGTCATTTCACTTTATTTGATTAATTCTGTCATATTATGTTCCTCTTTTCCAAATCACTATGAATTAACAGAATTATTTCCAAAAACTTGTCAATATTAAACATGATATTAAGGTGTGAGACATTCATTAGAACTGTTAAGGCTCCATGGATTGATGAGGAATTGAACAACTGTATGGTTGAAAGAGATGGGGCAAAAAGAGTGGCTAATAAGTCTGGCTGCACATCTGACTGGTGGACTTACTGCAAATTGAGAAATGATGTGACTAAACTCAACAAAAAGAAGAAGAAACTGTATTATGAAGCCAAGATCAATGATATAAAGAATGATGGAAATTCAACTCCATCTTTCATTGAATCAGATGGCTTATTCATCACAAAACCAATTGATGTTGCACATTATTATAATGATTACTTAATTGGCACAGTGGGCAACCTTAAGCAGGAAATGCCAACAACGAACAGTGAGCCATCGTATTCATGAATTCAAAAACAAACTGAATGAAAAGCATTGTAAGTTTGA
Source organism: Brachymystax lenok tsinlingensis (assembly GCA_030435695.1). Classification (NCBI taxonomy): domain Eukaryota; kingdom Metazoa; phylum Chordata; class Actinopteri; order Salmoniformes; family Salmonidae; genus Brachymystax; species Brachymystax lenok. The sequence goes on from CM059803.1 coordinate 33,658,868, forward strand.
ATTCTGTAAAGTTAGCGTGGGACAGGTGGGAAAATTATTGTTATCGATCAATAATGACAAACCTCCTGGCATTGACAATTTAGATGGAAGGCTACTGAGGATGGTGGCTGACTCTATGGCCACTCCTATATGTCATATCTTTAATCTGAGTCTAGAGGAAGGTTTGTCCTCAGGCCTGGAGGGAAGCCAAAGTCATTCCGCTACACAAGAGTGATAAAGCGGCCTTTATTGGTTCTAACAGCAGACCAATCAGCTTGCTGCCAGCTCTTAGCAAACTGTTGGAAAACATTTTTATTGACCAAATAAAATGCTATTTCTCTGTAAACAAATTGGCATGCTTATAGAGAAGGGCACTCAACATGTACTGCACTGACACAAATGACTGATGATTGGTTGAAATTAATTGATAATAAGAAGATTGTGGGTGCTGTACTGTTAGATTTCAGTGCAGACTTTGATATTATTGACCATAACCTGTTATGTTTAATGCCTTTTCAACTTCTGCCATATTGTGGAGAGAGCCATCAATCTAATAGAACTCAGAGGGTTTTATTTAATGGAAGCTTCTCTAATGTCAAACATGTAGAGTGTGGTGTACTGTAGGGCAGTTCTAGTTTATTACTGGCCACCCATTCCAAAACTGACTGTAACTCCTTGTTAAGGGTTTCAGTGGTTGAATCATCAGCATACATGCACAGGCTTTGTTTAATGCCGGTGGCATGTCATTGGTAAAAATATAAAAAAGTAGAGGGGCTGGTCTTGAACATCTCTAAAACTAAGAGCATTGTATTTGGTATAAATCATTCCAAGCTCTAGACCTCACCTGAATCTGATAATGCAATGGTGCGGATGTTGAACAAGTTGAGGAGACTCAATTACTTGGTGTTACCTTAGATTGTAAACTGTCATGGTCAAAACATATAGATTCAATAGTTGTAAAGATGGGAAGAGGTCTGTCCACAATACCAAAAATGTTGTTTTTTTTGGCACCACACAAAACAAGTCCTGCAGGCTCTAGTTTTGTCTTATTTTGATTATTGTCTAGCCATCTGGTCAAGTGTTGCTAAGAAAGACCTTGTTAAGCTGCAGCTAACCAAGAACGGAGCGGCACGTCTTGCTCTTCATTGTAATCAGAGGGCGGATATAAATACTATGCATACCAGTCTCTCTTGGCTATGAATTGACGAGAGACTGACTGCATCACTTCTTCTTTTTATAAGAAACATTAATGTGTTGAAAATTCCAAGTTGTTTGCGTAGTCAATTTACGCACAGCTCTGACACACACTTACCCCACCAGGGTTATTTTCATAGTCCCCAAATCCAGAACAAATTCAAGTGTACAGTATTATATAGAGCCATTATTGCATGGCGTCTCTCAATACCAGACAACAGAAAGAGCTGGCCGCTACTATACAAGAGATTGTTCGTGAAGAGATTACCTCTGCCCTCAACTTACAATTAAAACCGGTAAATTAATAATTGGCAGTGATCACTGCTAAAGTGGATACCTATTCAACCAAAGTGGAAAGTCTGGAGAGGATAGCCAATGCGACAGACTTGGAAACAGTGCGAACTAGGTTGAAAAGGATAATCCAAATCCTAAAAGAGAAGATGGAATTCAATGTGCGGGTCACAGGACTTGAAACTGAAGCGGGGGAACCCAACTTTCTTCATGAGCAATCTTTTCTATGAACTGTCCGGGTAGGAGAAGCTGGGTCCCATGCCACTGATTAACATTGCGCATCGCACAGGTCCTCTCAGGAATGGATCTTATGTTTGATTGTACGGATCCACAGCTTTGAAGTCAAGCCATTAATTGTTCGCCTTGCAGCGGAATCCAGGGGTCTGACCAATGTGGGGAAGTGGATCAGCATCTACTCAGACCTGAGTGCCGAACTGCTAAAACAGAGGGAGACCTACAAAGAAGTGAGATCCCAGCTACGCAAGCTAAACCTAAGATGCGGCTTCATCCACCCGACAAAACATATCTTGACCTTCCAGAATACAACACACACATTGTCTACTGCCAGGGAGGATAAGCACATCAAGTCCAACACACAAGGTGACGAGCTGACAGACCTAGGTGCTGCCATAGGACAATGATGAGGAAACCCTCGCAAATGGGTAAAAGGAACACCATTATTATTATCTGGCCTATGTTCCAGGACATTTAGACATGGATGACTCCACGCCAATTAAATCAACAATGGATAATATATTGAAGTGCCATACAGACTGTGGTTGCTTCCTTGTGGGGCTACAGCACATTGCATCCCTATGGATTAAACTGCTTACAATAGATGGCCAGTCCCTAAGGGGCTGCCACACAATTCCTTTTTGCTAGTTTTTTTCTTTCTTCCTATGTTTAAGCTAATTTAGACCATATAATAATAAAAAAATGAAAATAAATAGGATATTTGAGTTTTTCTTAGACCAAAGAAAATACCCATCCCCCACCCCCAACAACAACAACCAATGGATGGGTTTCCCTGTAGGTCCAGCTTTTTGTTTTATATCCATAGGCTTATTAACACTGAAGATAATAATTACATCATTAATACTATTTTATTTTTTACAATGGCAACGCTAGCTATTGACTCTTGGAATGTGAAATCTAAACTCACCAATTAAATGTTCCCTCTGTCTTGATATCCTAACAATAAACCATGTTGATATAGCAATGCTTCTAGAAACACAACCGCTCCAAAAAGACTCACATAGAATAGAAAACCATTTGTACAAACTGGCTGCTTTTTCATCAGCCCCAAAGAAAACTAAAGGTGTAATCATAATGATACATAAGAAACTCAAAATTACCATCTTGGGTAAAGGCAAAGACCAAGAAGGCAGAATCACTTTCCTTAAATGTATCCATAATGAAAATAAAATTGCCTTTATTCATGTGTATGCTCCAAATTCATATGATTAATTTTCAAGTTTTTTTATTCTTTGAACAGCATATTGTCAGAATTAACTGAATTCCAACTGGTTATTGTACAGACAAATGCCATTCTGGACATGCAGGACAAATCTAATAAGACCAACTACAATCCACAGGCAACCAAGGCTCTCCAACATATACTCTCTGATTACAACCTCATTGATGCCTGGCGAGCTCATAACCCTAAAGCAAAAGAGTACACTTGCTATTAAAACAAGCACAAAACATTCTTCAGAATTGATTTCATACTATTATGTACTCCTCTATTTTCTTTCATCTAGAAAATAGAAATTCGACATATCTGATCATCATGCCTATCACTGCCAGATACAACTTTCAGAATCACCTAAAAGAGCCACACAATGGCGCTTTAAAGAAGATATCAGAATTGGAAAAGTTGTTAACGACATTAGAGTGTTCTCAACAAACACTTTTTTCAGACCAGGTAACAAACTATTGATAAGACAGAGAGCAAAATTTGCCATCCATCGAGTTAGACTCAACAACATTAGACCAATATCTCTCAATTCTACAGATCATGTAATCTCATTATACGGCGACAATATCTTACTTTAGCTAGACAATGTTCTCAATCTCTCCCAAATCATCAGAAAATTTCAGCTCTCTCTCAAGTTATAAAATCAATCTAACCAAATCTGACCCCGATGCAGGACTCTCTACTTATGGAATCCCAATCATATCCCATTTTAAATATTTGGGAATAGATATATTTTCTTCCTTAGATAAAACCATTGCCAGAAACTTTTAAGGGGAAATTTCAAAAATGTTCAACTTCATATTTGTAATCTCCAGCACCATCCCAAAATCACCATATGTGAAAATGGTGCATGTCCATGTTTTGTAGTAAAAAATATAAATGAAGATACATGGTGTTTCCAATGACATTATCAACAAATTACTAGACAATTAGTAGGTAATACCTACTCATAATTGGTTAAAATCACATGATGCACACCGATGATGTCATTGGAAACTTATTGCATCTTCCTCTATCTTTTTTACTACAAAACATGAACACGCCCATTTTCACATATGTGGATGTTGGGATGGAATTGTGAAATTTCAAATCAATTCAATTAGACCTCAGCAGATGGACAAATATCCCATTTGCTTTAACCGGACAAATATCCATTGTCAAAATGAATATATTGCCACGGCTGAATTTCTGTAGTTCTGTGCTTCCCTTGTCTCACCTTCTGGCTGTTGGGATGAAATCCATAGCTCGGTTTAAAAATGTATATGGTAAGGTAAGCGAGCCCGGATAAAATTAACAAACTTTTAAAGGGGGAAAGACGTAGGAGGACTATCCATACCAAACTTTGAATTGTATTTCCAGGCACTAGCATTTCATCCCATCCTAAATTGGCTTAGACATGATTCTTTCATCCGCTGGCTGAGTATTGAGAGAAATATGGTGTCTCCTATTGCCCTGGAAGAGGGGGTCAATCAATCAAATGTATTTATAAATCCCTTTTTACATCAGCCGATGACACAAAGTGCTATACAGAAACCCAGCCTAAAACCCCAAACAGCAAGCAATGCAGGTGTAGAACCATGGTGGCTAGGAAAAACTCTCTAGAAAGGCAGGTACCTAGGAAGAAACCTAGAGAGGAACCAGGCTCTGAGGGTTGGCCAGTATTCTTCTGGCTGTGCCCGGGTGGAGATTATAACAGTACATGGCCAAGATGTTCAAACGTTCATAGATGACCTTCAGCGTCAAATAATAATAATTACAGTGGTTGTAGAGGGTGCAACAGGTCAGCACCTCAGGAGTAAATGTCAGTTGGCTTTTCATAGCCGATCATTCACAGTTAGAGAGAGAGTCGAAAACAACAGGTCCGGGACAAGGTAGCACGTCCGGCGAACAGGTCAGGGTTCCATAACCACAGGCAGCAGCACGACCAGGTGGACTGGGGACAGCAAGGAGTCATCAGGCCAGGTAGTCCTGAGGTTCTCAGAGAGAAGAGAGAGAGAGCGCGAGAGAGAGAATTAGAGGGAGCATACTTAAATTCACACAGTACACCGGATAAAAATACTCCAGATATGACAGACTGACCCTAGACCCCCAACGCATAAACTATTGCAGCATAATTACTGGAGGCTGAGACAGGAAGGGTCGGGAGACAATGTGGCCCCGTCCAACGAAACCCCTGGACAGGGCCAACCAGGTAGGATATAATCCCACCCACTTTGCCAAAGCACAGCCCCCACACCACTAGAGGGATATCTTCATCCACCAACTTACTACCCTGAGACAAGGCCGAGTATAGCTCACGAACATCTCCCCCACGGCACGAACCTGAGGTAGGGCGCCAACACTCAAGTGACGCACCCCTCCTAGGGACGGCATGGAAGAGCACCAGTAAGCCAGTGACTCAGCCCCCGTAATACGGTTGGAGGCAAAGAATCCCAGTGGAGAGGGGGGAACCGACCATGCAGAGACAGCAAGGGTGGTTCGTTGCTCCAGTGCCTTTCCGTTTACCTTCACACCCCTGGGCCAGACTACAATCAATCATAGGACCTATTGAAGAAATGAGTCTTCAATAAAGACTTAAAGGTTGAGACCGAGTCTGCGTCTCTCACATGGATAGGCAGACCATTCCATGAAAATGGAGCTCTATAGGGAGAAATCCCTGCCTCCAGCTGTTTGCTTAGAAGGACAATAAGGAGGCCTGCGTCTTGTGACCATAGCGTACGTGAAGGTATGTACGGCAGGACCAAATCGGAAAGTTAGGTAGGAGCAAGCCCATGTAATGCTTTGTAGGTTAGCAGTAAAATCTTGAAATCAGCCCTAGCCTTAACAGGAAGCCAGTGTAGAGAGGCTAGCACTGGAGTAATATGATCAAATTTTGGGTTCTAGTCAAGATTCTAGCAGCCGTGTTTAGCACTAGCTGACGTTTATTTAGTGCTTTATCCGGGTAGCCGGAAAGTAGAGCATTGCAGTGGTCTAATCTAGAAGTGACAAAAGCATGGATACATTTTTCTGCATCATTTTGACAGAAAATTTCAGATTGTTACAATGTTACGTAGATGGGAAAAAGCTGTCCTTGAAACAGTCTTGATATGTTCGTCAAAAGAGAGATCAGGGTCCAGAGTAACCGAGATCCTTCACAGTTTTATTTGAGACGACTGTACAACCATCAAGATTAATTGTCACATCCAACAGAAGATATCTTTGTTTCTTGGGACCTACAACTAGCATCTCTGTTTTGTCCGAGTTTAAAAGTAAAACATTTGCCACCATCCACTTCCTTATGTCTGAAACATAGGCTTCCAGGGAGGGCAATTTTGGGCCTTCACCATCTTTCATCAAAATGTACAGCTGTGTATCGTCAAGTTAACATTATGTTTCAGAATGACATCACCAAGAGGTAAAATACATAGTGAAAACATTAGTGGTCCCAAAACGGAACCTTGAGGAACACTGAAAATTACAGTTGAGGACAAACCATCCACAGAGACAAACATATCTTTCCGACAGATAAGATCTAAACCAGTCCAGAACTTGTCCGTGTAGACCAATTTGGGTTTCCAATCTCTCCAAAAGGTTGTGTGATCGATGGTATCAAAAGCATCACTAAGGTCTAGGAGCACGAGGACAGATGCAGAGCCATGGTCTGACGCCATTAAAAGGTTATTTACCACCTTCATGAGTGCAGTCTCAGTGCTATGATGGGGTCTGAAACCAGACTGAAGCGTTCCGTATACATTGTTTGTCTTCAGGAAGGCAGTGAGTTGTTGCGCAACAGCTTTTATTTATTTGTTTGAGAGGAATGGGAGATTCGATAGTTTTTTATATTTTCTGGGTCAAGATATATTTTCTGGCTTTTTCAAGAGAGGCTTTATTACTGCCACTTCTAGTGAGTTTGGTATACATCCGGTGGATAGAGAGCCGTTTACTATGTTCAATATAGGAAGGCCCAGCACAGGAAGCAGCTCTTTCAGTAGTTTAGTTGGAATAGGGTCCAGTATGCAGCTTGAAGGTTTAGAGGCCATTACTATTTTCATCAATGTGTCAAGAGATATAGTATTAAGAAAACTTGAGTGTCTCACTTGATCCTAAGTCCTGGCAGTGTTGTGCAGACTAAGGACAACTGAGCTTTGGAGAAATATGCAGATTTAAAGAGGAGTCCGTAATTTGCTTTCTAATGATCATGATCTTTTTGTCAAAGAAGTTCATGAATTTATCACTGCTGAAGTGAAAGCCATCCTCTCTTGGGGAATGCTGCTTTTTAGTTAGCTTTGCGACAGTATCAAAAATAAATATTGGTCTTCACTGATATATCCCTTAAACAATTTAAACTACGCTTTGGTCCTATTATTGCTCACACAATTTCTATTTGGGTCAACATTTCTAAACAATGTAACTGGGAATCAAAATGGCATGCCCATACTCCAATATTTCACAATAGCGCCTTGCGATGTGTAGGGCGGCTTTTTGCATCATCCCAATAGTCAAAATGTGGAATTCGTACCCTTGCCGATATCATGGACAGTAATGGTTTGAGAGCATTCCAAGATTTAAAAGACACATACACATTACACACACACACACACAACTTAGGTCAGCTATGCTGGCCTATGGAGTCCCTTGCGAAAACTAACTACCAAACCTTCCAACGATGGGATTTTAGGGATGCACCGATATGACATTTTTGGCCGATACCTGGTATTTTCCTTGCCCCAAAAAACGTTACCGATAACCGATATTTAAAATTTTAGCTGCCTTAAGCATTCTAGTACAGTTAAATAGTTCACACACACACACACACACACGGACGCAGCGGTCTAAGGCACTGTATCTCAGTGCAAGAGGCATCACTTCAGTCCCTGGTTCAAATCCAGGCTGTATCACATCCGGCCGTGATTGGGAGTCCCATAGGGCGAAGCACAATTCGCCCAGCGTCGTCCGGGTTTAGCCGGGGTAGGCAGTCATTCTAAATAATAATTTGTTCTTAACTGACTTGCCTAGTTATATAAAGATTACACACACACACACACACCACACTGACCAAAAAGTTATTTTGTTGGCATTTACGTATGTCCCCATTACCAGTAAAACATAATCAAAAGCTATTTCTTTCACTTATTTGCTGTGCTGTTTCATTGTTCATTAGTTCAGTCGTTTCATTCTCAACTAGGATTTCATCATCAAGAAGTGAAGTTTCAGCTCTGTCTGTCCGTGGCCTCTCTTCCTTGGTGCGCACTGTCACTGTGTCCGTTTCCATCTTGTCCAACTGTGTATGTAACATTTCACGTAAACCATGTTTCTTGTCTGCATTGAAGTAGCGGTCCTTGTACCTAGCATCGTGGCGACACAGTAAAGAGGCTCAGAGAGAATACCACCGAACCGCTTGTTCACAGCCTTGAGTACTTTTGTAAGTTTTAACCCCACGGTCTGTCGGCAGTTTTGTTGAGCAGGCGTTTCAATGCCATGACAGAGGGTATCACGTCTGCTGCAGACGCAGTTGATTAGCTTATTTCTTAGTCAGTTTTTAGTCCGTTGTTCGAATGGCACTAGGAGTGTGTTTCCAATGTTTCCAAGTTTCAAACGTTCTCAAATGCCATTGAAATGGCAGCAGCGGTATGAGAACCAGTACATTCTTGAGCATGCAATACGGCTTTCCTCAGTACGAAATCCTTGTCGACCCACTGTGCTGTCAGACTCAGTATGCTCATGGGGATGACATCGCTAGTCCAAATGTCAGTCGTGACGCCCATGGCAAGTAGCATAATGAATTCTATTATCTTGGCGTCAATGGATTTTGGCTTTGAGTTGTCTCGCTGAAATGTTCTTACTCTTTCAAATGACTGCTCAACTTGAACTTGTTTAGTTGTTGGAAGTGTGCGCTTAGTATTTTTCTGCTTTTATTCTGTGTAGGGCTGTATTTTTTGTGGTGTCATTACATCATCTACTTACTTTATATACGTATGCACGTCAGCTTTGGCATCGATTTTGCACATCGGCGTTAAACTAGACATTGGGCCGATGCCGATGTTGGCATTTTTAGCTAATATTGTCCGATTCCGATATGCTCACGATATATCGTGCATCCCTATGGGATTTATAAATAAATTATCTGGGTTCCCGAAAGGACTGATCTTTATAATATATAAACAACTTTTGGAAAGCTCATATTCTGAGCTTGCCATTAAAAAGTATGGTCCACAGATCTAACTGAATCTCAACAATCCTTTCACTGGAACAGAATGAGGAAAAATATGACCTTGGCATCCCGTAATCTGAACCATCAACTTATAAATGTTAAGTTCTTTCACAGACTTGATTTAACACCAAGGAATCATTTTACGATGAGATTGGCCCCAACTCCCAACTGTTTACGATGTCCCCTAAATCAGGAAGGCACATTCCTCCATATGACGTTGGAGTGCCCTGCAGTTAAATGCTTCTGGGGAAAAGTTACTAAATTCATTTCAAAGTGGATTATTAAATACACCATCTAGTACCGTGTCAGACCCCCCTTTGCCTCCTGAACAGCCTGAATTCTTCAGGGCATGGAAATGTTGCTCAATTGGAATCAAGGGACCTAACGTGTGTCAGAAAAACATTCCCCACACCATTACCCACTATGACCCCACCACCACCAGCCTGTACCTTTGACACCAGGAAGATAAGGCCATGGACTCATGCTGCTTAGGCCAAATCTACTTGCACATCCTCATCTGCACATATATCACTAGTGTAAATTGCTAAATTGTAATTACTTCGCCACTATTGGCGTATGTATTGCCTTACCTCCTTACTTCATTTGCACATACTGTATACAGATTTTTCTACTGTGTTATTGACTGTACATTTGTTTATCCCATGTGAAACTCTGTGTTGTTGTTTTTGTCGCACTGCTTTGCTTTATCTTGGCCAGGTCACAGTTGTAAATGAGAACTTGTTCTCAACTAGCCTACCTGGTTAAATAAAGGTGAAATAAAAAATGTAATAAAAATCCTGACTGCCATCAGCATGACGCAACAGAAACTGGGATTCGTCAGATCAGGCGACATATTTCCACTCCTCAATTGTCCAGTGTTGGTGATTGTGTGCCAACTGGATGGAGACATGTTGGCTGGGTGGGGTTGGGGTACTGGGATGGGATGGGAGGTTGGTGGTGGAGGCCCACTTATTTAAAAAAATGGATTCCTGTTGATACTGAATATATTATTTATTATTAAACTGTGTATTTCTTCTTTTTTTCTTATTTTGAGTGGCAGCTGACGGGAACAGGTTTTATAAATGGATAATTTGAAATGGATAATGTACCTGTAACCTCCCCTCAACAAAAACAAAACAAATAAACATTTGGTCTCAGAAAATATGATGTTCCTCATCCCCTCCTCTCTCTCTCTCTCCAGTCGCTCCAGTCTGAACATGCGTGTGGACGAACCCGTGCGCCTCAACTGCCAGACCGGCACGATCACCACTGCGATCATCAGCATTCCAACGCCCCCAGCGACCACTCCTGAGAGCGACGCCCACCCCCCACCCCCAGGCCCCGCCCTTCAGAACGTTGTGAAGGTGTCTGCGCTGTGAGGGTAGGAGCGCAGCAGGACGCGCGGACAGACAGACAGATAGGATGGATAGTCAGACTCATGCAGATAGACAGAAGGACAGTGCGAAGGATACGACAGACGAGCAGGCGACTGCTCTGAAGGCCGAGTCCAAGACTGAAGACATGGAGAAGGACTGCCCTCTAGTGGAGATCTACTGTAATGACATGGACTTCCTGTAGAAATGGAGGATGGATTTTAGATACAGTCTACTGTAGGTGTCTGGGCGCTTCTGTATGTTTGAGTGGCCGTTTTGTGTGTGTTTGCGGGGTATAAGTGTGAGTGAGAGAGAATGTGTGTTAGAGAAAACAAAAAAGGTTTGAGTTTTTGGAGTGTATGAATGGGTGTATGAAAGAGAAGAGAAGCACTTGGTGGGTCACTGGAGAGATGTAGAGAAGAAAAGTCATATGTCACTGTGCACGCAGCACCTTTTTATGGTTAGTGCTATCCGGGATCATTGGGACATCCCTACACTAAACCTTAACCCTTACCTCACCCTAACCTTAACCATTTTAAAATGTCAACTTCAATGGGGTATGGATGTCCCAAGGATCCCGGATAGCAAGGACGACCTTTTTATGGTTTGGAACCTGAGTTTGACATTTGACCTGTCTGGTCTTTACATCGTTACAGCAGGAAACAGTGACCATATCAAAGAAATGAACGCAGACATATTGAAATCATTAACGTTTTCCTCTGGTTTGTTTAGTTATTTATGGTTTGATTCAGTTTGATCCACTTATCCGTCATCATAGATCACTCACCATCCAAAATCTTTTGTTTTCTTGTTTTTTTTCTCCCCAGGTATAATTTAATTTCACAGTGAAAATTCTTAACAGATCAAACTATGGTAGGTGTCTGTGTCAGAGAATCTAGTGGGTTTCTTATATTTGTGAACGTGTATGTGTGTATGCCTGTATGAGTGTGTTTGAGGAGCTGTCTGTAGTTTAGCTCTTTCTGTAAGTGTCCGTGGCTCTGTTTATGTGTGACTAGCTGCCACTCATGGAAAGCTCCTGTACACATTTCTGTCCAAAATTCTCAGCTGGAAGCCTTTTACACAATATGTGCCTGTTTCGTTTGAGTAAATTCTTGATTTTATTTCTCTTCTTTTTGTAGGTCGGTTTCCCTCCCTTTGCTTTCCTCTGGGCTCTAGTTGTAGATATTCAACAGACCTTTTATGTAAACTTGCTTCATTCTCCAACACCAAGACCAAAAAGGTTGTATTTAAACTTAAACCACATCTAACTAAAAGCACAAGGTGTTTGCTGAGAATTTCTGACAGAGATCTGTCCAGAGCCTGGGTTATATTGTGAATATTGTTAATAGAATATTTTGTAATATTTGCCCATTGTTTGGCAGAGCCAGTGAAGCTGTCCTCTCTCACTCTCTTTCTCTCTCGTTGTCGTCCTGTGTATCTCTTTCTCTCTCGTTGTCGTCCTGTTGTATCCTTCCCTCCGTTCTGTGTGAATAACAATATGCTTTTGGTAGTTGTTTTTAGTCGTCAATGTTTTCTCCCCAAACACAGCTGGCATTTTTCAAAGTTGTTGGGTGTCTGTAATCTTCTATGTGGATAGAAACTTGGTGTTTGTACTTTTTCTGTGGCCTTCCATGTTTTTCCCCTGGGACATTCTAGGTCTTAAATGTTTAATTTTTTTCCTGGAGAACTTGAACCTGGGACATCTGTTGTCATGGTGACCACAGAGACACGGAGGACTAGATGACACCCACCCATGGACCTAAACATCTAACACTAGCCATTTATCTTCTGGGTTACAGGATCTGAAATGTCTCTTTACCAGAGACTAAAGTTGGGCTCAGTTCCACTTTAATTCAGTATATTCAGACTGAATTCAGACCCCAACCCTTCCAGAGATACAGGCACACAAAGGGGCAATGCAGAGTAGATCCATGGCATCTATCTACGACATGACACAGGACCTGTGAACCAACCAAATCAAAAGGGTTCAACTATGTTGGATCAGGAAGTTAATGGTATTGTTTATTTAGTGGATGACCTGCATTTGTAAGCACAGGTATTGCCACTTTAGAACTCGATTATGTATTCCATAACCATAGCCCCCAGGATCTAATATAGATCCAGTCGTTATGGGATAGAACGTTGCGATCTTGCCCACCTGCAGGGAAAACAACCTGTGGTTACCTACAGTACATCCGGAAAGTGATCAGACCCCTTGACTTTTTCAAAATGTTGTTACGTTACAGACTTATTCTAAAATGTGTTAAATAAAAAAAAATGTCCTCATCAATCTACACACAATACCCCATAACGACAAAGCGAAACCAGGTTTTTCAAAATTTTTACAAATGTATTCAAAATAAAAAAAAAGTATTCAGACCCTTTGCTATGATACTTGAAATTGAGCTCAGGTGCATCCTGTTTCCTTTGATCATCCTTGAGATGTTTCTACAACTTGATTGGAGTCCACCTGTGGTAAATTCAATTGATTGGGCATGATTTGGAAAGGCACACACACCTGTCTTAATAAAAGATCCCACAGTTGACAGTGCATGTCAGAGCAAAAACCAAGCCATGGAGGTCAAAAGGAATTGTCCATAAAGCTCCGAGACAGAATTGTGTCGAGGCGCAGATCTGGGGAAGGGTACCAAAAAATCTCTGCAGCATTGAAGATCCCCAAGAACACAGTGGCCTCCATCATTCTTAAATAGAATACGTTTGGAAACACCAAGACTCTTCCTAGAGCTGGTCACCCGGCAAAACTGAGCAATCGAGAGAGAAGGGTCTTGGTTAGGGAGGTGACCAAGAACTTAATGGTCACTCTGACAAAGCTAAATAGTTCTCTGTGGAGATGGGAGAACCTTCCAGAAGGTTCAACCATCTCTGTAGCACTCAACCAATCAGGCCCTTATGGTAGAATGGCCAGACGGAAGTCACTCCTCAGTAAAAGGCACGACAGCCCACTTGGAGTTTGCCAAAAGGCACCTAAAGACTCTCAGACCATGAGAAACAAGATTCTCTGGTCTGATGAAACCAAGATTGAAATCTTTGGCCTGAATGCCAAGCGTCACGTCTGGAGGAAACCTGGCACCATCCCTACGATGAAGCATGGTGGTGGCAGCATCATGCTGTGGGGATGTTTTTCAGCAACAGGGACTGGGAGACTAGTCAGGATCGAGGGAAAGATAAACGGAGCAAAGTACAGAGAGATCCTTGATGAAAACCTGCTCCAGAGCACTGAGGACCTCAGACTGGGGCAAAGGTTCACATTCCAACAGGTTAGCAACCCAAAGCACACAGCAAAGACAACGCAAGAGTGGCTTCGGGACAACTCGCTGAATGTCCTTGAGTGGCCCAGCCAGAACCCGGACTTGAACCCAATCGAACATCTCTGGAGATACCTGAAAATAGCTGTGCAGCGATCCAACCTGACAGAGTTTGAGAGGATCTGCAGAGAAGAAAGGGAGAAACTCCCCAAATACAGGTGTGCCAAGCTTGTAGCATCATACCCAAGAAGACTTGAGGCTGTAATCACTGCCAAAGGTGCTTCAACAAAGTACTGAGTAAAGGCTCTGAATACATTGTAAATGTGGTATTAAAGTTTTACATTTTTTATAAATTTGATTAATGAGGGGTAAAAAACAATTTAATCAATTTTAGAATAAGGCTGTAATGTAACAAAATGTGGAAAAGGTCAAGGGGTCTGAATACTTTCCGAATGCACTGTAAGTTACTCCATTGGCTCACAACAAAAACTTGACCTTTTTCAAACGCAATTTTCTTGTTGTCTGCTTGTTTTAGTCAATTACAAAACTAAATTTAAGAGAAGTACAACACGTCTAAAGATTACTTTCCAACATTACCTGCTCCCTAGCGTTCTCACTACATAGAAAAACATAATATTGTAGGGCTTCTCTCATGCCCCTTTTCATGACGATGCTAGCAGCCACCTGAGTGAGTGAGTGAGTGCTAGCTATCTACCGACCGGAACATTAGGCTAGCCAAGGCAACACAAACAAACAGACTATACAGCTACAAGCAGTTAGTGGAGTTACAAAACAAATGGTACTAAACAAGTTAAATGTCTTACCTGTGACTAAATGTTTTCCACACATAGATACGTGTAGCCTACATGGACACCGCGTCCCACACCGAATAGCCTGAAGCCACAGGGCTCTTTCAGCAGGCTCTATTTCCTTATATGGGAGCATTGCGAACCTTAGGTTGGGATTTTTTACCTGGCTACAAGTACATTGAACAACACAGAAGCTTTTCAGCATGGTTTGCTATTTCTGTATAACAAAAACTTTACAACGAGGTTGACAATTTTACAATGGGGGTCAATAGGAAATAATGTTGGATTTCCCCAATTTGTGGGCCTGATCAAGGGTATATCCGACTAGGACTATTAGTGTACGCATAATACACAGTCAGACGTTCTCTGTCACAGAGCAAACAAAGAAAAACAAGCACAGGCAGGCAGGCACTTTTCCGAAGTGAATTACATCTTACTCACAGTTTCCTGGCCTGGTTGTAACACTACTTTAATTAGATTGACAGAGAAGCGGTGTACAACAGCGGTCTGTAAAAGTAGGTTCCCCGTTATTGGGATGAAATAGAAAAGCGTTATCACAAGTCCTGCATACCATGACTTAAATCAAATAAAAAGGCTGACTTTGCAGTCTAGCCTACCATGACACTGTAGGGAGGGCAGTGATCAAACACACAATACTCCCCTTAAAAGTGTCAAATCATTGTTATCTTTTCCCTAATGATTAACACTAAGGTCTGTTATTGTGTCAGTCCTCTCTCTTTTTTGTTTTCCTTTCCCTTAGCCAACTTGTCTTTTCTTCGGCTCAGTCTCTCCGTCACTCTCTTTGCTTTCCCCTTCCCCTGAGTCCTGTCGTTGTCGACACTAATGCTGTGCGTATCCTGTCAGTCGTTGGTTATTATTTATGACCTTGTCTTGTGTCCCGACTGTGAAAACGCCTGATAAAAACATCTATATCTGCCGAAACCACCTCTGACTCTGTCTTTTATGTCATCCACTAACAGACATTTGGGGTGGTGGGATGTAGTGTGTGTGTCTGTATGATAGTTGTAAG
This sequence comes from Brachymystax lenok tsinlingensis, assembly GCA_030435695.1. Classification (NCBI taxonomy): domain Eukaryota; kingdom Metazoa; phylum Chordata; class Actinopteri; order Salmoniformes; family Salmonidae; genus Brachymystax; species Brachymystax lenok. The sequence continues at coordinate 33,674,477 of CM059803.1, forward strand.
TAGCTTTTCTTCCTTCACTAATTGCAATTTCACACATGCTGATGACAGTAAGAACAGGTGCTGAACAGTCATACTCCTCATAAAGGCATCGTTACGGCACATACTGTACAATCCCATTAGCTATTGTCTATTCAATTCATACATCTATACATGTGATAAAAAGGCTACCAGCCTGGCTAGCATGTTTTAATATTTACCTGAATAAACTCAGGTAAAGACCCCAAAAGTGAGAGTAGAGAGGAAAACGGGAGAGGGAGGGGGCAGAGGGAAAAGAGGAAGGGAGAGCAGAGGGGATGAAAGAGTAGGCTACAAAATTAAACACTGTAAAAGTTGTAAATGAATAGAAAAGCTGTAAAGACACATTTTCTGATAATTTCATGATATAGCCTACTCACTGAGTCTCTGCCCCTCGTCACGATGACGTGTATTAGCAGAATCACAACCATGGGCATCCAGAAGAGAGTGAAGGTGATGATGATGTACCCGAAGCGCTTGGCCAGTTTCCCCTCTGTCCTCTTCTGTCCCCTCTCCCTAGCGGTGGGGGTGAGGAGACACACGGCCCCCACTCTCTCCTGAGCTTTCTCCGCTGCAGGGGTGCTGGAATTCTCCGACACTCTGATCACCGTGCACCGTGGGAGTTGCAGAATCTCCGACGCTCCAACTGCTGGTAAGGATCTGAACGTGTGCCCCGGTGCTATCCGCGGTGCTGAAACAACAGAGTTCTGCCAACTCCAGATGTGCCTCGACACAGAGTCGAACACTTTGTTACCGTGTTGCCTGACTACTTTAAATATCCTCACGTAGTGAATAACTATTAAAGTTAGGCTGCAGCCCCACACTGGAACCTAAACATACGCGCCAAACGGGTCCATGTGTTTGTCTACATGACGACGGCACATCATGTAAAACAGATAGCGTCTGGCCAGAGCCAGCGAAAGGATGGCTAGAAGTTACCCGAAATCCCATATGGCGTGAATCCAAAACTGAATCCTGGCCTTCGTCTTCTTGTTGTGAACACTGGCGGTTCTGGGGGCAGGGGGCCAGTGCCCCTGTGACAACAATTTTGGACCCCCTTGTGGCCCCCCTAAATGTGGAGTATGAAATAATTTTTGCATAACAAATTTCTGCTAGCGTTCTTTTTTTACATCCGTTATTAGACAGTGGCAACGTGGAACACTAATTAAACCCACACATTTATTAGAGGGACATGGTCTTTTGCCTACTAATGCCTGCAATGAAGTGAAGAAAACGATATGACAACAATAACGTCTAATGTAACTGGCCCCTCTAACAGTACAACTGGCCCCTGCTTGGCCCCCCGGTTGAAAGGGTCTAGAACCTCCACTGGTTGTGAAACGGGATAGCGATGGCCTGGAACCGTTCTATGCTGATGCTGACCAGGGTGAGCAGCTGAACGCAACTGCAGAGGGCATAGGTGAACTGCTGCAGGAAGCAAAGCAGGATCGACTGCGGCACCTCCTCTCGCCTCCCCTCAAGTAGCACAGACAGCAGAAAGAGCGGGGTGTCCAGAGAGCATTTCAATAGGTCGTTGGCGGCCAGGTTTACCAGGAGCCATTATTGGCAGTCTGCACAATCTTAGTCCTGTACATCACCCAGCACACCAACAGGTTCCCCGGCAGTACCAGGAGAAAAGTTAGGCTCAACACCAGATAGTTGAACACGAGGAACACCGTGTCCACTCGTGCCTCACAGCTCAGTGTGGTTCCGTTCAAAGCGTTGTCCATCACTGTACAGTACAGTTGAAATGTCCTATTCTGTCAATTTTTCACTTTTTCCCAGTTCATCCTAGCCCAGTCCCTCATCATTTAGTTTACTCAAATCTTTACAGTTAAAACAAAATGTAAAATGTCTCCCAAAACTGCAGACATAGCCATGCTCCTAGCCCTTTCCCCTCTCACAAGGCAGCACAGAGGATACGGAATACTTTTGATAGCAGCATCCTTGACCTAGCTAGCCTATGACACACCACAGGTCAATGGGGAGAATTGGTCATAATTTAAAGTGTTCTGTGATTGAGTGGCATATTGAGGGAGGGACTGTTCCAAGCCTGATTTGATGAGCTGGGCTTTGCTGGCTGATTGGAGTGTATTCAGGTTTGGTCCGTGTGACCTTGCTGTTCTACCCTGTGTTGTTCTGAGGTTGATGACTGAGCATTTTCCAAGAATACGGTCATGGCTGCATTCACACAGGTACCCCAATTCTGATCTCTCCAATAATTGGTCTTTTGACCAACCACATCAGATCTTTTTCAGAGCTGATTGGACAAAATCTTTTTATATCAGAATTGGTCTGCCTGTGTAAACGCAACCCATGTTCTTCTCTGTTTCTGGAATAAGATGGAGCAAAAAAACTATAATACATTATTATAGGGAATGGCAAGGGGCATCAAATAAGTCTAAAAGGAGGCATATTGAACAAAGGTATCTTTATTACAAGAGTACGTACAATAATAATAATGCACATGAAGTAATTCATTCACCATGCAATGATATTAGCGTAAGTCCACTATTTTACATTCAAAATTAAAGACCAAAACGTGTACAGCAAAATAACATTGTTACATGGAAATCAGTGATTGCCTTAACTGAAGAAATGATTCATATTTGTACACCGTTTGCTGCTCCGACAAAGAGATCTTTAAAGTTTTAACCATCTTTAACTTTTCAAAACTTTGTGTTTGTTTCACTGATAACAGCAGACATTGAGTGGAAAGAATAGCTCATGTCTTTGGCAGAAGTTTAACTCAGTGTGAAGCCCTGTGTTAATGTTTTAACAGTTCCTCCATGTACACAGAGTTCATACGGTAGGCAGCCATCCAGCTGGATGCCATACTGTGGTAGCCATGGTAACCCTGGTGGTGAGAGGGGGGCATGGAGGCGTAGTAATCCTCCCAAGCTCTGTAGTAGGCTCTCCAGTAGCCCTCATAACCCTCACCATCCTCCTCCTCCACTACCTCACTGCTTCCGGCCCTCTTCCTCTCACTCACCTTCCTCTCCTCTAAAATATCTCTCTTCTCCCCTTTGACTTTCTTAGCAGTCTCCCTACTCCACTGCTGTGCTGTAGCCTCTCTGCCCTTTGCCTTCCCCAACAAAGGTTCACCCTCTCCGGGGTTTGTACTCACAGCTCTCCCCTCTGGTCTGGGGGATCTGTGGTGGCTAGGATGGGGTACAGACGGTGGGTTGGGTTGGCTTCTAGGTGGCGCAAACTTTGGTTTCCTGGCTCCATCCATGACTGTGGATTGGTGTGCAGATTGAGTTTGAATCGGAATGATTGGTTTGTGTTCAGCTCCTCTGGTCTGATCTGTGGAGCTCTGCGTTGACTCGTCAGCTTGCCGGTCTTCCTCCATGTCCGAGTCAGAGCTGGACCCATCTGAAGTCGACTCCAAAGGTGAGGGGTCAGAGTTCGTCTTTAGAGGCGGCTGTGTGGGTGTTGGTGGACGCTCTCCGCTCCGTGTCATGTGTGTGTGTGTGAGTGGCACATCGTCATTCTGGAGTGTGTGAGACTCCTCGTAGCCGTGTTGACCGTTAAATCCCTTGCCGTCGTCTCCGTGACCTCTGAACTGTCGGATGACCTCCACTGTCCTTCCCAGACCCTCCCTGATGAAGCTCTGGAAGTCCAGCTCTGCCTCCTGGAAGGTCATGATCCCTGATCTTTGAATCTTGAAGGCGCTGAGCGGAGGGATCTTTGGCAGAGCATCCTGTTGCTCTTTACGGGAGAGAGCTAGGGAGGCCCCAGGGCCTACTGAAGCCTTGGGAGGGGGTAGGAGGTCATCCAGGGCAGGGGATGCATTTTTGGGCTTCGGCCCAGCCTTAGCCCCAGGCCTGGCTGTGTGCTGGCTCTTACATGGTCGGCTGGGTTCAGTGCTCTCTGGGTGGACAGGGCTGGGGTCCTGATACTGGTCCCTGATGGGTTTAGGGGCTGGGGCTTCGGTCTTAGCCCGTCTCCTTCTCTCGGTCTTGGGGAACACCTGGGAATTAGTCCCTGGTGTCAGGGCCTCCACAGTGATGTCCCAGTCACAGGGCTCCTGCATCAGCCCTGGCTCTATAGGGTCTGGAGGAGTGATGATGGGGTTAGGAGATCCATCACAATAACACAGCAACACCACACACACACACACGCTCCATTTGTAAAAAGATGAGAAAATTTCCACAATCTGATCTTTATGACTGAAAGAAAAGGTCACAAGGACATTCAGGTCTTACCTGGTAGAGCACAAAGAATCAGGTTGCACTTCTGAGCGATGGCCATCATCTTGTTCTCCTCCTCGCCATGGCAACAGTAGGTCACAGCCAGCCCGTGTGTACCTGGAACAAAAGAGAAAACACTCCTTATGAGTACCCATTCACAACAGCTAGTGTGTGTGTGTGTGTGTGTGTGTGTGTGTGTGTGTGTGTGTGTGTGTGTGTGTGTGTGTGTGTGTAAAAGAGGGAGAGGTAAAACAAAGTAGAGTTCTGACAACAGAAGGACGCCACTCCAGCCAGCCTGAGGTTGTCATGACGACCCAGAGAGTTTGTAGTCACCTAGAGGGTTCTGTCTATCACCTCCACACACACACGTCTGAGTGATTAGCCAGCCTGTTGACCTTGGGGCCAATCTATAGACAGAGTGCTACAGCTAGTCTCTACTAGCAGTGTAATACAGACGCTAGGACCAGACAGATGTCCTAGCCCTGTGATGGCGGTATAATGGCTGTGTTGACGGGCAGAACTCACCAAAGCGTCCGGCTCGTCCTATACGGTGCATGTAGGTCTCCCAGTCCTGAGGAACATCTAGGTTGATCACCAGATTCACCTTCTCAGCATCTATGCCCCTGGAGGTCTGGGAGAGAAGAGGATGGAAAGGGGGGAAGCTGCTTTTAGCGAGTGGTACAGAAATGTTATGTTCTTGAGGACATTTGTGAGTATAGGAAAGCCCTTTGTGAGGTTATTGTGGAGATGAAGTAGGTGCGAGGTCATGTAGCTGAAACACTCACCAGGTCAGTAGAGATGAGTACTCTACACTGGTACTGCTTCAGTTTAGACATGGCCTCCATTCGCTGGTCCTGACTCAGACTTCCTACACACATTACACCACAGTACAGCATATTACACCACATCACATCTGATTCAGTTTTATTATGACAGTAGACTAGTAGTTGAAACAGTAGAATCTGGTAAGAGTAATGTACTCTAGTGTAGTGCTCCCTGCTGGCCCTGGCCCACTCTCACCTGAGATACAGACAGCAGGAAGGCCCTTCGAGGACAGGATGTCTGCTAAATGCTGAGCCCTGCAGGAATGAAAACCATAAGAAATGATTGAACAAAAAGAAAAATGCAACAAACTTCTTATAGGGAGACTACACTGCAAAACAAATGACTGAGTTGACAGTTAATCAGATAGCTAGTTACTGTTACTGTAACCCTCCACAGTAGAGGGTCCTACCTGGTGTGCAGGTTGGAGAACACCAGAGCTTGATTGAAGGGAACTTTACTGAACAGCTCCAGCAGGTGCAGAACCTTCTCCTCAAAAACCTTATGGGGCATGGCATGGGAGCGCATCAGCCTGTAGTACTGCTTCAAACCTGAGGGGGACAGAATACACATCTCAGTGTAATAAAACACACAGCACAATCTTCTTGCTAATCATGACCCAAAATCATGGAACATCTGTGTGTCTATCTGGGACGTGATGCCTGCTGTACCTGGATGTTACTGGTTGAGCTGTGATACTGACCTATGAGTCCGGGGTCGGAGGGGTTAAGTCTGACAAAGGTGGGCTCTCTCATGTAATGGGCCAGATGCTGGGCAAGGGATTCTGGGTAGGTGGCAGACAGGGCCAACATCTGTTTGTTGACCGGTAGAGAGGAGAAGATCCAACTAGAGATAGAATTAGGAATAAGAATATTATAACGGACATGAACCTTCTTATGATTGTATAAAAAGTTTTGGTAAGGGTGGGGCCAATAGCGCAGTCTCCAAACAGTCGCCTTTTGGCCACAGACAAAATGTTGCTGTTTTAAAGATAATTTCTTTAAAAAAAGAAATATAAATAATAGCTCCATTAACCTTTCAACATACTTTATGTCTGTCTTTAGTCATTTAAGTTCACACTGAAAACATTTCAGCATCCTGAAAATTATATTATATATATTTTAAAAAAGCCACTGCTAAATGAATGTATGGGAAAGACTGATGACAATATTTTAGGTTGACAATTCTATTACATCATTTCTGATATTACATGCCTTACTATTTATCCTGCATGAGTAAAATCAGGAAATGCATCACCTATGCCTCTGTCATTAATTCCAATTAGACTGGTTTGGATGTCTCCCTGACCACAATGGTTGCCATTTTCAGTCCATTTTGGCTCTTTAAGGGTTTAGCTGCTCTAGTAATTTAATAGGATCGCTATGAGACAGACAGACAGCAGACAAACGTCAGTCACGTGGAGTTGATCGAAGACCAGTGTGTGTCTCACTTGATCTGGTCCTGGAAGCTGCCTTCCTCCAGTAGTTTGTCAGCCTCGTCCAGCACAAACAGACGGATGCTGGCGGTAGCCAAAAGACCCAGCTCAATCAGCTGCTTGATACGTCCTGGCCAGGGAAGAACACATTGATATACAATTAGACTTATGACACTGTTTGATACGCATGATACTTGCCATGGTTATTTACTTATAAGACAAAGGAACTGTATAGGTTTGCCTTCAGTCACTGACCTGGTGATCCCACAGCGATGTGGCACTTCTTGAGACTGATCTTGTCCTGGCTGACGGGCGTCCCCCCAATGAAGACATGACACTGCAGGCCCTCCATGGCACTGCCTATAGCCATCACCACAGAGTGGATCTGCACTGCTATCTCACGGGTCGGGGCTAGCACCAGCACCTGTCACAGGAAGGGAAATATTGGTCAATGCACAATGTCCATCCTATGTCAAAGATTTGCCTGTAATCTGTCCAAATATAGAGTACAGAAAACATATGTCATAGATGACATTCAACCATGACATGTGAAATGAGTGCATGTCTCTGTTTTGATAAATTGAGTGAGTTGAGTCACCTGTGTCGTAGTGTTCTCCATTACCAGAGAGTCCAGGGCGATGGTAGAGAACACACAGGTCTTCCCTGTGCCAGACTTGGCCTGCACTATAAGATCTGAAATACAGCACACAGACATGAAGGTTGCCAGTTGCCTGTCCTAAATATTTTACAGAATATATACAGATGGCTATGTAAACACTTGCGCATGCCTCAGGTGACAAACACCCGAGAGCCTGACGTCACCTAATAGCCTTTAAGACTAAGTCAATACTGCCGGACAAGACATCAGTCCATTTTCGCGTGTCAATATCGTGGGCAGACTTTGAAGAGGAAGCTGTTTTTAGACCAGACCCAGCTGCTATTGCATTGGTGTCTATGGGAGACAATGATAAAAGGCCTGAGTGAACCATCTTTGGTTATTCTTAAATTATGTAACAAAACATAATTTATAAAAAGCGATCTATTCATATTTTTTGGGGAACACTAACTTGTTTACAAGCATGATAACTGTACTTTTCATGTATGGGTGACGCAGCTTGTTGGCAAATCGGCGTTTCTCAACGAGTTCAAAGCACCGGGGTAATTTCCACCATCCCACTTGATTATAAACGGAGCATACATTTAAATGAGAGTCTATTTGAAATTCTGACTTGTAAACCAGACTAGAATACAGTAAGTTAGGTGGTTAAAACATCAAATGACTGACTAGCTAGCTAAGATGGAACTACAGTAGACGCTGACGACCAGATCATACCGAGTCCGCATCGCCCCAACGGAATGGCTTTGAGCTGGATTGGAGACGGTTTCTTGAATCCAGAAGCCGCCAGTCCATCGAGCACGGGCTGCGACAACAACAGGGCGTTGAAGTCGATACCGCCCGACAATACAACATCATCAGTCCGTTTTCGCGTTTCAATATCGTGGGCAGCCTTCTTCATGGAGGAAGCCATGTTTCAAACGAACCCGGTAGTATCGCGAGATGTTGTTGTTCCTCGTTATTAGACGTTTTCTTTCTTGTGTCTCTGTTCTCAACCTTTTGTCGCCATCTACTGTACGGTCAAAGATGGTGGATAAATTAAGAATGCTGAAGGGGTGGCTCTCCAATAGACACCAGTGCGATAGCAGCAGGGTCTGGTCTATGTGGTTTATTGACTGTAATGTAACCAGAAAAAATTAGGGAGTGGGGTGTCTTGCTTCATCTTCCGTCTCTGGTGGTGTGTCCATTGTTTTATTTTTGTAATGTCTGTTCTTAGTCAGAGTCGTATGAGTCAGGGGGAAGATCTCAATCGCACACTCCTCGAGTCCTCTCTCCTCGTCTCCTTCTCCAAACCCATTGGATGAGAAAGCAAGAGGCCCGCCCCTCTGACCTTCTCCTCCAATGGGTTTTGAGAAGGAGACAAGGAGAGAGGATGTGAGGAGTATGTAATTTAGATCTTCCCAGTGCATCATCTCTTAACAATTTATTTAGCTGATGCCATCCATAAAATCTGCATCTTTTAATGATAATACTTTTCTTATTATCCGATAACACACACACACACAAACACAGACACATACATGGTGAGAGAGAGGGGGGGATAAGTACATTTTAGGCTATCAGGTTTCTCACCACAAGCAATTATGTCAAACTATGGGTGTTCAAGGAAGCCATCACTTAATGGTTTTCTCATGCTTCTCCTCTGAACATTTGAATAGGGAGGCCTATCATTGGTTAGCTGCCGACAAGTAAACTGTCCCTGCGAGAGGCAACGACCCGTCAGGTGAGAGGAGATGTGAGAGGAGAGAGCAGATGGTGCGCCGGAGGGGACATTCCGAGAGGAGTGACAGATCTGACAGTCCATTGAGGTATGGAGTTGAGGAGTTGAAGGCTTTGGACTGAGGAGAGTTATACACTTCAAGGCAGGCCAGATCATGAAATTAAATGCAAAACATTTTGATTTCAGAAACACATTTTAATAGACAGGAGTAAGCCCCTTGATGTGATGAGTGAATTACAATATTTTGATGAATTAATTATTAGAAAATGCAACTGTAAAGAGTCAATGAAACAAAAAGTGGAATGTAAAAGGATCCATGAGAACCAACATGTAAAAGGATCCATGAGCACCAACATGTAAAAGGATCCATGAGCACCAACATGTAAAAGGATCCATGAGCACCAACATGTAAAAGGATCCATGAGCACCAACATGTAAAAGGATCCATTAGCATCAACATGTAAAAGGATCCATGAGCACCAACATGTAAAAGGATCCATGAGCACCAACATGTTAAAGGATCCATGAGCACCAACATGTAAAAGGATCCATGAGCACCAACATGGGAAGTTCATAGGAGCATGTCAAATTAGGTGTCAAATGAAAGCTAAGAGTCTATATTTTTAAGAAATGAAGGCATAGATACATTTTCAATGTTCTATCTTAAATATTAGAAATTAGAAAGTGCTTTCATTTCTGGTCAGATGGAAAAGGGGTCTTAGAAAACATCTAGCAGAAAGTCTTAAAAGGTATCAGAAATACATCAAAACACAACAATGTTGAAGTAAAGACCCCTGCCGACTAATCAACACTTATATTTAGTATTTGCCTTTGTGTATGTTTAAGAGACATTGCCCTTAGCCTTAAAATTCTGTTACCAAAATCCTGCAAATCTTTAAGATATTTTCACATTTCTCATGAGGAGGGAGGATAATGAAAGTTCAGAGAATAAACGATTAGTTATATTGTGTTTTTACTGATATCTATTTGGTTTATTAATTTTTATTTAACCAAATTGGTAAAATAATATCAGACAAACTAGTAACAGAATAAAATTGAAAATCGTAGTAGTCACAAACCACAGTTGGGTCACCTGCTAGCTGCTACAGTCCACTGGCATACTGTTATGTTCTGCTAACTGGCATACTGTTATGTTCAGCTAACTGTTTTCTTTCTCTATCTGTCCACTGGCATACTGCTATGTTCAGCTAACTGTTTTGTTTCTCTATCTGTCCACTGGCATACTGTTACGCTCAGCTAACTGTTTTCTTTCTCTATCTGTCCACTGGCATACTGCTATGTTCAGCTAACTGTTTTGTTTCTCTATCTGTCCACTGGCATACTGTTACGCTCAGCTAACTGTTTTGTTTCTCTATCTGTCCACTGGCATACTGTTATGTTCTGCTAACTGGCATACTGTTATGTTCCGCTAACTGTTTTCTTTCTCTATCTGTCCACTGGCATACTGCTATGTTCAGCTAACTGTTTTATTTTTCTTTCTGTCCACTGGTGGTCAAAGCAAGTGTGAAAACAGTTTGGACAACCCTTCTCTCTCTCTCTCTCTCTCTCTCTCTCTCTCTCTCTCTCTCTCTCTCTCTCTCTCTCTCTCTCTCTCTCTCTCTCTGTCTCTCTCTCTCTCTCTCTCTCTCTCTCTCTCTCTCTCTCTGTCACTCTCTCTCTCTCTCTCTCTGCCTTTCTATCTCTCCTGTTAATGTCACCTCCTCCGGCTCTTACTGACATCTACCCATGAGCCCCCTCTCTTTCCATTTAAGTTAAAAAAAAGTTGATTATAGTACAGTACAGTCCTGCACTGTACAGTAGAGTACAATACACTAGAGTTGAGTACCCTGTAATGTACTGTAGTGTACTGTACTGAACTATACTTTACTGTACTATACTTTACTGTACTGAACTATACTTTACTTTAATGTACTGCACTGAACTATACTTTACTGTACTGTACTGTACTGTACTGAACTCTACTTTACTTTACTGTACTGTACTGTACTGAACTCTACTTTACTTTACTTTACTGTACTGTACTGTACTGTACTGAACTATACTTTACTGTACTGTACTGTACTGAACTATACTTTACTTTAATGTACTGTACTGTACTGAACTGTACTTTACTGTACTGAACTATACTTTATTTTGCTGTACTGTTCTGAACTTTACTGTACTGAACTGAACTTTACTGTACTGCACTGTTCTGAACTCTACTTTACTGTTCTGAACTCTACTTTACTGTTCTGAACTCTACTGTACTGTACTGAACTATACTTTACTGTACTGAACTATACTTTATTTTGCTGTACTGTACTGTTCTGAACTATACTTTACTGTTCTGAACTTTACTGCACTGTTTTGAACTCTACTTTACTGTTCTGAACTCTACTGTACTGTACTGAACTATACTTTACTGTACTGTTCTGAACTATACTGTACTGTTCTGAACTCTACTGTACTGTACTGTTCTGATCCTTACTTTACTGTACTGTTCTGAATTTTACATTATTTTACTGTACTGTACTGAACTATACTGTACTGTACTGAACTATACTGTACTGAACTATACTGTACTGTACTGTTCTGAACTATACTGTACTGTACTGAACTATACTTTACTGTACTTTACTGAACTATACTGTACTGTACTGTACTGAACTATACTGTACTGTCCTGAACTATACTTTACTGTACTGTTCTGAACTTTACATTATTTTACTGTACTGTACTGAACTATACTGTACTGTACTGAACTATACTGTACTGAACTATACTGTACTGTACTGTTCTGAACTATACTATACTGTACTGTCCTGAACTATACTTTACTGTACTGTTCTGAACTATACTGTACTGTCCTGAACTATACTGTACTGTACTGTCCTGAACTATACTGTACTGTACTGTCCTGAACTATACTGTACTGTACTGTCCTGAACTATACTGTACTGTACTGAACTATACTTGTATGGTTTGTTCAACTTTGAAATCAATGGCTTTTGTTTGGAATACATTTTAAAGTGAAACATTTGAGTCTCAGTGCAATTCCATTACCGTGGTAAAGGCAAAATAACCTAACAGACATAACAAGGCGACTCTTAGCAATTTAATTTGATTATTGTTTATTGATCAAACTACATAAATTGTTCCATGGAGAAACCTCCTCCACTGGTTTCATAGTTTGTAGGATACATTTATGACCAAAGTACACTGCTACAGACTAACAGAACTGCCATATCGAATGTAAGATCTACTTACTGTCATGCTGAGTGTTATTCTGTAATAGTGAGTTACTGATGTTGTTACTGGTTGCTAGTGTTGTCTCTGGAGTATAATGGCCTCTATATGTACCTGCGGACGGACGGCATTCCATAAGTATCGTCCCTATGTTTACATTTGTACTGGAAAGTCACGGTTGGATCAAAGGTAGATTCAGCAATATGACATCATCATACACAGCAGGGTGACATCCTGCTTACAGAAATCAACAACAACAAAATTATAATCTGCCAAGACTGCCCCTATTGGCTCTTCCCCAGAAAGGGAAATATTGGCAGATTTGAATATGTTGTTGTGTCTGTGAAGTAGAAAGTCATCCCACTGTGGACGATGATGTCATACTGCTGAATCTACCTTTAAACTGGACTGTACCTCTAGGGTGTCATGTCTGGCCCAGTTCAAGACAAATATAAGACAGACAGTGTTATATGGTAATACTGTAGAAAAAAACGAATATGCATTGATACTGTCACCGATCCTCATAGCACAATGTTTAACTGATAACTATGTAATTGTTCGCTATCTGAAGATAGTAAACAGTTATGATCATACAACCTTAACATATCTACAGCACTGTATATCCTTGTGATTATGAGCAGTAGTAGAATAGCCTTCCTGTACCTAGTAATATTTCTTGATTACACTGTATATAAAAAAAAAAACTTCAGCTGAGAGATACATCTGTACATTTGAGTGTTTTTCGTTTGTTATTTACATTGTAACTGTACTTCTCATGTTCACATTGTCATGCGTAATGGCAAATTCTTTAGCTTCACTTTGGCAGTCAAAAACCCAGCAGCGTGGCTGGCAGCTCCTTCACCTCTCTTGTCCATACTCCATAGACTCTCAGTGAGTGACGGCTTCCTATAGACCCGCGTCGTTCGTTGCCCTCAGAAGGGCAGTCTTGTGCAGCTTATTTCCATGTTTAGTCTTTAGTGTTGAGAGTTAGCCATTAGCGCCTGCCAGGCTAACCCATGTTGTGCTAGTTAGTCGAACCCCTCAGACTGGTGGCTGGTCCATTCAAGTCCCAAAAGTCTACGCCAGGGGGCAGGGTGGGAAACCCCAGAGGTTCAGGAGAGCCACAGTGACCAATCTAGTTCACTCCAGCCAGGTGCCAGACCAGTGGTTCCCAAATAGTTTTGTGACATGAACCACCAAAACCCTCTAGAATTCTTGAGATACCCTCCAGATTATCTCAAACAAGTTTCCAGCTCAAGTACAATCTTAACCCAGTAAGATGTCTGTGATCTACCAGTGGGTCCTCACACTCCATTTTAGAAACACTGTGCTAGACCACCTTATTCAATTTATGACAGCGTGCAGCTAATTCAGTGAAAATGCCATGAGACTTGACAAAAGATTCCTTGTATTGGTATGAATTTGGCAATGTGTCAATGCTAGGTTGGGGAGTGGGGACTCCACACACCAAAGCCCAGTTATGCTAAGGGATGTGGGCTCCTAAGAAGGCTTGTACAATGGCAGGGTTAGCTGCAGTCGTTAACTGTTGAATCGGGTGCTTCAGTGCCTGGCTAAGGTGAAAGCTTGGTGACACTGTGTCCCTCCAGGGCCCCTGGTCTCTTCCTGATCTTCAACCCCACGATCAAGAGGGTTTACCATCCAATAACCTTAGGTAGGAAATGAATGTGAAGGTTCAGGTCAATGAAAAAAGGAAGGATGGTAGACAAACACAGTTTTAATGCTTCAAAAAATGTGATAGTTTAGTATTGTTAACATGTTAACATGTTGGTCTTATAATAGAGAACAGGCAAAAGCCAAAAGGTGAAAATAGTTGTCACTAGTAAACAAAAATTTGGAAGCATGGAAAACAGTGTGGGTGCAACTTTTTCCCACTTTCATTCACCAGCATCCACGACTCTCTATCTTCTCCCTCTCTCTTCCTCCCTCTCTCACAGGCAGTTCTTGTCGGGTAGCTCGTACTGCTGTGAGGCCCTGCGCTCTAGAGCTTTGCTCAGCCTACGTGGGAAATACACCATAGCTTTATGTTCCTCGTAGCGGTCGATGTGTTTGAGGTGCACCACCATGTGCAGAGCGTAGGCCAGCACCAACAGCAGGATCAGAGAGGTCACCAGCCCCATCAGTATGGCTGGGGTCAGGAAGGTGGCACAGTCGCTGGCCGACGCAAACTTATCAGACATGACGTTGAACGCCTGGATCTGCAGAGAGGAAGAGAGGAAATAGGAAATATTACAAGGTGAAGTAAACAAGTTTTTTTTAATAGATAAATCAATCAGTCATTAAAAACGGTCAAAGCTCCATACCTGGAAGTCCGTAAATGTGATGTGCCAGTTAGCTGAGGTGTCAGTGTGTGAGCTGGGCACCAGGAGGGTGTCATATTTGTGCTGACTGCTGACATGCTGGCAGTGATAGGAGGAGGTGGCGGGGGCGTACACCTCGCTGGCGTTGAATGTAGCCTCATGGGTCCAGTTGTAGTGGATGTGGACGCTGTCTAAGGTGAACCAGTTCTGCCCTGCCGACTCGTAGAACGTGTTGGACATCTGCAGCCTGATAACAAGTCCCCTGAGGTCCTCCACATCGCCAAATTTCAGTGATAGCCTATGTACAAAAACAAACTCAAATGTTGATTGAAAAGGACCGGGCCTTTAGTAGGTAGATCCTGAGTGAGATATACAGGACTCATCTCATTGTAACAATATTTTCCTCCATTAACTGAATGTATAATTTAAACTTTTGATAACTACATATCAGTCGATACAACTCATGGTCGGACATGATTTACAGTACTTACGTAGCCTTCTCCTTGGTGCAGATGGATCCCTTGGTGTCCACAGGGGCATTGGGTCCGAAGGTCTTCTCTGTCAGGTCTATGAAGGTGTGGTTCTTGTAGCGGACGGCCAGGCGCTTGGCTTTGAACAGGATGCAGGTCTTGCCATTGTAGGCCACGCTCAGAGGGGAGTAGGGCCCGAATATGGGGGACTGGAGCAGCTTTCTCTTGCCCTTGTCATGGCCATGCTGGTTGAGGTGGTGCCAGCTATCCCGCTGCAGAGAGGAGGGGTAGAGGGGAGATTGGATCAGTTAATATAATTGATTGACAAGAAACGCCACACACATAGTTATCACGGTAGTAATAGTAAGACTAGTAAAACAAACTGTAGAGAATCTGAACAGTGCCCCCTAGGGGGAGATGTGATACTACGATGCACTCGATCAGAGAGAGCAGGGATAGAAAGAGAGCGAGAAGAGAGACAGAGAGAGAGACCTCTACCTTCAGTAATCTTTTGAGTGGGCTTTCCTCAGTGGGCACATAACCCTCAGCCACCAAGCTCATTCCATCAATACCACCTGACACACAGAAACACAATTAAAACAGTCAAATACAATTTGGCTAAAATATATTTGCTTACAAATACACTGCCTACCTACAATGACATTGATGCTTCAAGCTGTATGTTTGGGCAGTAGTTTTTAAACCGGTACTGCATAAACATGTCTAAGACAGGCTTGATTGCATCAGGCTCATAATCATGAGACATGATTTGTTATTTACCTGCTCTGATTCTCACAGCTGGGTATGGGACCTCTGTAACATAGTCGACTTCTGTGCTGTAGAGACAAGAGAAAATGACAATGTGGTTAAAAGATGCAGCTACATGTCCGTGCACATATTTTCTCAGAGTTGACAGAGCAGATTTCAAACCAGCACAAGGCCATATAGGCAAGCTATACTATCAGTGGCCAACCAATATGTTCTATGTCCACATACGATACTATACTTTCAGCAGTTCACCTTTTGATCACTAACCAGATCATCATAGCCAATGTCTTCAGAGCATTTTGGTAGGGTTGGGAATTGCCAGGGACCTCACAATACAATATCACAATACTTAGGTGGCGATACGATATGTATTGCAATTCTCACGATTATATATGTATTGCGATTCGATACAGTGAATTTATTGCTCACGATGTCTGCTGCAGAGGGACAAGAGAGAGCCATGAGAAAACAAGTTTAGATCAGTCATGGAAATAAAAGTGCTGAAAACAAATTGGTTCCCTATTTAAAAAGAAGATGGAGAACAAGCTATGAAGGAACAATACTGAAGTTTTGGTGCAGGTACAGCCAACTAGCGAAAATATAATATTGTGATATTGTCAAAAGGATACGATATATCGTAAAAAAGAATATCCCGATATGTAACTGTATAATGGTTTTCCCCCACCACTACTTTCTGGCGCCCAAAGGCTGGCATGCTGGTGGCTGCTACACATTGGTAATGGGTGGGGGTGGTGGTATATCGCCCCAATTAAAATCTTATTTTATTTACTATCAAACCACTAGCAGTGGCCTACATGCAGTATCAGAGGATAAACACAATCATTTGATAGTATCGTTGTGATCGGTCAGCTTTGTATTGTCCTGTCCAGGCTGATCATGCAGTAGAGCTGGGAAGATAAAACGAAAATGATCGACGCCGACAATTTATAGAGGACATTTTACTGATACTGGGTTAGATTATGAGTTTGAAGGCCTTGCCTCCACTCAGCATGCAGTGATCTTACAGACAGGCTGTACAGTCAGTCAGTACCCAGAACTGATCAGTACCCAGAACTGGCTCATCTCAATAGATGGTCCAGATATCCACCTATTGAGGGGGGAGGCCGATGACATCACAGTGCACCCATCAGACCAACTCATTGAATGGACAACTCCTTGAAGTTTGCAGTTGTGTATAAAAAACACTATTTTTCTCAAAACATAATTTTTTTTAGTCTTAAGTCCGTATTACCGTATTTATACATGGGATATTGTTTTTCAACAGGAAAAGCAAAATAAATAGCTGGAATGCTTTTAGGCATAGATAATGAACAACCACAGTGCAGAATTCACTCCGAGGGTTTGCCCTATATTTTAAGCACTTAATACGTTGTTTTTGCGTCAATATCGAATGACAATGTCTGTGAGAGGAATAGCTTGCAGGGACTGAGGAGTGTAGCTTTTAACCCAATTGACAACTCAGCGTAAAGTAAACATTGTGAGTGAACTTGCTATGAGGTTTGCCTTTAATTCAATTCAATTCAAGGGCTTTATTGGCATGGGAAACATATGTTAACATTGCCAAAGCAAGTGAAATAGATAATAAACAAAAGTGAAATAAACAATACAATTAACAGTAAACATTACACTCACAGAAGTTCCAAAATAATAGAGACATTTCAAATGTCATATTATGTCTACAGTTGAAGTCGGAAGTTTACATACACTTAGGTTGGAGTCAATAAAACTAGTTTTTCAACCACTCCAGAAATTTCTTGTTAACAAACTATAGTTTTGGCAAGTCTGTTAGGACATCTACTTTGTGCATGACATAAGTAATTTTTCCAACAATTGTTTACATACAGATTATTTCACTTATAATTCACTGTATCACAATTCCAGTGGGTCAGAAGTTTACATATAGTATGTTGACTGTGCCTTTAAACAGCTTGGAAAATTCCATAAAATGATGTCATGGCTTTAGAAGCTTCTCCTAGGCTAATTTACATAATTTGAGTCAATTGGAGGTGTACCTGTGGATGTATTTCAAGGCCTACCTTCAAACTCAGTGCCTCTTTGCTTGACATCATGGGAAAATCAGAATAAATCAGCCAATACTTCAGAATGAAAATGTAGACCTCCCACAAGTCTGGTTCATCCTTGGGAGAAATTTCCAAATGCCTGAAGGTACCACGTTCAACTGTACAAACAATAGTACGCAAGTATAAACACCATGGGACCATGCAGCCGTCATACCGCTCAGGAAGGAGACGCGTTCCGTCTCCTAGAGATGAACGTACTTTGGTGCAAAAAGTGTAAATCAATCAAAGTCACCATTAGTCAGTTGTACAACCGAATGCCTTCAACCGAAATGTGTCTTCCGCATTTAACCCAACCCCTCTGAATCAGAGAGGTGCGGGGGGCTGCCTTAATCGACCTCCACGTCTTCGGCGCCCGGGGAACAGTGGGTTAACTGCCTTGTTCAGGGGCAGAACGACAGATTTTGACCTTGTCAGCTCGGGGATTCGAACTTGCAACCCTCCGGTCCAACGCTCTAACCACTAGGCTACCTGCAGCAAAGGACATTGTGAAGATGCTGGAGGAAACAGGTACAAAAGTATATATATCCACAGTAAAACAAGCCTATATTGACATAACCTGAAAGGCCGCTCAGCAAGGAAGAAGCCACTGCTCCAAAACCGCCATAAAAAAGCCAGACTACGGTTTGCAACTGCACATGGGGACAAAGATTGTACTTTTTGGAGAAATGTCCTCCTGTCTGATGAAACAAAAATATAACTGTTTGGCCATAATCACCATCATTATGTTTAGAGGAAAAAGGGGGAGGCTTGCAAGCCGAAGAACACCATCCGAACCGTGAAGCACGGGGGTGACAGCATCATGTTGTGGGGGTGCTTTGCTGCAGGAGTGACTGGTGCACTTCACAAAATAGATGGCATCATGAGGGAGGAAAATTATGTGGATATATTGAAGCAACATCTCAAGACAACAGTCAAGAAGGTAAAGCTTGGTCGCAAATGGGTCTTCCAAATGGACAGTGACCCCAATCATACTTCCAAAGTTGTGGAAAATGGCTTAAGGACAACAAGGTAAAGGTATTGGAGTGGCCATCACAAAGCCCTGACCTCAATCCTATAGAACATTTGTGGGCAGAACTGAAAAAGCGTGCACGAGCAAAGAGGCCTACAAACCTGACTCAGTTACACCAGCTCTGTCAGGAGAAATGGGCCAAAATTCACCCAACATATTGTGGGAAGCTTGTGGAAGGCTACCCAAAACTTTGACCCAAGTTAAGCAATTTAAAGGCAATGCTCCCAAATTCTAATTGAGTGTATGTAAACTTCTGACCCATTGGGAATGTGATGAAAGAAATAAAAGCTGAAATAAATCATTCTCTCAACTATTAACATTTCACATTCTTAAAATAAAGTGGTGATCCTAACTGACCTAAAACAGGGAATGTTTACTAGGATTAACCTCTACAGGCACCGGGGCAGTATTCGGATATGCATATAATTAGTAATATTGGATAGGAAACTCTCTGAAGTTTCTAAAACTGTTAAGATAATGTCTGTGAGTATAACAGAACTTATATGGCAGGCGAAAACCCGAGTGTGACATGCCCTCACTTTCAATGGCTGCCTATGGGATTCTCAGTAAAATAGGACCCGAGTGTGACATGCCCTCACTTTCAATGGCTGCCTATGGGATTCTCAGTAAAATAGGACCCAGATTGCAGTACCTATGGCTTCCACTAGATGTCAACAGTCTTTAGACAAGGTTTCATGCGTTTATCATGGAAGAGAGCTGAATAGAAGAAGAATTTGTAAGAGGATGGATCCTCTGTATTTTCCTTTTCTATCGTTTAGGGTACTATCAGTGTGAAATATAATCGTTAATATACATAAAAGTATACCTAAGGATACATTATAAATGATGTTTGATTTGTTTGGGCAAAGTTGATAGGTATAATTTGAACGCTTTCTCTTCACTGTACAATGGGCGAGTAGACTGTGGATTTTCTGAACATAATGCGCCAACCAAACAGAGATTTATGGATATAAACAATGACTTTTTCTAACAAAAGAAACATGGATTGTTTTGCTTGGACACTTCGGATTTGCCCTCAGCAGAAGATCATCAAAGGTAAGCGATTTATTTTAGCTCTTATATGTGTTTTGTGAGACCCGCACTGGTTATGATTTTATGCTAATGCATAAAATATGTGAGGTGCTATCCTCAAACAATCAAATGTTGTGCTTTCGCCGTGAAGCCTTCTGACAATGCTGTGATATTGCCAAGAGTCTAAGCTTTTGAAGACTATGCAACACTTGTCTATTGATGAATGTTTTATAATTCAACTTTTGGATTTTGAATTTGGCGCCTTACATTTCTACGGGTAGTGTCAGGAAAGGGGCGCTAGCGCCCCAATGATCCTTAATTAAATGTCAGGAATTGTGAAAAATGTATTTGGCTAATGTGTATGCAAACTTCTGACTTCAACTGTATATACAGTGTTGTTATGATGTGCAAATACAAGTACAGTAGTACAACATTTTAAATAAATAAACATAAATATTGGTTGTATTTACAATGGTGTTTGTTCTTCACTGGTTGCTCTTTTCTTGTGGAACCTTTATCTGTGCTTTGCTTGACTGAATTGGGCCCTATAGTATGTTGTGCAGAAGTAGATGGGATGTTAATTTATATAGGCCTTTACACCAAAACTGTTGGAATTCACTGTCTGAACACTACCAGGTATTAGACAGATAGGCTGTTTAATAATACCCTGATCAGCTGGATTTGAAGAAATTCTATTTTATTAAAAAAATTATACCCTGATCATTTCCTCAGGGGTAGCTATCCATCTGGGGCATTTAATACCCCAGTCTTGGGCATGTTTGTGTTGTTACATATCTGCTGTTATCAGACAGTAACCTGCCAGTAACATGGCTCTGTGCATTTGTCCACCTGGCTCAAGACTATAGGATCACGGTTCAGGAAGGGATATCAGAGGGACACCCCCCACTGGGCACAGATGACAGTTCAGCGTCTAGTTTTGATAAACATTTGATTGAGTTATCAACTAACGTGAATTCAAAGTAAAACCAACAAACATTTTAATCATCTCATTGCATTTAGGTAAAGGCTGGGTGTCTCATTCATTTACTTTTTGCATTTTTTTTTTCTTTTTGCAAATCCCATCAGTTTTCCATGTTGACTCAACGTCATCACATTTATATTTTTGTTGAAATTACGTGGAAACAACATTGATTCAACCAATTTGTGCCCAGTGTGACATGGTCTAGTGGTCACCATCCCTATTTCTAGAGAGCTGTAACAAACGCTGTTGTTCAGGAGCAGTTAAATGGTATGGGGCAATTAGCTCTGGTGCTATTGTCTAGGGCCCGGTTTCCCAAAAGCATATTAAAGCTAAGTTCATCGTTAGAACCTTCGTAGTAGCATCGTTAAATCTGCGAGCTAAAACCATCGTTACTAAACTTGCACTTGAAAACGCTGGTTATTTACCGACTGCCTCAGATCACTAGTAGAACAGCTAAGTGCGCCGTTAGATACTTTTTTGCTCTTCCGTGTCACTTTATTCACAGAAGATCTCTGCTAAACATAGAATGAAGACGTTTATCTGTCCGGCGGTGACTGCCGATAACTACAAATACAAAGTCTTCGCAATTGTTACAAACCAGTGAAGAAAAAAATATGCTTCAAATGGAAGCCAAGAGGACTGCATATGTGGCTAAATTGTTTAAATCATACTGAAATCAAGTCCATGTTCAGTCGATTGAGTTATGTTTTGCCAATAGGCTACTGTCTGAAATGTATATTTCATGGTGAGTAACAACAGCGCAATGATGTGCCCAATCTGTGATTTAGTGCAATATTATTTGGTAAGCATAATACACCGCCTCAATATTTGCAGCCATTGGTGATAATATCTCTCTAGGGGGCTTATCCGTCGTCAGTATTGTAGAATAGTTGTAATGTTAACATAACATTTAAATGGATGAAGCTGATCCGAGAGCAGCGACCAGTATCGACACATGGTCTAACGACGCACTCAGCGAATGTTCTCTCTACGTGGTGTTTTGGGAAACGCACGTTACATCCTCGGCCGTTGTATGAACAATGCATCATTAAAACACTTGTAAACGTAAATTCCATCGCTATCGGGAAACCGGGCCCAGGTAAAGCAAGCTTTAGCTTGACATAGATAACTGGTGGGGCTGTTGCTCAAGTCAAGGACAATTACCAGTCTTATTATAATAGGCTTAATTAGTTCTGAGAAGTGAGCTGTTAGCAGTCAGAGGCTAGAGGGGTTGCTCTTCAGGAAGCGTTAGATTAGAAGAAGGTCAACCTAGTATCAGTTAGCATACGTCCAGGAAGCCAGGTGGACACACTGGGGGAAGTTCCTGTCAGGCTAGGGGCATCTCATTGCCAGCCCACCTGACTGAGGGATCAGGATTAGTGTAGGGGTGGAACACTGGAGCAACCTCTCTGGGGCTAAAAACACAGTTTAATGCCAGGAGAGCACCAGGATGCACTGAGAGGTCTCCAGGTCCAGCAGCATGACAAGAAGAGAGATTACACCATGAGTGGCTATTCTTATCCTCAACGAGCCTGTGTGGGTCCAGGCGTTTGTTCCAGCCAAGCAATCGACCTACATGTGATTCAACATATTAACTAATCATAGGCTTCAACCAAGCTGGCTTTGATTAGTTGGGGAAAGAATAAGTGCACTATTTGTGGAGAACGGTAGATAATTGGACAATGCACATTGGGACAATTGGAAGAGCTACCTGTCATGTCTACTTACTGACTTCTTTGACCTATGACATATGTGTCTAATCCTCCTTTATCCTCCATTATCTTATTCTAGCTACATGTTAGGAAGCAGAGTCACAATGTCTAAACATGCACAGAGGTTGTATAAAGGATACAACAGCCTAATTGTCTAATTTTGTTTCCAATTAAAGGAGAGTTGATGAACACAACAACAGCATGGTGTTTCTCTACCGTAATAGATGAACATTTTTAGAAGAAAAGAAGCTTGCTATCGCTTATTTATTTAGCAAAAAGTGTTGTTCTTTTCATTAACAGAAACAGAAAAAATAACACTCATGAACGCAATGCTTTTCGACCATCGGTCATCTGCAGACAGTGGCACCCTGCTGCTGATGGCGCGTGTTAACTTACATATAATCAAATATGCAAATGCGTAATTCATTCATGTTCCTTAAGCAAGGTCACCTTCTTTTGGTTGTTTGGATTACCCCCTCCCGGAGCACTTTACCTAATGTCCCCGTTGCCTTTATTGACCCAGAACGTTCTGATTGAATGGGCTGTCATGATAATGAACACATGGTTTCCAAGTATTTGACGGCTTTTCTATCCCATTTCAACCATTACCATAAGCCCATCCTCCAATTTTCCCCTCCACCAGCCGCCACTGTTGTGACTATAGTGTCCCTTGTAGCCTACCTTTGGTCCTCTCCATTGCGCACACTATGTAGAGTAAGCTGCTATGTTCTGTGTATAAATCAAATTACGATGGAGTTCAGCTTCTCTGATGCAGGCTACAGTAGATCAAATGTAGAATGAGCTTACCCTAAAATGGAGGTGCTGAGATAATGATGTTGGAAATTGATGTGTTGGATTCTTGATGTGTGCGCGTGCCCTGGTAGGGCCGTTTTGCAGTTTGACCTGGCGTGTGAGACTGTGATAGCGTGCCAGGCTGGTTGACGTCTGTGACTTATGACCTGCATCTGTTCTCCTGCCCAGACACCCAGCGTAAAATAAACAGATGCATAACAACACGGCCACTCAATAAAAAAATCCCATCTGATTTACACCCAATATGCATAGAATGTATAGACCTAATTTAACCCTCAACTACACTAATAGGTCCTCCATCAGCCCGGTTTCCTAAACATCACAGCTCCACACAGGAGTGAATATCCAGGATTCAGCTGGCTGGAAGAGGCTCCCTTGCAAGTGTTTGTATATATACGCATGTAAGCAAAGCCGTTTGTTCCTGTGCCAGTTTGGCCAGGTCAGCTGCAGCCCTGTTACTGGCTGACCCTGTCACACGGAGCCTGAGTGCTGAACAGGCCCTTTATATAATCAAAGCTATTCCACAGCCACTCCTTGGCTCACCTCACAGAGGCACTCATCAACACAAAAAGACAGACACACATTTCTATTTTAGTAATTTAGCAGACTCTCTTATCCAGAGCAATTAGGGTAAAGTGCCTTGCTCAACGGCACACCAATAGATTTCTCAGCTAGTCGGCTTTAGGATTCAAACCAGCGTTCTTTCGGTTACTGACCAAATGCTCTTAACCGCTAGGCTACCTGCCACCAGGACACACAGGGACACATGGACCCACACTCATACAGAAGGAACAGGCACATATAAACTATACGCACGAGCATCTGCATATTCAAATAGTCATACACCTGTCCAGACACACAGACATTCATTGAGATTTACTGTATACCATGCACACAAACATACATTGATAAACGATAACACAAACAACAGAACGATACACATACTCTCTACTGGGCTGAGCTGGCTATACTGGAGCAGACAAGGTGTGGTACGCATCAAACAGTAAACAGCACAAGCCCGCTCTGCCAATGCAGTGACTCTGTTCAGAAGCACTGCTCTACAGAGATGGAGATTGGTACCTCACTGAACTCTCAGCGTCTCCTACCTCTCTGGGCCTCTCTCTACCTCTGCCTTATACATCAAGTAGTTTACCAGGATGTTTTTCAATTGTCATCTGTTTTACTTACCCTTCATTTATTCAGGGAAGCCTCGTTGAGGTTGTAATCTGTGTTATTTACCCTTCATTTATTCAGGGAAGCCTCGTTGAGGTTGTAATCTGTGTTATTTACCCTTCATTTATTCAGGGAAGCCTCGTTGAGGTTGTAATCTGTGTTATTTACCCTTCATTTATTCAGGGAAGCTTCATTGAGGTTGTAATCTGTGTTATTTACCCTTCATTTATTCAGGGAAGCCTCATTGAGGTTGTAATCTGTGTTATTTACCCTTCATTTATTCAGGGAAGCCTCGTTGAGGTTATAATCTGTGTTATTTACCCTTCATTTATTCAGGGAAGCCTCGTTGAGGTTGTAATCTGTGTTATTTACCCTTCATTTATTCAGGGGGGTCTCGTTGAGTTTGTAATCTGTGTTATCCTGGTCAGGAGGCATTATCACTAAGCACCAATAGCCTGTCTGCGTTACCCCTTCCTACATGTCTTTGATACGTTAATTGTATGTGCAGGTGATGACTAATAATAGACTATTAGAGCAGATTAAGACTAAAGCGTTTAGAGAGACTCTAAGGTCCCCTGCTGCTACTCAGGTGGCTGTGTTTACATGCTTAAGAACTGACCTCAGGACAGATTTGGAGGTGTGATAAATCTAGTGAGGTCTGCTTGGGATCAGGAGTCAGATCCCTGCTGCTGGTCAAGATTAAGTTTGTCAGAAAATAGTCCTCTGTTTTATGAGTACTTTGATAAGAGAGGTAAAACAATAGGAACAAAAAGAGAATGTATGAATCAGTATGAAAGCAGCCAACATGTGCTCAGCATATGTGGGAACTCCTTCAAGACAGTTGGAAAAGCATTCCTCATGAAGCTCGTTGAGAGAATGCCGAGAGTGTGCAAAGCTGTCATCAAGGGAAAGGGTGGCTACTTTGAAGAATCTCAAATATAAAATATATTTTGATTTCTTTAAAACTTTTTTGGTTACTACATGATTCCATATGTGTTATTTAATAGTTTTGATGATTTTACTATTATTCTACAATGTAGAAAATAGTAAAAATAAAGAAAAACCCTTGAATGAGTAGGTGTCCAAACTTTTGACTGGTACTGTATGTTTTACAGGTAAGTTTAAGATAACAGGGATGTTGAATGTTCATCAGTTGAAAAGTATTGTGATGTTGGACATGTCTGTAGTCCGGAGTCTATACTGTATGCAGCATCTCTAACTGTCCCTCCTGTAGGTTTTCACTCCAACCCTAATCTACCGCACCTGATTCGAATAATTAGCTGGTTGATAAACGGAATCAGGTTAGTTACAACTGGGATTGGAGTGAAAACGTACAGGTGTAGCTCTCCAGGAACAGGGTTGGAGTGAAAACCTACAGGACGGTAGCTCTTCAGGAACAGGGTTGGAGTGTAAACCTACAGGACAGTAGCTCTACAGGAACAGGGTTGGAGTGTAAACCTACAGGAACAGGGTTGGAGTGTAAACCTACAGGACAGTAGCTCTACAAGAACAGGGTTGGAGTGTAAACCTACAGGACAGTAGCTCTACAGGAACAAGGTTGGAGAGCCCTGGTCTAGCTAATAACATTCCTCTTGAAACTCTAAAGCTACCATTCTACAGTACCTTTCATATGGATCTTTCTCTACTATCCTACCTTCCCCCCGAATGCACACTTCCGTCTCTTATGAATCTCTATCCAGTGAATATAGATCTTTGAAATTAAAGGCAGTTCTTTTTATATAACAGAATCTCAGTTTGTGACAGAGCAGAGAGGAACCAATATACTGTATGTAGTAAGACAGACAAACACATGGGACAACTATAGAAGTTATTGTCTTCTGTTTGTTTTGAAGATGCAGCTCTAGCTTTTGAAAGATAGTTGCATTCCTTTCTTCTAAGGTAGCTGATGGTCATAGCAATGAGAAAACAAAGAATTTGTCAAGCCTGTTGACATTGTCCACATTTGCAAGGAATGACTCATGAGCATGGAAATATATACAATTACAGCGATCCAAAATGTCTTTGTCTGGTTGTGTAAACATTTCTATAGTATGTGAAACTATTCAATGGAAACAAACAAAAGTATACTGTCCCGGTAATTGTTTAATTGAAAGGGCCAAACAAAAATTGCATGTGAATCTGTAATATTTTATTTAACTAGGCAAGTCAGTTAAGAACAAATTCTTATTTACAATGACGGCCTAGGAACAGTGGGTTAACTGCCTTTTTCAGGGGCAGAACAACAGACTTTTACCTTGTCAGCTCGGGGATTCGACCTAGCAACCTTTCAGTAACTTGCCCAACGCTCTAACCACTAGGCTACCTGCCACTCCTATGAATATCAACAGAAAACCATTAGAATCCTCACAACAACCAGTAGTTCTCAATGTAGTATTGATTGTAAATGATTGTAATTGTTATATAGTGAGTACAACTGTAATGTTATAAAGTATATCTCTAAGAGAGTAAGCATAAAGCCTCAACATTGATCATTCTCTGCCATCAATTATAAAAATTCCATGCAGAGGTAAACATTGATTCCTGCACCTTTCCCAACGTCAATGCCCCTAGCAGCAGTGTTGACAAAGGCCCCCTCTCTCTCTCCCTCTCTCTCTCACTTTCTCTCTTGCTCTCTCTCTCAGAGACAGGTCTGTACTGCCTGGGTTTGGCCTCTGAATATTTAATCTAGCTACATCTGACCTGCAGGACCGTGTGTACGCAGACAAGACCGAGTAGCATCCACCTTCTCACCCTTCTCTTTCTCTCTCTCTTTCTCCCCCTCTCTCTCCCTCTTTCTCTGCATCTGTAAACAGAGCCCAACAGACCAGCCCTTCCTCTCCTCTGTCCCATCCCTTTGTTTTGTTCCTACTCTCCCCTCCTTCCATTGTCCTGGCCTTATTTACCTGGCCTTCCATTGTCCTGGCCTTATTTACCTGCTCCCTGCCAGACAGACAACAGCCGTGTGATCAATGACAAATGCCTGATGCATGCTAAAATATACACAACCGTACAGTATCCAACCACAGATTCAACAACGCTTTTACAGCAACCGCATCGTTATCAGATCTGATGCCTTGTGTATTTAACTAGATAGGGAGAGAGACAGGAAGGTAGAGAGTGAGGGAGAGTGAAAGATAGAGAGACAGGAAGGGAGAGAGGGGGAGGGAGACAGAGGGAGGAAGAAAGAAAGAAAGAAAGAAAGGAAGAAAGGGAGAGAGAGGGAGGGAGAAAGAAAGACCCTTGTTGCACATCAGCCTCCCAGCATCCTTGGATCCCCCCGTCCCCGTCCCCAATCAATCTCCCCAATCACAGAGGGTATTTACCTTCTCTCTAGGAGTGCGGGCACTTGATCAAAGGATAGGGTGGGCTGGCTGATGGCAGACAGCAAGGCAGAGGAGAGCAGGAAGAACGCGTGTGCAGCCATTGAGACAATGAGAGGAGACTGCCGCTGGTGAGCTCTGCTTCATTATCTGCTCTCCTTCCCTGTATCGCCAGCCACTTAGCTCACTGACAGACAGCCATAGCAGCCAGTCACAACGCAGGAGAAGAGATCAATGTGCGTCATACTCACACAGTCACACAGCCCCTCCCTTCCACCTCTCCTTCCCTTCTCTGTCATCCTCCCTATTTTTCTCTCTCTCGTTCTCCCTCTCTCATGCAAGCATAGCTGCAGGCAAACCCTAAGTATAGACAGGCTTATTATTCCACCCCCATCTCCTTATACCTACTCCAGACCAATAATGTACATGAAACACACACACACACACACACACACACACACACACACACACACACACACACACACACACACACACACACACACACACACACACACACACACACACACACACACACACACACACACACACACACACACACACACACACACACACACACACACACACACACACACACACACACACACACACACACACACACAGAAAGAGAATTTAAAAAACTATCACCTGGGAATGTCAAGGTCAGATTGTGTAGGAGGACAGGATGTTAACATTATTTTACTGGAAGGCAAAAAAAAGCCATGAGTGCATGATCTAGATCCCCAGTGGGTGTACTGCCACAATAGCTGAAATAATTCACTTGATCTCTGTGTTGTTGTGAGCACAGTAGGCCTGGGGCAAAGGAAATGGTCCACTGAGGCTGAATATGTGTATGATAGAAACAGCTGAACAGCTAAGGGACTAAATGTGGATCATACAACCCAGGTGGCCTGATGACTCAATGTCCTAATTTTTGATGGTTTCTATTTTTATTCTATTTCCTGTCAATAAGATATGGTTGGATGATTTGTCTGACACATTTTTGTTATTTGTATTTCTCTGCTGCTTTCTCACATGTATGTTATGTGTTATGAGCAATACTGTGTATCAAATACTGTGAATCAAATACTGTGGATCAAATACTGTGGATCAAATACTGTGGATCAAATACGGTACGTAGAAATATGTACAGGTTACGTGTTATTCACGTATATGTACGGGTTGGTGCTATTCACATACCTATTTGGAAATGAAATAGGAATTCCAGGAACATTCTATAGAAATTAGATAACAGAATGTAACAGTTAGACAAGGGATGTTTTGTTCAAAGTTTTTGTAGATTGTCTTTGCCATTGAAGAATAAATTAATTAATTCTATGTTTACTTACTCTTAACCTTCCTAAATCTAGGTTGCCCCTCTGAGATTAAAAAGAGAAATCTCTTTAATGAATAGAGCAGAGTCCTTGGCAGAAAGAGGGTCGAGACTCTTGATCTTCTTGAGAGTGACGTGCCTGGGTTTCTCTGAGCGGGCCATGCCAGACCGGGGAAGTAAGTGTGTGTGTGTGATTGTGTAAAGGCTGGGACAGGTCAGTCAGTCTCATAGGCACTAACAGGAGTTGACTAAAGCCTGTCTCAGCCTTCTCTCTGTTCTTACTAATCTATCACACCAACATACCAGATTGCCTCTCTAATGACAAAGATGAGGTACAGTAGACTTTAGCTTGCTCACAGTCCAACCAAAGTGAAATTCCAGCCACAAAGCAAATTGGATCCACTGGATCTAAATAATAGGTTTGATGACAAAGAGACACCTTTTTTATTCCTCATGTGAAATAGAGGATCATTTGAAATGGTTTTTATTCCTAATGTAAACAGAGGATCATTGTCACACCAGCCTTCGCTTTGGCTCCCCCTCCTGTCCAGCTCAGGCGTTCGGCGTCGCCCGCCTTCTAGTTGCTGCCATACCTGCTGCTGGCAAACGCCCTTCACTCATCAACCACGGACGTCTTGTCATCATTACACGCACCTGGTTCAAGTCCCCACTCTATCACTGTAAGAAGAACGTTAGTCTCTTCCAACTGCCACCGTGTACAGCCTACGGCACACAAGAGGAGAGTTATATCTTGCCTTTCAGAAATGTTCTGTGAACCAACTATATTTAGCTGGGAAAACACTGCCAGTAAATGGTCCATGCCCATTTATTTTATAGTTTCCACCAAGATTTTGTAATGACTCTACGCCAGATTGTGAGACTCGGTTGTTCAATGGTAATTACATCAACGCATCAATTACATCAATGGCTGGTCCCAATAAATTCAGTGTGTATGGAACCTTCTGCATACCGTATGACGTCTGTGTACAGACCTTGTACATTATGGACTTATAGCCTACCACAGAACATTACTATGACTGTCTTAAATCACACTCTATTCCCCATCCAGTACACTACTTCTGACCAAAGGCATGTGATTCCTCAGAGATACTGTATGTATTCATTTCATGGCTGTTTAGTTCTACTACAGCTCCCCCTGACACCCACTCCGATGCCTCTGAATCAGAGATTATAAAACAGATCGAACATTAACAGGAGTCATGATCTATTTATAAGTATGATCTCATGGCTCGCTCTATAATCCCCCACTTATGTTGTGTGATAGAACATTCAGGATTGCCATAACATTAAGAGTGATGTAATGGTTTGATGTGTATATGATATATGCTTGTACTGTAGGTTTCTCTGATGGGGTGACAAAACATTCCCTATGTCCTAAGTGTCCATTAGCCATTACTCTAACAACCTATTCAAATCATCCTCCATTAAATACATACAGAAAAGACAGCGGGCAAGTCTGCTTTTGAATGTGTTTTATTGGTATGTTTTCTCTGTGTAGTCATGAAACACAACACTCCACAACACGGCCCAAAGAATAACTCCTAATCTCTCTAGGGTGCCATCTCTGCTGGCCTCTCCCTCTGCCTCACTCCCAAACACAACTCAGCCCAGCAGACACGGCAACCCCAGAGGACTAGAGCTGTCCAGTGTCCATTTCCTCTAAATATGATCGTCCATTTTAATCTGATGGTGGAAATCATGTTAGAAACTCAATACAGTGATTTAAAGCACATGTCATAACCTTCCATTCAACTCCCAGTTCAAGTGATAATTAATATCCCCTTAAAATTACAATTATATTCGAACACTTTTCAATACAGTATGTTACCACACAGCTATCAGTATGGAAATCAACACAACGAACTGATCATGATTTGAAAAAGTCAAAAGCATGTTTTAGAAATAAAAGTCAAAAGCATGTGACTACATTAGAGTTACAATAGATTGCCTGTAGTAGTCTATACTATTTCCCCTGCATTTACACCAAACATCTGATAGAAAACAAGCTATTTTATTAAATATAGAATTATTTCCAGGTATACACTGTCTCCTATGATACATACTAGTCGGTTATGTCCCTATGAAGAGCTGTGTTAATATGACTGCAGATATATCCTATGGATGATCATTTACAATTGATGGCATCATCATCATCAAGTAGTGTATGGTTATAGTGGGTATACAGTAGTTTCACTGGAATGCCACCTGTGTAGTGAATCTAAAGTCTAAATATTATTCTCTTTCTCGAACTCTAAAATCTCTCACACACACGTGAGTTGAAAAGGTGACCTCAAAGATGGGGGTGGCATTTCATATCCTCATTGTAACGATTTAATTGGGTAAAAGGTGCAGATAATGATTTGACAGTGTTGATTAATATTCATATTGTACAGTCAGAGGCCTTGATTCCCATACCCTCCCTCCATCTTAGATAAGAAAGCACCCAGGTAATTATTCATTTTGTTATATATTCTTTTAATTTAACCTTTATTTAACTAGGCAAGTCAGTTAAGAACACATTCTTATTTACAATGACGGCCTACCCCGGCCAAACCCTAACTCGGACGACGCTGGGCCAATTGTGCGCCGCCCTATGGGACTCCCAATCACGGCCGTAATAAAGTAAAGCTCTCTCCCAGACAGATTCAGACTGCTAGAGGGCATATATGCATGATATGCTGTACACTGAATCAGAGACATACAGTACATAGCCTACAGCAGGGGTAGCAAGCCCTGGTCTTGGAGTGCTGCATGCCTCAGTTGGTCATGTGTGGTGACTAGTTGGAACAAAACCCTGCAATATTTGCGGCACTCCAGGAACACTTGCCTACAGCATTCCATTCTTTAAAACATGGGGCTTATTGAGGCATAATGTTTAGAATGTAGAAGACAGAAATATAGAATATATCAAATTAGCTGTTCTACCTGATAAAGAATTCAATTGTTTCCATTCTAAATCTAATTTCTACAGTATCTGCAAGGTTTGGAACTTTAAGTCTGTCATATAAGTTCAGCACAGTGCTAGTAACCATGACAACTACATGGATAATATGAACCACCCTTTCTTTCACGTTAAAAGGCTGGTCTACATTCTGATATGAGGCATTGTTGATGCTATGGAATGCTCCTCTTGAGTAAATACTCAATGCTGTAAGTAAGCTTAACGGGTAAAACCCAAATCCTAACAGTAGTTTAATAAATAAAATACATTCAAATTAGCATCAGTAACACAGTAGTTAAGTGAAATAAATCATGAAAAAAATAAACATTCAAAACACACATTATTCTTGAATGTTTAAGATTAGTATTATTCATTTATATTCTTTCTTATTATTATTATTTTTTAAATACTCGTATTGTTTGTGTTGCTGTTCTTGTCCATTAGTAACCTGTATTTTGTAATGTTCTATGTGGACCCAAAGAAGAATATCTGCTGATTCTTCAACAGCTAATGTGGATCTGAATATTTAAAAAATTCTATCAATTCAAGAACAGCATAAAAGCTTGAAATGGCCACCTCTCTAATGAAACCCTGTCTTCTACAGGAGAATCTTCAGAGCCCCCCCAGACACAGTCCTTTATCCAATCACATCGCAGCAGGAAATACAGTACAGGTAGCTCCTCCTACAAACTGGCTCCAGAACCTCCCCTCACTAAAACACATCTTACCGTTTTTGGATTACAGTAAACTAGTATGATAAAGTATGTACAGTACATTCCAGATGGCTGATATGAAATCAACATGGATGGCTATGAGGGATTCTGTACTGGATGGACATAACTCCATTCACTTAAAGACATTATATTCAAACTAGGTAACACACTATAGAACCAAGTCTATGGTATTTGAGGCATAGAATACTTAACTTCCCTTTACGTAGAGATTTCTAATCTCTATGTGAAGCGATTAGTAACACGGTTTACATTTTTACCCTTAGATTAGATTGTCTCTAAACCCAAATACACAATCAAGAGGCACCCGACTCAAAGTAAACAAACATCTCTATATAAATATAAAT
This sequence comes from Brachymystax lenok tsinlingensis, assembly GCA_030435695.1. Classification (NCBI taxonomy): domain Eukaryota; kingdom Metazoa; phylum Chordata; class Actinopteri; order Salmoniformes; family Salmonidae; genus Brachymystax; species Brachymystax lenok. Next base: position 33,707,593 of record CM059803.1, read on the forward strand.
CCTACAGTCATCTGATACGTCTGGAGTGTGAAAGCACTGATCGGGCAAACGGATATAAAATGGTGCTCGGAGAAGAAGTTGCCTGTAGACACAGACTTAGCATCGACCTACCCTGACCCAATCCTAATATACTTAACCATAACAGGGACAACAGAAAACTGACCCCAGATCAACGTCTAGGGACAACTTTGTCCCAACCCATAAAATAGCAATAGAAGAGAGAAGGCACAGAAACACTGACCCACACAATAGGGCGGACCAACAGCAGCAGTTTCTGGGGGCGGATAGGCAGAAGCCAGAAGTCAACTAGGAGATGATTGGCTGAGAACAGCAGTGGGTTGGCAGCAGATTAGTTGCTCGCAAGATCTGGCATCCCATTGTCTGAAAAAAGGAACTCCGGGGTTTCAATTGGGTTTGATTAAATGCTGATGTCACAATCTCTCTCTTCAGAATTAATGTTCACCACACATGACTTTACCTGTCCATCAGACCAGTGGTTCTAAAACCTCGCCACCTATCCTCTCTCAGAAGACTCCAACACCCTTCACATACCAGTTGTCTGGTTCAGTGGTTCTCAAACCTCTCCTCAGGACCCCTATGTATTTGAACTATGTATTTGAACTATAACTCCAGAGCTATCACCTGATTCAGTAGCTCATCAAGCCGTTGACTACAGGAATCAGGTGATAGCTCAGGGCTACAACAAAACTGAAACGTCTGGGGATCCCCGAAGAGAGGTTTGAGAACCTATGAAACCAACTGGTAATAACGATGTTCTAGTCTTCTGAGAGAGGAAGGGTGGAAAGTTTGTTTGAATACCGTAACTGTCGCTGGAGGTGAGTCACATTCAGAAGGGTTTTGAGTTGGCTGTAGCCTAAGCCCTATGCTTCACAATATCTACAGTTTCACGGACATAGCTAGCTTTACTGGTCCCCTCATAGGGGACCCTATGATAATCCAGGAACAGAAGGTGTGTCATTTTAGTGTGCATCTCATAGTCTAAAATGGCTTTCTCTCATCATGTCCTTTCCTTCATCTGCACTGATGTGGTAGAACTGGACAGGACAGTAACATCCTCCACATTGCTAACACCCATCCTGTGTTTTCAGATGCAGGAGAGAATAAGAGGAGGGGCGGCTTTAGACCAATGAGATGCACCCCATATCTCCAGCCCAGCCTTCTTCCTACTTTACCACACCCGCCCTCTCATCTACAGTCTGATGCACTGTCTTTGACTGGGCGTGGTCTACCTTGTCATCTTTAGGTTTAGCCGTAGTCACAGCTGTAACCACACCCACTTTAATGGCTTGCCCCTTCCCCTTTACATCATGTTTGGCTGCAAGGGGTGTGTCTCCCCTCCTCTTTGATCCATGTTTGCTCCATGGCACAAGGGGAGGTAATTCATCCCCCTTCACCTCACGTTTGGGCATTGGAGGCGTGGCTTTCCTCTGGGGCAGCCGAGGGTCGTCCCCAATGTCGACCGTCAGGTTGGTGTAGAGAGGCTGTAGCTCTTTGGATAACAGCTCGTAGGTCAGAGAGTTCAGACCATCAGAATGCCAGTTGAGCCTGGTCCGTTTCAGAAGGTCAAACCTGTGGAGGGACATGGGGAGGAGAGAGAGATGAGTCAATAAGGCGTGTGTGTGTGTGTGTGTGTGTGTGTGTGTACCTGCGTGGATTCTGCTCGTTGCCCCTGTCTCCTTTATGCTTGATCATCTTGTAATGTCCGATGGCCACTGGAGGGCGCACTATCTTCATTCCAGACAGACGCACTCTGAGACAGAAATAATTAATAAAGGAATAATTAATATGTTGATTTGAGTGAAATAACTGAAAGACAGCACAGGACTAGATAAGGTAGCGTCTCAAGTTTTCCCTTACCAATTGACCTCACAAGGAAAAACTCTGGGGTCTACTAATGAGGTGTGTAATCCACTATCATACTGGTCCATTGGCCCTCTATGGGACAGAGTATGGGGTTTCACACATCCACCTGAACTAAACAAGCCAACTAATGGGGAGGAAATCTACCAAGCAAACTGCCCAACAAGCTGACATGGATACTTACTGAGCTCCAAACATGAACTGTGGGGAGACACAGCAAAGCAATGGCGGTGAGAATGGAGATGAACAGGATGTTATGACAGAGGTAGAAATTAAACATGTGAAGACAAATAGCTAATGAAGAGAGAGAGATACATCTTTCAAGGAATTCACTGGTATAGTCATATGGGGTTGTCCCTCCCAGCCCCTCGCCCTACTCACCTGGCAGCGATGTCATCGTCCTCCCCACCCCAGCCCCAATAGCTGTTGGGGAATCCGTTCATCTTCATGTACTGCTCAGGTGTGACCGCAGATACCCCTCCGAAATACTGGGGGTACGGCAACCTGGGTGGGTAAAATACCAGAAGATGCCAGAACCTCAGATGACACTTGACATACAGACACTGACACACTTCATAAACACACATACCTGTATCTGAACTTGTCCATGGCCACAGAGAGGTGTGTGGGGAACTGATTGTGACAGGTGTAGGTGTTATGGTCGTTTTCAGGCAGCAGATCTACATCGTGTAGGAAGATACACCCCCAGTCCTCGTCTCTCAGCGCCTCGCGGACCCCAACATTCAATAGCTTAGCCCGGTTAAATGTAGAGTTACCCCACTGCAAAGGAAAATACAGCGATCAGAGAAAGAAAGTAAGCGAGAGAGAGAAAGAGAGAGAAAGAGAGCGAGAGAGAGACCTGCTGGACTATGTAGATACTGTAGTGAATCTGTTGTCTCTGTAGGAAGGGGTGGAGGTGGTAGAGTAGGGCTCGGAGGTGAGTCTGGCGGTTACGGTACGGCACCACGATGGCCGTGTGGTGGCGCGGCTCGCAGTCCGGGGGGCTGTACCGGCCTCCCGGTAACACCAACGGGTTCCTCTCCCTGATCTCCTCCAGAGAGAGAGGCGAGGACAGACGCACAGACACAGGACCGACTAGAGAAGAAAGAAAGAGAGAGGTAGAGGAGGGGGAGATGTATCGTATTATGTAGGAAACCTTTATTATTCATACAGTACATAATCCCTTACAGCATGATGGAGTGGTTCTCCCTCTCACACGCGCATATTTACCCAGTAGTGGTGAGGGAACCTTGCAGTCCTTCAGCTGAGACCCTGTCCCTGGGGGTCCGGTGCCTATGTGGGGGGCTGGTGGCGCCCCCAGGTGGCTGAGGTTGGTGTACACGTCGTGGGGGCGGGAGTAGTCAAACTCAGGATGCTCAGAGTGGACCAGTACTGACACCAGCCCCCTGAAACCCCCCAGGGAGAAGTAGACCACAAAGGCAAACTGGAAGCCCACTAACAGGGCCAGGGTACAGGGGGAGTCAAGAGAGCGACCACAACACGCCATGATGGAGGGAGGGAAAGAGAGAGAGGGGGTGATGGAGAGAAAAAGAGAAATGCAGAGAAAGGGAGATAAAAGGAGAGAAAAGAAGACAGTGAGAGACAATTAGTTCTGGGATCAGAGGGGGTAGAGGGATGACAGAGGAAGGAGAGATGGAGGAGAGACACAGGGAGGGTAGGGAGGCTGTAGGGGGCTCAGGGGGTTAGGAGGGGGGCATCTATGTGTATGAATGTTGCAGCGCTATAGCTCAGTCCACACGGCCATCGCTTCAACATCTGACGAGTCACTGCAAAAGACAGGGAACAACACTCAACATTGTATACTGTTACGCAAAAACAATGACATAGCTACTACAGAGTGTGTGTGTGTGTGTGTGTGTGTGTGTATTTCATCTACTGCACATCTACCATTCCAGTGTTTAAATGCTATATTGTAATTACTTTGCCAACATGGCCTATTTATTGCCTTACCTTCCTTATCTTACCTCATTGCACTCTGTATATAGATTTGTTTTTCTACTGTATTATTGACTGTATGTTTGCTTTACTCCATGTGTAACTCTGTGTTGTTGTATGTGTGGAACTGCTTTGCTTTACCTTGGCCAGGTCGCAGTTGTAAATGAGAACTTGTTCTCAACTTGCCTACCTGCTTAAATAAAGGTAATATATATATATATATATATTTTTTTTTAAAAAAAAATAATAATCATTGTCCAATTTCCAACATGTACTAAGGTGTGAATTAGAAATGTGTTTTTTTGCATATCCCATCTCTCCCTGAGACACCGTCAGCGAGTGGTGTGTGAGAGTGTACCGGTGTTCTGTTGTAGTCCCAACTGGATGATATCTGGCCTCCAGCAGAGAGTCTGTTCTCCCTCTCTCCTTCTCCTCCTCCCCTCATAGTTCCTTATGAAGAAGAGAAAGCACCAGGTAGTAGCCTACCATGACTGCAGGACTGACTGACTGATTTCATATCTGAATAGGAAGCCTGTAGACTAAAATGTTATCCTTAATTAGGCTACAGTATGACTCCAACGGTTCAGTTGCTACATGAAAAATGTATGAACTAACTATAACAGCATTCCTAGCAACAGTATGCTAAGTCGCAAAGAGTTTTTAGGCTATTACGTTCTGGTCCTCTGCCTATTTCAGTTAGATTTTCTATATGAGACAAATATATGACCCAACGATACCATAAACAATTACTTTCAAAACAAACTGGAATGTGTAAATTGATGCGTCCATATTAGGTGAAACATAATGTCCGTATCAAATCCATGTCCATTTTATCTCCAGAATAAGCTGTCAACATGACTAATAATAATTGTTGTATTCATAATAATAATAATAATTCATGAAGTCTAGGCCTAATATTTTTCGTGATAATCTGTTCACCTAGCTAAACATCAATCTATATCTCTATATCATTGCATTCCTCCTTAATTATAGGTCATTCTCGCGTTAGATCCGTATGTCTACAACATTCATTTCTAGGGCAAAGCTCCCTTGTCACACCCGTCGTCTCACCTCCATGTTCCTGCGACGTTCCAAATCTAGCCCCCGGCTTCGAATTAGGACAACTGGGCTGCGCTGTGATCAACACATTCGATGGTATGGGTGGATGGAGCTGTTTCTGAGTGAGTCCGCTTCCTAATCTCTCTTGTCCAGGTCGAAATCCTCTACTAGCCGTGTAGAAAGCGCTCTTCCACATGGACTAAACACGGAAGGCCGTCGCTGCAGCCGCATCCAACAGATATCAACATAGAAACTGCGGTTCATCTCTCATCCCCGATCTCAGTAGGCTACAGCGCTGCCGCTACGACAGGCAGGCATGTAGAGAGGCAAAGCGAACATGACGTTTTTTTGCCGGGCAAATTGAACATGTTCGAGTGCAGAAACCCTCTCCGTGCTCTCTCTATCTCTGTCTGTCTGTCTCTGTCTCTGTCTCTCTCTCACCAAATAACTGAAACACTGTTTTGCAATGGTTTTCAGTAGTCTCAACAACACCCTCTAAGGGTATCACTATGGTGTAGCCAGAGCACATATCTTTTCTGTCCTTTAATACAATAAAAAACCTGTCAGGCTCATCCCACTGGGCAAAAACTGTTTGAATTAACGTTGTTTCCACGTAATTTTAAAAAAAAATTCTATGTGATGATGTCAAATCAACAAGCAAAGCTGATTGGATTTGCAAAAAGCTATCAAAATAAGGGAATTTAATCTATTATCCACTCATGTTTTAACATGTTGGTTAATTTCACGTTAGTTGACAACGCCACCAAATGTAAATCCAAAACAGTAATTATGAAGATTTCTGGAGGACGTCCTCCAACCTATCAGAGCTCTTGCAGCATGAACTGACATGTTGTCCACCCAATCAAAGGATCACATAATGAATCTAGTACTGAAAGCATAAGCTACAGGTAGCTCCAACTGCAGGGCATAAAGTGTGGTCAGTAGTTGACTCAAAGAGAGAAAGACAATAGTTGAACAGTTTTGAACAAATACATTTCTTAAAAAATAAAGGAGAAGCAGGAGAGAGAGAGACATATTTCGTGGTATTCTTAGTTTACCTTTCACTTACTTAGCTAATGCAGCTATAATTTAGCCTACTCAACAACCTGACTCAAACAGAGAAGAATGCTATTTATGTTAGCTAGCTGGCTAAGGCTATCCATCACTGCAACTCTTCCAAGTGAAGGTAAGGTTTTGATTTTATTAATTTTTGCCCCCAGGGCCTGCCGATGTAAATGCTAAACTGCTTAATGTACACTACTGCGTGATTGTACACATGTATTGGATTGTGGGTTTTTCTAATGCATTAGTTCTAGTTTGTTGACTATGATGTTCAAATCAAATCCAATTTTATTGGTCACATACACATGGTTAGCAGATGTTAATTAGAGTGTAGCGAAATGCTTGTGCTTCTGGTTCCGACAGTGCAGTAATATCTAACAAGTAATCTAACAATTCCCCAACAACTACCTTATACACACAAATCTAAAGGGGTGAATGAGAATATGTACATATAAATATATGGATGAGTGATGGCCGAGCGGCATAGGCAAGGTACAACAGATGGTATAAAATACAGTATACACATATTATATGAGTAATGTAAGATATGTAAACATTATTAAAGTGGCATTATTTAAAGTGGCATTGTTTAAAGTGATCCATTTATTAAAGTGGCTAGTGATTGGGTCTCAATGTAGGCAGCTGACTCTCTGAGTTAGTGATTGCTGTTTAGTGTTATGTTGGCCTTGAGATAGAAGCTGTTTTTCAGTCTCTCGGTCCCAGCTTTGATGCGCCTGTACTGACCACGCCTTCTGGATGATAGCGGGGTGAACAGGCAGTGGCTCGGGTGGTTGTTGTCCTTGATGATCTTTTTGGCCTTCCTGTGACATCGGGTGCTGTAGGTCTCATGGAGGGCAGGTAGTTTGTCGCCGGTGATGCGTTGTGCAGACCGCACCACCCTCTGGAGAGCCTTGGGATTGAGGGTGGTGCAGTTGCCGTACCAGGCTGTGATACAGCCCGAAAGGATGCTCTCGATTGTGCATCTGTAAAAGTTTGTCATGGTTTTGGGAGACAAGACACATTTCTTCAGCCTCCTGAGGTTGAAGAGGCGCTGTTGCGCTGTTGCGCCTACTTCACCACACTGTCTGTGTGAGTGGACCATTTCAGTTTGTCTGTGATGTGTACGCCGAGGAACTTAAAACGTTCCACCTTTTCCACTGCAGTCCCTTTGATGTGGATATTGGGGTGCTCCCTCTGCTGTTTCCTGAAGTTCACGATCATCTCCTTTGTTTTGTTGACGTTGAGTGAGAGGTTGTTTTCCCTCACCTGTCTTATAAATTAGGGTTATTTTAGAAGATGACACCTGGCTATATAGGTAGCTAGCTAACTATAACTACTGAAACAGATTGTCGTTTCGCTATGTTTTTGGGGGGAGAACATTGTTTGCATCCATGAGCTAGCTAGCTTTTTTTAATGATCAGCACTGTAGGTGCGCGAGACAACTTTACCAGCATCATAGCATACGTATTGATGAATCGTTGTGACATATGAAATACGAGTGATAGTGTAATCAATGTGTAATAACTACGTAAAACATGTATGAACGCGTTAAATTATTATGTGATGTGCAGTCATATTCAGGTCCTGATTGGTCAACAAGCTTAATTGACACGTCAAGTAGTGTTATTTAACACGTCAAAGTGTTAAATAGTGTCTTTTTTTGACCAGCAAAGACCCAAACGGTGTTCCATAGAAATCATGTTTGAGAATGAAACGACTGAACAAATGAACAAGGAAACAGCACAGCAAGTGAAAGAAATAGGTTTTGATCATGTTTTACTGGTAATGGGGACATACGTAAATGCCAACAAAATAACTTTTTGGTCAGTGTGGTGTGTGTGTATGTGTAACCTTTATTTATCTAGACAAGTCAGATAAGAACAAATTCTTATTTACTATGACGGCCCAGGCCAAACCCGGACGACGCTGGGCCAATTGTACGCTGCCCTATGGGACTCCCAATCACAACCGGATGTGATACAGCTTGGATTCGAACCAGGGACTATAGTGACGCCTCTTAGACCGCTGCGTCCATGTGTGTGTGTGTTAACTATTTAACTGTACTAGAATGCTTAAGGCCGCTAAAATTTTAAATATTGGTTATCGGTATCGGGGTTTTTTTTGGCAAGGAAAATATTGGATATCAGTATCGGCCAAAAATGTCATATCGGTGCATCACTAATATATATCATTTATTGGTCCAAAAAATAAATAATACATTTTATATATATATATATATATATATATATATATATATATATATACACACCTTAGCCAAGTACATTTAAACTCAGTTTCTCACAATTCCTGACATTTAATCTTAGTAAAAATTCCCTGTTTTAGGTCAGTTAGGATTAGGATTTAAGAATGTGAAATGTCAGAATAAGAGTAGAGAGAATTATTTATTTCAGCTTTTATTTCTTTCATCACATTCCCAATGGGTCAGAAGTTTACATACACTCAATTAGTATTTGGTAGCATTGCCTTTAAATTGTTTAACTTGGGTCAAATGTTTCGGGTAGCCTTCCACAAGCTTCCCACAATATGTTGGGTAAATTTTGGCCCATTCCTCCTGACAGAGCTGGTGTGACTAAGTCAGGTTTGTAGGCCTCCTTGCCATCACATGCTTTTTCAGTTCTGCCCACAAATTTTCTATAGAATTGAGGTCAGGGCTTTGTGATGGCCACTCCAATACCTTGACTTTGTTGTCCTTAAGCCATTTTGCCACAACTTTGGAAGTATGCTTGGGGTCATTGTCCATTTTTAAGACCCATTTGCGACCAAGCTTTAACTTCCTGACTGTTGTCTTGAGATGTTGCTTCAATATATACACGTCATTTTCCTGCCTCATGATGCCATCTATTTGTGAAGTGCACCAGTCCCTTTTGCAGCAAAGCACCCCCACAACATGATGCTGCCACCCCGTGCTTCACGCTTGGGATGTTGTTCTTTGGCTTGCAAGCCTCCCCCTTTTTCCTCTAAACATAATGATGGTGATTATGGCCAAACAGTTCTATTTTTGTTTCATCAGACAGGAGGACATTTCTCCAAAAAGTACAATCTTTGTCCCCATGTGCAGTTGCAAACCATAGTCTGGCTTATTTATGCCGGTTTTGGAGCAGTGGCTTCTTCCTTGCTGAGCAGCCTTTCCGTTTATGTTGATATAGGACTCGTTTTACTGTGGATATAGATCGATTTTGTACCTGTTTCCTCCAGCATCTTCACAAGGTCCTTTGCTGTTGTTCTGGGATTGATTTGTACTTTTCGCACCAAATTACGTTAATCTCTAGGAGATAGACCGCACCTCCTTCCTGAGCGGTATGGCGGCTGCGTGGTCCCATGGTGTTCATACTTGCGTACTATTGTTTGTACAGATGAACGTGGTACCTTCAGGGGTTTGGAAATTGCTCCCATGGATGAACCAGACTTGTGGAGGTCTATAATTGTTTTTCTGAGGTCTTGGCTGATTTCTTTTGATTTTCCCATGATGTCAAGCAAAGAGGCACTGAGTCTGAAGGTAGGCCTTGACATACATCCACAGCTACACCTCCAATTGACTCAAATGATGTCAATTAGCCTATCAGAAGTTTCTAAAGCCATGACATCATTTTCTGGAATTTTCCAAGCTGTTTAAAGGCACAGTCAACTTAGTGTATGTAAACTTCTGACCCACTGGAATTGTGACACAGTGAATTATAAGTGAAATAATTGTCTGTAAACAATTGTTGGAAAAATTACTTGTGTCATGCACAAAGTAGATGTCCTAACCGACTTGCCAAAACTATAGTTGGTTAACAAGAAGTTTGTGGAGTGGTTGAAAAACGAGTTTTAATGTCTGAACCTAAGTGTATCTAAACCTCCGACTTCAACTGTATATATATATATATATATATATATCATTTATTAGTCCAAAAATGGATGTAGCAGCTACAGATTTCCCATTTTAAGTCTTTTAAAAGTGTACGAGTTTGAGCATGTGTTCATTAGGCTTTTTCAGCATGAATTAGATTGAGCAATAAAAGCCCCACTTTTATTCCATAGGCTGGGTTCAAATCCACATTAAGATTTGTGAACAGCCATCCTCAACAACCACAATCTGGAAGGCACAAATAGCTAAATGAGAGAGCAGCAGTGTGATTCACATCAATGCACTATGTAGATATCAATAATAAGTGATATCCGTATCGCCGTAGACTACACCACTGCTGTCATCCTTACCTCCAAGCATTTATTCAAATTGGATAATCTTTGGATGCCGACAGCAGTCGCTCCATTGGATGACATTGCTTGGACTATAGCCTACAAAAGCCTATTCCTGCTCTTTTCCTGCAATCCATCAAACCCATTTGGTGTGTCATCATAGTGGTCTCTGACTTGTGGTCAGACTCGCTCAGGAGGAACAAACTTAAACTTGCACCTATTTTCAATGCTGATTTGAATGACATTGAGGATTACTTTTAAATTCAGAAAGGATGTTTGTGAGGAAAAAAAGCATTGACACTTCTCTGTTTTTCAGAGAAGTGTCAATGCTTTTTTTACTCACAAACATCCTTTCTGAATTTAAAAGTAATCCTCGAAGTAATCATCTAGTTTTTCAAAAGTATCTAATCTTATTACAATATTTTTGCTGGTAACGGATTACAGTTACCGTTTTTTGTAATCCCTTACATGTAATCTGTTACTCCCCAACCCTGTGTAGCGGTTAGCGGTTATGCCATTAAAGTTTTCCTTAGTGAGTTTTTTTGGCTTGGACAGCTGTTGTGTTGTGCACGGAAGTCCACAACCAAAGGGAAAAGGTGAGAGGAGGAGAGCGCGTAGAGGCAAGAAGGAATGTATTCATGGGGTGTATTCATTCCGCCAATTCTGTTGCAAAACCTTTCTTAAAACGGAAGCAAACGGAACGAAATGGGGATGGACCTACTTGAATTTGTCCAAAAGAAACTCTTGTTTTAGTTGCAAAAATGGGAACGTTAGGCTCATTAAAAAAATCGGCCTCTCTAATCCTAAATGGCCCCGACCGCCACTTGTTTATCCGTAGCCATAATGTGAACCATGGTTTCATGCTTACTGAATCATTTCAGAGAAACCGTGTGATTTTGCTTCCCTTCATGTCCACTCATCAAACCTGGCCAATGTTGTAATTGTCCTTTATTTCTCACACAGCTTCTTTCCACCACCATACCATAACACGTTCTCTCTGCTATAGTCAGTCTGAAAATATCTTTATTCTTACATGCAGCGGTAGCTTGGCAGAGTACAGAAAAGGCATTAAGAACTAAGGCAACTACATCTATCATTTACACAGACTAAATACCCAGAAGAAACCCAGCAGAGAAAGCATTACAGAGACACTGTGCAAAACAATCCATCAAACACTGCTGTTGTAGCCTCCCTGGCTGCAGCCTCTACCAAGGGGTCTGGACCTGCAGGGTTGCTGGTTCAAGTCCCACTCTGGCGGTTCACCCCTTATTGTACTGTCACAGTATACACTCAGGAGACTGGATGCTGAAGTGGGGATGGACACAAAATGGCGCCCGGAAGAATCGGACTCAGGGCAGTTTCCACTGGGGAGTAGCCTAGCTAATGGACACTGACATCTCCAGGTTGAGGTCAGTTCCACTTGTGATGGTAATTCAGTGGTATCAAATCAAAGGAATAAGAAATATATGTTTTTGTTTGTATTTGTGATGTATTGGAACTGACTCCAACCTTAATCCTTTTCTTTCCATAGATTGGGTTTGCTTATGACATACAGTACGAATTGATTATGGCATCCAAGTTAGCACCTGATAAGTCTGATGTTAGCAATAGAAGGAAGGTTCAAATGTGACTCCCAAATAGACCCACAACAAACATATGTAAAAAGAGCACCTCTTATATGATCATCTATATACAGGCATTGCTTTTCTATGTTTTGCCTGTAATGTATCTTCACCAAAATTATAATAATACAAAAATTGTAATAATAACAAATAAAGCTATCTTGTAATAAAAACAATATTGAAGGAAATGCTTCTAAATATTTCCCTATCATATGTCTCATCTTTGCAATTTGGTTGGGAAAAGAAACATCCTCCAAAAAATATATTTCTGAGTACTGATTAATTTGACACAAACACAATAGTATTGATTTATTTATATTGACCCTGTTTTCAGGCTTTAATACCTGATTATTAAAAGCATGGTTTAAAAAAAGTTAGATATTGAAATGTGGATTGGGCAAGCACATCCTTCCCTTTCTATTCCCCTCACACAGTATGTTTCTCTCCTACAATTAGGAATTAGAATACAGGATCTCTAAGGTTAGAATCAGGAATTAGAATACAGGATCTCTATGGTTAGAATCAGGAATTCAAATACAGGATCTCTATAGTTGGAATTAGAATACAAACACATCTCTATTGTTTCTCTTCTCTCATCTGTCCTCAACATCTCTCGTTCTCTCTATCGTATACAGATTTACATTTGTTCAGGGCAATTTTACTAATCTCCTTTCCCCAATTCTGGTCTCTGCCTCCTTCTCTCCTCAACCTCCTCCTCCTCTTCTCTCACTCCTCTTTGCTCCACTCCTCCTCTCTCTCTCCTTCCATCCTCTCTCTCTCCTTCCATCCTCTCTCTCCTTCCGTCCTCTCTATCTCTCTCTCCCTGTGCTTATTTCTTGTAGTTGCCAAACTGGATGGCCAGACGGTCACTGACACAGCGGAAGGCAGCGGGTTGGACCTCCCAGTAGTTGACAGGGTTAGAGTAGAGGCTAATGCCGTTATAGAACGACCTCTTCATCCCAAAGCCTCTTGGGCAGAAGTCATCCACTCCCACCTTGCTGATGCTGTTGGAATGGAGGTAGACCACCTATATGATGGGAGGGGGACAGCATGGTGTTGTAATAGAGGTGCTTCAAGGCCCTTAACCTCTCTGATGAATACAACTCTACCAGTACCACACACACAGACACAGACACCCGTACAGACACACACACACACACACACACACAGACACCCGTAAAGACACAGACAGACACACACACACACACACAGACAGATACAGACACACACACAGACACAGACACCCGTACAGACACACACAGACAGACACAGACACCCGTATATATACACACGCAGACACAGACACACGTGCACACACAATCACTCACCTGTAGGTACTTCATGTCAGGCAGACCCTTGGGGATTGCTGTGAGTCTGTTGTTCTCCAGGTGCAACTCTCTCAGGCGGGGGACGAACGCTAGACTGCCATTCTCTATCATCCGAATGTGGTTAAAGCCCAGACCCAACCTGGCAAGCATAGAGTCAGAGAGAGACCGAGCGTCATCATCCTTATCTCTTACCTACCAGTATTTGTTGAAGGCACCACTGGGTGGCATGATTGCCTAAGAAAGATCCGGAATGGAGGGTAGACAACGTGTCCATACAGAAATCTGCCTCTTTTTTTCAATCAAGTAGACTTTATTTCAGTCTCAAAGAGCTATTGCGTACATTGCAGTGGGGTACTTAACCCTATACAATAAGAACTGGAGGCTCTTAGTACTCAGTTATGGCAGTTAACTCTGCCTACGCAAACATAGCAGCACACTGCCATGTGAATCCCATTGTATTTCTCTCTTATCCGCACCTGTACAAGTGTTTGTAGCGGCTCAGATCCTCCAGCTCGATGGCCTGTATCTGGTTGTGGTCCAGATGGAGCTCATGGAGACTGTCTGGCAGGTCTGAAGGAGACAGAACACATGCCTCTTAACTAACCTACTGATACAACATCAAAACATCTCTACCAACTTCTGCTTACAATACGGTCCATCAGAATAATGTACACTGTACATAACTGGTCTCCAACTCTGGTCTTTAGGAGCTACAGGGTCTGCATTCAATAAGCTATGATCACTTCTGAGTAAACCACTTGCTGTGTGTACCGCGTACCCTTGGGTACTCCAGTGAGTTGGGCCTCAGAGATACGCAGGTAGTTCAGTTTCAGTCCCTTGAAGGCTCCTGGCTCAAACCCACTGTTCTGGATGGGGTTCCCTCCCATTTCTACAAGAACATACATAAAGACACATTAGAACACGGCTGTGGCGAATTTGATTGAATTCCAGCATATTGAATATGCTGAGGTAATACTGAAGCATTGAATGGCTCTGTAATCTTTAATGAACTCTGACCTATGCAGTTCATGCTGCCCAGTTCAGAGAAGGCCCCCTCATGGACCTTCTTGATGCGGTTCTCATGGATCCTCAGCTCCACCAGAGAGGAGGGCAGGTTCTTGGGGATTCCAGTCAGGAGGTTTTTGGAGAAGTAGAGCTTCTGCATGTGTTTCAGAGGAACAAAGGCCTTGGGGTGGACCTTGCTGATCTTATTATTCACCAGGGACAGGGCCTGAGAGTTGGAAAGAGACAAAGAATAAGAGAGTGAGGGAGGTAGAGAGGTAGAGAGGGGAGGGAGAAAGGGGAGGGAGAAAGGGGAGGGCGTAAATAAGCAAGCAAGCTTTCTTTGCCCCCTCTTCTCTCTCCTAAGTGCCCTAGTTATGTCCAGTCGGTGTCTTTCTCTCTCCTAAGTCCCCTAGTTATGTCCAGTTGGTGTCTTTCTCTCTCCTAAGTCCCCTAGTTATGTCCAGTCGGTGTCTTTCTCTCTCCTAAGTCCCCTAGTTATGTCCAGTCATGGTCTTTCTCGCTCCTAAGTGCCCTAGTTATGTCCAGTCGGTGTCTTTCTCTCTCCTAAGTGCCCTAGTTATGTCCAGTCAGTGTCTTTCTCTCTCCTAAGTGCCCTAGTTATGTCCAGTCAGTGTCTTTCTCGCTCCTAAGTGCCCTAGTTATGTCCAGTCAGTGTCTTTCTCTCTCCTAAGTGCCCTAGTTATGTCCAGTCATGGTCTTTCTCTCTCCTAAGTCCCCTAGTTATGTCCAGTTGGTGTCTTTCTCTCTCCTAAGTCCCCTAGTTATGTCCAGTCGGTGTCTTTCTCTCTCCTAAGTCCCCTAGTTATGTCCAGTCGGTGTCTTTCTCTCTCCTAAGTCCCCTAGTTATGTCCAGTCATGGTCTTTCTCTCTCCTAAGTGCCCTAGTTATGTCCAGTCAGTGTCTTTCTCTCTCCTAAGTCCCCTAGTTATGTCCAGTCATGGTCTTTCTCTCTCCTAAGTGCCCTAGTTATGTCCAGTCAGTGTCTTTCTCTCTCCTAAGTGCCCTAGTTATGTCCAGTCAGTGTCTTTCTCTCTCCTAAGTGCCCTAGTTATGTCCAGTCAGTGTCTTTCTCTCTCCCACCACCCCTCTCTCTTTCCCTCTTCTCTGTGGCCAGCCTCTTCCTGGAGCTATAGGGAATATTCTAGCTCACATTCTCTCCTCTCTGCTCCTGGAAAGCCTTCATTTATGCCTGTCGCCCACTCAGAACAGATGACCAAGCCCAATATTAGCCAGAGAGGAAACTCACAACATTAAATAAAACAGTTACCTCTCTATGGATGAAGACATTTTCACCATGACTGCCTGCACGACTGCCTGCCTGCACGACTGCCTGCCTGCACGACTGCCTGCCTGCCTGCTGGGTTTTCCATCTGAAACTTATTTTTGTTCAGTTACCTAAGGTGACTGACTGGGAATGTTGTCCTTCCCTGGTGGTATGTTTAAGTGGTCAACAAAGCTGTCTCAGACAAAGAACTTCTGTAGGAGATGAGGGACGGAACTCTCTCCTCTTGAATTGGGCCAATAAAGGCCAGTTAGAATTAAATGCTCTTTCCCTGTCCGTCTTCAATCTCTACACCCCCTCTTTCTCTATCTCTCCCTCTTCAATCTCTACACCCCCTCTTTCTCTCTCTCCCTCTTCAATCTCTACACCCCCTCTTTCTCCATCTCTCCTCTTCAATCTCTACACCCCTCTTTCTCCATCTCTCCCTCTTCAATCTCTACACCCCCTCTTTCTCTATCTCTCCCTCTTCAATCTCTACACCCCCTCTTTCTCCATCTCTCCCTCTTCAATCTCTACACCCCTCTTTCTCCATCTCTCCCTCTTCAATCTCTACACCCCCTCTTTCTCCATCTCTCCCTCTTCAATCTCTACACCCCCTCTTTCTCTATCTCTCCCTCTTCAATCTCTACACCCCCTCTTTCTCTCTCTCTTCTCTATCTCTCCCTCTTCAATCTCTACACCCCCTCTTTCTCTCTCTCTTCTCTATCTCTCCCTCTTCAATCTCTACACCCCCTCTTTCTCTCTCTCCCTCTTCAATCTCTACACCCCCTCTTTCTCCATCTCTCCCTCTTCAATCTCTACACCCCCTCTTTCTCTCTCTCCCTCTTCAATCTCTACACCCCCTCTTTCTCTATCTCTCCCTCTTCAATCTCTACACCCCCTCTTTCTCTATCTCTCCCTCTTCAATCTCTACACCCTCTTTCTCCATCTCTCCCTCTTCAATCTCTACACCCCCTCTTTCTCTATCTCTCCCTCTTCAATCTCTACACCCCCTCTTTCTCTATCTCTCCCTCTTCAATCTCTACACCCCCTCTTTCTCTATCTCTCCCTCTTCAATCTCTACACCCCCTCTTTCTCTCTCTCCTCTCTATCTCTATCTCTCCCTCTCTCTTACGTAGAGGTTGCCGAGGCCTTTGAAGTCGTTCTCCTTCAGCTCAGTGATGAGGTTGTTCTGCAGGTCCAAGAGTTTGGTGTCAGCGGGAATGCCCTTAGGCACCTCAGTCAAACCTGCAAACGTACACACAGACACACACACAGTGTCAGTGGGGATTCATACACATACGGAACAAAAACATGCCCACAGTCACATACACGCCCTCACACCCAGATGGGGACACCAGATGTCATCCAGCTGTTTTACATTTCACTAAGTCCCAAAGGTCGTGATTCCAACACCATCAGCAAGATCACATCAAATAAATTAGGACGACGCAGTAGGGGACAACCCTGACACACACACACCACACACATATGATAAAGAGACTATTCCTATGGCAATATGAGAGTACAGTTAATTTACTGCAGAGAAACACCTGCTTACAACGAGACCTGATTGTCTCCTCGTGTTAAGAAAAAAGGTCTCTCTGTTCAACTCCAAACTTTAAACCAGAACATGATGGCATTGTCTATAATGTGCAAGAACTCCGGCAGTGACAATATCAATGTAATAGAAGAGTTTCTCAAATTGTGGGTTGGACAAACTGGTGTGTTGCAGCCAGTGACTAAACAGTTGTCAGAAACCCTAGTGTTTTTATAATGGATTACTTTGATCTTTCATCCTACTTGGTACATTCTAGTCCCCAAAAGGATTCTGATTAAACTTCTTCTCAGTGAACCATTTTAATGAGACAACATCATTGTTAAGTTGTTTCAGTTCTCAGACGGTCGATTGGCCAGGTCAACAGAACAAAGCCGCTGCCATGGTTACATCTCATCATAACTAGGACTGTGGCGGTCATAACATGTTGTCAGCTGGTTGTTGTCATGCAAAAGACTGCTGGTCTCACGGTCATTTAACGTTAATTAACTTAAACACGTTTAGCATCTCCACACATACAAGCCTTTGGAACATCTCCATTTTAAGTCTAATAAATCAGTAGAATATACACCATCATAATAAATCCATGCTTTATTTTAGGCAGGTCTAAAGAAACATGATATGTTAACAGTTAACAGGATATGAGTTGGCCTATTACTGTATGCTATCTGGCTATGCTCCATGCTGTAGGCTGTAGGCTCGTTCATCTAGCAGACAAGATATGCTTATGAGTCCCATCTCATTATTTTATGTTATATGATTTTATAGGAAGAAGAATATAATCGAGCATAGCTAAATAAAAAATAAAGGATATTTTTCCCATTCTGGAGCGAGTGTGCATATGAATATATTGTCACCCATCAGACTATTCTCAATGTAATATTGTCTATACTATGTTAAATTAGTTTCGATTTAGAATGGCCCTTTATCAAATGGGCATGAACAGGGGCAGCGGGAAAAAATAAATGTAATTCGCCTATGCACTCGAATAGCGAATGGAAGCTTTCCCGCCTGTTCGTTTGGGTAGGCTACTCCGGTTATTTAACTCCAGGCATCAACCACTGTTTGAGGAAAATGCAGCCTCTAGCTGCGCGACAGGTGCTATTCCACCCAAACTCTGTATGCCATGGGCTCCCCAACCCTGTTCCTGCAGCTACCAAGTGCCTAATGTGGGGA
Source organism: Brachymystax lenok tsinlingensis (assembly GCA_030435695.1). Classification (NCBI taxonomy): domain Eukaryota; kingdom Metazoa; phylum Chordata; class Actinopteri; order Salmoniformes; family Salmonidae; genus Brachymystax; species Brachymystax lenok. The sequence goes on from CM059803.1 coordinate 33,725,722, forward strand.
ACTAAATGAAATCTGTTCGGGAACATGGAAAGTAACATGTTTTCACAATGAAACATATTTCAGCCAGCAGCATACCACCCTGCATCACACTGCTGGCTTGCTTCTGAAGCTAAGCAGGGTTGGTCTTGGATGGGAGACCAGATGCTGCTGGAAGTAGGAGGCACTCTTTCCTCAGGTCAAAAAAAATATATATATCCCAGGACACTGCCCTGTGTAGGGTGCTGTCTTTTGGATGGGCTGTTAAATGGGTGTCCTGACTCTCTGTAGTCACTGAAGATCCCATGGCACTTATTGTAAGAGTAGGGGTGTTAACCCTGGTGTCCCAAGCTGTCCCTAATACCATCATCTAATCATCCCCAGCTTACAATTGGCTCATTCATCCCCCTCCTCTCCCCTGCAACTATTCCCCAGGTTGTTGCTGTATATGAGAATGTGTTCTCAGTCAACTTACCTGGCAATTTTTTTTTATTAAACTCCCAGACTCATGAATAGAAACTTTAGAGTGTATTATAAGGTAACCAGTCCACACAGTATGCATCATTATACAGCCTACACTCAAAGGTGATTATTAGACTATATTCCAAAATTAAATGAATTCTATCTAGACCAATTAAAGACATCTTAAATCAGTTGTTTTTTATATTTTTTTGCGGTACATAATATGCGGTAGGATACTGTATGTTTGTATTGTAAAACGAACGGGACAATCATTATTTTAATTCCGATTTTAATTTTTTGTCTTGGGCTCATAAAGGCCTATACAGTGAGGGAAAGAAGTATTTGATCCCCTGCTGATTTTGTACGTTTGCCCACTGACAAGAAATGATCAGTCTATAATTTTAATGGTGGGTTTATTTGAACAGTGAGAGACAGAATAACAACAAAAAAATCAAGAAAAACGCATGTGAAAATTGTTATAAATTGATTTGCATTTTAATGAGGGAAATAAGTATTTGACCCCTCTGCAAAACATGACTTAGTACTTGGTGGCAATCACAGAGGTCAGACGTTTCTTGTAGTTGGCCACCAGGTTTGCACACATCTCAGGAGGGATTTTGTCCCACTCCTCTTTGCAGATCTTCTCCAAGTCATTAAGGTTTCGAGGATGACATTTGGCAACTCGAACTTTCAGCTCCCTCCACAGATTTTCTATGGGATTAAGGTCTGGAGACTGGCTAGGCCACTCCAGGACCTTAATGTGCTTCTTCTTGAGCCACTCCTTTGTTGCCTTGGCCGTGTGTTTTGGGTCATTGTCATGCTGGAATACCCATCCACGACCCATTTTCAATGCCCTGGCTGAGGGAAGGAGGTTCTCACCCAAGATTTGACGGTACATGGCCCCGTCCATCGTCCCTTTGATGCGGTGAAGTTGTCCTGTCCCCTTAGCAGAAAAACACCCCCAAAGCATAATGTTTCCACCTCCATGTTTGACGGTGGGGATGGTGTTCTTGGGGTCATAGGCAGAATTCCTCTTCTTCCAAACACGGTTGATGCCAAAGAGCTCCATTTTGGTCTCATCTGACCACAACCCTTTCACCCAGTTGTCCTCTGAATCATTCAGATGTTCATTGGCAAATTTCAGACGGGCATGTATATGTGCTTTCTTGAGCAGGGGGACCTTGCGGGCGCTGCAGGATTTCAGTCCTTCACTTGTAGCCCATTCCAGCCTTGTGTAGGTCTACAATCTTGTCCCTGACATCCTTGGAGAGCTCTTTGATCTTGGCAATGGTGGAGAGTTTGGAATCTGATTGATTGATTGCTTCTGTGGACAGGTGTCTTTTATACAGGTAACAAGCTGAGATTAGGAGCACTCCCTTTAAGAGTGTGCTCCTAATCTCAGCTCGTTACCTGTATAAAAGACACCTGGGAGCCAGAAATCTTTCTGATTGAGAGGGGGTCAAATACTTATTTCCCTCATTAAAATGCTAATCAATTTATAACATTTTTCACATGCGTTTTTCTGGATGTTTTTGTTGTTATTCTTTCTCTCACTGTTCAAATAAACCTACCATTAAAATTATAGACTGATCATTTCTTTGTCAGTGGGCAAACGTACAAAATCAGCAGGGGATCAAATACTTTTTTCCCTCACTGTACATATGTATAGGGTGTTTTTAATTCATCATCACCTTAGAAAGCGCTGTGTATTTCATTGTTATGCTTTGAAACAACCTCCACAATGACCATGTTTTCCTCTCAGTTTCAACCTGTTTCTTTCTTCAGATTGATCAATTACAGTGAGGTGAGTTTTAAAAGCACAATACTGTTGATGATAAGTGTTTTATGTAATTGTCTATTGCATTGATGTCAGAGTGGATGGAAGGACAATAGATCCCTGAGTACCAGGCCATTAGCGAGTTGAATACTACGAACACATGTCCTGAATGCATAAAAGGAGATTACCTTGACTCAACAGTCATGTTGAATTTTACTGCGGTCATGACTCATGACTGCCGGTGTGGCAGTAATACATCACTGCAACAGCCCTAATCATGACCACAAAATGAATCACGACCTGCAACCCAGTCCAGCAACCATCATACTGTTGCAACAACACTCTTACTGCTGGTGACCTAGCAACACCTACTGTTCCCCTGTCACACCCTGACCACATCTGACACAGAGCAGACTACTACACTCTCCTGGCCACAACCAGGACACAACACAATATTGGTCATTTTAACACAACTCAAACCCCTCCCTTGACAGAACACGTACGCCCAAAACGCTTAACCAAGCACCGCCCCCAAAACAAAGTCTTTACCACTGTACCACACAAGTCTCCAGTATGTAGTCACAAACAGTGCCCAAAACAAAACCCTATAAAAGCCCATACCAACACCCCACACCCACACCCACGCAACAACCCAACCCTAATGTAAACCCCAAACCACAGCCCAACTCCAATCTGTACCCCCAAATCCTTCCTCTCTAACGACTACACCCCCCCCACACACACACACCTAAACCCCACTACTGTTTTACACAACTATTCCACAGAAGATTGGTATACACTCAGAGACAGAGACAGACGCCATAGCCAAAATACATCTGTTCTAAATAAGCACTGACAACTCGCAAATTATACGCTTCCACATTTACTCACTTCAGTAGTCTGGGACAGGAAATATAGTGTTAGGTGGTGGGATGAAAATGACATGATGATTCAACAAAGCGAATAAGAAAATACAGACTATTATTTACAATATAACAGTAAACTGGAAGAATGCTACTGTAGCTACACACAAAAAAGCAACACACTTGTCGATGCAGAAATATAAAGAAATACTACACAAACATACACGACGCTCAGACTTCCTGCGCAGTGCGTGCACACACACACCCACACAAATACACACACACACACAAATACACACACACACACACACAAATACACACACACACAAATACACACACACACACAAATACACACACACACAAATACACACACACACACACAAAAATACACACACACCCACACAAATACACACACACACACAAATACACACACACACACACACACACACACACAAATACACACACACACACACAAATACACACACACACAAATACACACACACACACACACACACACAAATACACACACACACACACACAAATACACACACACACATACACACACACACATAGTGCATGCAACTACAATGTTCATATTTTGAGATAATAAGCATTTATTTCCAGGCTTGTCATTGGTCTTTGTTGGGACATAGACTGTAAAGTCTTTGAGAGGACTATAATTTAGGAGAATGGAGCATTATAGTCTGTGAATCTGTGTATTTATATACATTTATATGTGTATTTATATACATTTATATGTGTATTTATATACATTTATGAGTATTTATATACATTTATATGAGTATTTATATACATTTATATGTGTATTTATATACATTTATATGTGTATTTATATACATTTATATGAGTATTTATATACATTTATATGAGTATTTATATACATTTATATGAGTATTTATATACATTTATATGTGTATTTATATACATTTATATGAGTATTTATATACATTTATATGAGTATTTATATACATTTATATGTGTATTTATATACATTTATATGTGTATTTGTATACATTTATATGTGTATGTGCGTGCTTGCGTGTGTTAAGATGTAGGATCTTAATTTGAGCCAGTTTGCTACAGCAGGAAAATAATCCTACAGCAACAGGATATGTGAATCATTATGTGGATTATAATTAATAGACATTTTAGTAGGGGTTGATACCTTTTTCGTAAGTCTATAATGTCAAAGAAATGTCAAACTTCAGAAGCCTTTTTAAAACTCAAATACACTACAAGTTTTACATTTCCTGCATTGGATGAACAGGGTGATCAAAATAAAATCCTACATCTGTGTGTGTGTGTTCCTTGTTCCCCCTCACTTCTATCCATTTGAAGGATTAAATGATTTTACACATAATAATAAAAAAATGATGCCTCTGGTGCACTGTAGGATCATCGTTCTCATTTGTTTGAGCTCCTGTCTATTTCAGTGTTAATGAAATTGGACATACAACATTGATCTTTCCCAATCCTCTCCACCGAAGCTAAGGATAAACACAAACACATGGCTTCCATCCCTTCTTTAGTAACACTCTTCCCTTCTATCTCTCTCATCCTTCCCTCGATTTCCGTTGAACATCCTGTTGTGTGTGTCAAGAAGACCATGAAACAGCTCATTAAAGACCTTCAAGACCTCAAGGAAATTACACACCGAGCTTTCATCTGGTCTCCTCCCATCAAAGTGGCTCTCACAATCTCTACCCTTCTCCCCTCTCTCCATCTCTCTCTCTCTCTCTTTCTCTACTACTCTCTCTCTCTCTCTCTCTCTCTCTCTCTCTCTCTCTCTCTCTCTCTCTCCCCATCTCTCTCTCTGGAGTCACGCAATGCACAAAGTCATTCACAGAATAACCCCAACCAACTGAACCCTCTCTTGCCTCCAAAATACGTCTTTACCCTGCTTCAGGTAACCACACCGATAAACTTGCACAATGGCATACGCACACACATACACACATAAACACAGAAGTGCTTCAGGCTTACGGTGAGACACACACTCACCCAGATCGGAGCATTGCACCACTCTGCGTTGGCACTGGCACCCGAAGGGGCATGAGGGCAGTTCAGGAGGGGGCAGCTCCTCTATTGCCGAGCCTTCCTCTTCATCTCTCATCATCGACATCATCCCTCCCACATCACTGTCCATCGCAAAGTCCCAGAATCCCCTCTGCTCAAAGGGCAGGGCCGACGAGTGGGTGGGCAGCCGCGCGAGACACAGCAGCAAAAGGAAAGAAGAGTGGGCCAACATCACGGGACTATACACACACACCTGTGGAAAGAGAGCGAGATAGTTAGGGCAAGAGAGACGCCAGAGACAGAGAGAGTTAAAAGAAAGACACCTAGACAGAGAGAGTTAAAAGCACACCTAGTGAGAGTTAAAAACACACCTAGAGAGAGAGAGAGAGAGAGTTAAAAACACACCTAGAGAGAGAGTTAAAAACACACCTAAATCAAATCAAATTTTATTTGTCACATACACATGGTTAGCAGATGTTAATGCGAGTGTAGCGAAATGCTTGTGCTTCTAGTTCCGACCATGCAGTAGTATCTAACAAGTAATCTAACAAATTCACAACAACTACCTTATACACACAAGAGTAAAGGAATGAATACGAGTATGTACATATAAATATATGGATGAGCGATGGCTGACCGGCGTAGGCAAGATGCAGTAGATGGTTTAGAGTACAGTGTATACATTTTATATGAGTAATGTCGGATATGTAAACATTATATACAACATTGTTTAAAGTGGCTAGTGATACATTTGTTACATCCAATTCCTATTATTTAAAGGGGCTAGAGATTTAAGTCAGTATGTTGGCAGCAGCCACTCAATGTTAGTGATGGCTGTTTATCAGTCTGATGGCCTTGAGATAGAAGCTGTTTTTCAGTCTCTCGGTCCCAGCTTTGATGCACCTGTGCTGACCTCGCCTTCTGGATGATAGCGGGGTGAACAGGCAGTGGCTCGGGTGGTTGTTGTCCTTGATGATCTTTTTCGCCTTTCTGTGACATCGGGTGGTGTAGGTGTCCTGGAGGGCAGGTAGTTTAACCCCGGTGATGCGTTGTGCAGTCCTCACTACCCTCTGGAGAGCCTTACGGTTGTGGGCGGAGCAGTTGCCGTACCAGGCGGTGATACAGCCCGACAGGATGCTCTCGATTGTGCATCTGTAGAAGTTTGTGAGTGTTATTGGTGACAAGCCGGATTTCTTCAGCCTCCTGAGGTTGAAGAGGCGCTGTTGCGCCTTCTTCACCACACTGTCTGTGTGGGTGGACCATTTCAGTTTGTCTGTGATGTGTACGCTGAGGAACTTAAAACATTCCACCTTCTCCACTACTGACCCATTTTGTTGACGTTGAGTGAGAGGTTATTTTCCTGACACCACACTCCGAGGGCCCTCACCTCCTCCCTGTAGGCCGTCGTTGTTGGTAATCAAGCCTACCACTGTAGTGTCGTCAGCAAACTTGATGATTGAGTTGGATGCGTGCTTGGCCACGCAGTCATGGGTAAACAGGGAGTACAGGAGAGGGCTGAGAACGCACCCTTGTGGGGCCCCAGTGTTGAGGATCAGCGGGGTGGAGATGTTGTTTCCTACCCTCACCACCTGGGGCCAGCCCGTCAGGAAGTCCAGGACCCAGTTCCCTCCAAGCTCGAGCTTAATGACGAGCTTGGAGGGAACTATGGTGTTAAATGCTGAGCTGTAGTCGATGAACAGCATTCTTACATAGGTATTCCTCTTGTCCAGATGGGTTAGGGCAGTATGCAGTGTGATTGCGATTAGCTGCCTGTGGACCTATTGGGATGGTAAGCAAATTGGAGTGGGTCCAGGGTGTCTGGCAGGATGGAGGTGATATGATCCTTGACTAGTCTCAAAGCACTTCATGATGAAGGAAGTGAGTGCTACGGGGCGATAGTCATTTATCTCAGTTACCTTAGCTTTCTTGGGAACAGGAACAATGGTGGCCCTCTTGAAGCATGTGGGAACAGCAGACTGGGATAAGGATTGATTAAATATGTCCGTAAACACACCAGCCAGCTGGTCTGCGCATGCTCTGAGGACACGGCCAGGGATGCCGTCTGGTCCAGCAGCCTTGCAAGGGTTAACACATTTAAATGTTTTACTCACATTGGCTGTGGTGAAGGTGAGCCCGCAGGTTTTGGTAAACCGGGCCGGGTCAGTGGCACTGTAGTGTCCTCAAAGCGAGCAAAGAAGTTGTTTAGTTTGTCTGGGAGCAGGACGTCGTGGTCCGCAACGGGGCTGGTTTTCTTTTTGTAGTCCGTGATTGACTGTAGACCCTGCCACATTCCTCTCGTGTCTGAGCCGTTGAATTGTGACTCTACTTTGTCTCTATATTGACACTTAGCTTTTTTGATTGCCTTGCGGAGGGAATAGCTACACTGTTTGTATTCAGTCATGTTTCTGGTCGCCTTACCCTGGTTAAAAGCAGTGGTTAGCGCTTTCAGTTTTGCACGAATCGAATGCTGCCATCAATCCACGGTTTCTGGTTGGGGAAGGTTTTAATAGTTGAGCGAGAGAGTGTGAGTTAAAAACACACTTAGAGAGAGCGAGAGATAGTTAAAAACACACCTAGAGAGAGAGAGAGAGTTAAAAACACACCTAGAGAGAGAGAGAGTTAAAAACACACCTAGAGAGAGAGTTAAAACACACCTAGAGAGAGAGACAGAGAGTTAAAAACACACCTTGAGAGAGAGTTAAAAACACACATAGAAAGAGAGAGTTAAAAACACACCTAGAGAGAGAGAATTATAAACACACCTAGAGAGAGAAAGAGAGTTAAAAACACACATAGAGAGAGAGAGAGTTAAAAACACACCTAGAGAGAGAGTTAAAAACACACCTAGAGAGAGAAAGAGAGCGCGTTAAAAACACACCTAAAGAGAGACAATTAAAAACATACCTAGAGAGAGACAGTTAAAAACACACATAGAAAGAGAGAGTTAAAAACACACCTAGAGAGAGAGAATTATAAACACACCTAGAGAGAGAGCGGGAGAGAGTTAAAACACACCTAGAGAGAGAGAGAGAGAGAGAGTTAAAAACACATAAAGAGAGAGAGCAAAAACACACCTAGAGAGAGAGAGAGAGAGAGAGAGAGAGAAAGTTAAAAACACCCAGAGAGAGAGTTAAAAGCACACCTAGAGAGAGTTAAAAACACACCTAGAGAGAGAGAGAGACTTAAAAACAAACCTACAGAGAGAGAGTTAAAAACACACCTAGAGAGAGAGACAGAGTTAAAAACACACCTAGAGAGAGAGAGAGAGAGAGAGAGTTAAAAACACACCTAGAGAGAGAGGGGGAGAATTAAAAATACACCTAGAGAGAGAGTTAAAACACACCTAGAGAGCGAGTTAAAACATACCTAGAGAGAGAGAGAGTTAAAAACACACCTAGAGAGAGAGAGAGAGAGAGAGAGAGAGTTAAAAACACACCTAGAGAGAGAGTGGGAGAGAGTAAAAACACACCTACAGAGAGAGAAAGAGAGAGAGAGAGAGTTAAAAACACACCTAGAGAGAGAGTTAAAAACACATAAAGAGAGAGAGCAAAAACACACCTAGAGAGAGAGACTTAAAAACACACCAACAGAGAGCGAGAGAGTTAAAAACCAATCTAGAGAGAGAGTGTTAAAAACTAACCAACAGAGAGAGTTAAACACACACCTAGAGAGAGAGTTATAAAATAATCTAGAGAGAGAGTTAAAAACACACCTAGAGAGAGAGGGAGAGAATTAAAAACACATCTAGAGAGAGCGAGAGATAGTTAAAAACACACCTAGAGAGAGTTATAAACACAACTAGAGAGAGAGTTAAAGACACACCTAGAGCGAGAGAGTTAAAAACACACATAGAGAGAAAGGGAGTTAAAAACACACATAGAGAGAGAGTTAAAAACACACCTATAGAGAGAGAGTTAAAAACACACCTAGAGAGAGAGAGTTAAAAACACCTAGAGAGAGACAGTTAAAAACACACACGGAAAGAGAGAGTTAAAAACACACCTAGAGAGAGAGAGTTAAAAACACACAGAAAGAGAGAGTTATAAACACACCTAGAGAGAGAGCGGGAGAGAGTAAAAACACACCTACAGAGAGAGAGAGAGAGAGAGAGAGAGAGAGTTAAAAACACACCTAGAGAGAGAGCAAAAACACACCTAGAGAGAGAGAGAGTTAAAAACACACCTAGAGAGAGAGGGAGAGAATTAAAAACACACCTAGAGAGAGCGAGAGAGAGTTAAAAACACACCTAGAGATTTAAAAACACATAAAGAGAGAGAGCAAAAACACACCTAGAGAGAGAGAGTTAAAAACACACCTAGAGAGAGAGAGAGTTAAAACACACCTAGAGAGAGAAAGTTAAAAACACATCAATAGAGAGAGTTAAAAACACACCTACAGAGAGAGAGTTAAAAACACACCAACAGAGAGAGAGTTAAAAACACACCAACAGAGAGAGAGTTAAAAACACACCAACAGAGAGAGTTGAAAACACACCTACAGAGAGAGAGAGTTAAAAACACACCAACAGAGAGAGAGTTAAAACACACCTAGAGAGAGAGTTAAAACACACCAACAGAGAGAGAGTTAAAACACACCTAGAGAGAGAGTTAAAACACACCAACAGAGAGAGAGAGTTAAAAACACACCTAGAGAGAGAGAGAGTTAAAACACACCTAGAGAGAGAAAGTTAAAAACACATCAATAGAGAGAGTTAAAAACACACCTACAGAGAGAGAGTTAAAAACACACCAACAGAGAGAGAGTTAAAAACACACCAACAGAGAGAGAGTTAAAAACACACCAACAGAGAGAGTTGAAAACACACCTACAGAGAGAGAGAGTTAAAAACACACCAACAGAGAGAGAGTTAAAACACACCTAGAGAGAGAGTTAAAACACACCAACAGAGAGAGAGATTGTGATGGTGGCTACTTTGAAGAATCTAAAGTATGAAATATATTTTGATTTGTTTAACACTTTTTTGGTTACTACCTGATTCCATATGTGTTATTTCCTAGTTTTGATGTCTTCACTATTATTCTACAATGTAGACAATAGAAGAAGAAAAAATGAATGGTGCTGTACATATTACATACACTGTGGTACAGTAACAGACTAGTTTCTCATATCTCAAGACATGACGACATAGTTATTACAGTGCCATTCAATCTCTAGGTAAATTAATTAAATCCAGTTGCTGTCCAGTGAGTGTGGCGTCTCTCTATATTGTCCTGGTAGTGGGGGCAGATGGCTACTTGGCTGTCAGAAATCAACACACTGCTCCGCCTACTCTGCACCGTGATTTGGACACACCTAAATACACTCCACTGGCTATACTGGCTCTGCAGCCGCATGCCCCGGCTGCTATGGGTGGCTGACCTAGACAGGGTGTGCTCCTAACAACCACACCTGCAAAGAAGAGAGGGAGGAGAGGAAAATAAAAATCAAGCCAGCATAAACCCATCAAAAAGTCTGGAAAGAAAGGGTGGAGAGAGCCTGGGCAGTCGGTTGCACCTGCCAATAAATACATCCATATTGAGAGGATGGACAGGATAACTTGTGAGAAAGATCATCCTTAGCCTTTGGGACAGAGTGTGTCACAGTATGTTTCCCTCTGACCAGCTCAACCCCCCCCCCAAATACAGAAGGGGTGTGTCTGACCAAATAAATGCTCTACAGCCCAAATGGAGGAAAATGTGAAACCATGAACCCCGGAGTCAAACACTTCGTCCATTCATCCAGTCAGGAAAACAGCTGTGTGTGTGTGTGTGTGTGTGTGTGTGTGTGTGTGTGTGTGTGTGTGTGTGTGTGTGTGTGTGTGTGTGTGTGTGTGTGTGTGTGTGTGTGTGTGTGTGTGTGTGTGTGTGTGTGTGTGTGTGTGTGTGTGTGTGTGTGTGTGAGAGAGAGAGTTACTGGATGTGTGTGGGTGCAGAGCCAGACTCCATGATGTCATTGCTGAGCACACATACTCCTCCTGCTGCTAGTTGAGCTAACCAGGAATGTTACCCACCCACCCTGCCATCACCCCAGTCTACAGCAGTAGAAGCTACTATCTCACTCTAACCCCAAATCATAAGAAACAATTACCCTAGCCCTGGGCCCAAATACTACACAGCAAAACTATTCCTAACCATAATGTTGTAATAAGTGTAATGGGATCTTGGTAAACCTGCACTGGCCTTGCCTAACCACTAGGGGTTAGACATCAACTTAGACGGGAGGGAGGGAGGGAGGGAGGGAGGGAGGGAAGGCGATACAGAGAATTGGAGCTGAAGAGAGGAAGAAAGTGAGAGATGGAGATAGGGACGGAGAAAGAGAGAAAACGAGAGAGCAGGAGTGTGTGCTAAAAAGAGTGGCACCAGATGTCCTGGTTACCCAGTCAGGTTCATGTGTGTGTGTGTGTGTTTATATACACGCCAGTGCCTCCCCATCCCCAAACCCTGTGCCCAACCCTCAGGACATGCCGTTCAGGCTCTTCCAGTCTCTCTACCCTGTGCTTGCCGTTTCCAGCCACACCGGAAGTGCGCTTGACTTTCAAGAAGAATTCAAAAGAGATGATAATGCTTAGAGTAAAGTCGAGGAACTCACAATGCCTCAAACTAAATACTTAACCCTGGAATAACAGACTGACCACTAAGACACAACAGCTGGACAGGCCACGTCCTTCATGTGGATGTTTTCTTTCAGTCATCATACACTTAAATGCCTGTCTTTATGTTTCTTGTGATTCAGAGATATAGAGATTGAATGCCATGGATGTGATTATGTAATGACTGAGAGGAACAGCTCTATAAAGGCTTGAACCAGACCTCTTGGCAGAGGGAGCCCATAGTCTTCAATACAGAGAGGTTACAATTCATATTTAAGTTTGAAACTAGCTCAAGTTAGAAGTTTCCCCTATTCACAACCTTCCCCTAAATCCTAACTTTTACCAACCTGAACCAGGGAGATGGATCTGACCTCACTGGCTATGTCCAACTTCTACCTCGGCCTACTCCCTCTCTGAGGTCTGTCGAATATCATTAACCAGATGGCTGTATACGGTAGTCCTAGGGGACTGTGTACATCTGTGGTGTATGTACTTATACACACTCAAGAAGAAGTCAAACAAACACTGTATGGACACGCATCAACTCAACACTAACATCTGACCACATGTACATCATACACCAGAACACCATCAGGCCCTGGTTTCAAAAAGAAAAACTGTAAACAAACACGTGAAGAAGTATGGAGAGGATATGCAATGTCAGGAATACGTCATGCCAAATAGTCGCAGATGTCCACAGAGAGATAATGATATTGTCTGACAGACACCCCACTAGACAAACGTTGTTTGAATCAACGTTGTTTCCACGTCATTTCAATTAAATTAAGTTGATCTAATGTGGAATAGACGTTGTTTAAACAGAGTGTGAAAAATGGTCCTGTTGTGTCTTAATGTTCATTCAGATAAGAGCTGGTCCTCTGAAGATGAAAGTTAATGGTTTGGTTTGAGTCAGGGACGTTTGTGAGTGCTGATAAAAAGCTTCCCCGTGTTATTTAGAAGATCACTCGTACAATTAAGGTTCCATCTCTCACTCATCTCTCTCTCCCTCTCTCGTCCTCTCTTTCTCACATACACCCTCCCTCTCTCCCTCTCATCCCTCTCTCTTCCTCTCTTTCTCACATACACCCTCCCTCTCTCTCATCATCGTCATTCCTTCTTCTATTCTTCCCTTTCTTTCCCTCACACACCACAGCACCTCTAAGACAAACACTGAGAGTGCAACAGGAATAGCTGTCCCGCTTTCATACATGTCCCCTTTACCCTGATCAAATAAAAAAATTGAATCAAATCAAAGTCTATTGGTTGCGTGCACAGATTTGCAGATATTATCGCAGATGCAGCAAAATGTTTGTGTTTCAGTAGAGTAATACCTATCAACAGTTGACAGTGCATGTCGGAGCAAAAACCAAGCCATGAGGTCGAGGGAATTGTCCGTAGAGCTCCAGGACAGGATTGTGTTGAGGCACAGATCTGGGGAAGGGTACCAAAAAATGTCTGCAGCATTGAAGGTCCCCAAGAACACAGTGGCCTCCATCATTCTTAAATGGAAAAAGTTTGTAACCACCAAGACTTTTCCTAGAGTTGGCCGCCCGCTGAGCAATCTGGGGAGAAGGGCTTTGGTCAGGAAGGTACCCACAAACTCGATGGTCACTCTGACAGAGCTACAGAGTTCCTCCGTGGAGATGGGAGCCTTACAGAAGAACAACCATCTCTGCAGCACTCCACCAATCAGGCCTTTATGGTAGAGTGGCCAGATGGAAGCCACTCCTCACTAAAAGGCACGACAGCCTGCTTAGAGTTTGCCAAATGGCACCTAAAGGACTCTCAGACCATGAGAAACAAGATTCTATGGTCTGATAAAACCAAGATTAAGGTCTTTGGCCTGAATCCCAAGAGTCACGTCTGGAGGAAACCTGGCACCATCCCTATGATGAAGCATGGTGGTGGCAGCATCATGCTGTGGGGATGTTTTTCAGCGGCAAGGACTGGGAGACTAGTCAGGATCAAGGGAAAGATGAACGAAGCAAAGTACAGAGAGATCCTTGATGAAAACCTGCTCTAGAGCGCTCAGGACCTCAGACTGGGCGATGGTTCACCTTCCAAAAGGACAATGACCATAAGCAAGCACACAGCCAAGACAACGCAGGAGTGGCTTCGGGACAAGTCTCTGAATGTCTTTGAGTGGCCCAGCCAGAGCCCAGACTTGAACCTGATCGAACATCTCTGGAGAGACCTGGAAATAACTGTGCAGCGATGCTCCACATCCAACCTGACAGAGCTTGAGAAGATATGTAGAGAAGAATGGGAGAAACTCCCAAATACAGGTGTGCCAAGATTGTAGCGTCTTACCCAAGAAGACTTGAGGCTGAGTAAAGGATCTGAATACTTATGTAAATGTGATATTCAGCTTTTCATTTTTTATTAATTAGTAAAGAATTCAACAAAAAAATGTTTGCTTTGTTATTAATGGTTATTGTGTGTAGATTGATGAGGGAAACAAATATTTAATACATTTTAGAATAAGGCTGTAACGTAACAAAAGTGGGAAAAAAATAGGGGTCTGAATACTTTCCAAATTACTTTAAAAAAAAATGGTGTTACAGGCTGAATTTAAAATGGATTCAATTTATATTTTTAGTCACTGCCCTACAAACAATACCCCATAATGTATTGTGTTTTTAGACATTTTTACTAATGAATAAAAAATGAAAAGCTGAAATGTTATGGCAAGCCTACATGAGTTCAGGAGTAAAAATGTGCATAACAAGTCACATAATACGTTGCATGGACTCACTCTGTCTACCATAATAGTGTTTAACAATGACTACCTCATCTCTGTAACCCACACATACAATTATCTGTAAGGTCCCTCAGTCGAGCAGTGAATTTCAAACACAGATTCAACCACAAAGACCAGGAAGCTTTTCCAATGCCTCGCAAAAAAGGGCACCTATTGGTAGATGGGTAAAAATTAAAGAGCAGACATTGAATATCCCTTTGAGCATGGTGAAGGTGTTAATTACAATTTGGATGGTGTATAAATACACCCAGTCACAACAAAGATACAGGCGTCCTTCATAACTCAGTTGCCGGAGAGGAAGGAAACCGCTCAGGGATTTCACCATGAGGCAATTGATGACTTTAAAATAGTTTAATGGCTGTGATAGTAAAGAACTGAGGATGGATCAACAATATTGTAGTGACTCCACAATACTAACCTAATTGAAAGAGTGAAAAGAAGGAAGTTTGTACATAATACAAATATTTGAAAACACGTATCCTGTTTGCAACAAGGCACTAAAGTAATACTGCAAAAAATGTGGCAAAACAAATTTACTTTTTGTCCTGAATACAAAGTGTTATGTTTGGGGCAAATCCAATACAACACATTACTGAGTAGCACTCTCCATATTTACAAGCATAGTGGTGGCTGCATCATGTTATCGGTATACTTGTAGTCGATAAGGACTAGGGAGTTTTCAGGATAAAAAAGAAATGGTGTGGAGCTAAGCACAGGCAAAATCCTAGAGGAAAGTCTGGTTCATTCTGCTTTCCACCAGACACTGGGAGATGAATTCACCTTTCAGCAGGACAATAATCTAAAGCACAAGGCCAAATCTACACTAGAGTTGTTTACCAAGACAGTGAATGTTCCTGAGTGGCCGAGTTACAGTTTTGACATAAATCTACTTGAAAATCTATGGCTAGACTTGAAAATGGTTCTCTAGCAATGACCAACAACCAATTTTATTTATTTATTTTTATTTTACCTTTATTTTACTAGGCAAGTCAGTTAAGAACAAATTCTTATTTTCAATGACGGCCTAGGAACAGTGGGTTAACTGCCTGTTCAGGGGCAGAACGACAGATTTGTACCTTGTCAGCTCGGGGATTTGAACTTGCAGCCTTTCTGTTACTAGTCCAACACTCTAACCACTAGGCTACACTGCCGCCCCAGAGCTTGAAGAATTTTGAACAGAATAATGGGAAAATGTTGCACAATCCAGGTGTGGAAAGTTCTTACGAGACTTACCCAGAAAGACTCTACAGTTAACCTCCAACAACAACTTCTCCCCGGGTGCTGATGATGTCAATAATCCTAAAGAATCTAAAATCGTCCGTCAGTTTAAGTAACATAAAAAAATAAAAGCTAGTTTAAGCTAGAGATATCCGTGTTTTGTTTGGTCTGCATCTCAATCCACCACATCCGCCTATGGCGGTCTTCCGCATCTGCGGTGGAAGGTGGCCGAGCCACAGCGATGTTTGTCAGACCATGAGACATCCTGAAAATCGGTCTTCTCAAGAAAACATCTGTAGCGTCAGAACAGTTTGGTAAACTATATGCAAAGGGGAGACTCTAACGACCCCCACACGTGTCATGGGACTGGTCTGAAGGTAACCCATACAAACACATGGAAGAATGGAGATAAGGGCTTAAATATGTGTCCAAAAAAACAAAAATATTTCATAGGCTTTCTTATATCTCCTAGATATAGGACAGACACTTCAAAACCTTATTCCTTATGATTTATTTTTTGACTATCTTTTTTTTTGCCATTTATGAATTTGGTATTCAATGCATTTCTATTGGCTATAGTAGTAAAGGCCAAATTAAATATTTTATAAAATATTTTGTCATATTTTTGGGGGGATACCTAAAGGGGTCCTAAAATTCATAATCAAATAGCTAAATTATCCATGGTACACGAACACACACATTTCAGTTGAATGCATTCAGTTGTGTGACTAGGTATCCCTTTCCCTTTCCCTACTTTCTTTCAGTTCCCACTTTTTCTATAGTAAGATCATCTGAATAGGAGCTGAATGTGTCCTGCTGGGTATCTAAGTTCCTGTCAGTCTACCGTTCCTCTACATTCCATTGTCCAGGCCAAGCCAGCCATGTTTTTTTCAGCAGCATGGTATAATTTGGCTGCTATTTTTACCAATTTGCCCAGACTGCAGAGTTGGTTTTTTTGACATCCAGGATCCAGGACCCTAGCCAGTCTACATCATGGAAAAACATTAGCTGTTTCCTGGGTGTTTATGTCTCTGATTGTCTCTGGATTGTATGGGATACTTTTTACTGGGATTCTCTAACCCAGTAACCCTTATATACACACTACTAACACACTACTGTATCTCTCTCTCTCTCTCTCTCTCTCTCTCTCTCTCACAGTGTTCATCTGGAATTCCCCTCCTTTTCTAAGAGTCTATCATCATTGTTATGTCTACATTTTGTGTTCTGTGCCTGAGGTTGTTTGTTTGATTCTAACAGGTATAAACCCATATGCCCTAGACACTAGTGGGGGACTTCCCTCCACCTCACTCTATACTTCTACTCTCTCTCCGTCTGTCTGTCTCTCCTTCTCTCTCATTCTCTCATTTAATTTTCTCTCCTCTCTGCTCTCCTATCATTTGTTTTATTACAACAATCATGTTGAGAAGACAGAAATGAGTGAAAAATAAGACAGAGACAGAGATAGAGACGGAAAGGAGGACAGAGAGAGATAGAGAGAGTTTATTTATTTTCCCTTTTGTACTTTAACTATTTGCACAGCATTACAACACTGTATATAGACATAATATGTCATTTGAAATGTCTTTATTCTTTTGGAACTTTCACTTGCTTTGGCAATGTAAACATGTTTTCCATGCCAATAAAGCCCCTTGAATTGAATGGAATTGATAGAGAGGGAAAAGAGGACAGAGAGAGAGATAGAAAGGCAAAAGAGGACAGAGAGAGAGATAGAGAGGGGGAATAGGACAGAGACAGTAAGATAGAGAGATAGAGGGGGGAATAGGACAGAGACAGAGACAGTAAGATAGAGAGGGGCAATAGGACAGAGAGAGAGATAGAGAGGGGGAATAGGACAGAGACAGAGAGATAGAGAGGGGGAATAGGACAGAGACAGAGACAGTAAGATAGAGAGGGGCAATAGGACAGAGACAGAGCGATAGAGAGGGGGAATAGGACAGAGACAGAGAGATAGAGAGGGGGAATAGGACAGAGACAGAGAGATAGAGAGGGGGAATAGGACAGAGACAGAGAGATAGAGAGGGGGAATAGGACAGAGACAGAGAGATAGAGAGAGGGAATAGGACAGAGACAGAGACAGTAAGATAGAGAGGGGCAATAGGACAGAGAGAGAGATAGAGAGGGGGAATAGGACAGAGAGATAGAGAGGGGGAATAGGACAGAGACAGAGACAGTAAGATAGAGAGGGGCAATAGGACAGAGACAGAGCGATAGAGAGGGGGAATAGGACAAGGACTAACATCTGAGACAAAAATGAAGGCAGTGATATCTTTGAGTATCTCATGTCTCCAGCATGGTCATTGGATGTTTAAGTTTCCCACACACCAAACACAACCCAGTCTACACGTATCTTTACATTTCCTGTATGAACAATCCATCAAGCAAGTGTTGCATGTCAGCGCTCCCATCCACCACAATGGCTTCCCAGTCAGTGAGATTCCCACATGACAACCACTCTCGACCTAAAACCAACATGCACCCCCGCTACAGAGAGGCTAGAAAGAGGGAGTACCACACATCATCTGCTGACTGAAGCTAAAGAGACCTCGTTAAATTCCTACAGAATCAAAGCTTGTCAGACATTCCCCCAACAAGATACAGTGCCTTGCCAATTCATTTGAGATTAGGGCATAGAGTATAGCTGGATCTCCACAACAAATGGCATGTATAGAAAAACACGTATGGACACACAAATGAGATTCAACTAACACCTTAACTGATTGAATCAGTGCTCGGCTGTAACAAAAGCCTGCACGCCCTGTAGGTCTCCAATACCAGGATTGCAGATAACTGTATCAGGAAGTTCAACATGCACCTTATGAACCCATCAACATCTCCCCCATTCATGGTACTGGCAGTCCTGCAAGGCAAGGTGGGGCAGGAGGGGTTGCCAACAGCTGACTGCTGGAAGTGGAATAATGGTGTATTGGCTCTGGCCACGTCAACACTCACAGCCTATTAATGTCATATGGAGGAGGCAGGGCGTGAGACACAGCATGCTGAGTTGGCATGAAAAGCTTAATAGGGGTTAACTTTGGGCTGTTTGGCAGCACTTTTAAATTGCCCTCTCTTCTCTTTCTCAACTCTTCTTTTTTTCTCTCTCCGGTCCTCACTCCTCTCATTTCCTCATGCTGTGTCCCCCTTCCATGCCACCACCACTGTGTTCCCATACACTCTTAAAAAGACCTTCGCTTGAAAAACGAGAAAAAAAGCATCAATAGTACTGTTTGTCCATCTTGAGATGCCATAGCCAGTATACACTTCCTCAAAATAGCCTGAATTCATCTAATATAACTCAATAAATCTGTCATTAATTTGGACGTTTCTGCCGAGAAGATCTTAGCCACACAATTTTACATCTAACTAGGATGTTTGGTGTAGTATTTCTAAAGTGAAAAAAATTGCATGAAAATGAGTCGTCTTTCGTTGAATGACAACAAACACGTAATTGAAGAATCCCTACTGTTGACCAATCACCGACGAAAAGGCACAGACTTCGGCCTCAAGTTAAATGTTGTGTTCACGAACAGACGGAAAAACCCTTACCGAAGGCCGAAACGAGAAACAAAACGTCAGAAAATGTTGTCATAATATATGCACAAACTGTTCTGAAATGTTTTGGATGGGAAGCCTTTAACACACACAGACACACACAACCCTCCCTGACTGCTAGCACCCACTAGGCGGGTCTGGGACAGGGCGCTCGGGTGGAGTTAACTAGGCCTGCAGCTGTAATTTGGTGACTGGTGTCCCTAAAAAAGGATTTCTCTGGCAGCTTTTCTGCTGCCGCCAGGCTTGGATGTGGTAACCAGCTAAACACAGCCGAGACCAGGCCTAACTACACTAGACGAACACAGAGCTGTGTAGAGAAGATCACAGGCCTAACTAGTTGAAATCAGAACGAAACAGAACATAGGCCCCAGGCTCCTGGTAAACATTTATCTTGGCTGTACTGTAGGCCTAGCCTGTGAAAACCCTGAATACACATGGTCTTTATATCAGAGTGGCACATGAAAAACAGGCTTGATTGACAGGCTTCAAAACCCTGGTGGTAACCAAGGCAAGGGTATAGTTATCCTACTGAAAACCCTATAGGCTAAGCTTCCTTTTTCAATAAAACCCAATTGGCTAGGCTTCCTTTTCAATAAAACCCAATAGATAAGGCTTCCTCTCACTAAAACCTTATAGGCTTCCTCTCAGTAAAACCCTATAGGCTAGACTTCCTCTCAGTAAAACCCTATAGGCTAGGCTTCCTCTCAATAAAACCCCAGACAGCACAAGTCCAATTATGGCTTAGATTAAACAGCATTCACTATCTCTCTTCATATACTACCAACTTATAACCATGTGGCCCACGGGTGAATGGGGGCACAGACAGACAGACCAGACCAGACTGGCTGACGGCAGATACAGAGAAGCAGTCAATTCATTTGACATGACATACTGTCAAACCATTGGTATTAGTGTTGACCTACTCCTCCTTTGAGATGTGTTCCTGTATCCACAGTGACTCAGAGTTAAATTGGTTGGTATAAATGGGGCCCTTATATGTGGTAGGCCATGTGGCATTAAACCATAGAGCTGGACATGATGTCATCAACGTGAGACAGAATGAGGTCAGACAAGTAATCACCACCTGCTGCTAATGCCACATACACAGACTGACACATGGGCACACTGGACACACACATGTAGGCCATACACCAGCATACAGAGAATTCAATGAAACAACAACAAATGGCAACAACATTTATAATGCCATCCCACAAAATCATCCAAAATCCATCAGAAGACCATCAAAAACCATTAAAAAACAAAAACATATTCAACAGTGGGTTAAAGACAGAGGGCAGTCTCTTAAAGGTCGTGGACTGAGTTACATGGTAGCACCATAGCGGGCTGACTTGATTGGCACGTTTGACTGCAATTATTCTCTCAAAATGATGATGCCGGTAGGGCATACAATCCCAGCTATAAATGCCTATAAATACCACAATCAGAGTGCGACGAAAGGAGAGATAAAAAAAAAAAAAAGCTCTGGGTAATGGGGAAAAAATAAACTTCGATCTGAGTCCAATGGACTTGAGGGTAAACGGGGTGAGCGCCCAAGGTCCTTGTAATTATCTATAATACTTAAGACACAACGTTCATCAATTCGACACCGCTCCGTGGCGCCATCTATTGAACATAACTGATAGAGCATTCTAGATCATAATACATCATATTCGTTTGAGTGTCTGATGCAGGAGGCACGCCACGGAACGAACGGTGCAGCAGGTTGTATGTAGTGTAAGCTAAAACGTTACATCACAGGAAAATGAACAAAATTGTACGTATCCATAGCATTAGGAATGATCTACCCAATTCGGACTATAATGTTGAAAATAGATTACTCAACTCAACTTTCATTTACATAATAGTGTTCTAGCATCAACAAAAAATACCCACATTTCTTTGCACCCAAGTAAAATAGCCTATTTTCCTAAACAAATGAAAAATATATGTTTTACAATCATCTTACCTTCAGTTCAAAAAGGAATCTATAATCTCCAACTCAATTGGATGGTCTGAGATTTTCTCCTTATTTAGGATGTCAGTGCGTCGGTTTTTCTTGAGAGAAAAGTCAAACTGATAATTGTCATGACATTTATGAATGTATGTATTTATGTAGCCTATTTTCCTTGCCCCTATCAGCCAGCGATTATAGTGACCCAGCCCGTGAGTGCCAACGGTGTTGGAACAGTCAACTCGCTCCAGAAGCAAGGAATTGACTAAAAGATGGGGGGGTAGAGCTCAAAAGTAACAGAGAGTGTGAGAGAGAGAGATGGCGAGAGAGAGAGAGAGAGAGAGATGGGGAGAGAGAGAGAGAGAGAGATGGCGAGAGAGAGAGAGAGAGATGGCGAGAGAGAGAGAGAGAGATGGGGAGAGAGAGAGGGAGGGAGAGGAAGAGGGAGTTTGCTATTTGACAAAATGGAAAGGTGAGCAGCAAATATATTTTAGAACATGTTTGCATTCCTTTAAATCTCGCGCAAGTGTAATGATGGACTCCCACACCTTGATCCCGAGGCAGGCGAGGGAATAAACTACCTGCGGGCAACCGTCAGATTCCTCAAAACCACTCCGCTTCCATGGATCGGGATGTATTCATGTCAAATGATCCCTCTGGAAAAAAAAAGTTTAATTATTTCACGTTATATTTTAAAATCATGTAGCCTAAGCAACATGGGGTGTGCAACGGTTCCCAGCCTTTTCCTTTCTGGACCACCAAATAACGTCAAAGTTTATTGAGGACCACGATTCACTCAGGATTGTTTTACATAATATCATGGCGGTCAATCTTTCTTAATTTTAGCAGTGAATGTAACAATTGAAAGGCCTATTATTATTATACACAATTTGTATTGTGAAAAGTAATATAATATTGCATATAATACCATTAATACTTGCAATATCCTGTTAAAGGAAAATATATATATTTTTTTGTATCAAACAGCAACAACAAAAAACACCTGCAGAGTCCCACTCATAATGGCTGTAATGGAGCCAATGGAATGGCATCAAACACATGGAAACTGTGTTGGATGTCTTTGATACCATCCCACCTATTCATCTCCAGTCATTACCATGAGCCCATCCTCCCCAATTAAGGTTCCACCAACCTCCTGTGCTGCAGACCACCTGCAGTACCCCGGACCACAGCTTGGTAACCACTGAAATAGAGTTTACAACTTTTGTTTAGTGAATGGTAACCTCTTGCGCAAAGTGGCTAGTAATGAGATTAATTAAATGTTGACCTATTTTATCTGATTTGATTCAATGGGAATAACCAGAAGTCATTGCAGGTTTTCGCCTATCTAGACTGAGTGATGTGTAGGTCACTGTTAAGGTTACTACAAGCCTGCCATATATTAAAGATACTAATTGGCTAAAAGGAATTGTCATAAATAGAAAAATATTCCAGTTTCATTTGAGGACAAAAATGTTGACAGCTGCACCATACAGGTTTGCAAAATAAATGGGAAGAGATTTTCGATGTACCGATTTCATGGCACATGGTTTATGAACTGGTGCAAAAATCAACACTTGATTCAACACTTAAGAGTTTTTCAAATTAAATGATTATACAAAATTCTTGCCACCAACAGCATGCTATATAAATGGGGCATACAACAGTCTCAGCTCTGTAGATTTCGCTGCGAAGAGACAGAATCACTAGATCATTTATTCTGGTATTGCTCCAATGTAGCTAGTTCCTGGTCACAGGTTCAGGAATGATAAAAAAAATCACAACATTAATTTAAAATTAACCTTACAAATAGCAGTGTTGCAAAATGTGTGAAATGTATATGTAGCAGAAAATCTGTATATGTTTCCTCTGAAGAGGTGTGGTGGATGGGTTAATAATAATACAATTAAAAGGGTTACTACAAGCTTCAGTCCGTTGATCTAGGTGCGTGCACGTGGGTGGAGTGGGATCTTTGGAGTAGTGGACACCTTTAGGTAACATGCTATACTCACCAGTCCCACTCCAATTCACAAGGGGGCAATAGCATTTTGTCTTTTAATTTTGTGAAAGAAAGGAAGAGTGACCTTGTCTTGCTAGTAGTAGCTACCTGGTTTTAGCCTGGCTAGCTGGTTTTAGCCTGGCTACCTGGTTTTAGTCTGGCTAGCTGGTTTTATACTGGCTGTCTGGTTTTAGCCTGGCTACCTGGTTTTAGCCTGGATAGCTGGTTTTATACTGGTTAGCTGGTTTTAGCCTGGTTAGCTGGTTTTAGCCTGGTTAGCTGGTTTTATACTGGTTAGCTGGTTTTAGCCTGGCTAGCTGGTTTTATACTGGCTAGCTGGTTTTAGCCTGGCTACCTGGTTTTAGCCTGGCTAGCTGGTTTTAGCCTGGCTACCTGGTTTTATACTGGCTATCTGGTTTTAGCCTGGCTACCTGGTTATATACTGGCTATCTGGTTTTGGCCTGGCTAGCTGGTTTTAGCCTGGCTACCTGGTTTTATACTGGCTATCTGGTTTTAGCCTGGCTACCTGGTTATATACTGGCTATCTGGTTTTAGCCTGGCTAGCTGGTTTTAGCCTGGCTACCTGGTTTTATACTGGCTATCTGGTTTTAGCCTGGCTACCTGGTTTTAGCCTGGCTAGCTGGTTTTAGCCTGGCTACCTGGTTTTAGCCTGGATAGCTTGTTTTATACTGGTTAGCTGGTTTTAGCCTGGTTAGCTGGTTTTATACTGGTTAGCTGGTTTTAGCCTGGCTAGCTGGTTTTATACTGGCTAGCTGGTTTTAGCCTGGCTACCTGGTTTTAGCCTGGCTAGCTGGTTTTAGCCTGGCTACCTGGTTTTATACTGGCTATCTGGTTTTAGCCTGGCTACCTGGTTATATACTGGCTACCTGGTTTTGGCCTGGCTAGCTGGTTTTAGCCTGGCTAGCTGGTTTTATACTGGCTATCTGGTTTTAGCCTGGCTACCTGGTTATATACTGGCTACCTGGTTTTGGCCTGGCTAGCTGGTTTTAGCCTGGCTAGCTGGTTTTAGCCTTTTTAGTTTCCCACTGGTAAATATTCTTATACTTTCCAGTAGTGATGGGAAACCGAGGCTTTCTGAAGTCTTTGGGGCTTTCACAAAATGGTGCCGAAAAACGGTTAAATACTCGGAGATTTTCACACAATGCACATTAGTGAGATTTGCTGGTCAGCGTTTGATTTTCATATGGAAGTTTATTCAACAATATATCAAATCTATGTGGTGCAGTGGTTAGTTGCGAGTCTTAATCTGTTATCAGTTACTGTTACAGGTTCTCACCTTCTATCATGCTTCCTTTTCTGCTGTGAATCCCTTTTTTCTGTTAAAAACTGTGAATCTATTGGCACTATTTAGGATAGAAGCTTATACTTTACTAAATCAAATGTTTTAAACATCAATGTGCAGAAAGTGTGGTGTCACAACTATTTTCCAAATAATATGCCTTTGCTGGGATTCGACCATATTCCCTGCTGTCTCTAAGTGTTCTAGTCCCAGAGACCCCAACTCTATGTGTTGAGCTACCATTAAGGTGATGCTGGATGAAAAATCCTAATTATATTCTAAGTACAGTGTCAAGTAGAGGTCGGCGTTTGAAAGCAACTTTGAATCGAAGAAAGCATCGGAACCACTGCAAAATTAATGAAATCTCTCATCACTACTTGCCGGTGTAACCTAAAACATTGTCCCAGTTCGATAAGCTGCTTGTGTATTCATTCCCATATCAGCAAAAAATAGAACATCATCATGTTTTGGTAACAGAGAAAAAAGCACATGGCTAGCTAGCTGGCTACAGTAGGTTCTACCATTTCACAATAGCCTGTAATTACTAGTTCTTACTTCTAAACAAAATACCTTTTTTGGGTGGATTCTTGTTGTTTGGTTTACTGTTTGAACAGTCACTGAGATTATATTTGGTCATCATTGCAAAATAGGTTACTTTGATGAATAGCTTATATAGCCTAAAGATCAGATCAAGGAACCAAGCGACAACACTGCCCCCACAGCTGTGGAAAGAATGATACACGTGTCTCAATTTTCAGGTAATAGAAAAGTATGTAGAATGCCGGACTATATTACAAGGAGCCGCCTCTCTTGTGAGGAAAAACGACATTGCAGTTCTCGGAATCTTGCGTCTGCGTAGTGTTTGTAGTAAGCTTTAGATGTGGTGTTGATTCCTAACCTTAATCCTAACTCTAACCTGAAACAATTTAGTTGGGTCTATTTTAAGCTGAACTTTTTAGCAACTTCAAATGCAGGGTTGTTCATACTTGTGGTGTCCATAGCCAAACCAGAGCCTCCCAGAGACACAGAGATGCTAGGATCGCTCTCCTTTCTCTCTCTGTCTCTCTCTCTCTCTCTCTCTCTCTCTCTCTCTCTCTCTCTCTCTCTCTCGCTCTTTTAATTTAATTTAAGGGCTTTATTGGCATGGGAAACAGTTTGTTTTCATTCAAAGCAGTTGTTCTGATATCTCATTTTTAGAGAGCTGTGGTGGTATGGATCATAGAGATCCTATTACATTACTAGAGGGGCTATGTCATAAACCCATAAAAGTTTCAGAATGGGTGGATAATGGCAGCCATTTTGGTCAGGGAGAAATCCAAACCAGTCTAATTGGAATGAATGGCAGTAGGATAGGTTATGCATTTCCTGCTTTTACTAATGCAGAAAACTAAAAGTAAGGCATGTGATGAATCAGAAATTGTGTAATGGAATTATTGTCAACCAAAAATATTGTCATATAACTATAAATAGAGTTTATACAGTTTTCATACCAATTGTATTTATAAATAGCCTATATATGTATGTATATGTGTGTAAACAGACCATAAATGTCTAAACGTTTGTTTTCTTGGACAGCTGTGAGTGTTATTATATAATACAATATCAGTACTTGCTGCATTATTATTATTTTTTCTATTGTGTTATTGACTGTACGTTTGTTTATCCCATGTGTAACTCTGTGTTGTTTGTGTCGCACTGCTTTGCTTTATCTATTTTTCGATAATCGAACATTTCAAAAAGAATTTCTCTACGGCTGGCCATGCTTTCCTCCTGCCTAGCCCAACCCCGGCCAACAGCTCCGCAGCTACTTGTCCGAGCCTCCCCAGCTTTTCCTTCACCCAAATCCAGATAGCAGATGTTCTGAAAGAGCTGCAAACCCTGGACCCGTACAAAACAGCTGGGCTAGACAATCTGGACCCTCTCTTTCTAAAACTATCCACCGCCATTGTTGCAACTCCTATTACCAGTCTGCTCAACCTCTCTTTCGTGTTGTCCGAGATCCCTAAAGATTGGAAAGCTGCCGCTGTCATCCCCCTCTTCAAAGGGGGTGACACTCTAGACCCAAATTGCTATAGACCTATATCCATCCTGCCCTGCCTCTCTAAAGTCTTCGAAAGCCTAGTTAATAAACAGATCATTGACCACTTCGAATCCCACCGTACCTTCTTTGCTGTGCAATCCGGTTTCCCGAGCTGGTCACGGGTGCACCTCACCCACGCTCAAGGTACTAAACGATATCCGCCATCGATAAGAGACATTACTGTGCAGCAGTATTCATTGACCTGGCCAAGGCTTTCGACTCTGTCAATCACCACATCCTTATCGGCAGACTCAACAGCCTTGGTTTCTCAAATGATTGCCTCGCCTGGTTCACCAACTACTTTGCAAACAGAGTTCAGTGTGTTAAATCGGAGGGCCTGTTGTCCGGGCCTCTGGCAGTCTCTATGGGGGTGCCACAGGGTTCAATTCTTGGGCCGACTCTCTTCTCTGTATACATCAATGATGTCGCTCTTGCTGCTGGTGATTCTCTGATCCACCTCTATGCAGACGACACCATTCTGTATACTTCTGGCCCTTCTTTGGACACTGTGTTAACTAACCTCCAAACGAGCTTCAATGCTATACAACACTCCTTCCGTGGCCTCCAACTGCTCTTAAACGCTAGTAAAACCAAATGCATGCTTTTCAACCGCTCGCTGCCTGCACCCGCCCGCCCGACTAGCATCACTACCCTGGACGGCTCTGACCTAGAATATGTGGACAACTACAAATACCTAGGTGTCTGGCTAGACTGTAAACTCTTCTTCCAGACTCACATTAAACATCTCCAATCCAAAATCAAATCTAGAATCGGCTTTCTATTTCGCAACAAAGCTTCCTTCACTCATGCTGCCAAACTTGCACTAGTAAAACTGACTATCCTACCGATCCTCGACTTCGGCGATGTCATCTACAAAACAGCTTCCAATACTCTACTCAGGAAACTGGATGCAGTCTATCACA
Source organism: Brachymystax lenok tsinlingensis (assembly GCA_030435695.1). Classification (NCBI taxonomy): domain Eukaryota; kingdom Metazoa; phylum Chordata; class Actinopteri; order Salmoniformes; family Salmonidae; genus Brachymystax; species Brachymystax lenok. Next base: position 33,753,231 of record CM059803.1, read on the forward strand.
GTGCCGTCCGCTTTGTCACCAAAGCCCCTTATACCACACACCACTGCAACCTGTATGCTCTAGTCGGCTGGCCCTCGCTACATACTCGTCGCCAGACCCACTGGCTCCAGGTCATCTACAAGTCCCTGCTAGGTAAAGCCCCGCCATAATTCAGCTCGCTGGTAACCATAGCAGCACCCACCCGTAGCACGCGCTCCAGCAGATATATCTCACTGGTCACCCCCAAAGCCAATTCCTCTTTTGTCCGCCTTTCCTTCCAGTTCTCTGCTGCCAATGACTGGAACGAACTACAAAAATCACTGAAACTGGAGACACTTATCTCCCTCACTAGCTTTAAGCACCAGCTGTCAGAGAAGTTCACAGACCCCTGCACCTGTATATAGCCCATCTGTTAATAGCCCAACCAACTACCTCATCCCCTATCGTATTCATTTATTTATCTTGCTTCTTTGCACCACAGTCTTTTTACTTTGCACATTCATCTACTGCACATCTACCATTCCAGTGTTAAATTGCTATATTGTAATTACTTCGCAACCATGGCCTATTTATTGCCTTATGTTCGTTATCTTACCTCATTTGCACACATTGTATATATATATATTTTTTTTTCTACTGTATTATTGACTGTATGTAACTCTGTGTTGTTGTATGTATCAAACTGCTTTGCTTTATCTTGGCCAGGTCGCAGTTGTAAATGAGAACCTGTTCTCAACTGGCTTACCTGGTTAAATAAAGGTGAAATAATGTTTTTTTTTACAACTTGTCTAAGTCTTATCATCAACTGATTTCAGCCAGTATATGTCTGTGGATTGACTGCAATTGTTTGTATGGAATGTTGGCATATTTAAGTGATAATTCCCTCGAAGCCGGGGGAAAAATGTAGACAGAATAACAACAGTAGCTACATTTGTTAAAGCTGTTTTCTAGTGACATTTATTTGGATACATCCATAACAATGAGCTAATGAGGCACGATTTCGCCTGGCATAGAAAATGTGCTTTCTCGTCAGGACACTGTTGTTCAGAGGAGCTAGCCAACAACACAGCTAACACAATCACTTCAAACTGAAGCTGGAAAGGCTGCAAAGGAGCTTCGCTTTACCTTTTTTTCAATTGACATTTCTTTGTACAGATCCATAAAAATGATGCCAGCTGATTCCGACCCCTACACGTTCATTACTATTGGACAGTTGGAGATCTAATTTTAATATTGAAACTATGTTGCAAATGTCGCAGAGACAGACAGTAAGGTTTATACAAATCTCCTCTGTTGAAAACTAAATGTTAGTCTAAAAGAAATATGAGATAATGTCTAGATGCTTTTTATAGTGGACATCAAGTTTATCACTTCCCTGGCTGGGCTGATGAGACAGTGGATTGCACAGTCAGATGGAACAGAGTAAACAGGCATTTAAACGTCATAGATTTAGCTGGTGGTAACTTGTGGAATAGACACCGGCTGGAATGCGCTTTTAACCAATCAGCATTCAGGATTAGACCCACCCCTTGTATGATGGCAGTTAATTTGAAAATTAATGTAATCATTAAACTAAAACTGTCTGGCTAGTTAGCTAATAAACATATAGTGCAGATAAATTCTTCAATTGCATTGTTTTACACTATCTTAGACCACAGCATCAACTCCCTTACAAAAATGGCGGACCTTTTAATCCATCATAAGAAGGTTTATGTCCATTTTAGTATTCAAATTCCCAATTAGTGGCATGGATATACCTCTGTTTTATATTTAACGGTCATCTCTGTGGTGCTGATCTACCTGTCCCAGGTCCCTCTACATCTCCCTCCCTCCTCTCTCCCCCTCCCTCCCTCCCTCCCTCTCTGCCTCCCTCCCTGTCCCTCTCTGCCTCCCTCCCTGTCCCTCTCTCATTCTCTCTCTCCCTGTCCCTCTCCATCTCCCTCCCTCTCTCCTCTCTCTCCCTCTCCTTCTCTCTCTCCCCCTACCTCTCTCTCAGTCTGTTTTGTATTTGTCTTTGGCAAGCTGTAGTGTTATTCTATGACTGGTCCTTTGATTCCCCCTCCTCCACAGTGCCAGCAACACCCAGATCCCTAGATAAGAGTTAGTTCACAGCACTCTCCTCCGTGTTGGCACCAAGCATTCCATACAAATGAGCAATGTATACCTCACATCAGAATTAGACGTTCATCCATGTTTCTCAAACGTAAGATTCTGAAGGAAAGGTTCACCCATTTTGAATGTCATATTGTTTTTTTGCATCTCTGAGTGATGTTCTATTTTATGTTTTCATGTGTATCTGAGTGATTGGTGTTAAAGCAGGCAGAAATCGAGCCAGTATGACGTAGCACCGTGATAAAGTCGCTCTCACTGCACTGGAAGTTAATAGGAATATGACTTTTACATCGTGAAAACTTCTATCATACATGTCGGATTTCAGTACTGGCCGATGTCATAACTCGGGAGGATGTATTCTCTCAAATGAGCCATTGATCCTAGTTCTGCGATATTCCTACCTCTAGAAATTTGTAATTTAACGGAGGGTCTAGAACACTTTTCCTATTTGTCTGCCTCTTTAGTCCAGGGTGCAGTGCGAGGTGCCGTTGCCAAAGATATTATAGAAAAGAGATAGGAATCCAATGAATTAACGTATAACGCCCCACCCAGCGGACTGTCAACCAATTGCGTTCACGTTGTCATGCTGCCGTCATGCGGTTGCTAAGCTAATCGTCACAAAATCCCTTCTCTATTTTCCTAGAAGGTACGTAATGTCACGATTCCAAAACTGTACGATACTACAGATAGAAAGTTAATTATCTCACATCTCGTAAACCATTTTGTTATATTGTACTTCTTGTTGACGAAGTTTGTGCTAATGGCCCATTGACGTAGCGTAGGCAATGTTTCCCATCTGCTCAAAAGTATATCTGCCGTTGCGAATGTCAGACTCCTGTGAGGCTCTTCGATCTGCAGGTTGAACATCTTGAGATTGTAGAATCCGATTTTACAGCTACAGGAACTAACTACTTTACATGCTGGTATTGTCTGTGGTAGTATTGTGTGTAGCTACGTTTGCTAGCCAGCCAGCCAGCCCAAAGAGAGAGCATTGCATTTTGATTTTGTAGTCGACTTGAGCTGATTTCCACAACAAGTTTCCATGTTGCTACCAACCTTATTATAACTGCAAAATGAAACATTTGTTCACAAAAAAATATTGTTCTCACATATTAGTGTTATTTAACACTGTAAATGAAAGGAATGAGTTGTTTTGGGTGGATTTGTCCTATAGCTCCACATTTTTAAGGTTAGGGTTAAGTTTAGGCATTAACTCTGAATGGTTAAGGTAAGGATTGGGTTAGGCTTAAAACAACTTTATATTGCTGGATTCAAACTTGCAACCTTTAGAATCAGAGGCAGATGCTTACACCCATCCACCATCCCCGTCCACAACACCCTAGCAAAACCCTAACCTACTTAAAGGTAACAGCTCTAATTGTTGCCCCTAGTGACCGGTTTCCACGTCATCTCCTGAGGTCCTCAGACATGGATGGACGTCAAATACTGACTTGTATCACGGGTGACCTGGCTGACAATGAGTTCGTTCACAGCACTATCCTCTATGTTGGCACCAAGCATCCCATACAATGGAATTACTCCTCGGAACTCTATACCAACCAGACCTACTTAAAATTGTTTGAGGTGCGCTTGATTTGATGATGGAGGAACTTGAATGCACACTCACAGTAATTTCAACTACTGTATATTGTACTGTTCTCCCTTGTTCTTGACCCCTGCACCTCTCTCTCTCTCTCTCTCTCTCTCTCTCTGTTGGTTGATTATGGTGCAGGTCTGTAGTTTGAACTGCTATTTTTGTCTTCTGTTCTGTCAAAAGTACATTTCTCTAGAGATCAGCATAACTGTGTGTGTTATTTGGACCCCTCTATGTGACCTTTCACTTTCTCTGTCTGTTTCTTCTTTTGACCGCTCTCTCTCTCTCTCTCTCTCTCTCTCTCTCTCTCTCTCTCTCTCTCTCTCTCTACTTCTCTCTCTACTTCTCTGTCCTCTATGAGTCAAATTGAGGGATGCTTTGCCAGCCCCACTAGCTGCCCATGTCTCTCTCTCTCTGTGTGAGAGTGTGTGTGTGGTGGATGTGTTAGAGAGAGGAATGCTTTGCCTGTCCTGCTAGCTTCCCTGCGCTGTATGTGTACTGGCTGTTTTTATTTGATCAGTGAGGGCTCCCCTCCTCCAATAACAAACACAGGAAGTGGCTGTCGCCGGGAAGAACAGACGTAGCGAGGGGGAAGAAAAGCATGTCGTTTCTCAGGTCAAACTCTGACTGAACTCTGACAAACTGTGGCTCTCTCTTTACCACGAAATGAAACATCTGTTCAGAGCTGTAGCATGTTGGATGTGTGGAATGAGTAAGGTTGAAGTAGAAAGTCTGTTAAATTCAAATTATTTCAATTCAAATTCAGTTCAAGTTACTGTTTTGGCCATTTACTGACATTTTTGTGAGTAGAGAGGTGTGTGTGCATGTGTGTGTAGTGTCTGTGTCCGAGTTTGCGTGTGCATGCATGTGTCTATTTGCGTGTGTGTACGTGTGTAGTGTCTGTGCATGCTATGTCAGGTGTGTAAATGTGGATGCGTCGTGTGGTGGTTTCTTAGACAGCAGTGTACTCTCTGCCTCTAAATGACTACAATTATGGGGACTTCACCACATGCACAAGTCTAAGAGGTCAAATATAACAGCGTGTGTAGAAGGCAGAATAAGGAAAGAACTAGACAATCAGACGCTCTCCCTTTACTCACCTCCCCCCTCTCCCCCTCTCATACTATACTCACCTCCCCCCTTTCCCTCTCTCCCCCTCTCATACTATACTCACCTCCCCTCTCCCCTCTCATACTATACTCACCTCCCCTCTCTCCCCTCTCATACTATACTCACCTCCCCCTCTTTCTCTCCCCCTCTCATACTATACTCACCTCCCCCCTCTCTCCCTCTCTCCCCTTTCATACTATACTCACCTCCCCCTCTCTCCCTCTCTCCCCCTCTCTTTCCCTCTCTCCCCACTCTCCCTTTACTCACCTCCCCCTCTCTCCCCCTCTCATACTATACTCACCTCCCCCTCTTTCTCTCCCCCTCTCATACTATACTCACCTCCCCCTCTCTCCCTCTCTCCCCCTCTCATACTATACTCACCTCCCCCTCTCTCCCTCTCTCTCCCTCCCTCTCTCTCTCCTCTCCTCATACTATACTCACCTCCCCTCTCTCCTCTCTCTCCCTCTCATACTATACTCACCTCCCCCTCTCTCTCCTCTCTCTCCCCTCTCATACTATACTCACCTCCCCTCTTTCCCTCTCTCCCCTCTCATACTATACTCACCTCCCTCTCTCTCCTCTCTCCCCTCTCATACTATACTCACCTCCCCTCTTTCCCTCTCCTCATACTATACTCTCCCCTCTCATACTATACTCACCTCCCTCTCTCCCTCTCTCCCCTCCTCATACTATACTCACCTCCCCCTCTTCCCTCTCTCTCCCCTCTCATACTATACTCACTCCCCCCTCTCTATTCCTCTCTCTCCCCCCTCTCATACTATACTCACTCATACTATACTCACCTCCCCCTCTCTCCTCTCTCTCCTCTCTCCTCTCATACTATACTCACCTCCCCCCTCTCCTCTCCCTCTCTCCCTCTCATACTATACTCACCTCCCCCTCTCTCCCTCTCTCCCCTCTCATACTATACTCACCTCCCCCCTCTCTCCCTCTCTCCCCTCTCATACTATACTCACCTCCCCCTCTCTCCCTCTCTCCCCTCTCATACTATACTCACCTCCCCCTCTTTCCCTCTCTCCCCTTCATACTATACTCACCTCCCCTCTTTCCCTCTCTCCCCTTCACATACTATACTCACCTCCCCTATTTCCCTCTCTCCCCGCTCTACTACTCCCCTCCCCCTCTCTCTTCCCTCTCTCTCCTTTGACATTCTATACTCCCCCTCTCTCCCTCTCTCCCCTTTCATACTATACTCACCTCCCCCTCTCTCCCCTCTCTCCTCTCTCATACTATACTCACCTCCCTCTCTCCCTCTCTCCCCTCTTTCATACTATACTCACCTCCCTCTCTTTCTCTCTCTCCCCTTCACATACTATACTCACCCCCTCTTTCCCTCTCTCTCCCCTCATACTATACTACCCCTCCTCTTTCCCTCTCTTCCTTTGACATTCTATACTCACCCCTCTCTCCCCTCACTATACTCATCTCCCCCCTCTCCCTTTCACATTCTATACTCACCTCCTCTTTATCACTCCCCCCTCTCTCTGGTAAGGGTGGTGTGTATGTAATAGTAGTGTCCGTGGAGGTCCTTCTGTTCTTCATTTAATCTCTGACAGAGAACTGCTTATGAAACGCAATGCCTCAACTCTGCCAGAGAACACAGCAATTGCACTGCCTGTTTTTTTAATTTAACCTTTATTTAACTAGGCAAGTCAGTTAAGAACAAATTCTTATTTTACAATGACGACCTACCCCGGCCAAACCCGAATGACGCTGGGCCAATTGTGCGCCGCCCTATGGGACTCCCAATCACAGCCGGATGTGATACAGCCTGGATTCGAACCAGGGACTGTAGTGACGCATCTTGCACTGAGATGCAGTGTCTTAGACCGAAACGCCACTCGGGAGCCTATAAAGCAATGTACGTTTATTTCATGGCCACGACAGTATATGTGGATTCTGATAATTTGTTATGTAAATTATATCATTTATACACACAGTCACACATGCACGCACATGCACGAAAACACACAGCTCAGCTAGGATGTTCTACAACTGGGGAGCACTGGCAGAAGAATGGGTCTTTTTTATAACTGTTTAATATAAGTAACAGAGAGAGAGAGAGAGAGAGAGAGAGAGAGAGAGAGAGAGAGAGAGGAGGGAGAACAACCGAAAGAAAGTCACTTTGTCAATAAGGTTGGCAGGACACCAGGGCTCCTGCGGCTTCAGTTCCCAAATAGGAGAGCAGCTCAGAACCCACTCCCTCTGTCTCTCTCCTCCCTTCTCACTCTCCTTTACTGCCCACTTTACTCTCTGTGAGAGAATACTGCTCCAGTTCTGAGCTCAGAACACATCTCCTCCACTCCCTCCTATCCTCGCTCTCTTCTGCCCTCCTCTCCTATGCCTCCTCTCCTCCTCTTCTCCTCTCCTCTGCCCTCCTCCTCTCCTCTGCCCTCCTCTCCTCCTCTCCTCTGCCCTCCTCTCCTCCTCTCTTCTGCCCTCTTCTCCTCTTATCCTCCTCTGCCCTCCTCTCCTCTCCTCCTCTCCTCTGCCCTCCTCCTCTCCTCTGCCCTCCTCCTCTCCTCTGCCCTCCTCTCTCTCCTCCTCTCCTCTCCTCCTCTCCTCTTCTCCTCTCCTCTGCCCTCCTCCTCTCCTCTGCCCTCCTCTCCTTCTCTCCTCTGCCCTCCTCTCCTCTGCCCTCCTCTCCCCCTCTCCTCTGCCCCCCTCTCCTCTCTTCTACCCTCCTCTCCTCCTTGCCTTCTCTCCTCTGCCCTCCTCTCCTCCTCTGCCCTCCTCTCTCCTCCTCTGCCCTCCTCGCCTTGTCTGCCCTCGTTTCCTACTCTCCTCTCCTCTGCCCTCCTCTCTTCCTCTCCTCCTCTTCCCTCCACTCCTCCTCGCCTTGTCTGCCCTCGTTTCCTCCTCCTCTCCTCTCCTCTGCCCTCCTCTCCTCTTCTGCCCTCCACTCCTCCTCGCCTTGTCTACCCTCGTTTACTCTTCTCCTCCTCGCCTCGTCTGCCCTCGTTTCCTCCTCTCCTCCCCTTCTTCTCTGCCCTCCTCCTCTCCTCCGCCCTCCTCCTCTCCTCCTTTGCCCTGCTCTCCTGCTCTCCTCCTCTGCCCTGCTCTCCTCCTCTGCCCTCCTCTTCTCCTCCTCCTCCTCCTCCTCTGCCCTCCTCTTCTCCTCCTCCTCCTCTGCCCTTCCTCTCCTCCTCTGCCCTCCTCTCCTCCTCTCCTCCTCTGCCCTGCTCTCCTCTTCTCCTCCTCTGCCCTCCTCTTCTCCTCCTCTGGCCTCCTCTCCTCCTCTCCTCCTCTCCTCCTCCTCTTCTCCTCCTCTGCCCTTCTTCTCTTCCTCTGCCCTGCTCTCCTCCTCTCCTCCTCTGCCCTCCTCTCCTCCTCTGCCCTGCTCTCCTCCTCTGCCTTGCTCTCCTCCTCTGCCCTGCTCTCCTCCTCTGCCCTGCTCTCCTCCTCTCCTCCTCTGCCCTCCTCCTTTCCTCCTCTGCCCTCCTCCTCTCCTCTTCTCCTCCTCTCCTCCTCTTCTCTTCCTCTGCCCTCCTCTCTTCCTCTGCCCTCCTCTCCACCTCTGCCCTGCTCTCCTCCTCTCCTCCTCTGCCCTCCTCCTCTTCTCCTCCTCTGCCCTCTTCTCTTCCTCTGCCCTCCTCCTCTCCTCTTCTCCTCCTCTCTTCCTTTGCCCTCCTCTCCTCCTCTGCCCTGCTCTCCTCCTCTTCTCCTCTGCCCTCCTCTTCTCTTCCTCTGCCCTCCTCCTCTCATCTTCTCCTCCTCTCCTCCTCTGCCCTCCTTCTCCTCCTCTGCCCTCTTCCTCTGCCCTGCTCTCCTCCTCTGCCCTCCTCCTCTCCTCTTCTCCTCCTCTCCTCCTCTGCCCTGCTCTCCTCCTCTCCTCCTCTGCCCTGCTCTCCTCCTCTGCTCCTCTGCCCTGCTCTCCTCCTCTGCCTTGCTCTCCTCCTCTCCTCTGCCCTCTTCTCCTCTGCCCTCCTCTTCTCTTCTCCTCTGCCCTCCTCTTCTCTTCCTCTGCCCTGCTCTCCTCTGCCCTGCTCTCCTCTTCTTCTCCTCCTCTGCCCTACTCTCCTCCTCTGCCCTCCTCTCCTCCTCTGTCCTGCCCTCCTCTGCCCTCCTCTCCTCCTCTGCCCTGCTCTCCTCCTCTACCCTGCTCTCCTCCTCTGCCCTCCACTCCTCCTCTGCCCTCCACTCCTCCTCGCCTTGTCTGCCCTCGTTTCCTACTCTCCTCTCCTCTGCCCTCCTCTCCTCCTCTTCCCTCCACTCCTCCTCGCCTTGTCTGCCCTCGTTTCCTCCTCCTCTCCTCTCCTCTGCCCTCCTCTCCTCTTCTGCCCTCCACTCCTCCTCTCCTTGTCTGCCCTCGTTTACTCTTCTCCTCCTCGCCTTGTCTGCCCTCGTTTCCTCCTCTCCTCTGCCCTCCTCTCCTCCCCTTCTTCTCTGCCCTCCTCTACTCTTCTCCTCCTCTGCCCTCCTCTCCTCCTCTTCTCCTCCTCTGCCCTCCTCCTCTGCCCTCCTCCTCTCCTCCGCCCTTCTCCTCTCCTCCTCTGCCCTCCTCTCCTCCTCTGCCCTCCTCTCCTCCTCTGCCCTGCTCTCCTCCTCTGCCCTCCTCTTCTCCTCCTCCTCCTCCTCCTCTGCCCTCCTCCTCTGCCCTCCTCTCCTCTTCCTCCTCTGCGCTTCTTCTCTTCCTCTGCCCTCCTCCCTCCTCTGCCCTCCTCTCCTCCTCTGCCCTGCTCTCCTCTTCTCCTCCTCTGCCCTGCTCTCCTCCTCTCCCTGCTCTCCTCCTCTCCTCCTCTGCCCTCCTCCTCTGCCCTGCTCTCCTCCTCTGCCCTCCTCTTCTCTTCCTCTGCCCTCCTCTCCTCCTCTCCTCTTCTCCTCCTCTGCCCTCTTCTCTTCCTCTGCCCTCCTCTCCTCCTCTGCCCTCCTCCTCTCCTCTTCTTCTCCTCTCCTCCTCTCCTCCTCTCTTCCTTTGTCCTCCTCTCCTCCTCTGCCCTGCTCTCCTCCTCTCCTCCTCTGCCCTGCTCTCCTCCTCTGCCCTCCTCTCCTCCTCTGCCCTGCTCTCCTCCTCTCCTCCACTCCTCCTCTATACAGTGTATTTGTGTTCTCTCAACAGGGCAGCTAGTCTGAAAAGCTCCTTCTTTCTTGTCTTTCTATGTTCATGTCTCTCTCTTTCCCCTTTCCCCTCTTTCTCTCCAGCTGCTAACCCAAATAATGAATCCTGCTCACACACTCCCTGCCTCTACCCCTCTCTGACGTGCACATACACACTTTGTGCCCGAAGTACGCATGCGCACACACACGCACACATACACACAGACACAAAGGTGCACACACAACCTGTCTTCCGCCCTTCCTCCAACACATACACACTCCCTTCCACCTCATGCCACAGTCTATGATGCCATCCCTGTCAACTCAGACACACAGAGAAAGGCTCCCTCCCCAACCCTAACCCTGCCACCCAGGCTGACATGACCCTCTGTTTTCACATGACAGGACGCGTCAGATGCTGCTGGAGATGTTTATATGGCTGGACTCAGGGTGGAGAACATGTATGACGTTTATATTCTTTCCCGATGTTCCCTCAGATCTCCCAGTGACACTGTTACCCTGTTAGCCCTGGTATACATCTAACCTCCCCCAGACCCTTAAATACACAGGCTGGAATAGCTGTTATTTAATATTCTCTCTCAACCGCTAGAGCATTTTCATACACAGACATCAGTAGTTTAATTTCTGTTAGAGTAAGGTTACACAACTGTACTGATACAAATTTAGTATCTTCATCATCGGCTGAGACATCACAAACACGAGTTTACATACACGAATAGAGGATATAGGTGATTAGTGAGGAGGTAAGGAGGTTTAATGATGGTTCAGTGGATAGTGTGACGTGTAAATGGAGAAGCTGGTCTACACCTCGTATGTATTGGTCTACACCTCGTGTATGTGTTCCTGGGGCTGTGTGACCACACTACTAGGGTCTTGAATACAGTTGAAGGCAGTGGAGGGGATCTCTTCCTCTATAAGGTTGTTCTCCAGATGGAGAGAGGCCAGGGCCGAACGCACCGCCACACGAGAGTGACACACCGACCCCTCCGCCACAGACCTGCGAGCAACACACACAGTGTAATAACGTTATTTAATGTGTACTTTGTGAATACGTGTCTGTCCTTGTCTGACGGGCCCTCTGGGCGCCCTGCCAAAACAATCATTCTGATTGGATAATTAGCCTGAGATTAGTTCTGTGCTCTAACAGGACGGCGACGTGAGTTCACTCACCGATACTGGGCTCTGTGATTGGTTCTTACATGTAGGCTCTATGATTGGTTCTTACATAGCCTCAGGGAGAGGGCAGTGCCAGACGAACTCAACTGATCCTGACGCTGTGGTCGCTTCAGTCTGAGGTTTTCCTTTGATGGTGTCATGGTGTTAATGGTGTTAATGTACTCAAACCTGATTTTACATTCATACTGTCACGATTCTCTACTGAACGGACAGACCAAGACGCAGCGATGTAGCCAGAATACATGATTTATTCACAGACGAGACGAGACGGAACAAAACAAGAAAACGATGAACAAGACGAGAGCCCTAACGCTAAATGCTAAACTAACACAAAGAGAACTAAACCTAACCACGACGGAAGAAACCTAACTAAACCTCGAACGGAGAAACCTAACTAGACAAGAACCTGATGAACCTAACATAATCATGACATGAACATACAATAACCCACGAAACTAAGGTGCAATTCCTAAACATATAAATGGTTCCCAATTAGAGACAACGAGACTCAGCTGCCTCTAATTGGGAGCCATTAACCCAACATAGAACTAGACACCATAGAACTGTGAAAACCCCTAAACCAAAATGAACCCAAAATGCTCTAGCCTGTAAACCCAGGCTCTGGGCGTTACAGTACCCTCAAAGGCGGACTCGGACGCCCCAAAAGTCTGTGGGGGATCTAGGTGGGTTCCTTTTGTCCCAGGTGGGGCTCCGGTGCTGGCCGTGCTGGTCTGATGTCACGCACCGGAGGCCCTGGACCCTTTCTTGGAACTCTGGTGCGTGGAGCAGAAGCTGGCCCTACCGGACTCGTGATGCTCACTGGAACTCTGGTGTGTGGAGCAGGAACTGGCAGTACTGGACTCGTGATGCTCACTGGGACTCTGGTGCGTGGAGCAGGAACTGGTCGTACTGGACTCGTGATGCTCACTGGGACTCTGGTGCGTGGAGCAGGAACTGGTCGTACTGGACTCGTGATGCTCACTGGGACTCTGGTGCGTGGAGCAGGAACTGGTCGCATCGGACCTCGTGATGCTCACTGGAACTCTGCGCGTGGAGCAGGAACTGGCAGTACCGACTCGTGATGCTCACTGGAACTCTGGTGCGTGGAGCAGGAACTGGCAGTACTGGACTCGTGATGCTCACTGGGACTCTGGTGCGTGGAGCAGGAACTGGTCGTACTGGACTCGTGATGCTCACTGGGACTCTGGTGCGTGGAGCGAACTGGCAGTGCCGGACTCGTGATGCTCACTGGAACTCTGGTGCGTGGAGCGGGCACTGGCAGTGCCGGACTCGTGATGCTCACTGGAACTCTGGTGCGTGGAGCGGGAACAGGCCGAACTGGGCTCGGACGCGCACTCTGGTGCGGGAGCGGAACAGGCCGAACTGGGCTCGGACGCGCACTCTGGCGCGGGAGCGGAACAGGCCGAACTGGGCTCGGGACGCCGCACTCTGGTGCGGGAGCGGGAACAGGCCGAACTGGGCTCTCTGAGCGCACGGGAGCTTGGTGCGCGGAGCCGAACAGGACGTGCTGGACTCTCTGAGCGCACAGGGAACTTGGTGCGCCGGAGCCGGACAGGACGTGCTGGACTCTCTGAGCGCACGGGAGCTGGGTGCGCGGAGCCGGGACAGGACGTGCTGGACTCTAAGCGCACGGGAGCTTGCGCGCGCGGAGCCGGACAGGACGTGCTGGACTCTCGAGCGCACGGGAGCTTGGTGCGCGGAGCCGACAGGACGTGCTGGACTCTCGAGCGCACGGGAGCTTGCGCGCGGAGCCGACAGGACGTGCTGGACTCTCTGAGCGCATCGGGAGCTTGGTGCGCGGAGCCGACAGGACGTGCTGGACTCTCGGAGCGCACGTGGAGCTGGGTGCGGGCGCGGAGCAGGACGTGCTGGACTCTCTGAGCGCCGCGAGGGGAGCTGGGTGCGCGGAGCCGGGACAGGACGTGTAGAAACAACTACACGGACTGGGATCTTGGAACGCAGAACAGGGATCTTGGAACGTGGAACAGGGATCTTGGAACGTGGAACAGGGATCTTGGAACGTGGAACAGGGATCTTGGAACGTGGAACCGGGACTGGACGTGTAGAAACCTCCACCCGGACCTGGGACCTGATACGGAGAGCCGACATACCTCCAGCCAGCTCACTAACCCTGGCCTTACGGGTGAGTGGAGCCGAATCTCTCGGACTGGGCTGTGGATGCGCATCGAGATTCTGTCCGTAGGACCACAGGATAGCTTGGTCCCAAAAGGCGCACTGGAGGCCTGGCTCGCAGAGCTGGCACCACTCTTCCAGGTAGCACACAGACCTCGGCCCGACCCATGAGTGGCGCTGGGATCTCTCGCACTGGGCTGCGGACACGTACCGGAGACACCGCACACGGAACTGGAGCAGGATATCCGGGTCCCAGGAGACGTACCGGGGACTTAGTGCGCAGCGATGGCACCACTCTTTCTGGCTGCACCCTTATTTTCCCCGACTGATGAGTGGAGCGGGAATCACTCGCACCGGCCTCTGTATCCCTATAGGGAAACCGTGCGCAACACTGCATAGCACGGCCTCCCTTCGCTGCGACGCTCTCCCTACGCTCTCTCCATAAAGCACGAGGAGTTGGCTCAGGAGTCCCTCCTGAACCGGCCAACCCCTCGTGTGCCCCCAAAAGTTTCTTGGGGCTGCCTTACGGGCTTCCGTGCCAGGCGAGTTCCAATGAACTTTTCTCTCTCCCGGGGTCCATACGCCATATAAGTCCTCATAGCTCCCACGCTCAGTCCTCGCACACCTGCGCTGCTCCTTTTCCCAAGAGCTAAGCTCCCGGGTCTCTCGCTGCTTGGTCTTTTGTTGGTGGGTTATTCTGTCACGATTCTCTACTGAACGGACAGACCAAGACGCAGCGATGTAGCCAGAATACATGATTTATTCACAGACGAGACGAGACGGAACAAAACAAGAAAACGATGAACAAGACGAGAGCCCTAACGCTAAATGCTAAACTAACACAAAGAGAACTAAACCTAACCACGACGGAAGAAACCTAACTAAACCTCGAACGGAGAAACCTAACTAGACAAGAACCTGATGAACCTAACATAATCATGACATGAACATACAATAACCCACGAAACTAAGGTGCAATTCCCAAACATATAAATGGTTCCCAATTAGAGACAACGAGACTCAGCTGCCTCTAATTGGGAGCCATTAACCCAACATAGAACTAGACACCATAGAACTGTGAAAACCCCTAAACCAAAATGAACCCAAAATGCTCTAGCCTGTAAACCCAGGCCTGGGCGTTACACATACAGTACCCCGTCAAAAGTTTGGACACCTACTCATTTATATATTTGTACTACTTTCTACATTGTAGAATAAAAGTGAATACATCAAAACTATGAAATAAGACATATGGAATCATGTAGTAACCAAAAAAAGTGTTAAACAAATCAAAATATATTTTATATTTGAGATTATTCAAAGTAGCCACCCTTTGCCTTGATGACAGCTTTGCACACTCTTGGCATTCTCTCAACCAGCTTCATGAGGTAGTCACCTGGAATGCATTTCAATTAACAGGTGTGCCTTGTTAAAAGTTAATTTGTGTTTTTAATGCGTTTGAGCCAATCAGTTGTGTTAAAATGAAATAAAATAAACTGTTATTTGTCACATACACATGGTTAGCAGATGTTAATGCGAGTGTAGCGAAATGCTTGTGCTTCCAGTTCCGACCATGCAGTAGTATCTAACAAGTAATCTAACAATTTCACAACAACTACCTTATACACACAAGTGTAAAGGAATTAATAAATATATGGATGAGCGATGGCCGAACGGCATAGGCAAGATGCAGTAGATGGTATAGAGTACAGTATATACATATGAGATGTGTAATGTAGGATATGTAGACATTATATAAAGTGGCATTGTTTAAATTGGCTAGTGATACATTTATTACATCCACATTTTAATTATTAATGTGGCTAGAGATTTGAGTCAGTATGTTGGCAGCAGCCACTCAATGTTAGTGATGGCTGTTTAACAGTCTGATGGCCTTGAGGTAGAAGCTGTTTTTCCAGTCTCTCGGTCCCAGCTTTGATGCACCTGTACTGACCTCGCCTTCTGGATGATAGCGGGGTGAACAGGCAGTGGGTCGGGTGGTTGTTGTCCTTGATGATCTTTTTAGCCTTCCTGTGACATCGGGTGGTGTAGGTGTGCTGGAGGGCAGGTAGTGTTGTGACAATGTAGGGGTGGTATACAGAAGACAGCCCTATTTGGTAAAATACCATATTATGGCAAGAACATCTCAAATAAGTAAAGAGAAACGACAGTCCATCATTACTTTAAGACATGAAGGACAGTCAAGTTTCTTAGAGTGCAGTCGCAAAAACCATCAAGCGCTATGATGAAACTGGCTCTCATGAGGACCGCCACAAGAAAAGAAGACCCATAGTTACCTCTGCTGCAGAGGATACGTTCATTAGTTCATTAGTTCATTAATGCTTCACAGAGTTCAAGTAACAGACACATCTCAACATCTGTCGAGAGGAGACTGCGTAAATCAGGCCTTCATGGTCGAATTGCTGCAAAGAAACCACTACTAAAAGACACCAATAAGAAGAAGAGACTTGCTTGGGCCAAGAAACACAAGCAATGGACATTAGACCGGAGGAAATCTGGTCTGATGAGTCCAAATTTGAGATTTTTGGTACCAAACACTTTGTCTTTGTGAGATGCAGAGTAGGTGAATGGATGATCTCTGCATGTGTAGTTCCCACCGTGAAGCATGGAGGAGTTGTGATGGTGCTTTGCTGGAGACACTGTCGTGATTTATTCAGAATTCAAGGCACACTTAACCAGCATGCCTACCACAGCATTCTGCAGCGATACGCCATCCCATCTGGTTTGCGCTTTGTGGGACTGTCATTTGTTTTTCAACAGGACAATGACCCAACACACCTCCAAGCTGTATAAGGGCTATTTGACCAAAAAGGAGAGTGATGGAGTGCTGCATCAGATGACCTGGCCTCCACAATCACCCAACCTCAACCCAATTGAGATGGTTTGGGATGAGTTGGACCGCATAGTGAAGGAAAAGCAGCCAACAAGTGCTCAGCATATGTGGGAACTCCTTCAAGACTGTTGGAAAAGCATTCCAGTTGAAGCTGGTTGAGAGAATGCCAAGAGTGTGCAAAGCTGTCAAAGGCAAAGGGTGGCTACTTTGAATAATCAGAAATAAATGATTTGTTTAACACTTTTGGTTACTACATGATTCCATATGTGTTATTTCTTAGTTTTGATGTCTTCACTATCATTCTACAATGTAGAAAATAGTTAAAATAAAGAAAAACCCTTGAAGAGTAGATGTGTCCAAACTTTTGACTGGTACTGTAGGTGGTGGTTGAGTTTGGCCACATTTACCCTTGGTGAGCACAGTACCTGCAGAGGTAGAGAAGGTTGGTAGCACTGGAGTCATACCTGATTTGGTTGTAGTCGAGCCTCAGCACCTGCAGGTTCCTAAACTGCCACACGCTGCGAGGCACCGCCCCCAGACGGTTATTGTCCAATAGGAGCTCAACAAGCGATCGGTACATGCCCACAAAAGAAACTCCTTGCACTCCTTCGTCCCCTAGTGCATTGTGGGATAGACGGAGGGACTCTAGGCCGGGGCGCAGGTGGCCAAAGACATACGCAGGGATTCGACCAATCGAGTTGTGTTGCAGGGTCAGCTGACGCCAGAGGGCGGGGTAGGTAGAAGGGGACTGAGGTGAGGCTGTTATGAGAGAGGTCCAAGGCTTCAAGAGAACTAAGAGAGAGAGAGAAACAGAAACATATTTGGTTATCCAATATACAAAGTTTTATAAAGAGGAGTAAGAGCTATGGGACCAGTCTAATGGCTACTCTCTTAGTTTTACAGAGCTCTGGGGTCAGATATAATGCTGAAAGTGGAGTTTACTGAGAAGCAGTAGACTTGGGAGTTTCCAGTGTTTGGCTGTTAGATTGAGGAGCGGAGAGGTGTTGTTCTCTTCAGAAACACATGCACGCTAGGAGTGGAAGGGTATACTCTCTCCCCAATGATTTGACAGGAGAGGGCCCCTTGCTCCGTCATTAACATGTGGAGCCATGTGGGGGGAAGTGAGGGTAAATAGGATGTGGAAATGGGGGGGTTAGGGCTATATGGCCAAGTGGAGTAACAGAACATAGACCATTAAAAAGGATTGTGGGAAGCCAGGAACGGGATGCTGTGTTTGGGGGGTAGTAATGGGGTAAGAGAACACAGGAAGACAGGGGGTAGAGGGTGGTAGGGAGTAACATAACACAAGAAGACAGGGGGTAGAGGGTGGTAGGGGTAATATAACACAGGAAGACAGGGGGTAGAGGGTGGTAGGGGTAATATAACACAGGAAGACAGGGGGTAGAGGGTGGTAGGGAGTAATATAACACAGGAAGACAGGGGGTAGAGGGTGGTAGGGGGTAATATAACACAGGAAGACAGGGGTAGAGGGTGGTAGGGGGTAATATAACACAGGAAGACAGGGGGTAGAGGGTGGTAGGGGGTAATATAACACAGGAAGACAGGGGGTAGAGGGTGGTAGGGGGTAATATAACACAGGAAGACAGGGGGTAGAGGGTGGTAGGGGGTAATATAACACAGGAAGACAGGGGGTAGAGGGTGGTAGGGAGTAAGAGAACACAGAGCAGCTGGTGTGAGTTTACAGGGCAGGTCAAAGCAGGACAGATATCTAATTTCAGGGTGAACAGCCAATGAGCACAACACACTGGAGGCTGAACAACCAACAGGCTCAAAGCAGAGTAGGGTGTATAGCCAATGAGAAGAGAGATGAGCAGGGGCCCCTGGTGAGGTTGATAAGAGAGGTGTGTGTGTGTGACTCACGTTATAATGTCAATACATCTACGGTACCTCAACCCTCCTGCTGATCATGACCATCTTCTTTGGGACATGAAGCACAAAATGTTCATGTTTCTCCACATACATCTGTTTTTTGTTTAAATAAACCCTAATTGTTGTTGTGCAGGGAAATCTGTGATTTGATTATTACTGTTTATATTAACAAAAGTTTGTTCTCTTGTTCAAGTTGTTGTTCATATAGCAGAGGCTCAGCGAGGTCCAAAAATGATTTCAGGAATTCTTTGCTGAGTAGTAGGGGTATTAAGTCAACAGGGGTGTCGTAAAATCCTACATTAATACAGCCATAAAGGTTTTACTGAAAACAGTGCAGCACCACAGGGGACTCAACACAATGACAGATTTAACCAAAAACACACCAACACATTCGCAGATATGCAAACACACACACAGACACACACACTATGTGTTAAAAAAAAACACATTGCAGATAGAGACTGTATTGTCCAAAAAATGAACAACATTTTATGTACAATCATGTATTTGTTTATATGTACACTAGAAACTCTGTAACCAGGATTGATTGAACGGAGCTCTAGGATAGAGTGAGTTTATGACGGTTTCCTAAACTCTGCTCTGAAATATAGCCAGCCAGCCAGGCTGCAGCTGCCTATCTCCATATGCTATTAATGAGAGGAGAGGAGAGGAGAGGAGAGGAGCAACACCCAGTCCAAAACACTTGTGCTGCTTTTTGACTGGAACACCAGTGTTCCACTAGTCTATACACCCTGATGTTATTCTAGAGACATTGTGTTTCCATATCTAGGGCTGACAATGAAGAGCAGAATCAACAGCATCTGCATAATCAAAAACAGTTGCTTTGTGAGAAGGTGTTAAAGTTCACAGATATGTAAAAGTACCAGTACCATGGCTTTGGCCCCAAGTCAGAGGAGGACCATTGCACCATTGGAATCATCTTATCAACTTCATAGTCTTCTGATTATGTTAAACAAGTTAGAGTGAGTATGAGAGATTACTATTTGCATCAATACTGTCTCTGTTGATTGTTTGAGATAAGTGTTCCTTCCATCTTCCCATTGACTTCCCATTGACTTGACTGGGGGTCTGTGTGTGCTTTGATTACTTGTCCGTGTCAATCTGATGGTCCGTTCCTCCTCAGGGAGCTGCGCTCTAATGAGAACCAGGAGAAGGAGCTGGTGGCTGCCACACACAAACACACACGCCCTGTCTCCTCTGTTTCATCTGCCTGGGGCTGAGACGTACCATGGCAGTGTTATACAACCAGGCTTATGCAAGCTGCTCGCTAGCCAGACTAACCACACTGCTCCCGAGTGGATCAGCCATATCTCATACTGGCCAATAAAAAGAAAAGATTAAGATGGGCAAAAGAACACAGACACTGGACAGAGGAACTCTGCCTAGAAGGCCAGCATCCCGGAGTCGCCTGTAATCGAACCCAGAAATGCTGATGCTCCAGATACTCAACTAGTCTAGAGAAGGCCAGTTGTATTGATTCTTTAAATCAGGACAACAGTTTTCAGCTGTGCTAACATAATTGCAAAAGGGTTTTCTAATGATCAATTAGTCTTTTAAAATGATAAACTTGGATTAGCTAACACAACGTGCCATTGGAACACAGGAGTGATGGTTGCTGATAATGGGCCTCTGTACGTCTATGTAGATATTCCATAAAAAAATCAGCAGTTTCCAGCTACAATAGTCATTTACAACATTAACAATGTCTACACTGTATTTCTGATAAATGTTATGTTATTTGGGGGGTCCGCGCTGCAGTCCTGGGGGAGCCGCGCTGCAGTCTCTGGGCTACTGCACGCCCAAGCACACGCATAGTGTAGGGGGAACAATGCACATTAACCAGGCTAACCACACTAACCATACTAACCAGGCCAGCAACACTAACCACACTAAACATGCTAGCCAGGATAACCACACTATCCAGGCTAGCCAGGATAACCACATTAGCGACACTAACCAGGCTAGCCAGGATAACCACAGTAGTGACACTAACCACGCTAACCAGGCTGCCAGGATAGCCACACAAACCATGATAGCAAGGGTAATGACACTAACCACACTAACCAGGCAGCCAGGATAAGCACACTAACCAGGCCAGCTAGGATAACCACACTAATGCCACTAACCACACTAACCGAGCTAGCCAGGATAACCACATTAGCGACACTAGCCAGGGTAGTCAGGATAAGAGGGAACATTGCACACAAACCACACTAACCAGGCTAGCCACACTAACTACACTAACCAGGCTAGCCACACTAACTACACTAACCAGGCTAGCCAGGATAACCACACTAATGACACTAACCACATTAACCAGGCTAGGCAGGATAACCATACTAATGACACTAACCACATTAACCAGGCTAGGCAGGATAACCACACTAACTACACTAACCACATTAACCAGGCTAGGCAGGATAACCACACTAACCAGGCTAGCCAGGATAGCCACACTAACTACACTAGCCAGGCTAGCAAGGATAACCACACTAGGATAACCACACTAATGACACTAACCACATTAACCAGGCTAGGCAGGATAACCACACAAGCCAGGATAACCACAGTAGAGACACTAACCACTAACCAGGCTAGCCAGGATAGCCACACCAACCCAGGATAGCCAGGGTAATGACACTAACCAGGCTAGCCAGGATAGCCACACCAACCCAGGATAGCCAGGATAATGACACTAACCAGGCTAGCCAGGATAGCCACACCAACCCAGGATAGCCAGGATAATGACACTAACCAGGCTAGCCAGGATAGCCAGGATAACCACAGTATCTAGCCACTAACTGTGATAAGAAGGATTTCATTAAAAACAGGAAGCATCATCAGGATGTGCCAGGGATAACCACAGGCCTATTCAATTAAACGCTGTAACCAGATAGCCATTACAAATCAAAAACATCCAAGCAAATTTGGCGTCATCGCAAAACTTGATATTAGTCCTTTGAAGCAATAGTGACAGAGATTAAGTTTCATAATAACTTACATAAACACACAATCACACAAACAAACATGCACACTCGTGAACTGTACACAATGTAAAACACAGAAGCCAAAACACACACTCTCACAGAATGGGTTATGTTATGTGAAGACAGCAAGCCTTAGGGGATAACCATGGCTCACCTTTAGTAGGTGTACAATACATCACACACACACACAAACACAGAGTGGATGGATTCCTGTGATCAGTGGTCTTATTATTGGAACCAGACTCTTCATCCAACCTGGCTCAGCCTACGGCTATGATAACTGCTAAGAGCTTCTATAGCCTCAGTAATGTCTGTAGCTGTAGTTTATGGAGGTATTTAAGGGGGTAGGTGGTGAGGATATGACAAAGATTTGTATTTATTTGTATGTATTAGGGATTCCCATTAGCTGCTGCCAAGGCAGCAGCTACTCTTCCTGGGGTCCAAACACATGAAGGCACTTACATTACATGTAAAACAAAAGATACAACAGTACATCATAGAACATGAAACATTAGAGATTGCAGGGTTATTTAGATGGTTGGTGATTTAGACTGACTGGTTCCAAAGGAGAGAGAAATATTAAAGTGTGTGTGTGTGTGTGTGTGTGTGTGTGTGTGTGTGTGTGTGTGTGTACGCATGTGCGTGAAGATGAAAGGGAGCAGAGGGAGTTGTGCCCTAGAGGAGGAATGGCTAATTTCACAGCTTTCACTGCAACAGGATTTATGCCTGGATAATAGTGCGTTACTGCAGGGGCCTGGTTACATTACACACCTACTGTATATACACACATACTAACACATGCACACAGGCAAACTTAAGAGCTGTGTGTCACATACACACGCAGAAAACACAAATAAATAATGGTAGGGGATGGTAGTTATAATGAAGGTGTTAGCAGAGACAGAGATAGAGAAACAGGGAGAGAGAGAGAGAGAAACAGGGAGAGAGAGAGAGAGAAACAGGGAGAGAGAGAGAGAGAGAGACACAGATACAGAAGGTAGGAAGAGAGGAGAGAGAGTGAAAGAAAGAGAGAGAGAGAGAGAGAGAGAGAGAGAGAGAGTGAAAGAGAGTGAAAGAGAGTGAAAGAGAGAGAGAGAGAGAGAGAGTGAAAGAGAGAGAGAGAGAGAGAGAGAGAGAGAGAGAGAGAGAGAGAGAGAGAGAGAGAGAGAGAGAGCAAGTAAGTAAAAAATAATGTGTTGCAAAAAAGGTCCAGTTGCCAGGACCACAAATACAAATTCCATCTAGACACTGTTGCCCTACAACACTCAGAAAACTGCACTCTGCCTAAACATCAGCGCCACAGGTAACTTCCACAAAGCTGTGAACGAGATGAGAGACAAGCCAAGAAGGGCCTACTATGCCATCAAAAGGAACATAAAATTTGACATACCAATTAGGATCTGGCTAAAAATACTTGAATCAGTTATAGAACCCATTGCCCTTTATGGTTGTGAGGTCTGGGGTCTGATCACCAACCAGGAATTCACAAATTGGGAGAAACACCAAATTGAGACTCAAAAATATCCTCTCTGTACAATGTAAAATACCAAATAATGCATGCAGAGCAGAATTAGGCCGATACCTGCTAATTATCAAAATCCAGAAAAGAGACGTTAAATTCTACAACCACATAAAAGGAAGCGATTCCCAAACCTTCCATAACAAAGCCATCACCTACAGAGACAGGAACCTGGAGAAGAGTCCCCTAAGTGAGCTGGTCCTGGGGCTCTGTTCACAAACACAAACAGACCCCACAGAGCCCCAGGACAGTAACACAATTAGACCCAACCAAATCATGAGAAAACAAAAAGATATATATTATTTTTTACATTGGACAAAATTACAAAAAAACAGCAAACTAGAATGCTATTTGGCCCTGAACAGAGAGTACACAGAGGCAGAATGCCTGACCACTGTGACTGACCCAACCCAAACTTAAGGAAATCTTTGACTATGTACAGACTCAGTGAGCATAGCCTTGCTATTGAGAATGGTCTACGTAGGCAGACCTGGCTCTCAAGAGAAGACAGGCTATGTGCACACTGCCCACAAAATGAGGTGGAAACTGAGCTGCACTTCCTAACATTCTACCATATGTATGACCATATTAGAGACACATATTTCCTTCAGATTACAGAGAGATGTAGAGAGAGACATAGACAGAGACAGAGAGACATAGTGAGAGACAGAGAGAGACAGACAGAGACAGACAGGGACATAGAGACAGACAGAGACATAGAGACAGAGACAGACAGAGAGACATAGAGAGAGACAGAGACATAGAGAGAGACAGAGAGACATAGAGAGAGACAGAGAGACATAGAGAGAGACAGACATAGAGAGAGACAGAGACATAGAGAGAGACAGAGACATAGAGAGAGACAGAGACATAGAGAGAGACAGAGAGACATAGAGACAGAGAGACATAGAGAGAGACAGAGAGAGACAGAGAGACATAGAGAGAGACAGAGACATAGAGAGAGACAGAGACATAGCGAGAGACAGAGACATAGAGAGAGACAGAGAGACATAGAGAGAGACAGAGAGACATAGAGAGAGACAGAGACATAGAGAGACATAGAAAGGAAGAGAGAAGAGAAAGAGAGAGGAAGAGTGAAACAAAAGACAGACTGAGACCCAGACAGAGGTGAAGGAACTGTGGTGAATGAAAGAGAAGCTTTAATACAGAAATGCTCTTCTTTATCCACTAAGCTCAGGAGGGGAAATTAGAAAAAGATTGCCAAGAAAAGTAATATTTAGCACACAAACACACACCCATGCATGCACACACACACACACAATGGCACACGAGTATGCACATGCACATGCTCACACAAACACATCCCCTGAAAGACACAAAGCTCAGTTTATGTGGAAGAACAGAACGACCTGAAGCCCAGGCAGTCTCAGGAGCAAACCAGGGTTGGGGTCAATTCAATTCAGGAAGTACACGGAAATTCCAATTCCAATTATTTTCAATGCTTTTCAATAAGAAACATTTGGAATTGGAATTTGGTTAACTTTCTGAATTGACTTGAATTGAAATGGAATTGACCCCAACCCTGGCACAAACTCATGCACACACCCCTCACCTCTGACCCCCAGACTTGGATGAAATACTGACTCTACTCAATGAAAACATTGTGGAACAAAGTGGGAAAATCAGTCTCCAAGCATTCTGTCAGTATGGACTACATTACAAGGTGTGAGACAAGTCCTCTTTCTTAGGATATTGTGCACTAATTATCGCCAGACACACAAGTCTCTCCCTCTCTCAACAGAGCCCTGCTTGCCTCACTAATGCGAGTTGTATCAGTCGGGCCTGGCCTTCATTTACCTTCATAAACCTGTCAGATGGCCAGAACTCTAACCATGTATCTAACCTCTGACCCCTACTAACCCCTACCTACAGTAGGTGCCCTACCCAATTAACCCCTGACCTTATTAACCCCTGGGCCCTGACGCTAAACACAGTCAATAGGCATCCAGTACCTGATAGGTTTATCTGTTTTACATTACAGGTACTTTGGCAACATTATGCAAACACAGTTTCTCTCTGCCTCTCTTCATCCTCCCTTCTGCCCTCTTCAATCCTCCTCCCTTCATCCTCCTCCCTTCATTCTCCTCCCTTCTGCTCTCTTCAATCCTCCTCACTTCTGCTCTCTTCATCCTCCCTTCATCTTCCTCTCTTCTGCTCACTTCTCATCCATTGTCTTGCTGCCTTTTCGCTTTCTACCTTTTCCTCAACACCACTCTCACACACCCTTTCTTTCTTCTTTCTCCTCTCTCTTGGACTGTGTGTATTTTTTCTCCCTAAGTTCTTGCTGTGGTTCGCAAGGATCCCACGGAGCAAGGGATAAACCCACTGGAATTCACTATATTTAAACAAGACTCTCTCACACACACACACACACAAACGTACAAAACACCATTTCCTTCCCTCCATCACATATTTGTTCTCCTGAGTACACAAGGTCAGTTGTCACAGTCTATCGGACTCACATGCATGTGCGTGTGTGCAGCTGTCAAGATAATAATGACAGGTTTGAACCCTGTGTACTGTATAGATGCTTATCTGACTAAACAGCAGGAATTCACACACGTGTGTACATCAGCACAAGCAGGAGAGTAATGATTTTACATCAAACAGAACGAATCAGGAAAATCTGAGGTGCTGATTCTGAAGCACAGTACACCCTCCGGTGGGTGATGTAGGTACTACAAAGCACTCTGTAACAAATGGTGTTTGTTTCATTAATCCATTGTTGATATAGTCCCAAAGTGTTTTGCATGTCAGCAATCAAGTTTTCAAGATATATAACTTTCAAAATTCTGAAATACAGCCGGTATGATGCTTTTCGTGTCATATGATCCGCTGTTAATTCATTTTTGGATGGGTGGGTGAATTGCTTGATTGATTCATTTCTTAATTAATTTCTTAATTGAACTCACGTTAGTTTGACCCAGGCACGGTTTGAGATGCTGCCCTCATGCAGCAGGTTGTGACTAAGGTCTAGAACTCTCAGTTTGGCCAATTCACTCAGAACCCCTTCTGGTACCTCCTGTAACTGGTTATCACGCATCCGCAGCTCCTACGCACACACACACAGATATTTAGACGCACATAATATAGAAACACACAAGAAGGTATTGTAAGAATGGATGGTGATGAGGAGACTCTGACCTGTAGGGAGCGGGGCAGGCCGCGGGGGAGGGAGAGGAACCTGTTGGTGTCCAAGCGCAGGTACTGGACCCTCCTCAGCGGCTTGAAGGTCAAAGGGGACAAGTTGCCGTCATGGAAAAGGTTCTCCTCTAGCTCTAGAGACAACAGATGGAACAGACCTGGGACACACACACACACACACACACACACACACGCACACATACACACACAAACACGCACACACATACAAACACGCACACACATAAACACACACACATGTAAACACACATACACACAAACACACACACATACACAAACGGATACTTATGAGTGTCCCAAAGAAGTGTGTGTGTTATATACGGGGGATTAAATAAACCTTCAACCTCTCTCAAACACACCTTTGAAGCTGTAAGGGGTGAGTCTGGTGATCTTGTTGGCATTCATCTTGAGCTCCTCCAGCGACGGTGGCAGCAGTGGGATCCGTGTCAGCTGGTTATCATCTAGGTTAAGCCTCCTCAGCCGGGTCAGATTCTACCAGGAAGTAGAGAGAACGAAGAGGAGAAAAACCTGCATCAGTTTAGATTACTGTTAAAACGGTCATTTTCTGGAAATCTAGCTTGACCCTGATCTTTATTTAGCGCCTGTGTTGGTCTGGTCTGGTTGATCTGTCCCCAGTGAAAGCAGTGAGCTGTGTCACTCTCCCAGTAAGTCTGCCCTGGTCCTCCTGCCTCTGTAATTACTGGATGAACGGATATCATAAAATCATTTATTCTTAAAATAATCTCTTCATCTCAAGCCCATTGGTTGTAGTCATGTACTGTATTTTACTTGAACACACACACACACACACTTAGATGATCTCTTACAGTTTTTCACAATTGCTTACGCGATTTCTGAAACTATGGCTCCTTTTCCGACTCTACACATAACCCCAACACACACACACATGCAAAACAACCACACACACACACATGTTTTTGCATCAAAACTCTACACACAAACCAAATGATTAGCTCTTATACACGCCAACTACACACGGATGTGACAAATGTAATGTTTAGTGTGCAGTGGAGTCCACAACTGTTTGTCATAGCACTCACACATACATGTATGTGCACAAATATATACAGTATGTATGCATATTCAGTATATATTTACACTATAAACAGAAATGCAAGGGGGGGGGAAACTGTCAGCCAGTTACCAGCTGCTATTATAGGAATATACTGACTCAGCTACTGTCAGCCAGTTACCAGCTGCTATTATAGGAATATACTGACTCAGCTACTGTCAGCCAGTTACCAGCTGCTATTATAGGAATATACTGACTCAGCTACTGTCAGCCAGTTACCAGCTGCTATTATAGGAATATACTGACTCAGCTACTGTCAGCCAGTTACCAGCTGCTATTATAGGAATATACTGACTCAGCTACTGTCAGCCAGTTACCAGCTGCTATTATAGGAATATACTGACTCAGCTACTGTCAGCCAGTTACCAGCTGCTATTATAGGAATATACTGACTCAGCTACTGTCAGCCAGTTACCAGCTGCTATTATAGGAATATACTGACTCAGCTACTGTCAGCCAGTTACCAGCTGCTATTATAGGAATATACTGACTCAGCTACTGTCAGCCAGTTACCAGCTGCTATTATAGGAATATACTGACTCAGCTACTGTCAGCCAGTTACCAGCTGCTATTATAGGAATATACTGACTCAGCTACTGTCAGCCAGTTACCAGCTGCTATTATAGGAATATACTGACTCAGCTACTGTCAGCCAGTTACCAGCTGCTATTATAGGAATATACTGACTCAGCTACTGTCAGCCAGTTACCAGCTGCTATTATAGGAATATACTGACTCAGCTACTGTCAGCCAGTTACCAGCTGCTATTATAGGAATATACTGACTCAGCTACTGTCAGCCAGTTACCAGCTGCTATTATAGGAATATACTGACTCAGCTACTGTCAGCCAGTTACCATCTACTATTATAGGAATATACTGACTCAGCTACTGTCAGCCAGTTACCATCTACTATTATAGGAATATACTGACTCAGCTACTGTCAGCCAGTTACCAGCTGCTATTATAGGAATATACTGACTCAACTACTGTCAGCCAGTTACCAGCTGCTATTATAGGAATATACTGACTCAGCTACTGTCAGCCAGTTACCATCTACTATTATAGGAATATACTGACTCAACTACTGTCAGCCAGTTACCATCTACTATTATAGGAATATACTGACTCAGCTACTGTCAGCCAGTTACCATCTACTATTATAGGAATATACTGACTCAGCTACTGTCAGCCAGTTACCAGCTGCTATTATAGGAATATACTGACTCAGCTACTGTCAGCCAGTTACCAGCTGCTATTATAGGAATATACTGACTCAGCTACTGTCAGCCAGTTACCATCTACTATTATAGGAATATACTGACTCAGCTACTGTCAGCCAGTTACCATCTACTATTATAGGAATATACTGACTCAGCTACTGTCAGCCAGTTACCATCTACTATTATAGGAATATACTGACTCAGCTACTGTCAGCCAGTTACCAGCTGCTATTATAGGAATATACTGACTCAGCTACTGTCAGCCAGTTACCATCTACTATTATAGGAATATACTGACTCAGCTACTGTCAGCCAGTTACCAGCTGCTATTATAGGAATATACTGACTCAGCTACTGTCAGCCAGTTACCATCTACTATTATAGGAATATACTGACTCAGCTACTGTCAGCCAGTTACCAGCTGCTATTATAGGAATATACTGACTCAGCTACTGTCAGCCAGTTACCAGCTGCTATTATAGGAATATACTGACTCAGCTACTGTCAGCCAGTTACCATCTACTATTATAGGAATATACTGACTCAGCTACTGTCAGCCAGTTACCAGCTGCTATTATAGGAATATACTGACTCAGCTACTGTCAGCCAGTTACCATCTACTATTATAGGAATATACTGACTCAACTACTGTCAGCCAGTTACCAGCTGCTATTATAGGAATATACTGACTCAGCTACTGTCAGCCAGTTACCATCTACTATTATAGGAATATACTGACTCAGATACTGTCAGCCAGTTACCAGCTGCTATTATAGGAATATACTGACTCAGCTACTGTCAGCCAGTTACCAGCTACTATTATAGAGTATACTGGCTCAGCTACTGTCAGCCAGTTACCAGCTACTGTTATAGGAATATACTGACTCATGCAGGACTGCCCTGGTAATTTAGCAGATGCATCTAGAGATCTCGAACCCACAACCCTTACTCTCCAGCAGGTCTTTCATACAACATGGTAGGGGTGAAAAGCTGGTGAGGCTTACAGAGAAGAGGTGGTGGCTGAGTGAGTCGTCATCCAGTCGGTTGTTGCTCAGATCTATACTCTCCAGGTTGGGAAGACCAGAAAAACCCCGCGAGGCAATAAGACTGATGTTGTTCTCTGTCAGACACACATATAGAGGTGCAATCACACTGACATTTACATTAATATACTCACTAATATATACACTAATATACACACTGACATATACACTAATATACACACTAATATACATACTAATATACACACTAATATAAACACTAATATACTCACAAATATATAAACTAATATACAGTTGAAGTTTACATACACCTTATCCAAATACATTTAAACTCAGATTTTCACAAATCAAAATTTCCTGTCTTAGGTCAGTTAGGATCACCACTTTATTTTAAGAAGGTGAAATGTCAAAATAATAGTAGAGAGAATTATTTATTTCAGCTTTTATTTCTTTCATCACATTCCCAATGGGTCAGAAGTTTACATACACTCAATTAGTATTTGGTAGCATTGCCTTTAAATTGTTTAACTTGGGTCAATCACACTGAAGCTTCTGATAGGCTTTAGAAGCTTCTGATAGGCTAATTGACATCCTTTGAGTCAATTGGAGGTGTACCTGTGTGCCTCTTTGCTTGACATCATGGGAAAATCAAAATAAATCAGCCAAGACCTCAGAAAAAAAATGATTGATTTCCAAACGCCTGAAGGTACCATGTTCATCTGTACAAACATTAGTACGCAAGTATAAACACCATGGGACCACGCAGCCGCCATACCGCTCAGGAAGGAGACGCGTTCTGTCTCCTAGAGATTAACGCACTTTGGTGCGAAAAGTGCAAATCGATCCCAGAACAACAGCAAAGGACCTTGTGAAGATGCTGGAGGAAACAGGTACAAAGGTATCTATATCCAGAGTAAAACAAGTCCTATGTCGACATAACCTGAAAGGACGCTCAGCAAGGAAGAAGCCACAGCTCCAAAATCGGCATAAAAAAAGCCAGACTACAGTTTGCAACTGCACATGGGGACAAATATCGTACTTTTTAGAGAAATGTCCTCTGGTCTGATGAAACAAAACTAGAACTGTTTGGCCATAATGACCATCGTTATGTTTGGAGGAAAAAGGGGGAGGCTTGCAAGCCGAAGAACACCATCCCAACGTGAAGCACGGGGGTGGCAGCATCATGTTGTGGGGGTGCTTTGCTGCAGGAGGGACTGGTGCACTTAACAAAATAGATGGCATTATGAGGCAGGAAAATTATGTGGATATATTGAAGCAACATCTTAAGACATCAGTCAGGAAGTTAAAGCTTGGTCAAAAATGGGTCTTCCAAATGGACAATGACCCCAAGCATACTTCCAAAGTTGTGGCAAAATGGCTTAAGGACAACAAAGTCAAGGTATTGGAGTGGCCATCACAAAGCCCTGACCTCAATCCTATAGAAAACGTATGGGCAGAACTGAAAAAGCGTGTGCGAGCAAAGAGGCCTACAAACCTGACTCAGTTACACCAGCTCTGTCAGGAGGAATGGGCCAAAATTCACCCAACTTATCGTGGGAAGCTGGGTACCCGAAACGTTTGACCCAAGTTAAACAATTTAAAGGCAATGCTACCAAATACTAATTGAGTGTATGTAAACTTCTGACCTACTGGGAATGTGATGAAAGAAATAAAAGCTGAAATAAATCATTCTCTCTACTATTATTTTCTTTCTTAAAATAAAGTGGTGATCCTAACTGACCTAAGACAGAGAATTTTTACTAGGATTAAATGTCAGGAATTGTGAAAATCTGAGTTTAAATGTATTTGGCTAAAGTGTATGTAAGCTTACGACTTCAACTGTAGGTGTCTGGTTAGACTGTAAACTCTCCTTCCAGACTCACATTAAGCATCTCCAATCCAAAACTAAATCTAGAATCGGCTTCCTATTTCGCAACAAAGCGTCCTTCACTCATGCTGCCAAAAATACCCTCGTAAAACTGACTATCCTACCGATCCTTGACTTCGGCGATGTCATTTACAAAATAGCCTCCAACACTCTACTCAGCAAATTGGATGTAGTCTATCACAGTGCCATCCATTTTGTCACCAAAGCCCCATATATTACCCACCACTGCGACCTGTATGCTCTAGTCGGCTGGCCCTCGCTTCATATTCGTTGCCAAACCCACTGGCTCCAGGTCATCTATAAGTCTTTGCTAGGTAAAGACCCGCCATATCTCAGCTCACTGGTCACCATAGCAACACCCACCCGAAGCACGCACTCCAGCAGGTATATTTCACTTGTCATCCCCATAGCCAATTCCTACTTTGGCTGCCTTTCCTTCCAGTTCTCTGCTGCCAATGACTGGAACGAATTGCAAACATCACTGAAGCTGGAGTCTTATATTTCCCTCACTAACTTTAAGCATCAGCTGTCAGAGCAGCTTACCGATCATAGCACCTGTAAACAGCCCATCTGTAAATAGCCCACCCAACTACCTCATTCCCATATTGTAATTAATTTTTTTGCTCCTTTGCACCCCAGCATCTCTACTTGCACATTCATCTTCTGCACATCTATCACTGTTGCTAATTGATAAATTGTAATTATTTCGCCACTATGGTTTATTTATTGCCTTACCTCCCTAATCTTACTACATTTGCACACACTGTATATAGATTATTCTATTGTGTTATTGACTGTACGTTTGTTTATTCCATGTGTAACTCTGTTGTTGTATGTGTCGAACTGCTTTGCTTTATCTTGGCCAGGTCGCAGTTGTGAATGAATACTTGTTCTCAACTGGCCTACCTGCTTAAATAAAAGTTAAATAAAAATGTAATAAAAAAAGAATCTGTCTGTAAACAATTCTTGGAAAAATTACTTGTGTCATGCACAAAGTAGATGTCCTAACCGACTTGCCAAAACTATAGTTTGTTAACAAGAAATTTGTGGAATGGTTGAAAAACGAGTTTTAATGACTGCAACCTAAGTGTATGTAAACGTCTGACTTCCACTGTGCATACTAATATACTCACTAATTTACACACTAATATATACTGTATACTAATATACACACTAATATATATACTAATATACTCACTGATATACACTAATATATACTGTATACTAATATACTCACTAATATACACACTAAGATATATACTAATATACTCACTGATATACACTAATA
This sequence comes from Brachymystax lenok tsinlingensis, assembly GCA_030435695.1. NCBI lineage: Eukaryota > Metazoa > Chordata > Actinopteri > Salmoniformes > Salmonidae > Brachymystax > Brachymystax lenok. The sequence goes on from CM059803.1 coordinate 33,785,381, forward strand.
TACACGCACTAATATACACACTGATATACACACTCACTAATGTCATAGATACACAATACATGATTTTATACAGTACATATTACCTTTTACAACACACATTTCATATTACTCCCGCCCACCCCCTCACCTGCCAGGTCCAGGGTTGTGACCCCAAGGTCGGTGATGATTGGGAGGTGATTCATGCCAACGCCCCTGCAGCTGATTTGTCCGTTAGACATTTGACACGTCCCTGGGAGAGACTCTGTGAAGCTGGTCCTTGCTACTGTCTGATTGGTGGGAGACTCTGTCCCCTCTTCTTCCTCCTCCTCTTCCTCTTCCTCCTAGTAATACAAATACAAATGATCATCATCATCATCATCATAATCATCATTATTGTCATCATCATGCTTAGCCTGATGAAAGGATCCTGTTCATTACGATCCCGTACCTCCTCCTCTTCCTCCTCTTCAGAATCATCTTCATCGTCTTCTTCTTCTTCTTCTTCTTCTTCCTCCTCATCTTCCTCTTCCTCTGCCTTCTCTGTGTCCATCAGTCTGTCCTTATCACTGTGTAGTTCCTTTAGTATGGTCCTGAGAACACCTTCCTGTTCAGCTCCCCCATTTGTGCCTCGCTTCTTCCAGCCAGGTAGGGGGCGCCCCAGACCTGCCTGCATGAGGGGAGGGAAAAGGAAGAACCAATAGAAAAGGATGAATAATTCTTAAAAGGTTCTAAGCTGACATTTGGAATTGTTTTAAGATGAGTTCTTTAGGTATTTGATTTTGAATTTTAGGACCATTTTAGGTATTCCCCCAATTGTCTTTTTTTTACTATTTGATAAAATATTGAATTTGGCCTTTGCTACTATAGCCCAGAGAAACGCATTGAATAACACATTCATAAATGGCGAAAAAGACAGTAAAAAAATGAATCATAAGAAACAAGGTTTTAAAGTGTCTGTCCTATATCTAGGAGAGATAAGAAAGCTCCGGAAGTATATTTATATTTTAAAAAATGACACATATTTAACCCCTTTTTTGGGTTGGCACAAAACTACCTTCATACTTCCATTTTCGGGATGTCTCATGGTCTGACAAACACCGCTCCAGCTCTGCCACCTTTCACCGCAGATGTGGAAATGTTACATCGGCGGATGCGGTGGATTAAGAGGCATCCAATGCAAAAACCGGTGCATCAATAAAGGAGAATTGAAGAGGTCTGTATACCTACCACTCTGTATGCAGTGGCCTCTACCGTTGCTGCGTGTCTCCTTCCCGTCACTCCTCTCCTCCCTCTGCTCGCCTCCATCTCTCTGTCCTTTCTCATCTGCTCATCCCTCACTCTCCCCTTCTCCTCCTCCTCCTCTTCAATTCTTGGATTCTTGTCCTCCCTGCCTTTTTCCTGATCCCTGCCTTCATCATTCGGTAATGAGGTGAGGGGTAGGGCTGAGAGAGACACTTAGATTTTAGAATTAGAGAGTAATGTTGAAATATATTTTATAAAGGACATTTCAAGGATTTAGACTCTTAAAATCCTCACTGTTTTGGTGGAATGCAACGGGCTTTTAACATACAGCTATGTCAACTATAGAGAGCACTCAGAGAATGCATAGAAGAGGCATACAGAGAATGACTCACCTGATGAAAGACATGTGGCGACCACAGGTACGTCTGACTCCGTAATAGCTGTACCTATCACAGTTGGTTCTGTAAGAGGTATGTCCGTCAGAGTTGGGACTGTGGCATGTGTGTCCATTATAGGAGTGTATGTGGCAAGTTGGTGGGCTGCTAGAGTCTCTGCATAGACTTTATCGGGTTCCCTCGCTTCATGTTCCATGGTCCATGTTCCATGCACATGTTCCACGTCGTGTTGTACCTCATTTTCTATCTCGTGTTTTTGGGGAATCAGAGTTAGAACGCCTACACTGAGAACACTCACACATAGACACAGAACCCAAAATATCAGCATCGCCACGTCAGGCCTCTGGATCTGAGCCCACGGCTGGTCAAATCCAAAACCCAGGATTGGAGACTGTACTAGTCTAAGACAAACTAACTGGGATAGTCCAAGACAAACTAACTGGAATAGTCCAAGACAAACTAACTGGGATAGTCCAAGACAAACTACCTGGGATAGTCCAAGACAAACTAACTGGGATAGTCCAAGACAAACTAACTGGGATAGTTTAAGACAAACTAACTGGGATAGTCCAAGACAAACTAACTGGGATAGTCCAAGACAAACTAACTGGGATAGTTTAAGACAAACTAACTGGGATAGTCCAAGACAAACTAACTGGGATAGTCCAAGACAAACTAACTGGGATAGTCCAAGACAAACTAACTGGGATAGTCCAAGACAAACTAACTGGGATAGTCCAAGACAAACTAACTGGGATAGTCCAAGACAAACTAACTGGGATAGTCCAAGACAAACTAACTGGGATAGTCCAAGACAAACTAACTGGGATAGTCCAAGACAAACTAACTGGGATAGTCCAAGACAAACTAACTGGGATAGTTTAAGACAAACTAACTGGGATAGTTTAAGACAAACTAACTGGGATAGTCCAAGACAAACTAACTGGGATAGTCCAAGACAAACTAACTGGGATAGTTTAAGACAAACTAACTGGGATAGTCCAAGACAAACTAACTGGGATAGTCCAAGACAAACTAACTGGGATAGTTTAAGACAAACTAACTGGGATAGTCCAAGACAAACTAACTGGGATAGTTTAAGACAAACTAACTGGGATAGTCCAAGACAAACTAACTGGGATAGTCCAAGACAAACTAACTGGGATAGTCCAAGACAAACTAACTGGGATAGTTTAAGACAAACTAACTGGGATAGTCCAAGACAAACTAACTGGGATAGTTTAAGACAAACTAACTGGGATAGTCCAAGACAAACTAACTGGGATAGTCCAAGACAAACTAACTGGGATAGTCCAAGACAAACTAACTGGGATAGTCCAAGAAAAAAATGACTGGGATAGTCCAAGAAAAAAATGACTGGGATAGTCCAAGACAAACTAACTGGGATAGTCCAAGACAAACTAACTGGGATAGTTTAAGACAAACTAACTGGGATAGTCCAAGACAAACTAACTGGGATAGTCCAAGACAAACTAACTGGGATAGTCCAAGACAAACTAACTGGGATAGTCCAAGACAAACTAACTGGGATAGTCCAAGACAAACTAACTGGGATAGTTTAAGACAAACTAACTGGGATAGTTTAAGACAAACTAACTGGGATAGTCCAAGACAAACTAACTGGGATAGTCCAAGACAAACTAACTGGAGATAGTTTAAGACAAACTAACTGGGATAGTCCAAGACAAACTAACTGGGATAGTCCAAGACAAACTAACTGGGATAGTTTAAGACAAACTAACTGGGATAGTCCAAGACAAACTAACTGGGATAGTTTAAGACAAACTAACTGGGATAGTCCAAGACAAACTAACTGGGATAGTCCAAGACAAACTAACTGGGATAGTCCAAGACAAACTAACTGGGATAGTTTAAGACAAACTAACTGGGATAGTCCAAGACAAACTAACTGGGATAGTTTAAGACAAACTAACTGGGATAGTCCAAGACAAACTAACTGGGATAGTCCAAGGCAAACTAACTGGGATAGTCCAAGACAAACTAACTGGGATAGTCCAAGACAAACTAACTGGGATAGTTTAAGACAAACTAACTGGGATAGTCCAAGACAAACTAACTGGGATAGTCCAAGACAAACTAACTGGGATAGTTTAAGACAAACTAACTGGGATAGTTTAAGACAAACTAACTGGGATAGTCCAAGACAAACTAACTGGGATAGTCCAAGACAAACTAACTGGGATAGTCCAAGACAAACTAACTGGGATAGTTTAAGACAAACTAACTGGGATAGTCCAAGACAAACTAACTGGGATAGTTTAAGACAAACTAACTGGGATAGTCCAAGACAAACTAACTGGGATAGTCCAAGACAAACTAACTGGGATAGTCCAAGACAAACTAACTGGGATAGTCCAAGAAAAAAATGACTATAGACAAGGAAAAACTTTGAGACCCGGGCTGTGTTTCTGAAACCACCTCCAGTCCAGAGTCTTGGAGTAAATAGAAGTAACAAAGATCCTCCTGAGTATAGCAGCACCTGCAGAAACAAAAATCAGGCAAAGAATAAACCTGCGAAGCAGAAGAGGAGACGTGGACGACAGAACTCCCAAGAGACTCCCGACTCTTTAAGCACTCTCCCCAGAGGATACTGTACCAGCAGAACTAAAAGTGAGAGGTCAGAATGGATAGAGAGTGAGAAAAAGAGGGGATGGAAGAGGAGAAGGAGGAGGGCACAGAGAGGAGAGAGAGACAGAGAGAGGTGGGGAGAGTGAGAGAGAGGGGGGGAAAGTATGTTCTCACATTCTAAACAAAGGCCTTCGTTCATCTCTCCAGAAAGCACAGAACACCACTCCTCTCCTTTCCTCTGCCCTCCTCTCCTTTCCTCTCCTGCCCTCTCCTGCCCTCTCTAGTCCTGTCCTCATTGCCTTAAACTAACAAACACCTGGGTGGAGAGAGAGAGGTGTGGAGATAGAGAGAGAAAGATAGGGAGGGATGGGGAGAGAGAGTGAGAGAGGTGGGGAGATACGTTAAAGAGAGAGATGGGGAGATTGAGAGAGAGAGATGTGGAGAGGGGGGAGAGAGAAAGAAACAGGTGGGGAGAGGGGGGGACAGGAAGGGGGGGCAACTAGAAAGAGAAATAGGGACGGAAATAGACAGAAATTATCTTACACACAATGGTGATGATGACATAATTTGTGTTTGCAGGAGACAGTGGTCTGTCATGCTGTTTTGTCTGTCATAGACAAATGGGTTTGGTGGGGTGTTCCTGGTCGACATAGGGAGTAAGGATGAAGCTGCCCTCAGACTCCGATCTATGGTCAGTATTTACAGGAGGCTGCTGAGGGGAGAACGGCTCATAATAATGTCCGGAACGGAGCAAATGGAATGGCATTAACCACATGGAAACCATGTGTTTGATGTATTTTTTACCATTCCACAAATCCCATTCCAGTCATTACCACGAGCCCATTCTCCCCAATTAAGGTTGCCACCAACCTCCTGTGTCAGTTTTGCGTTCTTTGAGTAAACTGATCCTGGATCTGTGCCTACATAAGAGAAAGCAGACAGTATCTGCTCTGGTTGGAGTCACCCCTGTCTGCCTCCTTCCATTGGCATCTACAGTAACTACGAAGAGAGGTAAGACCATTTTAGAAATGAAAAATAGCCTTGTCAAGGCTGTAACACACATACAACTGCTAACAAACCCCATCTCCCTCAAACACACATATTATACAATCTCTGCATATATACAGCACACACACACACACACACACACACACACTGACTGAACCAAGCAGGTGCCACTTCTGTTGACTAACCTCACACTGCAGAGTGAAACTTGCTGACTGCCACTCTCTGTTTGCATAGTAAATATATACACACACACACACACACACACTGCATATATATTAGCTATGTGTATATGTCATTGCCAGGCACTTGCTCAGACGTCATCTGTTACAACCTATGCAACACATAACCATCTTTACAATGTGTGTATAATTCATCCCACACTGTATTTCACAGACAACAGCTATGCAGGGTTACAAGGTGTGAATTTACAGAAATATCAAATGATGTGAATGTAAAGCCTATATGATATTCTAGAGGAGTCCCAGGTCACAAACCAACCCAGCCACTACATGCCCATATTTAGTGTGTGTGTGTGTTGTGTGAGTGAGTGAGTGAGTGAGTGAGTGAGTGAGTGAGTGAGTGAGTGAGTGAGTGACTAGTTGACTGAGTGAGTGTGTGTGCACACGAGTGCATTGGTGTGTTTTTTGTGTGTGTGTGCATGTGTATGTGTTTGTGTGTGTGTGTTTGTGCGTGCGTGCATGTGATTGTGTGTGCGTGCATTAACGACTAGTCCTATAACGTCAGAGAGGGTGACAATCCCAGCCCATCCAGACCTCCAGTCCAAAAGGTCCATTTGGGAGCAGACAGAGGTGTTGTTCTTTTTACAGTAAACACTCAAACAGACAGATGCTTGTCCTGAGGTGACTTACCAGAGTAAACATTGGAGAGACACGAGACAACAAACCTAAATTTGACTGTCTGACAAGAACATGCAGTAAACCACAACTCTAGTCTTCCCAATCTTTCCTCTCACCTCATCTCCCTCCCTCTTCTCAACCCTCCCTCCCTCTTCTCAACCCTCCCTCTCCTCACTGTCTACTTTCCTCCTATCCTCTCTTGTTTCCTTGCCTCCATTTGTATTTGATGAGTCAACCACCTAATTGCACCCAATCCCAAAGACACAACAGCCAGAAAGTTCACCCTGTTCTTACGTCTCTTATTTTTGTCTCTTATTTCTCCTCCCTTTCCAATGTCTATCAAAATCTGTACGTCCTCCCACACTCCCCCTCTTGCTGTAGCTCTTCATACTCCAGTCCTTACCACAACAGGGTTGTAGACATAGACAGGATTCAGTGTGGCAGAGACAGACAATCTGACCCGTGCCAACCCCTTCCAGTATATGACATTTATATTACATTTACCCCCAATGTATCACATTCAACATTCTTATGCTAAACCTCTGTCCAGCCAAACATCACCATTACTCAGTACAATCCTACATCGAAAAAAAACAATGTTGGGCCAAGCTATTATTTCAGCATAACCATGACAAACAAGCTATGAGTTGGCACAAGCGACCAGGAAGCTTCAGTCTATTCCACACCACAGCCCATCCACTCGGTTTGGTATAGATAAAGCTGAGGGGTGGGGCTGGGGAAATGTAACCACCATCATTGCATTTTAAATTCATTGATGGAGCTATGAATGCAAGGATTTAAAGTCCATGAGATAGGCAAGATCATTATACTATACATTGTTTTGTTACCAACAAAAACATAAACAATGGAATAGGCCACAGATTTTATACTATAGCTCATTAGGGATTTATTGATATTATATTTAAGTTATATTCTTCAATAATATTTTTTTATTTTACTAGGCAAGTCAGTTAAGAACAAATTCTTATTTACAATGCCTTGGCCTACACCGGCCAAACCCGGCCCAATTACAGCCTGTTATGATTTTAAATGTGACCTTTATTTAAACTAGGCACGTCAGTTAAGAACAAATTCTTATTTGCAATCACGGCCTACCGTGGAACAGTGGGTTAACTGCTTGTTCAGGAGCAGAACGACAGATTTTTGATTCTATCCAGCAAACTTTCTGTTATTGGCCCAACGCTCTAACCACTAGGCCTCCTGCCGCACCATGATACAGCCTGGATGGTAGGCACATGCCAGGTTAATCGAAATGACAATTGACCAGGGTACATTTGACAGATTATGTTTAAATGACTTGCCATACCCATATCCCCCTGACCAGTGATCACTGTTCCATGGCCCTACCTACCACTGCTCAGCTGACCCCGCCACTGTTCCCAAAGCTCTTGTACTCATAACTACAGCGCAGGCGCGAACCTAAATACAGCCTGCCAGCAGTGTGCGCGGTGACAGCTGCACTGATGATATCGATGAACGGTGAGAGTTTTAAAACATGCCAAATATTATGTTTGTATCTACCGTTTAACACCATGTAAATGATAAAGGTGGTCGCATGACTACTAATGTATCTCATCGTTGAGTTAGAATTGATTTGTATGTTTCTGTCATTGTATAAAAAAAGCCTAGCTAACGTTAGCCAGCCAGCTGTCTGGCGCACGCAAGCTAACCAGCTAGCACAGACACTCCTTGCTAACTAGCCAAACTAGCCAGCTAACGAGCTAGCTAACTCTAATGTGTTAAAAATATTTCCAGTGTTTTCTTTCAATATTTGTCCGTCTTGTTACTAAGTTTTACACGTCAACGATATGTATTCAGATTTCACACAAAAATAAATCCGCAGCTGGCAAGTAACGTTAGTCCAATTTGCAAAAGGAAACGTAATATGACCATTTAGCGCTAGCTGATTGGTCCTTGCAACCCTGGATCCTTGGGACGTACCTAAGTTACCCCATTGAAGTTGACATTTAATGGTAAAATCAAGGGTTTAGGTTAGGGTTATGTAAGGGTTACGGTTGTGGTAGGGGGTTAAGGTTAGGGACGTCCCAAGGATCCCGCATTGCACTAACCATAGCGGATTGTCCATGCGAGTGAGTACTGCAGTTACTACCAGGCAGTTCTATGATACCCGTAACGTTAGCCTTGTGGATATATGGTAGTTAATGATATATTCCCTGATCGCCAGCAGTGTCCAGCGGTAATAACAACCCGCATAGCACCCACAGTAAGAAGCATAAGAAGAAAGGCAAGAAACATCGAAAAGGATCCGGTGACAACCTCCCCAGTTTGGATATTGGGTGAGCAACGTTGGCTACTCTAACGTTATTCCCATTCCCTGCCTATGCGTCGGCTACCAGCATGTACCAGATCTTGCAGCTGGTTCTGTCTAGCTAGTAGTTATGTCTGTGCTATAAATACACGGGGGCGGTGGAGCGACTCACCTCTCCAGATAAGCACATTGACTCATGCCTCCCCCCTTTCCTTTTCTGTGCCTATTTCAGTTTAACCCTGGCAAACCTTAACAATACCCATTTCACTGCTGTTACAAATAAGTGTGAGGACCGTGCAAATGTAGATATGGGGGGTGCACTACTTGGACTAACCTTATCCCTTGATAATTGCATAATCCCCCAATGAATTTTGGAGACAGGCCACAGTCAGCACTCCACTTTAATTTAATGTGGCGCACGTCTCACTCATAATAAAACACAAACCCCTCATTGTCTGTGTTGAAGCGCACGCATGCTTCTTGTTTACAAGAGAATCGCAGTATTTACATTGCTGAATGTCAAGTCAGACTTTTAGATGACTAGTTAAATATAACTGATGTAATTAGTCTATTTTTTTCAGATAAAGGGATATTTTGATGGTTATTGTTTAGGCAAAGACATCGCCACCACCTTCCTAAAGGCAAACAGAAACCATATTGAGATTTTTGTTTCACCAGGCTGTTCTGTGTTTTTGTTTCAGGTCCCAGATTCCCACCGCAGATGAGTTGTGTCGCATCCTCACAATACACAGGCCTGCGACTCCACCAAAGACCTCTCCTACCCCTCCCCTCAACCTGTCCCAGAGGCCCCCGGACCTCCAACCCCCTGCCCCACTCAACCTCTCCCAGAGCCCTCCCCATCTCTTACATCCTTCCGCTCTTACCACCCAGCCACTTCCTATACTACAAACTCCGTCCTCTGACACTCTGTCTACCCCCGTACTGTCCACCCCCGTACTGTCCTCTCCCATAGCACCCTCACTAGGGATCCCTCCAATTCTGTCCTCACCTAAACCACTGATCTCCTCGTCTCAGACCACCCCTCCGCAGGCTCTCAGCCCACCTCCTCCTGACTTCACCCCTCCACCAACAGAGCTGCTCGGATCAGATGATGAGGAGCAGGAGGACCCATCAGATTACTGCAAAGGTAGGCTATATAATTGTCTAATGGATCGATGCAATAGTGTGGCAGATTAGGAAAGTGATGGTCAAGGTCATTCTATTTGAAAAATCAGCAGGGAGTGGAATTACTCGTTGGTGGTTTTGTGATGAATGTAGTCACCACATGGATTTTGTAATAATACTTATGATATGATGCCCTTGTAGATACAGTATGTCAATCTCACAATATAATGTATCGACTAGGATGATGCTAATAAGCCTGTGTGAGTGAAAGTCTATGTATATTTCAGGTGGGTACTACCCAGTGAAGATTGGAGACTTGTTCAATGGCCGGTATCACGTAGTCAGAAAGCTTGGTTGGGGTCACTTCTCTACTGTATGGCTATGCTGGGACCTGCAGTAAGTGACTGATTTTTGAGTGCATCTGTAAAACTATACCAGTAATATACAAACGACAAGCCTAATGATATTTATCCTTTTTATTGTTTTTCATTCCCATCAATTTGTTTCCAACAGTGCTGAATGGCTAAGTTTTCATTATTGGCTATGTTTAGATTTTTTTCTCTTCAGTTCGAGTCATGACATGATTGTGTTTGTGTGTAGGAGGAAGCGCTTTGTGGCACTGAAAGTGGTGAAGAGTGCTCTGCATTACACAGAGACGGCGCTGGATGAGATTAAACTGCTCAGATGTGTGAGTGCATTCCTATTTCTTTCACCCACAGACAGAACTCATTAATGGCTACAAGCCCAAGGGCATCCTCCAAAGCAAATGGCATAGTTGTGTGGTGAAATTGATTGATGTCATAATCATTGTATTGTGTAGATGGCTAGCTAGCCCAACACTCTGGGGAGTCGTAGTCTGCTACATTCTAACAAACATCTCTAGCATATACGGATAGATCACACTATTTCTGATTTGAAGTAACTTTTCTATGCTTATTTTGTGTCCTAAGGTGCGAGACAGTGACCCTACAGACCCCAAACGAGAGACCATTGTACAGCTTATTGATGACTTTAAGATATCCGGGGTCAATGGCGTGCGTATCCTTTCTGCTGCTCACCGGCTGCAACTGGGTTTGGTGGACCCTGTAATCAACTGGGTTTGGTGGACCCTGTAATCAACTGGGTTTGGTGGACCCTGTAATCAACTTCCTCTCCTCCTACTTGTCTAATACTATTTTCCCTGTGATCTTTCACCTATTTCAGACAGAAGTAGTGGTATGTTACCTGTAAAAAAGAATATAAGGCAAGGTTTATATGACCCCCTTTCAAACAGCCCCTAATTTACCACTTATTTTGCAGGTAGACCACTTTTATACATATCAGTAGTTAACTGGCCAATTGAGAGGGCTGGGGGGGGGTGTTAAACCATGGGGGCTGTTTGCAGTTCAAATTAAGGAGGTGTTAAACAATGGAAGTGTTAAGGAATTTACCTGCAAAAAAGCAGAAACATTCACACAGACACAATATTTATGTTTTGGTCACAGGGTCTGTGAAAATGCAGGAATCATGACTAGGTCATTAGGTGGCTTTTAATTTGTCTGTTTTTTTTACACTACTCCTTTTCAGATATATAAAAATGCAGGCATGGTAAATAAATATGATTTTGGTCTGTGTATTAACCTCAGGGATTGCTGGGGCGCTAGCGCCCCAATCCCGACACTACCAGGTGAAATGCAAGGCGCCAAATTCAAAATCCAAAAGTTGAATTATTAAACATCCACCAATATACAAGTGTTCCATACTCATCAAAAGCTCTGTTTCTTGGCAATATCACAGCGTTGTCAGATTTCAAAAAGGCTTCACGGCGAAAGCAGCACATTTGATTGTTTGAGGGTAGCACCTCACATATTTTTCCCATAGCCATGAATCGATTAGCCATCACGGCACACACATAACACATTTCACAGCGAAAACAAATCAATTACCTGTTGAAGAACTTCTGCTGAGCTCATCCTAAGTGTCCAACGAAGACAATCCATGGTTCTTTTGTTAGAAAAAGTAATGTATTTTATCCATAAATCTCCATTTGGTTCGCGCGTTATAATCAGAAACGACAGCCTCCACTCCTCCATTGAAACGTGACGAGAAGTCGTTCATCTTATACCTATAAACTTGTCCAAGAACAATCAAACATAGTTTTAAATGTATCCTTAGGAACACTTTTACGTATATTTACTATTATAAATCAACCGGAATATAAACTGATCGATAAAGACGGTAAAGACACAGCGCTTTGTCGGAGCGCTGCGCTGGGTACTGTTTACATAAAAAGGTCACTTCCTGGTTTACTCTTATTCTCTGGTCTAAAGCATCCAAATTGAAAATTTACACTGTCTCGAGACTGTTGACATCTAAAGGAAGCGATGGGTACTGCATTCATATGCCCTTATATGGTCATTTTCATGAGGGAGGGGTTCCAAATGAGCAATGTGTCAAAATCACTTTTTCCAGGACAGAAATTCCTCGGGGTTTTGTCTGCCATATGCGTTCTGTTTTACTCACAGACAAATGGTTAACACCTTTGGAAAATTCAGAGTGTTTCCTATCCAATGGTACTAAATATGTGCATATCCTATTTTCTGGGCCTGAATGGGAGGCATTTTACTTTGGGCACGCCAGGCTCTCCAAAACGTTCACCTCATGAGCCGATCCCTAACAAGTTAAAGTGATCTTTAATGTGTAAGTTTGAGTGAAGCAGCTTCTCCTTAACTAGTGTGTCAGATGTGTGTATGGTGCTGGAGGTTCTGGGTCACCAGCTGCTGAAGTGGATCATCAAGTCCAACTACATGGGCCTTCCTCTAGTCTGTGTGAAGAGCATTCTCCGACAGGTACAGTGGTATACCACAGCACTTTCTCCTGTGTTTATAGGACATTAAGCACGTTTCACACAGCGTCTAGTCTGTGTGAAGAGCATTCTCAGACTGGTAAGGAATACCACAGCACTTTCTCCTGTGTTTATAGCACATTAAGCAGGTTTCACAGGTGCAGCATTTAGAAAATAGCCAGGGAACCTGGAAAATATGATCAACGTATTAGATATTACCATAGCTAGCAGTTATGTTAATGATACAGTAGTCAGTAACGCTTTACTAGAGACTGGCCAGTTCCACGTATCCATCTCGACCACCCTTATACATGCTCCATGTCTTGCCCTCCACAGGTTTTGCAGGGCCTGGACTACCTGCACACCAAATGTAAGATCATCCACACAGACATCAAGCCGGAGAACATCCTGCTGGATGTAGATGAGGTGTACGTCAGACGGCTGGCTGCAGAGGCCACCATGTGGCAGCAGTCAGGAGCCCCTCCTCCCTCGGGCTCCTCAGGTGAGCTGGTTGGTTCATTATGATGAAAGCATCTAGACTTTCAACTTAAGCATACGTTTTGTTATTAGTCAAACTTGTTCTGAGGGGTTATAGCATAGGGACATTTTGTGAGTGCTTCATGTGTGTCTGTATGTGTGCTGTAATTGTTAAATTTTAATTGGACTTGACAAAATTACTGGCTTCACAGTAATGTGTATGTTATACTGTACACCAGGGGTGTCGATGACCATTTTACTGGTTAAAACCAAATGGAAACTGTAGAAATGATAATGGGCCTACATATAGTCTCTTCACCATGCACAGAGGAATTTTTTCTTTTGAATTTTGATGGCAAGAAAATAAACAAAATGTCAGTGTGGCATTCCGGACCTCGCTGAATACACCGTTGATGTTTGAAACCCCTGCTGTACACATACAGACAACTATCTATTCACTTTGACTCCATCAAAATCCTTTGCTCTCTCAAATTTAGTCAAAACTGTCTAGATGTAAATCTGTGGTGATTTGTTACTTGCATGTTTAGATGTTTCCTATGCGTCTGTCTCTTCTCTCTTTCGCATACTTTCTGCTATCAAATCTGCTCATCGTCATTTCTTCTGTCTCTATTTGGTTTCTAACTTTGTCCTGTTTTTCTTGTGTGTTTGTTTTTGTGGTCATTACGGTTTACTGTCCCTCCCTTCCTTTTTTACCTCGTTTTCTGATGGCAGTTAGCACCGCCCCAAGGGAGAACCAGGTATGTTCAGACTGAAGTCCTGCCTGTCTGCCTGTCTGCCACAGAAGGGATAGTCTTGCAAAAACAAACCATCACTTTTGGTGAACAGTGCTTTAACGTTGATCATAACTCACCTCAGCTTTTGTGTGATGTGATCATGTTGCCTAACGATTATTTTCTGACGTTTTGATGGTTGGTGTGTGTGTGGTTTTAGTGGTTCGTCTCCTACTCAGGTAGTGTATCATCTGTCTGCATGTCAAAACAGTAGTTGGCTTTCTAAACGACATGTCAAAAATCGAGGAGAGGGAATGGGGTCTTGGTGACCGACTCGTCAGTCAGACACTTCACAGTAATACATTCTCACAAGTAATACAGCATATGGCTGACTTGTGGTTTCTATGTAAGCAGCGTTTCAGCGTCATGTTGCTGTCCAACAAAGGACATAATCATTTACCCAGTTTCTTTGTTGGGTATGTAGGGTTTTTCACACCAGTTTTTTGATGTGAGGAAGTGTCAGCACTTTGACTTGATACAGTTTTTTATCCTATAGGCTCTCTTTACAGCTGCCATCCTTTCTGATGTCTTGTCTCCATATGGATCTATTTGAGTACTTTTTTTATTCGTATAGGAAATGTTCATTACGGCAGGTGAAAACAACCTATCATGTTTCTCTCTAATATACCTCCAGTACCAAGAAGGCTTCTAGCCCACTGTATGCAGTTCTTAGAATGTTTGTTGGATTTGAACGATGCATTCAACCTCATGAATGATCACATGATTGGCATTTGGCACTTAAAGAGCACCATCCTTTAATGTGTTACTGTAGCGTAGACTGCATGTCATACCAAATCCATTAACAAGTAGACTACAGTATATGCAGTGGAATTAACAACCTCAAGGACTTTTGAACTGGAGCATGTGCTGTTGCCCCCCCACCCCGGGCCATGGCTGGGGGAAGTTTAAAGCCGCAGCACTGTTATTCAGTTGGAAACAGCATGCCATCTGATCCCTTGTGGTACAGTTGGCCCTTCCTCAAATTCCAGGCGTGGCTCACGTTAGCTGCCTCAGCAGATCACCGCAAAGCTAGCTAACCCACTGAGCCAAAGCCTGTTCAGACAGTCGTGGACACGTGAGTTCACCAGGTCAGCTCTGAGGGATACTGTCAGATGGGATGGACTATCTGTTAGAGACCTACTGGCGATGGTAATATGCTGGAGCTCAGAATAGCGTGGTCATCTAGCTAGCAGGATATAGAGGTTGGGGTGGGATCATGTTTAGTCTGCTTCCTAAGTTACTTGCAATCAAAACTCTGTTTGTTGTAGGGCAGTAATTCTGCCATGGAAATGAGGATTAGAATCAAAAGTAATCATGTGAAATGTAATTGAGCCCCATTTTAGATGGATAAAGTTAACGCCATCTGAACTCCATAATATTATTACAACGTATTAAAGCTCACCTGTCTGAGGAAGACTTGTTGTGAGACTGAAAACGGGCTAACACTGAATATTTCTCAGCTTGGTACTTCCTTTCTGCACACTCCTATTTTTCTGCCTGGCATGTACTCTCGGTCTTGGACCCTCTGGTACTGTGCACTGGAGTCATAAGTATCTACAGTATCAGTAGTGTTGTCAGGGAGCATCACATGGTCAGTCAGGCTGGTATCATGATTGGGAAAGCTCCAGATGTCCTGGCCTGACCCTGTGTCTCTGTCTATCTGTGTGTCTAGAGCGGCAAGGTGACCAAGAACAAGAAGAAGAAGCTGAAGAGGAAGGCCAAGCGGCAGCAGCGTCTGCTGGAGGAGAGACTGGTGGACCTTCAGAAGATGGAGGATCTGGACGGGACCTCTGCACCAGACCCTTCCAACCCTCTACGCACCCCCTGGGGACAGGACGACGACGCTGGGGACCCAGAGAGGAACGCCAACAGTGAGTGGTCCACCTCTACTAGTGACACTGCTATGCAATGCCAATCCCTTCATAACGGTGATTTGGTAGCAGCTGTATTTCCTGGTTGAGTTTCTGTATTAGATCGATATGTGCTTGATACCATTTCTTCTGCCAGACTCCTCTGTGGTGAAGGGGAATGAAAACGGGAACTGCTACACCCACGTCTCGTCCACAGCTAACACCAAGGCTAGCCCGGAGTCTGGCTCGTTGTGGATCAAGGAGGGCTGTAATGGCCACAACCCCATGCGTTTCTGCAGCCCTGGCTCTGGGATGTCAGGGATGTCTGCTGGCTCCATACTGTCAGCCACATCTGAGTCAGCACTGTCTACCCTGTCAGGCTACTCCACCGGGAGAGACAGCCAACGCTCCGGACTGTCCCCCAGCAGTCAGTATCTCACTTGGCATCTCTCTGTCTGTGATCCTGTCTGCCACTTCTGTTGCCCTGCCCCATGCATATCTGGCACCAGCATGCAGTTGCTTTATTGTTCTCTGTATTTATTATTATACCTTTATTTCAACAAGGAACACAGACTGAGACCAAGGTCTCTTTTACAGCTGGGCCCTGCGTATACATGGTTACATATACAGTTTAGGTACAATGATTAAGAAATTACACAAGACAAACAAAAACAATCACAGATAACACAAACCGTATAGCAGCAGATTATTACATTTACACAGGTTATTCCCCTAACAGCGAAAGAACTTGCATTACTTGAAGCAGTTACAAGCAATATAAATCCTCCAATAAATGTTTAAAATGGGCAAGGGGGACAAGAGTCTGAAGTTTAAGTGTTAGATGGTGAGGTTGTTGTGATTATGAGCTAAATTGTATGTCTGTGTTGCTCTAGTGTTCAGCGCAGCAGATTTCCTGGTCAATCCCCTGGAACCACAGAATGCTGACAAAATACGCATCAAGATAGCAGACCTGGGCAATGCCTGTTGGGTGGTAAGTGACTGTTTTCAACAGGAAGAACAAGCTCTGTATCTGTATGCTCGGTTCTCATGATAACCTGGACTTGGAGCTGTTCTCTTGTGATGTGTGGAGATGGTAAAGAACAGCATGGTGCTAATCAGCCCCCCTCTACTTCCCCAGCACAAACACTTCACAGAAGACATCCAGACACGTCAGTACCGTGCCCTGGAGGTGTTGATAGGGGCAGAATACGGCACTCCAGCAGACATCTGGAGTGTAGCCTGCATGGTAAGCTACGAAACTGTGACGGGACCACTCAAACCACCACCTTCTTCACATCATCCTATGTATGTGTCCTGTTTCGTCTGGGATCTCCCACTGTAGGTTGGCCCTTCTGTGGATTGTATTTTGACCAACGTGACATTTTTGTTGCAGGCGTTTGAGTTGGCTACAGGGGACTACCTGTTCGAGCCCCACTCAGGGGAGGACTACACTAGAGATGAAGGTCTGTACCAGGGCTATTCAACTCTTTTATTAGTTTTATTTTTTTAAGGAAAGATGGGGTGGATCAGCTTTAATATTGCAGATTGTTGCTTCCATCAATGTAATTGTCTACATCATTTCCAATACCCCTTATCTTTGGGGATACACACACACACACACACACTTCAAAAGTTTGGGATCACTTAAATGTCCTTGTTTAGTTTTTTTAAAGCAAAAAACAATTGTCCATTTTTAAAATAACATCAAATTGATCAGAAATACAGTGTAGACATTGTTAATGTTGTAAATGACTATTGTAGCTGGAAACTGCTGATTTTTATTTATTTTTTTATGGAATATTTACATAGGCGTACAGAGGCCCATTATCAGCAACCATCACTCCTGTGTTCCAATGGCACGTTGTGTTAGCTAATCTTAGTTTATAATTTTAAAAGGCTACAACAAAATTGTGAAATACCTGATCTGGGGGTCCCCAAAAAGGTTTTGTCTAGGCTGTTTGTTTCATGCTTGTATGTAAATAAGCTGTTCAAGCCAGACAATTTCTTATTCCACACAGAACAGGAAGCCAATCATTTGGAAATTGTTAAGTTGTTCTAATGACAATTTAACAGTGAAGTAATGCTCTCTTTTGTTCTCTCAGATCACATTGCACACATAATTGAGTTAATGGGAGCCATTCCGCCCCCTTTTGCTCTGTCTGGGAGATATTCACGAGAATACTTTGACAGGCGAGGTAAGTCTTACAGTAAATTAGGTGCAGAAAAAGTCAAATGTATCCTTGTTTAATGGTTTTGTATTGTATGTAAAATCTGTCACAGAATAGTTTGGTTCAAGAGAACAATTCCTTGTTGAGCAACGTGTCAACAAGAAAGGTCAGTCAGACCAATTTTAGATAATGTTACAGTACTACAATTCACGTGTCCTGTCTCGTGTTACTCAAGTGGTCATCTGCTTAGAATGTACCACTACAATAATTTTCCTTCAGTGTTCCTAGAACAGATGTCTACAGAAATATCCTCAAAAAGACTAGCACAAGCTGACATACCTGTATGGTGCCTAATAGGATTTATTATTTAACTAGGTAAGTCAGTTAAGAACAATTCTTATTTACAATGTTGCCTAACCCGGACGACGCTGGGCCAATTGTGCGCTGCCCTATGGGACTCCCAATCACATCCGGTTGTGATACTACCTGGTCTGTACTGACACCTCTGGCACTGAGATGCAGTGCCTTAGACTGCTACGCCACTCGGGAACCCCCAAAATGATGATCTGAGAGACTATCAATGGCCCTATTTTTATTGTGGTATAATGTTGGTGTTTAGCTCACTGTAACAATGTATTGTTTGACCCTCCTGAAGGTGAGCTGAGGCACATAGCCAACCTGAAGCCGTGGGGTCTGTTTGAGGTGCTGTTGGAGAAGTATGAGTGGCCCCTGGAGCAGGCGGCCCAGTTCAGCGACTTCCTCCTAACCATGCTGGACGTCACTCCAGAGAAGAGAGCCACTGCCGCTCAGTGTTTGCAGCACCCCTGGCTCAACTTGTAGATTACTGTCCACCACCACACAAATACCATGCGTCTAACCTTTACCGTATACCACTGAGTCCATACTGTACCACTGTAAGTCAGTGTGGTTATTCTCAGCCTAGATGCAGAACTTTTCTAAATGAAATGTTGAGTATTTATCTAAAGTTAATATAAACTGATGTTACCATTACTCTGAGCACATAAGTAGCAGTAACCTAAATCTCCAGATTCTTTGTATTTATTAAAGCAGCGTTACAGGTTCTGTAAATGGTTGGGATGAATGATATCTGTAGTTTGTTTTAAAATGGATGATCTACTTCTCATTGTGCTGAGTCACATTTGTTAAAATAGTGCCTTGATATGCCAGGTGTACAAAAAAAGTCCACAAAAAAATCCTTCACTTTTTTTATACATGTCGCCAAACTGTATGTGAAATACTTCTTATTTTGTGAACATAAAATGTGTTTAAACATGACTGAAAGAAAGACCAGATATCTTAACCTGTATTCTTCAGAATAAACCTTTTTCGGAAACCAGATTTCAGACAGTTTTAGAGTACTGTATGCCACTGTCATGTGGCCAAGAGATGGGGAATTTATTTAATGTACTTAATTCACTATTAAGTTGGCTGTTGACGTTTAATATTTAGCACTGATGACAACTTTTACTACAATACTGTAAATAGACAGACATGTTGTAGCAGGTAGACTGTCAATTTGATATGAAAATAGAACAGTTAATTGTGATCAGTGCAAAGGAACACTTACACTTTTCTATCCCTTACTCAGTAATACACACTATTGGAAAGGGGGATACCTAGTCAGTTGTTCAACTGAAATGTCTTCTGCATTTAACCCAACCCAACAGAGGTGTGGGGGGCTGCCTTAAATCGGCATTGTAGGTGAGTGTGCATATATATACACACACTAATGATGGTTACTTAGCTGTATTTCCATGTACCAAAAACATTGAAATTCCGGTAATAAACAGTGTCAGTTCCTCAGAAGATGCCCTGATAATAAGAGGGACCTCTTGACACCTGCATAAATGTGAGCTAATGAACTCGAGGTATAGGTTACGTGTCCAGGTTTTCATCAGAACATGTCCATCCTCCCAATATGACAGAACCAGCAACAGTGTTAGGAAGCAATGCCCGAGTTTAGGCGGCAGTAAAATCCCAATTACTCGGCACTTCTACAGTAGTGTCACTTCTTGCGCACCACTGTCGTCCAACCATCGTTTTCCTCTTGAGACTGGGGTTGATCTGGCTGTTTGGGTGCCGCACTACGCGGGGAGTTTGACGTTGCTGCTTCACACTCCATGAACTGGATTACAATGACAAGATTTACAATGCCACAATCACATAAGGACAACCTTTTCAGAAATGACACGACTGACTTGCAGTCAAATAGTCAATTTGACATGTTATACCAATAAAACACGTACCTCTGTTTCATCTCCATTACACTCTACATCCTCATCAGCAGCGTTCGGTTGAGGTGTGACCTTGGCTCGTTCTGCACTCTTCTTCTTGTTAAGTTTGGCTATCTGATCTTTGACCTCTGCAAGCTTTCCTTGTTGACACTGTGTGAAGATCTGGCTAACCTTCTGTGCCACCTGATCAATGAAGAAAGCATTGATTTAGAGACTTTTTGACATTAAGAATGCGGTTGGTTGAAAATGAAATTGAGACGTTCAGATAGCCCCAATATTGTGTGTTGACATTTTAAATGTCTGAATTGAAAACAAAATGTGCACCTGAGGTAAACTGCCATCATCCACCACTGTATCAAACTCATTGTTCATAAGGTCAGCTATGTAGTCCTCCACTTCATCTGGCTGCAGGTTTGCTGTAAACAAAGAATTTCTAATTAGTCTGAACTGGAAGTCTGGGACTGTTCAACATGTCAACAAGTAATCTAAACAGAGCAGACACGGGTGCTTCATACTAGCAGTTGTGCGGTAACGCAAAGAGTAAGATGCGACGTATATAATAATACAATAGATATTTAGGTAACGTTAGGCTATGTATGGAAATCAAGAGTCAGGTTACCGTTGTCATGAAAATATTGTTGGACCACATCCACCATCCAATCTGCCTTCTGTTGGCCGTACACGCCTCCAAATCCATGATCAACTGCGATCTGAAAAACAACGTTTGTACACTATTTGATACACACATGTAACTACAAACATCGATATATTGTTTAATTAGATCTCTAGGAAGCTGACACGCTTATAACGTTGTCGCCATAGAGCTAGTTAACCAAACAGTACACGGAGGAAAACACAGCACAGTCCAACTAACTACAGCTAGCTAACGTAGTTACATTAGTAGCCAGCTATCAGCACGGCACATGAATGTTCTTATTGCTATTTACGACTGAATAATTACACCATTAGAGCCTGTGCCCGAATATACAGTGTTTGACATATGAGATATTCACCTACCTGTAAAACAGGCCATGTTTCTAGGACTGCTCTCACTGCTTCAGTGAACAGTTCACGTGCAGTCTTCTGCGCTTCCATGTTGAAAAGAAGCAGGCATTACATGACGAGTGACGAGTGAGTGATTCGATTTTGCTCAAGCAAGGTAACGAAGTTGATCATAGATGTCATCGGCCATCACTCCTCACCATCAGAATAGATATGAGGCAAAATTTTGAAATAGTTTTGGGACCAATGATGCATATAACCCTGGACAAAATTATATGTATTTACATATTTTTTTGTTGTAGTGGGGAAAATAACATTAGTACTCTCAAAAAAGTATACTTTAAGGAAAACGTTTGTATATATTTTTTTGCTCACATAAAAATATCATTTAAAGGTATGCATTAAGAGGCCTGTAATAGAATAAACTTGGACAAAAAAGTGTGTAGACATTAATAAATGCATTTCTATAACTTCCAAAATATGTTTTACAAAGGAGCCAAGATGGAGGCACGGTGGCTTCAACGCAGCGCCCCCTGTCAGTCATCTAGTGTATACTGTATACACACTGAACAAAAATATAAATGCAACCTGCTACAATTTCAAAGATTTTACTGAGTTACAGTTCCAAAAGCTAAGGGCATGGATCAGAAAACCAGTCAGTATCTGGTGGGCTGCGCAACACATCTCTTTCACATACAGTTGATCAGGCTGTTGATTGTGGCCTGTGGAATGTTGTCCCACTCCTCTTCAATGAATGTGAGAAGTTGCTGGATATTGGCGGGAACTGGAACACGCTGTCGTACACGTCGATCCAGATCATCCCAAACATGCTCAATGGGTGACATGTCTGCTGATTGTAAAAAAACAAAAGTCTGCTGAGTATGTATGCAGGCCATAGGTCAACTGGGCCATTTTCAGCTTCTATGAAATGTGTACAGATCCTTTCTTCTTGGAGCTGTGCATTATCATGTTGAAACATGAGGTGATGGCTGCGGATGAATGCCATGACAATGGGCATTCAAATTGCCATCAATAAAATGCAATTGTTTTCGTTGTCCGTAGCTTATGCCTGCCCATACCATAACCCCACCATCACCATGGTGGCATCAGTTTTTTGGTATTTTATTAGGATCCCCATTAGCTGTTGAAAAAGCAGCAGCTACTCTTCCTGGGGTCCACACAAAACATGAAACATAATACAGAATGACATAATACAGAACATCATTAGACAAGAACAGCTCAAGGTCAGAACTACATACATTTTTAAAAAGGCACACATAGCCTACATATCAATGCATACACACAAACTAGGTCAAATAGTTGACATCAGCAAACCGTTTGCCCACGCAACACCATACACACTGTCTGCCATCTGCCCGGTACAGTAGAAACTGTGATTCATCCGTGAAGAGCACACTTCACCAACGTGCCAGTGGCCATCGAAGGTGAGCATTTGCCCACTGAAGTCAGTTACAACGACAAACTGCAGTCAGGTCAAGACCCTGGTGAGGATGACAAACATTCAGATGAGCTTCACTGAGACGTTTTGTGCAGAAATTATTTGGTTGTGAAAAAAAAAAGTTTCATCAGCTGTCCGGGTGGCTGGCCTCAGACAATAACGCAGTTGAAGAAGCCGGATGTGGAGGTCCTGGGCTGGCGTGGTTACACGTGGTCTGCGGTTGTGAGGCTGGTTGGACTTACTGCCAAATTCTCTAAAACAAAGTTGTAGACAAATTAACATTAAATTATCTGGCAACAGCTCTGGTGGACATTCCTGCAGTAACAATGCAAATTGCACACTCCCTCAAAACTTGAGACATCTGCAGCATTGTGTTGTCTGACAAAACTGCACATTTTAGAGTGGCCTTTTATTGTCCCCAGCACAAGGTGCACAAGTGTAATGATCATGCTGTTTAATCAGCTTCTTGATTTGTCACACCTGTCAGGTGGATTATTTTGGCAAAGGAGAAATGCTCACTAACAGGGATGTAAACAAATTTGTGCACAACATTTGAGAGAAATAAGATTTTTGTGAGTATGGAACATTTCTGGGATCTTTTATTTCAACTCATGAAACATGGGACCAACACTTTACATGTTGCGGTTATATTTTTATAACATAAAATCTCTTAATCTTGAATATATCAACTGTATCTGTAAAATTGTTTTATTGTATCTAAAAAGAAGTTCACCAGGTGAACCGGTCTGTGAAGATTCCCAGCCCACTCATGATTGATGTAATATACACTTTTTATAGAGTCCTCTCCCAGAGGGTTACATGTACAAAAAACAATGAAAGAAATGCACACAAATATACCCCCCACCCCCACACTCACTTCCCCATCCCGAAGATCCCTCCCACCCCTTCCCATCCGACCCAGCAACTGAAGTTGCTTATCAGTCCCGCGCCCAGCAATCCATCCCGAGTCTCCCCTTACATCCCCCCAATCCCCCCCGCCCTCCCCCACAACGATTAGTACCACCCCTTTCCCGTGGGCCTGAAAGCAAAGAAAATAACAAAACTCTAAATGAATAAATATAATTGGTTTGTATGTGTTTGGCTGTATAGATTGTTAATTTTTATGTGTTGGGCTTTAGCTGAGATTGTTCATTACAGAGTCAAGTATATTTGTCCAGGGCTCAATTGTTCCTTCATAGCACCATTAATTCTCGCTGTCGATAATTCTGTTATAACTTCTAGTAGTAACTGTCTTCACTGGTTAAATGGGAGAAAGTGAGGTGGTGCCAGCAGTAATCTTCTCTGGTTGATTGAGAGATTCAATTAGTTATCATTGTTAAGTAACTATAGATGCAAAGCATTGAATATTTTAATGTATGCACTTCGAACTGAATTTTGTAACTTTGCCCCAGAAGCATTTAACTGCAGGGCACTCCCACATCATATGAAGGAATGTGTCTGATTTAGGGGACACTGTGACCAGTTGGGAGTTGGGGCCAATTTCATCGTAAAACACAGTCTGTGAAGAAAATAACATGTATAAATTGATGGTTTGGATCTCAGGATTCCAAGGTCATATTTTTCCATATTCTGTTTCAGTTGAAGGGTTGTTCAGATTCAATTAGATCTGTGGACTTTATTAATGGCAAGCTCAGAATATGAGCTTTCCAAAAGTTGTTTATATATTAGATAAGTTCAGTCCTTTCGGGAGCCCAGATAATTTATTTAAATGTGATATACAATATTGAATGACACCACAAACCAGATAACAATCTTGAGAAATGTACAACTTTATTGAGCTATATATTTTTGAATACATAGAATTAACATCTTACAACATTTATATATTCAAGATACTTTTCCATACTTAAATCGTAACAAGTACAGTGCTGTGAAAAAGTATTTGCCACTTTTCTGATTTCTTAAATGTTTTGATATTGAATGTTATCAGATCTTCAACCAAAACCCATGTACACAATAACAATTTGATACTTATTTAATTTATTTAATAAAGAAAGTTATGAAACACTCAATGCCTCTGTGTGAAAAAGTAATTGCCCCTTACACTCAACAACTGGTTGTGCCACCTTTAGCTGCAATGATTGCAACAAAACGCCTAATCGCTGTGGAGGAATTTTGGCCCACTCTTCCATGCAGAATTGCTTTAACTCAGCAACATTTGTGGGTTTTCAAGCATGAACTGCTCGTTTCAAGTCCTGCCACAACAACTCAATCAGGATTAGGTCTGGACTTTGACTAGGCCATTCCAAAACATAAAATGTGTTGCTTTTCAGCCATTTTCATGTAGACTTGATTGTGTGTTATGGATCATTGTTTTGCTGCACGATCCAGCTGCGCTTCAGCTTACGGATGGATGGCCTGACATTCTCCTGTAGAATTCTCTGATACAGAGCATTGTTCCTCTAATGATGACAAGTCGTCCAGGTCCTGAGGCAGAAAAGCATCCCCAAACCATCACACTACTACCACCACCACGCTTGACAGTTGGTATGAGGTTCTTACTGTACTGTTTTGTTTTTGCCAGACATAATGGGACCCATGTCCTCCAAAAAGTTGACTCAAGTTTGCCAAATAAGTACCTGGATGATCATCAAGATGTTCTATGTACAGATGACTCAAAAGTGGAACTTTTTGGACAAAATGGGTCCCGTTATGTCTGCTGAAAACCAAACACTGCATTCCACAGTAGGAACCTCATACCAATGGTCAAGCATGATGGTGGTAGTGTGATGGTTTGGGGATGCTTTGCTGCCTCAGGACCTGGATGACTTGCCATCATTGAAGGAACCATGAATTCTGCTCTGTATCAGGAGAATGTCAGGCCAGCTGTCTGTGAATTGAAGCTGAAGCACAGCTGGGTTATGCAGCAAGACAATGATCCAAAATACACAAATCAAGTCTAGATCCGAATAGTTGAAAAGCAACACATTTGAAGTTTTAGAATGTTCTAGTCAAAGTTCAGACCTAATCCTGATTGAGATGTGACAGGACCTGAAATGAGCAGTTCCTATTTGAAAACCAACAAATGTCGCTGAGTTAAAGCAGTTCTCAACGGAAGAGGGGGCCAAAATTCCTGCACAGCGATGTGAGACTGATCAACAACTACATGAAGCGTTTGGTTGCAGTCATTGTAGCTAAAAGGTGGCACAACCAGTTATTGAGTATATGAGGGCAATTACTTTTTTTACACAGGGCATTGGGTGTTGCATAACATTGTTTATTAAATAAACAATATATGTAATTGTTGCGTTATTTCTTCACTCAAGTTCCCTTTATCTAATATTAGGTTTTGGTTAAAGATCTGATAACATTCAATGTCAAAAATAGAGAAAATCAGAAAGGGGGCAAAGACTTTCACAGCACTGTATGTGGACTCAATAAAGCAATTTATAGTTTGCAGTTACTTGGAAGGAAATGGCTGACTTAAAGACACACAGAGCAAGTTGACAGCTTCTGAGCAAAGTTCGGAAGAATCATATCATGCAATATTGCAGATAACTTTGGTATTGGACTGAGGCAAAAGCTGATGGCAGCCAAAAGCAAAGCTCTTTTACAATACACATTGATGAGTGCATTTATAGCTGTGTTGTACACATTTGTTTGTTGATTAACAGTATATCAACCGGTAGAGACTATGAAATATCTTAATAAATCCAGTCAAAAGGTAATAAAATTCTAAATGTACAGACGCGGACAATATAGCATAGCGTTATATCACCAAAATATTTTTTAGAAAAGGAGAATTACACAACCAATACTGTAATCATCTGTTCAAAATTGTGGTTTGTAAATGTTTTGCCTGTAAAATGAATTCCTCTTTAAATGGGGAATATACTAACAGCTCATATAACCAAGTTCCTCAGGTTGTGTAAAATGAGTCAATCAAAATAATCTGTCTTAATCCTTCCAATTCACTGGAGTGAGCTGAAGAACATTAATACATGCCCATTTAATAGAAGTGAAACTTTGGCTAAATCAAACCTCAGGAGGACAATTACATTCATAAAATACTATTCTGAATGCCATTATTTGTGGATAAGTGTTTGTAGTAAAGTTACATTAAAAGATTGAGACACTCAAAGAGTGGATAAATACAGGAGCAAACATTACATTGGCCAGTGACTGTCATGACTGGAAATATTGTCTTATATTGTCTGACTAAATGTATGTAGTTGTGTAGAATAAAGCATTTGCGTGAATTATTTTGCTTCCATAAAGCAAATTTGCCAAGCTCTGTTTTTCGCTGTATCTAGTCCATCTGACAAGTCCTGGAAGATTGTGTATCGCTACCCAGAAGGGTGCTCTCAACAGTCAGCCATATATCTGTGGTATTTCCGTGTGTCACCGATTTAATAACCACAGGTTCATGATGGTGTGGCATTTCAGTGTGTCACCGATATAACAACCACAGGTTCATGATGGTGTGGTATTTCAGTGTGTCACCGATATAATACCACACCATCATGAACCTGTGGTTATTTCAGTGTATCACCGATATAATAACCACAGGTTCATAAATGGTATGGAATTTCACTAGACAATTTACACTGTTAATCCTTTCCAAACTGCTGCTCAGATGGGAAAAATAATAACTATTGCCGCAATCCAAAGAGCTTTTGAATATCCAAATCCAGTTTTTACATACAGTGGACGGAGCCTATCAACCAAAAACATTCTCTTCACAAAACATCTTGAGCATTTACATATCCATACAATATACAGACACAGATCTAACATATTCAGAGGTGCAGCCGTGAAGAACGTGTCAGAGAAAAATGTCAGTCTAACGTGTTGGTTGCTCCATAGGCTACATTCCATTTATATCTGCAACTTCCTGTAGTGTTATACCTACTGAATATGGCCCAGTTTTCCCAACCAACTATAGGAAGAACATCCTATCACAATGCTGTGTACTGTAGCCTCCCCATAACATGCCATTCCTAAATGCTATCAGAGCACCAACTTGTTTGGCAGGCTTCTGCGTCAGACATTCGCCAAATGTATTGCTTGTGTTTGTTTAAATTCCTTTTCAAATTGTATGTTTTACAGTACATACATATATACACACACACACCAGTTTACAGTACATGTTCATACCTTTTTAACCTCATCAACACACCACATGCCCATTAGATATGCTGGGCTGTATGGTAAAGCTGCTTCAAAATCAAGTCTCATTGCATTGTCCAAATTGCATTGTCCTATATGTAATCCAACTCTCCTTGACAAGTAAACTAAAGAACCCCGTCTTCACCTCGGCACATACATTACACCTTAGAATTGAACTTGTTTATCTTTCTAAAGAAATGTCAAACAGTTTTATAAATACTGAAAACTACAAGAAGTTTCTTGTTTCTTGGCTCAATAAAAAAAACGAAGCGCTTTGTCAACAGTGATATCAAAACCTCACTATTTGAATCCAAATGTAAAAGTGACAATGGGCAATAAAATAGTCTCCAGTTTTTTGTGTTCTACTTAAAGTTGTGACTTCATTGTTTTTGTGAATCCACTGGTAAATTTGGACAGGGATCACGTACTGTACAACTTGTTATTGCGTAGTACAACAGTCATTGCGAAATATAAAATGGGACAAGAGGCGACTTCACGACCACAACCTATTAGCCCTTCCATGGCAACATATCCATGCTTCTTATGACAACGTATATGGAAGAGCCCCTTTCACCATCAGAGAAAACTAATTATAAACATCAAATCCAAATATCTACACTGATTATGTATTCTATGAACAAAGAAACCTTTTCTCATTAAAATAATAAAAACACAATAACAATATAATCAATGATCATCGTAATAAAACTATATTCTTATCTTCAAAATGACATAATGAGAAGAGGGTCCTCATCTCATTGCACAGTCCTCTGCTCTGTTCCGTAAAATAATCTAAGGTTATTTACAACATACCATAGTCTTTTTCCACAATATAACACTGCCGTGCTTCACGACACATATCCTCTGCTCTGACCGTCTGACTCTCTCTCTCTCACACACACACACACCCAGACAGCACACGCACCCAGACAGCACACGCTCACTCATTCACACTTACTAAGTTCACAACATCTCGCTGCTAGGATCACACCCCAACCCACCAAACTAACCCACAGGTTGAGATGGTGAGAATTCATAACCAACTGTATTTCTCTCCAAGTTACCACCTCAATCCAAAAATGTATACTTTGGTTATTTGAGGTTTGAAACACATCATCTATCCCCATTCAAAAGGACGAGCCAGAAAGTTCAGATGACAGTTTTATGCATGTTCACTTTGGTTTTCACAGATTCCACATACTGAAGTGCTTTAGAACAGTGGTTCCCAACCAGGGGTACTTGGACTATCCACAGGGGGTACTTGAGAAGACTGAGACCATAGGTCTACTGGTAAAATGTACATGGGGTACTTCGGCAGAGTAAAATTTCAGTTTCAGTAAACGATAAAAGGTTGGGAACCACTGCTTTAGAACAACAGTCATGGTTAATAGGTGGGATAACTACACCAGCAGACGGTGTAAAAGTAGTGACACTGTGTCTGGTGCACTCTCTCACTCTCCTCAGAATGATGACCACACATCACTCTGTACACAGTGGGGAAATTTGCACAGACTGTCTCTTTCACTCCAAACAGGTAGATGTGTAAACACAATTACATAACACCCAACAATACTGTACCCTGTGGCCTAAAGAGTCATTAAACCTATCAGGGTTGTGATGTTTCACTGTGGAAGCTCAATTTGTATTGGATGCATGTCTATATAATCAATAAAGAGAACTCCATCTCCAGGTTTTTGGTACAACGGTTCCCCAAATTCCAGAATTCCTGCAAGAATGAGGAGAATTCCTGTAAGTGCTATGGATTCCTCAGAGAACTGCAAAACGTTGTGTGAAAATAGAACAGAAGTGCTGAATTTTTCTTTCAAACCATTGTACCATATCAGCCAAGCACAGCATTATGAAAATAAATAAATAAATACAACATGAGGATTTTCCCCAAATGCCGCCATGACACTGTTGGGATTAATCTACCTGGCACTAAACTATTATCCCCCTTCAATGCTTACAGAGATGGGAGGGATAGACTGTAATACCTTGCTGTGGTGGAGATGGGAGGGATAGACTGTAATACCTTGCTGTGGTGGAGATGGGAGGGATAGACTGTAATACCTTGCTGTGGTGGAGATGGGAGGGATAGACTGTAATACCTTGCTGTGGTGGAGATGGGAAGGATAGACTGTAATACCTTGCTGTGGTGGAGATGGGAGGGATAGACTGTAATACCTTGCTGTGGTGGAGATGGGAGGGATAGACTGTAATACCTTGCTGTGGTGGAGATGGGAGGGATAGACTGTAATACCTTGCTGTGGTGGAGATGGGAGGGATAGACTGTAATACCTTGCTGTGGTGGAGATGGGAGGGATAGACTGTAATACCTTGCTGTGGTGGAGATGGGAAGGATAGACTGTAATACCTTGCTGTGGTGGGAGATGGGAGGGATAGACTGTAATACCTTGCTGTGGTGGAGATGGGAGGGATAGACTGTAATACCTTGCTGTGGTGGAGATGGGAGGGATAGACTGTAATACCTTGCTGTGGTGGAGATGGGAGGGATAGACTGTAATACCTTGCTGTGGTGGAGATGGGAAGGATAGACTGTAATACCTTGCTGTGGTGGAGATGGGAGGGATAGACTGTAATACCTTGCTGTGGTGGAGATGGGAAGGATAGACTGTAATACCTTGCTGTGGTGGAGATGGGAGGGATAGACTGTAATACCTTGCTGTGGTGGAGATGGGAGGGATAGACTGTAATACCTTGCTGTGGTGGAGATGGGAGGGATAGACTGTAATACCTTGCTGTGGTGGAGATGGGAGGGATAGACTGTAATACCTTGCTGTGGTGGAGATGGGAGTGTGGAAGACCAAGGTGAGACACTACAGCCTCACCATATTATTCCTCCCTCAGTTAGAAGACAACTCTAATCAACTTATCACTTATTCAAGCCTTGTCATTTTTCGAATTATTCCTTCATTGTGGTATTATACAATCAAAAATAGAAAGGTTCTAGCTAGGGGTATTACAATATCATTGTGCATAATTTAAGTGAGTCGAAAACTTTGGTCCAAATCCATTAAAATTTACGGGTGATGATTATTGCATTCAAAGAATGTCCTGACTAAATTGAATTATACAGGACTGCAATTATGTCAGCCTGTAAACTAAAGATCACAGTAGTTAGCTATACAAGGAAAAACGGTAAGGCTTTCTTTGCCTGTCAGCATTTACAGTATACGTGATGGTAAGAGTGTGTCTGTGACAGTAAACGTTTCTATACAGAGGAGAGAGTGCATATTGAAAGCAAACAAAGAAGAAAAACTGTTATCCTCCTCAGCCTCGTCTCACATGTAAACAGCTAGTGAACCTCTCTCAACACTAAATGGACCAACAATGACAATTCAAAAGGTATAAAGAAGAAGAATATGTATCCCTTCATCGCACACGGAAATGTCTCAGCTTCTTGTCCTCTCGTTCGTCCGTCTCTCTCTCTCTCTCCCACTCCATTCAGAAAAGCAGGCTCTGTCGTCGAGATATGCTGTTCACTGTGAGGAGAGAGAGACAGTGAGAAGTGACAGACAGATCCCAGGAGGAACACTCCTCGTCATCATCATCACCACAGGTACTTGAACAGAGACCAGAGGGAGAAGGTTCCATCAGGGTAAGAGGTGCCGCTGCTGACAAAGGAGATACCGTATGAAGACATACAGCATACACAGTGATACGTTGACAACGGAAATAAGTAGCACTTGTGTCAAAATTACCGCTGCCCTCCACGGACGTCACAAAAATATTAGAAAAAATGTCAAGTACAGATATTGGGAGCATTACGGTATTATTTGACACTAGTG
This sequence comes from Brachymystax lenok tsinlingensis, assembly GCA_030435695.1. Lineage (NCBI taxonomy): Eukaryota > Metazoa > Chordata > Actinopteri > Salmoniformes > Salmonidae > Brachymystax > Brachymystax lenok. Next base: position 33,816,652 of record CM059803.1, read on the forward strand.
GCGTATTTTCACTATGCATTGTCAAAACAGGGCCCACAATACAAATTCAGTGTTGAAACAGATGAATGTGTTTGGTAACCATGCTGAATGATCTATCAGGGCGTTGGCCCAAAGAGAGAGAGAGAGGAGCAGGAACAAACATAGGGTTTTCATACAGGACAACTCAGTGGGTAAGGTCCCTACAGGCAATATGTCACATCAGCATTCCCCTTTGGTGTGTCAAGAAGGGGAGACATGTAAATTACTCTGAACTCATCTCAAATACAGCAAGTCCTGGGAGGCCGAAAGGGGTAATTTTTTTACATGTAAAAATGATCAAACTATACGGAGTATTGCACAGTATTAACGTCAAAGATAGTTGAAGTAAACTGTACTTTTCCCTTCCGCATTGTTGATAAGCTTCAAGTAGATAGAATAGCAGTGTTGTAAATGAGAATGAGTCAGAGATCCACCCTCTCATTATCACCCCACTCCTGACCCCTCAGGCTAAATCAGGAGTTAGATTACAGGACGGTTAACCCTTCCTCTGTGATATAACAGGAACGAGTTTAGGGTGAGAGAGCAGAACACCCCTCAGAAAGACGTATGAATAATTAATGCAGTAAATTATGTAATCATGAATTTCTCATTATAGCCGTGATACAAAACAACACACATTTTATCCAAGCTGATATTTAGATTATGTAAGCAACAGGGCAATCGATTTCTCGATTTCTGTGTGTTGGGCATAATTTGGATATTGATTTTCATTGTTGAGCAGGGGTTTAGTAGTCTGTGTTTTATTACATTTGGTAAAAAGTTATTGTTTTCCTCAGTAAAAGACAGCATGGCCTCCCGAGTGGCTCAGTGGTCTAAGACAGTGCATCACAGTGCTTGAGGCGTCACTACAGACCCAGGTTCGATCCCAGGCTGTCTCAGAGCCGGCGCACAATTGGCCTAGCGTCGTCCGGGTTAGGGGAGGGTTTGACTGGCAGGGATTTTCTTGTCCCATCGCGCTCTAGCGACTCCTTGTGGCGGGCCAGGTCCTGCAAGCTGACTTCGGTCGCCAGCTGGACGGTGTTTCCTCCGACACATTGGTGAGGCTGGCTTACGGATTAAGCGATCAGTGTGTCAAGAACCAGTGAGGCTTGGCAGGGTCGTGTTTCGGAGGACGCAGGGTCGTGTTTCGTCTCTCCCGAGTACGTAGGGGAGTTGCAGCGATTGGAGAAGATTGTAACTACCAATTGGATATCATGAAAAAGGGGTAAAAGTCCAGAAAAAAACAGCTCATAAACAATGCAGTCAAGAGAACAGGGTACAGTGAGAGCTCCTCAGGCGGGAGGTTAAGGGAAGCAGACTCTTATGAGAAGCTCATTCTCCATCACTACACAGATCAGTGACCAGGTCTGAGGTGGGCTGACTACAACGCATAATGACCAGGTCTGAGGTGGGCTGACTACAACGCATAATGACCAGGTCTGAGGTGGGCTGACTACAACGCATAATGACCAGGTCTGAGGTGGGCTGACTACAACGCATAATGACCAGGTCTGAGGTGGGCTGACAACAACGCATAATGACCAGGGGACTGAATGCTCCTGAGTCGGAGCTGAGGGCAGGCATGTTTTCAACAAATCAAACACAACCAGGAAGAACAGGGAACCAACCAGAGAGCTATTTTAGCAAATAAAACCTATAACCATTCAGAGGTGGAATGTACTGTGCACTAGCCCTGTTGATGTGATGTGACTTGGTGTTTGTTCGAGGATAGTCTTGTATTCAAGGTGCTGTTCAGTGATGCATGCTGTTTGTGTTAATTTCTAACAAACGTCTGAGGCTATGTTCATGAGCCAAAAGAATTGGTTAAAAAAGCTAGCCTAGCGTACTTAAATATCTGAGTGCACTGCTCTTTCTACTCCTTTCTTAAAATGATTGTGTATGAGTATGTATTACAATGAACAGTGGGAATTTCCATTGAAAGTGAAGACCACCTAATGTGCTCTGCATGGATGTACACATGTAAATAAATGTCAAGTATCGTGTAAAGTACTCTTGGCATCGTGTAAAGTAGCCTTGACATTGTGTAAAGTAGCCTTGACATTGTGTAAAGTAGCCTTGACATTGTGTAAAGTAGCCTTGACATTGTGTAAAGTACTCAATATAATGTAAAGTACTCTTGACATACAATATTCTTCTAGCCTCAAAATCTAAGGAGGTGTTTTGAGAATGGTTACATTTTCATTGTTAAAAGCCATGGGTTGATAGACTGACACATTGAAGTGCATCAGAGGGGAAAGGAGGGGATGGTTCGCGGCCTCCTCGTGAGAGAAGGAAGTGAACTGAATATACCTAAGGTGTGCCGGAACCTTAGGCATCCCTGTACGAGCTCTGGAACACAGTGATGTAGCAATTAAGTTTACATTTCGTACAAGGAAGTTGGGACATTAAAATAAGACATTTAGTTTATGGGATGAAATATGACAGTAAAGAGAGGAACTTACCCGAGTCAGACAAGGAGCTGCTTCTACCTCCGGGCTCCTTCTCCAGCTGAATGTCTTGAAGTGAAAATATTGATGTAGCTAGGAGAGGATAGGTTCATATTATACAATTATTTACCAATGACATGAGAGTACACTGCTGTTAATAATGTGTGTGAGTCATGTGTGGAGGAGTGAAGGCCAACTCACTGTCAGGCAGTGTGATCACTCGGTCTCCCAGACTGTGGAAGTATGGATGCCTCATGGCCTCCTCTGCTGAGATGCGCTTCTTTCCCTCAAACTGAAACACAGACGGACACACAGCTTCACTCTACTTTCTACTGTTGCTAATGGCAACGAACACCTCCAGGACGATCGGATGGATGATCCAAAAAGGTGAGATGGGAGTTTGTCAATGATGACAATGTTGCCACAGGGGTGGTCTCACCTGCAGCAGTTTGGACAGCAGTTCCACTCCTTCATTGTCCAGTCTAGGAATAAACAACAAATACACAACAAATTAAAGTAACTCTCATTGAACGAGCAGGTGTAACGTGTCATAAGCAGTCACAGCGCAGAGCACTGCATCACCTTGGTGTGTGATTCCGTAGACAGTCGGCTCTGTACCGGGGATAGTTGTACGAGATGAATTCCTCATTGGAGGTGATTCCAGGCCAGGATGTCTCATTGGGTGTACCTGGAGAAAACACAAACTCACATGCTTCAACTCTCAAGACATTGAAAAGGAAGGGATGTTTTCTGTCCTTAACCGTCTCAATGGTGCCAAATGTAATTTTCTCCCAGTCTCCTTTCCTTCAAAGGGCAGGCCCACACCATGGACCAAGCTGGGCAGTGACGGGGGTACGGTCTCACCTAGAAGTTTAAAGATGAAGTGCAGCTCCTCCTCCACTGTGGAGCCAGGAAACAGGGGGCGGCCTGTAGACATCTCATAGAAGATACAACCCACTCCCCTACAGAGGCAAAATAGAACGTTACTATAACAAATATACTGACATTTTACAACAGAATGTTATAAGAAAACTTCAATATCAACCCGATTGGCTATGAACAATAGTTTATTCTTACCACATATCTATCTGCGTTGAGTAGTCAGTGCTTCCTAGGAGGATGTCTGGGGGACGGTACCATAGCGTCACCACCTCGTTGGAGTACGTCTTGGTGGGAATGGACTTAGCCCGGGCCAGGCCTGAGACAAAAGCATGATTCACTATTCAACAAAACGCTTGAAAGAAGCTTAACATTTTAACAGGACAGTTTGTGGGAGAGGGTCTTGGGGCATATAGCCTAGTGGTTAGAGCGTTGGACTTGTAACCAGGAAGGTTGCAAGTTCGAATCCCCGAGCTGACAAGGTAAAAATCTGTCATTCTGCCCCTGAACAAGGCAGTTAACCCACTGTTCCCCGGGCGCCGAAGACATGGATGTCGATTAAGGCAGCCCCCCGCACCTCTCTGATTGAGAGGGGTTGGGTTAAATGCGGAAGACACATTTCAGTTGAAGGCATTCAGTTGTACAACTGACTAGGTATCCCCCTTTCCCATATTGGATTATTACACCGGCAAAACTCTTTTTGTGTATGTCGTGCTACCAACAAAAAATGGATGTCCTTTTTTCTGACCACTTTGTTTTGTCGTTACTCTCAACAGATTATTGAGAACGTTAAACTGAAGCACTACAGATAACACTCTGGTTCCACAGAGACTTCTGAGGTGTGGTGATAAGACTGTCTGTACAGTTAGAGGTTCTGACCAAAGTCAGCCAGTTTGAGCTCTCCGCGGTCGTTGATGAGCAGGTTCTGGGGTTTGAGGTCTCTGTGGAGGACTTTGCGGCGGTGGCAGTAGTTGAGGCCACGCAGAAGCTGGAACAGGAAGAGCTGAGGAGAGGCACAGTAACAGACATGAGATAAGAAGTCTGCAAAGATATGACAATACCACAGACCATCCAGAGACACAGTAACAGACATGAGATAAGAAGTCTGCAAAGATATGACAATACCACACACCACCCAGAGACAGAGACCACCCAGAGACAGAGACCACCCAGAGACAGAGACATGACAATACCACAGACCACCCAGAGACACAGACCACCCAGAGACATGACAATACCACAAACCACCCAGAGACACAGGGACACACTGACATGAGTGGTATACTGTAGGTGAGAGAGCCATAGGGAGACAATGTGCAAAGGCAAAAAACACCAATAAGACCCTACTAATCACTAACTACACATTTTAAAACTATTAGCACCGTGACAATTCATCTATTGTTAAGGAAATGTATACATAGGACTGGAATGATAGAATTACGTTTTATGATACATGCTAAAGAATGTAATGTAAATCATGTATCAAGGTATTGTAGGCTGATGAGTGCCTCACCTTCACATTGTGCATGTGGATAGAGTTGCCACAATCCTCCAGATACTGCTTAAGGTCTTTATCCTGCGTGACAAATCACAAATCATTTACACAACTTTGACACTGGCACAAACAAATACATTTGGATTTGTTTTCATTCAAAATATAAGGAGTCGACAGATTAACAGTGTGTGTCACGCGCTGTCAGATGCTCTTATGCTTCTCCTTCTTTCTGTGTGGACGATGACTCACCAGGTACTCAAAGACCAGCGTGAGAGACTTCTGCGTGTGGATGATGTCATGGAGGGTCACTATGTTGGCATGTTTCAGATCCTTCAGCAGAGACACTGGGGGACAGAGATAACCAACGCATGATTTTAAAAAATGACTTATACAGCATGCCTCAACTCTTTCCATATCAGAGGCCAGCTGCAGCAGCAACTGTGGTTGACTGAGGTCAATCCTGTAAATAGCCAGTGCTCCCTTGGCTTGCTCTGGTTTCCACTTTCCAACCTGTTGGGTTTTATTTTTAGCTGGCGGCCCAGGCTCAGGCCCACCCGACACAAAGGTGTTTGGGCACTATGCCCAGTGCCCACCCTGTGGTGGCGTGGTGTCTCACCCTCTCTGATGGCAGTGCAGGGAGCCCCCTCCTCGTGCTCCAATCGGATCTCTTTCAGAGCCACCAGGTTGTCAGTCAGCTTGCTGCGCCCTTTGTATACCGTGGCATAGGTTCCCTGGGAGAGATACAGTACTTACATTCAGACTACAGTAGGAGCACATCATGTAAGCAGTACATACACTACATGTGAACAGTAGCAGAAGCAAACCTCAACACTGCCAGGACAAATGTTTGGCAGCAGACGTTAAGAGCAAATAAACAATGCCTAAGGGGTAGGGTAATGTCAAATGTATGTGTGTGTAACTGCATACCTCTCCTAGCTTATCCAGCTTCACATAGGTCTCCAGCTTCCCAAAGCCAATCTCTGACTGAGAGAAAAAACACGGTATCTTTAGAGGATTCTAGAAGTCTTACCACATGTAAAATCACAGAATGAGAACATGCTTTGTTATTCACAAATATGACAGACAGACAGACTCCAGAACATTGTTACAAACTACGAGACTGGCTTCATCCAGGAAGATGAACTACGAGACTGGCTTCATCCAGGAAGATGAACTACGAGACTGGCTTCATCCAGGAAGATGAACTACGAGACTGGCTTCATCCAGGAAGATGAACTACGAGACTGGCTTCATCCAGGAAGATGAACTACGAGACTGGCTTCATCCAGGAAGATGAACTACGAGACTGGCTTCATCCAGGAAGATGAACTACGAGACTGGCTTCATCCAGGAAGATGATACAATGAAGGTCAATCTCATCAGGACACGTGCAACCACTTCTGTTTAGATGTCTGGCAGTGAATGTATAAGCTCTGACCTTGAATAAATATCAATGAAAGAAAATGGAGGAACAGTATAGCAAGGCATAACCGCAAGGGAGAACAAAATTGTAATGCACATGAAAATACAAAAACTGAAATGCAGGAGGGAGAGTCTTAAGAGCTCAACACACACAGGGACAAGGTAGCTCATGAAAAAAGCATGGGCCAGACAGAGTGAGCATGAGGACAGAGAGGGAGGGGGCTGTAACCTACCAGGGAGACAGAGGAGGACAGAGAGGGAGGGGGCAGTAACCTACCAGGGAGACATAGAGGAGGACAGAGAGGGAGGGGGCTGTAACCTACCAGGGAGACATAGAGGAGGACAGAGAGGGAGGGGGCTGTAACCTACCAGGGAGACATAGAGGAGGACAGAGAGGGAGGGGCTGTAACCTACCAGGGAGACATAGAGGAGGACAGAGAGGGAGGGGCTGTAACCTACCAGGGAGACATAGAGGAGGACAGAGAGGGAGGGGGCTGTAACCTACCAGGGAGACATAGAGGAGGACAGAGAGGGAGGGGGCTGTAACCTACCAGGGAGACATAGAGGAGGACAGAGAGGGAGGGGGCTGTAACCTACCAGGGAGACAGAGGAGGACAGAGAGGGAGGGGGCTGTAACCTACCAGGGAGACATAGAGGAGGACAGAGAGGGAGGGGGCTGTAACCTACCAGGGAGACAGAGGAGGACAGAGAGGGAGGGGGCTGTAACCTACCAGGGAGACTCTCCTTAGCCTCCGACTCAGAGGCTTGTCAAAGAGAGGACTGTTCAGACAGAACTTCTCCAGGTAGCCGTCTGGGAGACGGATGTCCGCAGGCAAGGACAAGCGCTTGTTTATATCCTAACAGAAAAGATACAAGGTTAGAGTTTAAAACATCTCATGTGTTACTAGTGTTATGAGAGTGTGTGTGTGTGTGTGTGTACCTCGGTGGATATCTTGCGTACAGAGTTGTTCCTGAGGCGGACCCTGACAGGACTGTGTACTTCATCAGAAGAGGTGGCCGAGACCTGGTCACTCTCCCCATCAGAGCCGATCTTCACATCTTCATGGACTATCTCTGTACAAACACACAGCAACACTCTCAACTCCTGGTCCACGTGGGAGTGTGTTAGGGTTACCAGCTCTCAATGTCCTATCACAATCTTACTACTATTGACAATGTTTTACTCGACCTGTGTCTGTTAACTTTCATTATACATTTGATTTCAGGGAAACGTTTTGGTTCAAAGGCACCTGGAGGGGAGCATGCGGTACCATCACAGTAAGATTTGAGAGGTAAAGCAATTCTTCGCTGATGTCTTTTCATTTTGTTTCCTCGTTGTTCTCTCCAACTACAACTATACGAGGTTTTTCTCACTGTTGTTACCTTGTTATACAGCACTGGTGTGATGTGCTTATCAGCTTTTACACATACTCTCCAAACAGTATTCAATTATGTAATTAACTTCATCCCAGGACAAGGACAACAACAAAAAAACTGGCATAGTATTCATACCGCTTGACTTATTGCACATTTTGTTGCATTACAGCCTGAATTCAAAATGGATTAGATATAAAATGTTTTACCCATCTACACACAATACCCCACAATGACAAAGTGAAATGTTTGCAAATATATTGAAAATGAAATACAGAAATATCTAATTTACATACTGTAAGTAGTCACGCCCCTTTGCTATGACAATCCAAATTGAGCTCAGGTGCATTCTGTTTCCATTGATCATCCTTGAGATGTTTCTTCAACTTGAATGTAGTCCACCTGTGGTAAATTCAATTGATTGGACATGATTTGGAAAGGCAAACACCTGTCTATATAAGGTCCCACAGTTGACAGTGCATGTCAGAGCAAACTATACCATGAAGTCCAAGGAATGGTCCATAGATCTCAGAGATAGAATTGTGATGAGGCATATATCTGGGGAAGGGTATAAAACAATTTCTAGAGTGTTGAAAGTTTCCAAGAGCACAGTGGTCTCCATCATTGGGAAAATATGTAACTACCCAGACTGCCTAGAGCTGGCTGTCTGACAAAACTGAGACATAGGATAAGAAGGGCCTTGGTGAGGGAGGTGACCAAGAACTCAATGACCACTCGGATAGAACTACAGAGTTCCTTTGCTGAGACGGGAGAACCTGCCAGAAGGACAAGTCTCTACAGCACTTTAGCAATCTGGGCTTTATGGGAGAGTGACCAGACGACAGCCTCTCCTGAGAAAAAAAGCACATGACAGCACGCCTGGAGTTTGCAAAAAGGCACGTGAAAGACAGATCATACGGAAAAAGATGCTGTGGTCTGCTGAGACAAAAATGTAACTCTTTGGCCTGAATGCAAAGTGCTATGTCTGGAGAAAACCAGGCACAGCTCATCACCCGTCTAACACCATCCCTACCGTGAAGCATTGTGGTGGCAGCATCATGCTATGGGGATGCTTTTCAGCAGCAGGAGACTGGTAAGGATAGAGGAAGCCAAATACAGCCAAATCCTTGATGAGAACCTGCTTCATAGTAAAACGACCTTAAACTGAGGGTGAAGATTTAACATTCCAACAGGACAATGACCCCAAGCATACAGCCAAAGCAACTCTGGAATGGATTCAAAACAAGAATGTGAAAGTCCTTGAGTGTCCCAGCCAAAGTCCAGACTTGAATCCCATTAAAAATCTGTGGAAAGACTTGAAGATTGCTGTTCACTGCCGATACCCCACCTAACAGAGCTTGAGAAAATCTGCAAGGAAGAATGGGAGAAAATCCCAGAATCCAGATGTGCAAAGCTGATACAGACATACCAAAGACAACTGAAAGCTGTAATCGCCACCAAAGGTATTGACAAAGTATTGACTCAGGGGTGTGAATATTTTTGTAAATGTGATATTTCAGTATTTCCTTTTCAACACATTTGCAAACATGTTTTCACTATGTCATTATGGGGTATTGTGTTTAGATGGGTGAGAGAAAATATATATATATTTAATCAATTTTGAAATCAGGCTGTAACAACAAAATGTGGAATAATTCAATGGGGTGGGAATACTTTCTGAAGGCACTGTAAGTCTACAACATGACTAGTCTTAACATGACACACCCTTAACATACACACTCACACACTCGTGGCCAGAGGTCACACACACACTCCCAGAGCAGACACACACACATTCCCCTTCCCTGTGTGGGCCAAGTGTTTTGTACCCAGGCGTGTGGTGTGGTTGAGATAGGAGCTGAGGCTGCGGCCCAGGCTGCGTGGTCGGCGCAGGGCGGAGCCGTACGACTGGAGCAGGGAGTGCATGCTGAACGAGCCTCCACCACCACTGCCTCGCACTGAACCCCGCAAACTGCCAGTGCCACCGCCCCGCACTGACATGGTCTCTGGGAGAGAGAAGGGTGGGGAGACACAGGGGAGACACACACAAAAGGGAGGAATGGGGTACGGGTGGGAGTCACGAAAGACAATGGAGGTGGAGGTGGTTGTGAGGTAGAAGGGCACAGCAGGGCATGGTATGATCGGGGACAGGGGTACAAAGCGAAGGAAAGAGGAAACAGATCATGATTGGGATGAAGACAGGACAACAAAAAGGGGGAAGGGGTGTAGAAAGAAAGAAATAAACAGAAAAATAAATTCAAGTCATGGATGAAGATGTAGTATTGGGGAAGACAGTGGAAATGTTACAGAAGTAGGCAGTAACATTTGGTAGAGAGGAACAGAGTAATGGTGGTTAAGATGAGAAGAAACAGGGAAGGAGAGGAAAGAAAAGAGCCGGTAACTTGAAATTAAAGGATCAACCAAATGAACAGGGGAAACACGTACAAATGTCCATCTTTCAGAGCATGCAATTCACTTTCCAAAAGAGGTTAATACACACTGGAAGACAAAAAATATGGGGTCAATTGACAAGGAAAACCTTCAGTATTAGTAACAGGGTTACTGAGAAGTGTCTGAGCTGCATGAACTGGTTTCATTGCATTGTACAGGCCAGATGTGGCCCATGCTTACTGCCTCTAATAATCTCTTATGGACACAGTTGATGGTAAATTATATTATGCAACAGCACTTTATTCATTACTTAACAAAGCCAAATTAATTTTCATTCTAAACAGTTTTACAATGTTTTTTTTTAATTCAAATGTTGATTGGTTTTATTGCACAAATTCTTAGTTTTTTTCCACCAGGGAGTAAAGTTGAGGAGAGTAGACTGAAGTTGTTTCATTGAAACCTCCTGAGACAGCATCAATACAGACAGTATTAGAGCACAGAGAGCCATGCTGGAAGAGACATGCATCGGATTAAAATAAGAATAGCAAGCAGGAACCAGAAGCACCGTTATCACACACACACACACACATCCCATCATCACCAGATCCTTCAGGGTGGAGCCATATAGGATTTGGAAAAGTGTAGCTGGCCTATTTTGTGTGTGAATCTGTGGGTGCGTTCGTAAATTCACTCTGGCTATCTACTCCAATTTCAGAGCACTCAACTCAGTGTGCCAGAGCGCAGAATAACTGATGAATTTACAAGCGCGCTCTAAGCACTCCAGATTGAATTTACGAACACACACTGTGAGTGATGGTAAGGTAAGACGTACCGCTTCCACTACCCTAAACCATGTATCCCCTGTAGCAGAGAAGCCATAGAAGGGTATAATGTTTGCACTGCAGAGCTTTGCACAAGAGTGACACTACTCTGTGGCATGTACAGTACTCCCACAAATGATACTGAGTCATCATTGGTTTCAGGTCACCCAGTCATGTGTGGCATGCTTGTATAAGGAGAAAGAAATGTAACCTTTTACAGCAAACCTAATTGAAATATTTATGAGTACAGTTGTAAACATTTGGAGATGACACATTATGTCTCTGGTAAGAAAACAGGTGAATCACTCAATTTGAGAGCTTTTCATCGCATCATTTTGTTTTTCATATCACCATTATGAAAATAAGGATAAAATAACTCCGCCTTCAGCATAAAGATGGTCTAAACTACATATTCTGCACATTGAACTACAAAGCTGTCTGCAGTTTCACTTATTACTTCTTTGACAATTAGGCCTTGTTGTTGTTGCAGTGTAATAATTCAGGGGTGAAGTATCCTACAGTTGTATTGTATGGGTAACTTGGCATGGGTCAGCCTATACTGGAGTCATTGTATAGGTAACTTGGTATGGGTCAGCCTATACTGGAGTCATTGTATAGGTAACTTGGTATGGTTCAGCCTATACTGGAGTCATTGTATAGGTAACTTGGTATGGTTCAGCCTATACTGGAGTCATTGTATAGGTAACTTGGTATGGTTCAGCCTATACTGGAGTCATTGTATAGGTAACTTGGTATGGTTCAGCCTATACTGGAGTCATTGTATAGGTAACTTGGTATGGTTCAGCCTATACTGGAGTCATTGTATAAGTAACTTGGTATGGTTCAGCCTATACTGGAGTCATTGTATAGGTAACTTGGTATGGTTCAGCCTATACTGGAGTCATTGTATAAGTAACTTGGTATGGGTCAGCCTATACTGGAGTCATTGTATAGGTAACTTGATATGGGTCAGCCTGTACTGGAATCATTGTGTTGTGTTGGTTTGCATCAGCCACTGTACCGGAGTCATTGTGTTGTGTTGGTTTGTATCAGCCACTGTACCGGAGTCATTGTGTTGTGTTGGTTTGTATCAGCCACTGTACTGGAGTCATTGTGTTGGTTTGTATCAGCTACTGTACCGGAGTCACTGTGACTGTGCGCTGTGTCCTGAGGGCTGATGGTCTCGCTGGTCTTGTCCCCACTGTTGCCCCCCCTCAGGGTGAGGGACAGCTGCCGCTTGATCTTCCTCATGCGGTCCATCAGAGGGGGCAGTGGGGGGCGAGATGCGGAGAGTGGGGGGTGAGACGCGGAGGGCGGGGGCCGAGACGCAGAGGGCGGAGGGGTAGCCACAGTTCAAGCTCTCTGAGGGCACAGACAGACACAATCAAACAAACACATTGTTAAAACAGTTGTTAACCTGTCCTGTAGGGGGAACTACTAACAAAGATTGACACATCATAATCATTATCCTATACAACAGTCAAAGGACGACAGGTCACTCACCCCTCAGTGGTCAAAAAAGAGAAATGTTTAGGCCTCGAGACGAGAAGAGAAGCTGCTTCATTTGGATTACAAACTGATGAGAGAACTCAGTGGTTGGATTTGACACTAATGATAGTCATTTGCTATTAAGGGAGCTCTCATCATTCAGACTTTGCCTATACTGGGCATCACACAAAGACTATATATGAATGGACAAAGCCATTGATCACGTGACACCATTCTTTCCTATGTGAAGATTCAATAGTGCATTGAAGCCATATGAAATCGGTTAAGATGACGTTTCATTGAGACATAACATGCGCAGTTTGAGCTACTCCTGGAAGTGACGTTGAGGTTAGCTCAATGCTGACCCCTCTCATTGAGTAACTCAAATTGAAGGCTGACTAGGGTACTGCAAGCTTCCATGAGCAACAAAATAATCCTTACAATTTATTGTGTGTGTGACAGAAGAAGGACATACATCTGGTGTTTTAGAAGCAATTACTGGTACCATGATTGTCTTCAAAATATTTATTCAGTACCAGTCAAAAGTTTAGACATCTACTCATTCAAGGGTTTTTCTTAATTTTTACTATTTTCTACATTGTAAATAGTGGAAACATCCAAACTATGAAATAACACATGGAATCATGTAGTAACCAAAAAAAGTGTTCAACAAATCAAAATGTTTTATATTTGAAATTCTTCACAGTAGCCACCCTTTGCCTTGATGCACACTCTTGGCATTCTCTCAACCAGCTTCACCTGGAATGCTTTTCCAACAGCCTTGAAGGAGTTCCCACATATGCTGAGCACTTGTTTGCTGCTCTTCCTTTACTCTGCGATCCCACTCATCGCAAACCATCTCAATTGGGTTGAGGTTGGGTGATTGTGGATGCCAGGTCATCTGATGCAGCACTTCATCACTCTCCTTCTGGGTAAAATAGCCCTTATACAGCTTGGAGGTGTGTTGGGTCATTGTCCTGTTGAAAATCAAATGATAGTCCCACTAAGCCCAAACCAGATGGGATGGCATATTGCTGCAGAATGCTGTGGTAGCCATGCTGATTAAGTGTGCCTTGAATTGTAAATAAATCACAGACAGTATCACCAGCAAGCTCCCCCACACCTCCTCCATGCTTCACGGTGGGAACCACGTATGCGGAGATCATCCGTTAACCTACTCTGCGTCTCACAACGACATGGCGTTTGGAACCAAAAATCTCAAATTTGGAATCATCAGACCAAAGGACAAATTTCCACCGGTCTAATGTCCATTGCTTGTGTTTCTTGGCCCAAGCAATTCTCTTCTTATTGGAGTCCTTTAGTAGTGGTTTCTTTGCAGCAATTCAACCATGAAGGCCTGATTCACAGTCTCCTCTGAACAGTTGATATTGAAATGTGTCTGTTAGCATTTATTTGGACTGCAATCTAAAGTGCAGTTAACTAACTTATCCTCTGCAGCAGAGGTAACTCTGGGTCTTCCGTTCCTGTTGCGGTCCTCATGAGAGCCAGTTTCATCATAGCGCTTGATGGTTTTTGCAACTGCACTTTCAAAGTTCTTGAAATTTTCCGGATTGACTGACTTTCCTGGCTTAAAGTAATGATGGACGGTTGTTTCTCTTAGCTTATTTGAGCTGTTGTTGCTATAATATGGACTTAGTCTTTTACCAAATAGGGCTGTCTTCTGTATACCACCCCTACCTTGTCACAACACAACTGATTGGCTCAAACGCATTAAGAAAGAAAGAAATTCCACAAATTAACTTTTAACAAGGCACACCTGTTAGTTGAAATGTATTCCAGGTGACTACCTCATGAAGCTGGTTGAGAGAATGCCAAGAGTGTGCAAAGCTGTCAGCAAGGCAAAGGGTGGCTACTTTGAAGAATCTCAAATATAAAATACATTTTGATTTGTTTAACACTTATTTGGTTACTACATGATTCCATATGTGTTATTTCATAGTTGTGATGTCTTCACTATTATTCTACAACGTAGAAAATAGTAAAAATAAAGAAAAACCCTTGAATGAGAAGGTGTGTCCAAACTTTTGACTGGTACTGTACATTTAAACAAAGATTGAAAAAATGCCAGTCTTTGTGGTCATTCACTATAATGGAGAATCCTGTTGTTTTCTGCTAACAATGCCTGCAGAACCGCAGTCGGACTTGAACTTCCGTGGCTTCAATAAGAAGGGGCAGTCGTTCTCCCCTGGCATCACAGCACGTGTATTGATTACACTCTGCATTGCAATGTAAAGCAAACCACTAGAAAACAGACATGTTCAATGACCTTGAAAACTACATCTCAACTTACCTTACAAATAGTACTGAAAAAGCAAATATTTAATACCATTGGAAAAAATAGCATTTAGTCTCTTGAGCATCTGTGAGATATTCAGGACTGGGCCGACTACTAAAGTTGTGCCAAACCTCCAGAAGCCCATGTTTTTGCCTTGTGACTAATGACTCAATTTGGCACGACGATGCCCAACAGTTTCAGCTCCAAAGCTGCTCTTTTGAAGCCTAGACACTTGGTGACCCATAAAATTGCATATTGGCCTAAAAAGGGACTTCTTCTGTATGCACTCTGAACGCTGACCATCTGAAGAGAATGGACACTTCTAGGCGATCTGGTGACAGTTGTGTTAGTGCTGTAGACTGTGGCGGCATGGGGTGAGCAGGAGGGCGGACAGGGTAATCTTATGGGGCTTAGATAGCCCTGGTGTAAGAATTTCTTTGTTTATACTAAGACCCTGAGGCATGTTGAGAATGTCCTCTCTTTTGGAATGTCATCATTATCTCAACAATCTAAAGTGGTTCTACTGTTGTTGGAAAGGCTATTGGGTATGTCACTGACTGACCATTAGCTAACCTAAATCATGTTTTTTCACAAAGGATTCACAGAGAAAACGTTTGAAATAGTTGGAATACTTTGGATGGTGAGAGTGGAGTAAGTTTTTCCTCTCCTCTGGCATCCATTGCAGGGAAATCTAGAAGTGAAATCTTAGATGAAGACACTCCAAAGAGGTATTTGATTTTAAGAGGCTATTTACTTTGTTGTTTGAAACATTAAACTTAACTTGTCTTGTGCAGTTAGGCTAAATGTAAAATAAAACAAAGTGCCTGCCTGAATAATTCTTAGAAATCATTTTAGGCAAGCCTGGCCGTAATAATAACGATAATAATAAATGGGATCTAGCGCTTTTCAAGGACCCAAAGTCGCTTTACAATTGTAAAAATAAAACAAAAAAAACGAAAACACAGCAGGAGCACAGACACTGGCCGGGTGCACTGGCATCCTCTCAGATAGGCCTAGTTGTTCCTATGTGTCTGTGTTCACATCCTTTTAAAACGGGTACATCATGAACCTTGTTGACATGCAGCAGTGTGACCATGAGAATCAGACAGGGCTGCCTGCCTGCCTATGCGAATCAGACAGGGCTGCCTGCCCGCCTGGTACTGATGGGACAGCTCAACATCAAGATGACGTTTTGAAGGCAATGCCCAGGTTGTCAACAGCAGGTGACTAGCACCCTGGAGGTTTGTGACTGCAGTTAATCAACAACATAGCAGCTAGTCGTGTATCCTTAGCTCATATGTAACCGGGGTAATGATAACAAAAACAAGCTAGAAATAGCATGCAAATTAGCTATTCATACAGTGTAGAGGGTCTCCCCAATGGCATCCAAAAAGACCCGTAAGTTTGCTGGGTTACCATCTGACAAAAACTAAACAAACTGACTGTAGGTAGCTGACCAGGATAGGAAAATACCCGGTAGAGTTACGTCCATCACATTATGTACGCACGATTCATTTTGAAGGGATATCCTAAATAAGGATTTGTGACCTAGGTTTATCTGGTTAAGCTGTTTAGCTTTATGAGGTTCCGTGGCTATAATGCAAGAATCATTCAGCTAATGTGTGCAATAGAAACCAATGGTACACGACAGAAAAGTAATCGCCGTTAACAAGTTAATGATCTAGTTAGTTAGCTATAGCTATCAAGCTAGCTTCAGTGGTTGCGCACAGCTCGGCCCTTCCTAGCTAAACTACAGCTAGCTCGCAACATGTTTCATTTCCACATGATTATGCATTGGAATGAAAGCGATTCAAAGTCTATGAATGATTAGAATGCGGTGAACACGGACATGCCATTGGACATGTTTTATTATTCAACATAGACAATGTTGAATTATTGTAATACGTGTGATTGAAGAGCTTTAAAAGTGGGAGGTACAGTAAACCGATCTTTTGACATCAACAGTGGTGGCTGCAACAAGCTATCAAGTATTTTCGTCGGTGTAGCCTACTACAGTATAACGAACGTAGCTATTGTCAAAACATATTTTTAAATCGTATTCTAGCTAACCAACCCGGTGTAAATACCGTTTTGCGCAATAAGGACAGACTGCTTTGTCGCTTACCCGAGGACGCGAGATCCCGTATGCCCTTGTAATCTTAGCAAAAATATCCCAAAGCCAGTGTGCTCTCCCAATAGTCCTCAGCCATTATTCTGATGGTTGAGATGCAGCACCGGTTCGCCCCTGTCTGACAGCATGCCCTGTTCGCATTCTGAAAAATTGTTCAAACGTTTTAGCAGCTGTTCAGTTCCAAATGCGGAGGGTAGTAGAGCAGCTGCGAATAGATTCTGGAGTCACTCACTCCAGCTGATTGGAGAGGTGGAGATCCGTTAATTACGCATTCGCTTACCAGCCCCAAGTCAGGTCGTGTGACATTCCAGTGTTTTTTATTCTTTCCGTTTTGTCTGGGTATTTTTAACTAAGTCTCTATCAAAGGAAGCGATTCAAAATGTATATAAATTCCTCATATTACCCTAATAGAATAGGAAAGGCTTACAGTGGAATGACCCAAATTCCATTCAACAAGCTAAGACTGTGGACTGTACCATTGACTTGGCCCACTCAGGGGATATTGAGTGCAGGGGCGCATTCATCTGGACACAGCGTTTTGGAACATTCAGATAGACATGTGATATATAGAAGAAACATGCTTCTCTGACTTGTAAAACAAGGACTCATGTCGGCTCTATTAATGGAATTTCTATCTGCAACGTTCGACAACGTTTGGAAACTGAATGTGGTCCCGTTAAGAACGAGCAAAAACCGTTCTTTGTGAATAGGGGATTGACGTAAATGTTTACATCTGCTGAACTTCTATGTGTTGACCTGTAAAAACGCTAAAAGACGCAGGAAATAGAGTTTCAAATGAGCGTTAAACCTCTGAAGACCTTTGACATTGTAGTTAAAGGTAGGTATAGATATATATAGCAGATACAACTGCATTGGATTGTAGCATGCACAATTTCAATGTTGCAAACAAACAAACATTGGAGATAACTGATCAATTCATTATAATGATCTCAATATGGAAGAACATGGGTGATTGATTGCAAAAATTACCAGTCAGTGCTATCCGGGATCCTTGGCGTGCCTGCCCTAAACACTAACCTTAACCCCTACCCTAACCATTACCCTTACCTAACCTTAACCCTTAACGTAACCATTTTAAATGTCAAATTCAATTGTATTTGTCACAAGAGCCGAATACAACAGGTGAAGACCTTACCATGAAATTCTTACTTACGAGCCCATAACTAACAATGCAGAGTTTTAAAAAAGTTAGTAAGAAACATTTGCTAAATAAACTAAAGGAAAAACAGTAACACAATGAGCACCCGAGTGGCGCAGCGGTCTAAGGCACTGCATCTCAGTTTTTTTAATTTTTTTATTTGACCTTTATTTAACCAGGTAGGCAAGTTGAGAACAAGTTCTCATTTACAACTGCGACCTGGCCAGGATAAAGCAAAGCAGTTCGACACATACAACAACACAGAGTTACACATGGAGTAAAGCAAACATACAGTCAATAATACAGTAGAAAAACAAATCTATATACAAAGAGTGCAAATGAGGTAAGAGGTGTCACTACAGTCCCTGGTTCGAATCCAGGCTGTATTGTATACAGCTGTGATTGGGAGTCCCATATGGTGGCGCACAATTGGCCAGAGTCAATATGCAGGGGTATGGGTTAGTCAAGATAATTGCGGTTATATGTACATGGCGGTATGGGTAAAGTGACTTGGCATAGATAATAAACAGAGATTAGCAGCAGGGTGTGTCTGTTGGAGTATGTGTGTGGTTAGAGTCCAGTGAGTATACATTGAGTCAGTGCAAAAAAGTATTATATTAAAATAAGGGGTTCAATGCAAATAGTCTGGGTAGCCATTTGATTAACTGTTCAGCAGTCTTATGGCTTGGGGGTAGAAGCTGTTAAGGAGCCTTTTGGTCCCAGACTTGGCGCTCCGGTACCGCTTGCCGTGCGGTAACAGAGAGAACAGTCAATGACTTCGGTGGCTGGAGTCTTTGACAATTTTTAGGGCCTTCCTCTGGCACCGCCTGGTATAGAGGTCCTGGATGGCCATACGCACTACCCTCTATATCGCCTTGCGGTTAGATGCAGAGCAGTTGCCATACCAAGCGGTGATGCAACTAGTCAGGATGCTCTCGCTGGTGCAGGCTTAGAACCTTTTGAGGACCTGAGGTCCAATGCTAAATCTTTTCAGCCTCCAGAGGGGGAATAGCCGTTGTCGTGCTCTCTTCACAACTGTATTGGTGTGTTTGGACCATGATAGGTTCTTAGTGATGTGGACACAAGGGAACTTGAAGTCCTCGACCCGCTCCACTACAGCCCTGTCGATCTGAATGGGGGCGTGCTCGGCCCTCCTTTTCCTGTAGTCCACGATCAGCTCCATGGTCCTGTTCACGTTGAGGGAGAGGTTGTCCTGGCACCACACTGCCAGGTCTCTGACCTCAGTGATCAGGCCTACCATCGTCGTGTCATCGGCAAACTTAATGATGGGGTTGTGTTGTTGCTTACCCTCAGCACCTGGGGGCGGCCCATCAGGAAGTACAGGATCCAGTTTTAGAAGGAGGTGTTCAGTCCCAGGGTCTTTAGCTTAGTGATGAGCTTGGAGTGCACTGGTGTGTTGTAGTCAATGAACAGCATTCTCACGTAGGTGTTCCTTTTGTCCAGGTGGGAAAGGGCAGTGTGAAGCACAATAGAGATTGCTTCATCTGTAGATCTGTTGGGGCGGTATGCAAATTGGAGTGGGTCCATGGTGTCTGGGATGAGGGTGTTGATGTGAGCCATGACCAGCCTTTCAAAGCATTTCATGGCTACAGATGTGAGTGCTACAGGGCAATAGTTATTTAGACAGGTTCCCTTGGCATTCTTGGGTACACAGACTATGGTGGTCTGCTTTAAACATGTAGGTATTACAGACTGGGTCAGGGAGAGGTTGAAAATGTCAGTGAAGAAACTTACCAGCTGGTCAGCTCATGCGCTGAATACGCATCCTGGTAATCCGTCTGGCCCTGCAGCCTTGTGAATGTTAACCTGTTTAAAGGTCTTACTCACATCGGCTACGGATGGCGTGATCACACAGTTGTCCGGAACATCTGTTGCACATATGCATGGTTCAGTGTTTCTTGCCTCGAAGCGAGCACAGAAAGCATTTAGCTGGTCTGGTAGGCTCGCGTCACTGGGCAGCTCATGGCTGGGTTTCCCTTTGTAATCCGTTATAGTTTGCAAGCCCTGCCACATCCGACGAGCGTCAGAGCTGGTGTAGTAGGATTCGATCTTAGTCCTATATTGATGCTTTGCCTGTTTGATGGTTCGTTGGAGGGCGTAGCAGGATTTCTTATAAGCGTTTGGATTAGTGTCCCACTCCTTGATAGTGGCAGCTCTAACCTTTAGCTCAGTGCGGATGTTGCCTGTAATCCATGGCTTCTGGTTGGAATATGTACGTATGGTCACTGTGGGGACGAAGTCGTCGATATACGTATTAATGAAGCCAGTGATTGATGTGGTATACTTCTCAATGCTGTCAGATGAATCCCGGACCATATTCCAGTCTTTGCTAGCGAAACATTCCTGTAGCTTAGCATCCGCTTCATTGGACCACTTCCGTATTGAGCATGTCACTGGTACTTCCTGTTTTAGTTTTTGCTTGTAAGCAGGAATTAGAAGGATAGAGTTATGGTCAGATTTGCCAGTTGGAGGGCAAGGGAGAGGTTTATACGCTTCACTGTGTGTGGAGTAAAGGTGATCTAGAGTTTTTCCCCTCCAGTTGCACATGTGACATGCTGGTAGAAATGAGGTAAAACGGAGAACAGATTTCTTGCATTTAAGTCCCCGGCCACTAGATTAGCATTTTCATTTTTTCTTATGGCCTCATAATTTCAACTTCAATGGGGTAGGTATGTCCCAACGATCCCAGATAGCACAGACCAAAAATTCCCTGGGCCAGTTTCAAACGAGTTAGTACAGAAAATAAACTCCTGACTGTACTCATTCAATCTGAAATAACCTATGACTTGAAAACAGACCTAAAAGTTAGCTCAATAACCATGATGACATCCAGTCAGTCACTCCTGTGTTGTTGTCCAGGCAGAGACATCCCTGCAGCACTTCTCTCTAAACATGCCACAGAGACTTGACAGAAAACCATAAACGTGGAAAAACCTTGACCCTGGAAGACTAGGGCTAACATACCAACCATGACTGTTGAGCTCAGCAGCCCAGTATTACTTATAATACTGGCAAGTTCTGTACACTGCAATGGGCTGTAGTTATATAGAGCACATAGCTTTATGGTTTATGTTTATTTTTTGTTGTTGCTGAGAACTCATTCCAACTGATATATTCAATGGACTGAACAACAGCAAAATACAGTGCTATAGATGGTTTATTAATCTGAATAATGGAAAACACTGGGACCGAGTAGCTAAGTAAACATGCAAATGTAAACCTGGAGTGCAGTATCGTAGGATGATACATCCATTGGCCACAAGAAGTCACTGTTTAGTCTGGTCTAGGCTCAGAAAAAAATATCAATAGCCTTTGTGTGTGTGTGTGTGTGTGTGTGTGTGTGTGTGTGTGTGTGTGTGTGTGTGTGTGTGTGTGTGTGTGTGTGTGTGTGTGTGTGTGTGTGTGTGTGTGTGTGTGTGTGCGCATATCAAAATCACACAAGCATTATGCTACCTCTCTTCCTACCGATATGTGTAATGCGGCAGCTTTATGAAATACACACTGGAAAAACCTGGATTTATCTCTCTATGCTGCAGATAATGACGTTACAGTATTATTATTTATTACAGGTGGAATTGCACTACAATGCAGCATATTAGTTAAATAGAGATTATTATCAAAAGTGTAGCATGTGTTGTGCTATCATGTTTTAGAGGCAATGTCACATAAAAGCAGAGTGTGTTTTTCCAGTGTGTGGGGATGCGCTAGCTGGGAGGGAGCATCTGTGTTCAAGTGTGACGGAGATTGCATATGGCAGGTACAGAGAGAGAATGATGCTGTGCCTCTCCACCCTCTGGCCCTCCTGGTACAGGCCCATAAGGTCAGGCAGGGTATGGTGGTCTGCAAAACAGCATCCAGGGACACTTACATGTAACTGCCATTCCCACTGCCCAACTGCCATTATTGATTCTATTTTAACCATGTTTTTCATTTCTTCTCATTTTGTTGTAATAATGAAGTGTTATTCAAGCTCTTTCCTTTCAGGCATATCCTGAATGTGACAAAATTCAGTCCATACAGGGTGTAGTTCTCTTGCTGCTCTCTCTTGATATATTTTACAGAATGTGTGAGTTACTGTAGTAAGGGGAGGGTGGAGAGGGGGAGGGGCAGAAAGAGAGAGAGGATAGGAAGAGAGAGACAGGAGCATGGCAAGAGGAAGAAAGAGAGAGATAGGAAGAGAGAGACAGGAGCATGGCAAGAGGAAGAAAGAGAGAGATAGGATTATTGCATGATTGGCTAAAGAGGGATTTAAAACTCTGCCCAGTTGGCTGTTGATTAGCTTTTCTCTCTTTGTGTGGGTGTGTTTTGGGGCTTATGCTATGTCACCGTGTGTGTGCAACTGAGCCAAGCTCTGCAGTTTGACCTAAAGCTGCACATTCCTTTCAGCTCACGTCAAAGCTGCCTGGGAGAGTAATAGCGAGAGAGTACAGCGCGAGGGGAAGAGAGAAAGATAGAGGAGCGTGCCCCGTAGTGTGGTGAGGGACTTAAAGGGGAAATAGGCAACAAAGGATAAGAGGTTGTGGAGAAGCAGCTCTGAGCGTGGAGACATCAGCAGGAAGTAAGATATGGCTCTATTGGAAATTATGTTTCAGAATTATGTTCAACAGTTTGTCTGTCCTTTCTTTGTTGTGTTAAATTCCATGAAAAGCCATGGTGAGATTGCTTTCTGTGTGTGTGCTGCTGTTTAGGAAATGTGAAAAATGTTAACTTGAACCCCCCAATAACAGTGTTGTTTGTGGTGCTTTGCCATGACCTGAAATAAGAGGGCTTACTGACATCTGAGAACATGTATAATATGTTAGTTTAGAATGACTTCAATTCATATGTATATAATACATATAGATATATTTGATATTGCATGAAATATATATTTTTCTTGGTAATTTGCAGAGCTAAATGGAATGAAGCTTGAACATGACTTCAACCTCCCCCAAAGAGATTAGGATAAAATCATCACATGCTTTATTATCCGTGTGTAAACTAATATTGTCTCAGCTGACAGATTCCTCATCGCCTGTCTGTTACTGCTTTTGCTATTGCTGCTATCTCATCTACCTGCTCAGTTCAACGTCTATTTTCAATTCATATTTGTTTGAGTTGTGAACTAATGTGAGTTCAAGGTAAAATCAACAACAAATGTCCCCATGTCATTGGATTTAGGTTAAAAGTTGGGTACAAAAAAAAGAAATGTCCTTATGTTGATAGATTTCTTTGTTGTTGAAATTACATGAAAACAACATTGATTCAACCCTTTTTTCCCCAGTGGGTGATAGCGTCTTTAATTCACCGTGTGAACATTTCTCAGGCACCTCTATTGTTCTTTTGAAGTTGTGGGCTCTTTAGTCCTCAACAACAACTGAAAGGAGACTCCGGTCCAAAGTGTATTGCTGCCTACTAATTAGGGAGGGTTGTAGGGACTAAATTGTCAACATGTTGTGTTGTTGTTCTATATTGGCCAAACCCTGATATTGTAATAGGAGCACAATTTGATTTCCTTACTAGTTCTATTTACATCTGTTCAATTTTGGAGTAATAAGACAAATGATTGCAACACCAATAACACCTTGTAGGTAAATTAGGATTTTCTGAAACGAATGCCACAAATGCTCAAATCTAAGGTCATCAATCCTTTAAAAATAATTTACTAAAGTGATATGATTAATAATTTTACTCACAATGTTATTTCCCTTCATTTAAATTGACTAACACCAAGAGACACTAGACTCACAAAATTATCAATGGAATCCTCACATTTATGACATACTAAAAGGGTCGGATAGCTAACAGTTTGCCACTGGAGAGAATGCTCAAGGTCCTTACATATTTTTGTATTCAGTGATTTTCGAGGTGGTAACACCAATGACATAAAACTGAGGGACACATCATACTAGTAAAAAAGTATTTTAATAGCCTTTGTTTTTATTGATCTATACAATATATTAAATATGTTTGCTCACTGTCTAGCATTCAAAATAGTAATATATATATATATATATATATAAATCCCCAAAACATGTCACTACACCTTTTCACATCACCAGTGGGACAAGCCAACCTGCTATCCCCCAGTAGTTTCTACAATGCATACAAATAGATGTGTTGCAGTATAAAGGACTTACATATGTTTTAAATAACAGTTAAATAAAATGGAGAATGTATTATTTGTAATGTTTTTGTCATTTTAAAGTGTTTTTACATGGTGTCAAAGTCAAGGGACAGCATTTACCACCCCAATTCAAGAATTACCCTATTGTGACTTTACTGTGACACAGTTCTTAACCCTGGGCTTTAAGCCAGTTTTCACGCAATACTTGCAGAAACAGCACATCTAGAGATATTTGAGATTCTTCAAATAGCCACCCTTTGCCTTGATGACAGGTTTGTACACACTTGGAATTCTCTCAACCAGCTTCACCTGGAATGCTTTTCCGACATTCTTGAAGGAGTTCCCACTTATGCTGAGCACTTGTTGGCTGCTTTTCCTTCACTCTGCGGTCCTACTCATCCCAAACCATCTAAATTTGGTTGAGGTCAGGGGATTGTGGAGGCCAGGTCATCTGATGCAGCACTTCATCACTCTCCTTCTGGGTAAAATAGCCCTTACACCGCCTGGGGGTGTGTTGGGTCATTGTCCTGTTGAAAAACAAATGATGGTCCCACTAAGCCCAAACCAGATGGGATGGCGTATCGCTGCAGAATGCTGTGGTAGCCATGCTGGTTAAGGTTACCTTGTATTCTAAATAAATCACAGACAGTGTCACCAGCAAAGCACCCCCACACCATAACACCTCCTCTTACATGCTTTACAGTGGGAAATACACATGCGGAGATAATCCGTTCACCCACACCGCGTCTCACAAAGACACAGTGGTTGGAACCAAAAATCTCCAATTTGGAATCCAGACCAAAGGACAAATTTCCACCGGTTTAATGTCCATTGCTTGTGTTTCTTGGCCCAAGCAAGTCTCTTCTTCTTATTGGTGTCCTTTAGTAGTGGTTTCTTTGCAGCAATTCCACCATGAAGGCCTGATTCACACAGTCTTCTCTGAACAGTTGATGTTGAATGTGTCTGTTACTTAAACTCTGTGAAGCATTTACTTGGGCTGCAATTTCTGAGGCTGGTAACTCTAATGAACTTATCCTCTGCAGCAGAGGTAACTCTGGGTCTTCCATTCCAGTAGCAGTCCTCATGATAGCCAGTTTCATCATAGCGCTTGATGGTTTTTGCGACTGCACTTGAAGAAACTTTCAAAGTTCTTTACATTTTCCAGGTTGACTGACCTTCATGTCTTAAAGTAATGATGGACTGTCGTTTCTCTTTGCTTATTTGAGCTGTTCTTGCCATAATATGGACTTGGTCTTTTACCAAATAGGGCTATCTTCTGGGAAAGAAGGGAAAGAAGGGAAAGAAATTCCACAAATTATAATTTAAGAAGGCACACCTGTTAATTAAAATTTATTCCAGGTGACTACCTCATGAAGCTGGTTGAGAGAAAGCCAAGAGTGTGCAAAGCTGTCATCAAGGCAAAGGGTGGCTATTTTAAATATATTTTGATTTGTTTAACACTTATTTGGTTACTATATGATTCCATGTGTTATTTCATAGTTTTGATGTCTTCACTATGATTCTACATTGTAGAAAATAATAAAAATAAAGAAAAACCCTTGAATGAGTACGTATTCTAAAACTTTTGACCGGTAGTGTATGTAATGTAAAGAGTTTAATTTTACACTGGGAAATATCCAAATAAGGTTGAATAAATTCTCAAGTTGAATTGTATGTTCACTCAATCTAAAATTTGAAGTTGAGTGAACATTTCAACTTGAGAATGTATGTTGGTTCAGCTATATTCTCAAATGTTGAGTAAACTCACAATCCTATTGCAGCTAGTTGAATCAACATATTATTATAGTGTTGTCACTACAGAGGCCAGCTGAGGACAAACATAGGGAAACAGTACCCGAGTGTGCTCTCCTATAACAGTGTGTCTGGTCTTTTCCTCCCCAGCATGTTGCTGTCTTTCCTGGCTTTGTGTTGTGGCGGAGCAGCTGTTCTGTATGTCCTGTACTCCTGGCTGATCCCTGCAGCTGTGCAGTACAATGCATGGTGGGCCCTGCTCTGGCACGACGCCATTGTAGAGAGGGCACTTAATATCCTCACCCGATCCACCCGACCCCAGGTGACCCCAGACCTTTCACCCTTCTGAACTCATGTTTACTCAGTAACATTCACTCGTTTGTTAATGCAGAAAAGTGATAGAAGATGAAGATATCATAGCTTCTTATTTTTTAAATCTTTCCCCTGTATTAATATCAGAAGTTTATTCTGGTCTGATTCTTTGTTTCTTCTCACTCAAACCCTCATTCTCCCTCTGATGCCCAGCGTCTTCTGAAAGCAGTTCAGAAGAAGGCAATCAAAGGAGACCCTCAGAGTGTCATCTCTACTATCGATTACTTCTGCAGGCATTCTGAATGGGCCATGAATGTGGGAGATGAGAAAGGTATTGTACACCTTGTACTGCTTGTGTTCTGCTTTCACATGCATTTCTTGGTTGCCTCCTCTCTGTGTGTTCTTACACACTCTCTTGAATGTTGACCTATGGATTCTTCCCTCCCTCTACAAGTCTATCTTGTTTCGTGAGAGAATAGCCTTAAGACTTATCACAGCTCAGTCATGAATGTACTGTTTCTCTGGGTCAATAAGACATCTGCATGACTGCACATGCATAGAGGGGTACATGACAAACACACACGTGCCAGAAGCACACACCACAAGCACAGTCAGTCAAATAACCGGTTACTTTTGAATATATACTGGTATGTGGTAATATGCCCTATGTTACCTAGGAAACGACACAAAGAACTGTGTAGTTATTTTAGGCACATTATTGTCCTGTCTGTGTATTTAGGGGCCATCTTGGACTCTGTGGTGTGCGAGGTTAGCCCATCCACTGCCCTGGAGCTGGGTACGTACTGTGGTTATTCCGCTGTTCGTATTGCCCGTCTGCTGCCCCCTGGCACCAAGCTCATTACCCTGGAGTTCAACCCAGACTATGCCGCTGTGGCTCGTCAGATCATTGAGTATTCTGGGCTCCAGGACAAGGTGAGGGTGCTAAGGGCTGAATTCAATAGAACACACATTGTGGTCTTTATGTATGCTTAAACATTGCTCTGGTGTGTTGACTGAATTCCAAACAGGTATACAGTAGATAGAGTCAATAATATTTATGTTATTAAAACTCCCATGATGTTTTGGCAGATTTGTCTGGTGGAAGGAGCCTCAGGAGATCTAATCCCCAAGATGCAGGAGCTATTTGGGATTAAAACGTTTGATTTTGTCTTCTTGGACCACTGGAAAGACCGCTACCTGCCTGATATCAAACTTATGGAGGTAACAAACAGCTGTATATGTCTGCAATTACCCTGTACATGTACTGTATTACTTTTCATGAAAATGAAAACAGCCAATTCTTCCCTTGTTCCTTTGTGTCTTCCCTCAGGAGTGTGAGCTGCTGAGGAAAGGATCCATACTGCTAGCAGACAATGTAATCTGTCCTGGAACTCCTGACTACTTGGAGTATGTCAGAAACAGCCCCCGGTACGAGAGCAAATATTTCAAATCCCACCTGGAGTACACTAAAGTGGAGGATGGCCTGGAGAAATCTGTGTTCTTGGGATAAAGACGTAACAGGCCTTGGTTCACATTCAAAAACACCTACCGCACCTATGTTTATCCAGTATCTTTGTTTACTTACCTACTGCCCATGTACACACTAAGGAGTGGCACTGTGAAAACAAAACATCTATCTGAAAGGGTCTGTGCAATTGGGATCCTTGGGACGTCCCTGCTCCATTGAAGTTGACATTTAAAATGGTTATGGTTAAGGTAAGTGTTAAGGTTAAGGTTGGGTAAGGGTTATGGTAAGTGTTAAGGTTGGGTAAGGGTTATGGTTAAGGTAAGTGTTAAGGTTAAGGTTGGGTAAGGGTTATGGTAAGTGTTAAGGTTGGGTAAGGGTTATGGTTAAGGTAAGTGTTAAGGTTAAGGTTGGGTAAGGGTTATGGTTATGGTTAAGGTAAGTGTTACGTTTTAGGGTAGGGACATCCCAAGGATTCCGGATAGCACTGACCTATCTGTAAGGAAGGCCTACATGCTACTTTTAGAGGACCCAGCACCATTTTGACACTACTACGTAAATACTGCAATGTGGGTTTAATTGAATTGAGCTCTCTGTATCCTTCCGTCTGCTATAGTGGAGCACAAAAGGAAGGGCGTGTGTATTGTCCCTTTTCACAAAGCCTTTATTTGATGGTTTAAAATTACTTAGTGTTGTGTAACAGGAGTCAAACCAAGATGAATAAAATGAGGAAGTCATCTTATTACCATATTTCTGATGTGATTACAGTAAATGCAGTGCTTTACATTATATTCTTTATGCTTCACATTTTGTACAATTGTTGTATATTACATGTTAGTCATTTAGCAGACACTTATACAGAACAACTTACAGAAGCAATTAGGGTTAAGTGCCTTGCTCAAGGGCACATCGGTCGATTTTTCACCAAGTTGGTTCGGGGATTCAAACCAGCAACCGTTCGGTTACTGGCCCAACGCTCTTTACCGCTAGACTACCTGCTGCCCTATAATTTCATTTATCAATTGTAAACCTTGCTTGCCAGGCATCAATTGTTTCATACTTCCAAGATTTGCTGAACATTCATATTTTTAATGAAGGATTTTACTCAGATTATTTTGAACCTATCTTTGTAATGAAGGGTTTGGAGTTGTGATGGTAATGAAGATATTGAGAACAAAGGACAAATGCTTAAATCCAATTAATGTCTTTATTAACATGGCAAAGGATGGGTCGTGCTCAGACGAATACCTTGCCAAACCTACATTTTACATCTCTAACTTGAACAACATGTACATCCTCCTTGATCATTACAGAAACATCAGGTCAGTTACAGTGCCTTCAAAAGGTATTCATGCCGCTTGACTTATTCCACATGTTGTGTTACAGCATGAATTCAAAATCAATACAATGTATTGTTTTTCTCACCCATCTACACACAAAACTCCATAATAACAAAGTGAAAACATGTTTTTAGGAATGTTTGCAAATGAATTGAAATTGAAATACAGAAATATCTAATTTACATAAGTATTCACACCCCTGAGTCAATACTTTGTAGAAGCACCTTTGGCAGTGATTACAGCTGTGAGTCTTTCTGGGTACGTCTCTAAGAGCTTTCCACACCTGGGTTGTGCAACATTTTCCTAGTATTCTTTTCAGAATTCTTCAAGCGCTGCCAAATTGGTCATTAATCATTGATAGACAACTATTTTCAAGTCTTGCCAGAGATTTTCACGTAGATTTAAGTGAAAACTGTAACTCGGCCATTCAGGAACATTTACTGTCTTCTTGGTAAGCAACTCCAGTGTAGACCTGGTCTTGTGTTTTAGGTTATTGTCCTGCTGGAAGGTGAATTAATCTCCCAGTGTTTGGTGGAAAGCAGACTGAACCAGGTTTTTCTCTAGTGTAAAAACTGATCTGAGTTGTGGTGGTAAAAGGACTGTATCTTGCTGTAACTATTGGTTTGAGTTAGGGCGTGGTGCGGTGCCCATTACAGATTGTGGTTTATTATTTCAGTTAAATTGTTGAAGATAATGATGACAGATGATAACATGGTTGAGGATGTAAGGATGGGATGGTTACTTGGTCATAAACATTCAAATACACAAAGGAAAGGGTTACAAGAGAAAAGGTGTCTTGTAGCAAACCACTTACAAACAGAAATGGTAAGATCTGCCACACTGATTAGTGGTGTGGGTATTTAAAGGTTGTGCAGGAGCTGGAGTCCCGCCTCTGCTGGAGGGGGATTGGACAGGGGATGGTGGTTGGTGATAGGGTGAGGGGACTGTCGGTCAGGGTAGGGGCAATTAGACCATATCTAGAATTTTGCCTGTTCCATTCCATGTCTTTTTTATCCTGAAAAACTCACCGGTCCTTAATGATTACAAGCATACCCATAACATGATGGAGCCACCACTATGTTGAGAATATGTAGAGTGGTACTCAGTAATGTGTTGTATTTTCCCCAAATCAAAGACTTAGTGCCTTGTCTCTTTTATTCTGTACTGGCTTCCTTCTTTTCTACAATGTTGATCCATCCTCAGTTTTCTCCTATCACAGCCAGTAAATTCTGTAACTGTTTTAAAGTCACCATTGGACTCTTGGTGAAATCCCTGAGTGGTTTCATTCCTCTCCGGCAACTGAGTTAGGTACAACTTTGTAGTTACTGGGTGTATTGATACACCATCCAAAGTTTAATTAATAACTTCACCATGCTCAAAGGGATATTCTATATCTGCTTTTTTTTATTTTTACCCATCTACCAATAGGTGCCCTTTGCAAGGCATTGGAAAACCTCCCTGGTCTTTGTGGTTGAATCTGTGTTTGAAATTCACTGCTCGACTGAGGCACCTTACAGATAATTGTATGTGTGAGGTACAGAAATGAGGTAGTCCTTCAGAAATCATGGTAAACACTATTATTGCACACAAAGTGAGTCCATGAAACTTATGTGACATGCTAAGCAAATTTGTACTCATTAACTTATTTAGGCTTACCATAACAAAGGGGTTGAATACTTATTGACGCAAGACATTTTCAGCTTTTCATTTTTAATAGATTTGTAAAAGATTCTAAAATCATCATTCCACTTTGACATTATGGGGTATTGTGTATAGGCCAGTGACAAAACAATCTACATTTAATCGATTTTAAATTAAGGCTGTAAAATGTGGAACAAGTCATGGGTTGTGAATACTTTCTGAGGGCACTGTACATATTCACTTTGGTCACCATAGCTTGAAGGTAATGTATGCATTGGTAAGTCTTATCTTCTTTGTGTTCCATGAGCAGTAAAAAGAGGCCCACTGCAAGATCGAATCCCCGAGCTGACAAGGTGAAAATTGGTCTTTCTGTCCCCGAACAAGGCAGTTAACCCAATGTTCCTAGGCCGTCATTGAAAATAAGAATTTGTTCTTAACTGACTTGCCTAGTTAAATAAAGGTAAAAAAATAAATAGCCCACATTAACATACTGTATGTAGCCTAAGAAACAAGGTTCATGAAATCGATAACTTGCTAGTAACAGATAACTTTCAAACGTTCAAAAATACTCTGAACTCACTTAGATAATACAGTGGTAGCAACATCATCCACATGTATTGATCACATCTTTACTAATGACCTGCGACTGGCTCTGAGTAAAGCCTGTGTATCTATGTATGCTTTTTAAATATTTTTTATTGAACCTTTATTTAACTAGGCAAGTCAGTTAAGAACACATTCTTATTTACAATGACGGCCTACACCGGCCAAACCCGGACGACGCTGGGCCAATTGTGCGCCGCCCTATGGGACTCTCAATCACAGCCGATTGTGATACAGCCTGGATGCTGGATGCTGATGACTCAACACTATACATGTCAGCTACTACAGCGAGTGAAATCACTGCAACACTTAACAAAGAGCTGCAATCAGTTTCAGAAAGGGTGGTAAGAAATAATAGTCCTAAATATTTCTAAAACTAAAAGAATTGTATTTAGGACAAAGCATTCACTAAACCTCATCTAAATCGTGTAATGAATAATATGGAAATTGTTGAATTCACCAAGCTGTCTGTTTAAACTACTAGCACACAGCCATGCATACCCCACAAGACCACCAGAGGTCTCTTCACAGTCCCCAAGTCCAGAACAGACTATGGGAGGCACACAGTACTACATAGAGCCATGACTACATGGAACTATATTCCACATCAAGTAACTCATGCAACAGATAAAAAAAAAAAAAGCCGCCATTAAAAAAAAAGCCCGACTACGGTTTGCAACTGCACATGGGGACAAAGATGGTACTTTTTGGAGAAATGTCCTCTGGTCTGATGAAACAAAAATAGAACTGTTTGGCCATAATGACCATCGTTATGTTTGGAGGAAAAAGGGGGAGGCATGCAAGCCGAAGAACACCATCCCAACCGTGAAGCACAGGGGTGGCAGCATCGTGTTGTGGGGGTGCATACCCCAATATACTTCCAAAGTTGGCTTAAGGACAACAAAGTCAAGGTATTGGAGTGGCCATCACAAAGCCCTGACCTCAATCCTATAGAAAATCTGTGGTCAGAACTGAAAAAGTGTGTGCGAGCAAGGAGGCCTACAAACCTGACTCAGTTACACCAGCTCTGTCAGGAGGAATGGGCCAAAATTCACCCAACTTATTGTGGGAAGCTTGTGGAAGGCTACCTAAAACATTTGACCCAAGTTAAACAATTTAAAGGCAATGCTACCAAATACTAGTGTGTATGTAAACTTCTGACCTACTGGGAATGTGATGAAATAAATAAAAGCTGGAATAAATCATTCTCTCTACTATTATTCTGACATTTCACATTCTTAAAATAAAGTGGTGATCCTGATTACTAGGATTAAATGTCAGGAATTGTGACAAACTGAGTTTAAATGTATTTGGCTAAGGTGTATGTAAACTTCAGACTTTAACTGTATATACTGAACAAAAATATAAACGCAACATGTAAAGTGTTGGTCCCATGTTTCGTGAGCTGACATAAAAGATCCCAGAAATGTTTATAATGAATTCATTTAAATTGAGTGATTTCCTTATATGAACTGTAACTCAGTAAAATCATTGAAATTGTTGCATGTTGCATTGATATTTTTGTTCATTATAGTAAAACATAAAATCAGTAATGAGTGATTTTGATCCTGACTTGGTCTTATTTCTGTCGTTGACCAAATTATCTGTTCTTGTTAATATTACCAGGAGTCTGAAAGTATTTAAATACATATCGTATACTGAATAAAACCATAAAATGCAACATGCAACAATTCCAAAGATTTTACTGAGTTACAGTTCATATAAGGAAATAAGCCATATGAAATAAATTCATTAGGCCCTAAATAAATGTATGAATTTCATATGACTGGGCAGGGGTGTAGCCATGGGTGGGCATAGGCCCACCCAATAGGGAGCCAGGCCCAGTCAAACAACATTGGAGTTAGCTTATGGTAGAGAAATGAACATTCAATTATCTGGCAACATCTGTGGTGGACATTCCTGCAGTCTGCATGCCATTTGCACACTCCCTCAAAACTTGAGACATCTGTGGCGTTGTGTTACAAAGCTGCATATTTTAAAGTGTCCTTTTATTGTCTCCAGCACAAGGTGTACCTGTGTAATGATCATGCTGTTTAATCAGCTTCTTGGTATGTCACACCTGTCAGGTGGATGGATTATCTTGGCAAAGGAGAAATGCACACTAATAGGGATGTAAACAAATTTATGCACAAAATTAGAGAGAAAAAACATTTTGTGCGTATGGAAAATCTCAGATGTTTTATTTCAGCTCATGAAACATGGCACCAACACTTTACATGTTGCGTTAATATTTTTGTTCAGCATATATCATCAATGTATGGTTTGTGTTTATCTTTACAATAATTAAATGAAATAAGTAGAGGTATTTCCATTTAATGTTTCCAAATAGCACATACAGTATGAGCAGGTGTTTTCCATGGTGCTGAACATATTGTTACTGCATCATAGCTTATAGTTTGCATGTATTAAACCAAAAAGACAATCTGTCCAAGTCTCTACTACATTTATAATCATTAATTATACCGATGGAGAAAACCCTATTTTTCCCTCGAGTCTGTGTGTCTGGACAGAGCCCATCCTCTCAGTGTCACTCACAACACCAGCAAGTGTCAGGGGCAACAGGTTGCTCTAATTGTGATACTGAAAGAGACCAGTCCTGGGATACTGTGTTTTACCAGAACTGACGGGTTAAGTTCAGTCCTTGGCTTTGCTGCTGTTGAAGATCTTGGCCAGCAGAGAGACGTTTGACTGGGACTTCTGTTGTATGTCCCTGGCCTTGTCCTGGGCCTTCAGCAGGTTCTTCTTGGACATGGTCTGTTTACGCAGGCGACTCATCTGGATCTCATCCTCTGTACGTCGCTGGGTGAAGTCCCAAGACTTCTCCTCTATCTTCTCGCCCTTCCTCTCCCTCTTCTTCCTCAGTTTGTCCATGTTCTGACTCTTCTCCACATTAGCCAGGTAGAAGTTGGTCTCTCGTTTGGCCTGAGAGATCTCAGTTCTGAGGCGCTGCTGGAGCACAGTCATCTCATAGGCCAGTCGCTCACTCAGGTGACACCACTGGAACCTGTGGAGGTACTGAACAATAAAATTGACAATTAAGTCAGAATAATTATTTAGACAGTAAAAATGTCAACTAAATGAAATGTTGGTATTAGGTTTCTTTTAATAAGGGATGTGAGGCATGTGGGTTATGACAGTGCTTTAAACTTCCAAAGTTAAATGTAGTTACACTAATGTCCACACAGAGATCATTGAAGAGAAAATGGAGATACCTTGATGTTCCAGAGGTCACTGACAAAGCGGCTCCTTTTCCGGGCACCCATCGGTGTGTTGTGGAGGCTAGCTGCCACTCTCTTGGCCACTCTCTTGTCCCTGAACTCCACCCAGCCCTCAGTGAAACTGCATGCCTTGGTGCCTGCTTTCTTCTTCTTCCTCTTCACAGACCGGTCTGAGGACAAACAGGTATCATTGTAATGATGATTGAGACAAAACACTGAAATCCTGTCAGACAGTGTCAGGGTTGATTTTAACATGCAGAGTGCGTGCAGTCTTACCTTCAGGCTGTAGGAATATCCTTCCAATCTCTCCATACAGACTCAGCATGTTACGCATATTCTTGGGTCTCAGTCTTGGTGGTATATGACCTAAATACACTATTCCAGGCAGACACGTCTTGCCTACTGACACCTTTTTCTCTTTGGGATCACCTTCAGCCTGTTCTTTAAGTTCCTCATCATTTAGTTCTTCGTCGTCATTATCTGTGTTGTCGTCATCCTTATCTGCTTCAATCTTGGGAACTTCTCCAGATTCTTCATCATCATCAGCCATATCCTCATTCACTTTATTCTCCTCGATGTCCATCCTCTCCACCTCACGTATCCAGACAGATCAGATGGCCTAGATTTATGTTGAAATGTATTCAGGACAATTGTATTATCACGTGGTCCTTTTTGCAACAACATAGCAGCTAGCTAGCCATTAGCCTGACGCTTGGTGATCCAAACATAGAGGCTAGCTAGCCGTATGATAGGCACTGCTCGCTGGGTAACGTTAGCTAGCTAGCTACGTGGGTGTCACGCTTTACACAAGCGTCTCTTACATTTACGTCAAAGTTGTTGATCTCAACTTACCGTGCAGCCTCGCCTCGAAGTTCGAATACGAAAATCAACACATTAATAAGTAAACAACAATACGCTTTTCAAAGTAGAAGCTACCTAGGAACACAACGCAAGTTAATGTGGACTACACGTGCGCAGGAAGTGTGATGGCGTATGGCAGAAAGAAGATCAATACTTCCGGTGCATTACACGTTTAGAACAAAAGGGGGCAACATTACACTGAGAATGAATTTTGAACGCACTGGTGCACCCGCTGTGATAATGACGCTCAAAGTGATGGCAGTAGTATACCACTTGATCTTGAACAACGTGATACTTGTTACAAGTATCAAGTTGTTACAACAACATCTACTATAGTAATGTAAAAGTAAAAAAAAGGTAGGTATCCTAAAAAAAAATAGGTATCCTATCACCTTTTTAGGCAACTTGATCTGGGACTTCACTCACTATAACATGCAAGGTTAATGTCTTCTTCACTGGGGCCTGTCTCAAAGTCAGAGTAAAAGAGTGCACTGTCTGCAGAACCTGCAGTCTACAGTCTAGCTTGCGGATGGAAGCCTCGGGAGAAGACTACATTTGAGACATGAGGTAAGGAAATGTCTCATAGCCCAGACCACCCTCTCCCATCCTCTCTGGTGTTCTTTCTTGCAGGGCTGCACTGGTGCTTTAATATGCATGGCCATGTGCCTGTTGCATGTGTGTTCCTGCATTATTAAAAAGGATGACTTGGGTTTACTAAGTGCTGCTCTGCAACCCTGTCAGTGGTCTGTCTATCTTTAAATATAACCCTGAACACTAAAGCTGCATTCTCCAGAGAGGAAGGAGAGATGGCATGTTTCATATTGAATGCTGTTACATAAAGATGGAAGATGGAAGTGTTGAATTCGATTTTCTGTTTTCTCCCCTTCTTTCATGAGTTTCTCGCCCTTTGTTAAATTGAAATATAAATGTTCCTTAGTGCTTGCCTCTGGGAACAACAACATCAGTCAAGTAGATTGTGGGATTGCTACTGAGGCCTATATATTGTCACATAACGTTTGTTGTTGTTCTGCTGGTAGGTGTATCAACATCTGTGTAAACCGGTGAGCTACTGCATTTGCGGTATCGTAACCAAATGTCGTTGTTATTTCCTAAACTGTATCTTCAATGAAAAATTCATTTTCTCTACATTCTGTATATGTATATTCATAAACATGTATGAATACCTGCATATGAACTGCAGCCCAATGTGCTGCCTGCTAGGCTTTGTGCTGGGGGTCCAAGTCAATACCAGATTACTGACACCTGGGCTTAGGCTGTTATCTATTGATTGTCAATCCACATTACCATGCCAGAAAACAGACTATTAATTTGGATAATTTGTCTAAATAGTCCAGGCATATGTGAAAATTATGTTAACTTTTTCATAAAAGCATGAAACTTGGTACACTTGTACACTTTGGGGTCCTGAATATTTTCAGATATGGAGGCATTGGAAAAACGCCTCCTGACAGGCGTGGCAGCTATTTTCCATTCCGCCATTGCCAAAAAAACATATTTTGCATTATATCTACTGAAGCAAACATTAAATCACAGAAAGGTTATGTCTACCCCTATGTTGTGATGGACAAAGATTACAATGATACCATGCACAACATAAAAATAAAACACTGACGGCAGTGGCGTTCATTTTGCTAGTACGCCATAACCGGACAATGTATTTTCCGTCATATCTGCTGAATGATAACACCAAATGTGATGTTTACACCTATGTCTTGATGGTCAATGATTACAATGATGCCATGTACAACATCAGAAACAATTCAGATTATTATATAATGGTGGACTGCCATGGTAAGCCATGGAAAGGAATCCAAAGAAATCACCATAGAATATTATTTCTGTTGTTGATTTGAAAATTAGAATAAACTTTTTTTTGGGAGAAACATAATACTTGAAAGTGAAGCCCTTTTTAGGGGCTTTGCAAAATCAAATCTTTTTTATTCTACTTTGCTGAAAATGTATGCATGGAGTCAGCCATTGATTCCACGCTAAGGGAGGAGCAAGCAGGATTCTGCACGGGACAAGGATGGATGTCTGGTCCCCCCCACTTTAACTTTTAATTTCATAGATTTCAAAAAGGCTTTGGTAGTATGCATTGTGTCACTCTGGAATATTCTGAGATTCTATGGTATATTTATTTAGATTGCTACAATCATGGACATTTTTCACCTACTTCAAGGATAGTTCCATCAAATGAGTACCTTTTGCATCTCTTTGATATTTGAAGTAGAAATTGGGCACCAACATTACATTTAAAAGGCTGTTATATGAAATAAAGTTCCCTTTAATATAGGCCACATGAATAATTCAATAAATCCGATTTTTATTTGAATAAAGTCTTACTAAAAAGCCAAAATTCTGCATTTTGACATGTCCCTCTGCATTTTGACATGTCCCTCTGCAACGTCTGTGACTTCTAGGAGGATTTCACCACCATTGTAAAGCCCTAGTCATTTCTGAATATTATTATTTATTTCATGTGATTAAATGTTTGTTCCTCATTTTAAGGTCAAGCCTGTCACGTGAACTTAACTTTTAATTTAAATATGGTAAATATGGTAATATGGTGAAACTATTCCTTTTAAAATATTTTTTTTCAAAAGAAACATTGAACATCTAATAGTGAAATCATGGTAAAAGCAGGTGACCTGGTTCTACTCTTTATGGCCATTTTCTGGTGTTTTGTGGTGGGAAACTGAGCAGGTGGAGCTTAACACATCCACCCTGTTACCCATGTTTTAAAACAATACAACATTTTGTGAAGCTTGCATTCAATGGACACCCTGTTGCACACAACAAAATGGTATCATTTTTTACAAAAACACCTTATATCAATGGAGGGTCTTTGCACGTTCACAATCTGGCGGTACACAATCAATAGACCCGGTTAAGTGTTTCTGTGCACTCGGGCTCCTGAGTAGCGCAGCGGTCTAAGGCACTGCATCTCAGTGCAAGAGGTGTCACTATAGTCCCTGGTTCAAAACCTGGCTAAATCACATCTGGCTGTGATTGGGAGTCCCATAGGGAGGTGGACAATTGGCCCAGTGTTGTCCAGGTTAGGCTGTCGTTGTAAATAAGAATTTGCCTAATTGAAGATAGCCAATGTTGCTATGACATCGCCTACAGGCCTGATTGGGATTTCTCCTGCAGAATACGTTTCTGGACAATCCTTGTTGTGAAAAGGGCTATATATAAATAGCATTTTGTTTCTTTGACGTGCTGAACCAAAGCATAATTTGTGGGAGGATTTGCTCCTTTTCTGTTCCTTTCTTCATGAACATCTCAAAATGAGCTTGATGGATGTTATCTTGACTGTTAGTGCGATCATTAAGGAGAACTGTAAAGGGATAAAAAATGGAAATCTTCTGAAATATCATTTGAAGATTGGTGGGTGGCATTTGGGAAAGACAAACACTGAAGGTACATACGTGCCCATGAAATCCCAAAGTCCCTGGGTCCAGATAAATCAAAGGCACTTCTTGCTTGAATTTACACAGTGTCACACAGTATCTACGTTTACAACCAGCGACAAGAAGACAGCAGCAGAAATAATATTCTATGACGTACGTTGTCAGAAACCGCAATTTCTTTGGAATACTTCCTATGGCTTACCATGGCAGTCCGCCATTATATAATAATCGGAAGTATTTATGATGTTGTACAGCGCACAATTGTAATTCTTGACCATCAAGACATACAGTGCATTCGGGAAGTATTCAGACCCCTTGACCTTTCCCACATTTTGTTACATTTAGCCTTATTCTGAAATGGATGCAATTGTTTTTGTTTCTCATCAATCTACACACACATAATGACAAAGCAAAAACAGTTTTTTTGAAATGTTTGCATATTTCTTACAAATAAATAACGGAAATATCACATTTGCATTTTACAGACCCTTTACTCAGTACTTTCTTGAAGCGCCTTTGGCAGTGATTACAGCCTCAAGTCTTCCTGGGTATGACGCTACAAGCTTGGCACACATGTATTTGGGGAGTTTCTTCCATTATTCTCTGCAGATCCTCTCAAGCTTTGTCAGGTTGGATGGGAGGCGTCGCTGCACAGCTATTTTCCGGTCTCTCCAGAAATGTTTGATCAAGCTCAATTCCGGGCTCTGACTGGGCCACTCAAGGACATTCAGAGACTTGTCCCGAAACCGCTCATGCGTTGTCTTGGCTGTGTGCTTAGGGTCGTCCTGTGGAAGGTGAACCTTCGCCCCAGTCTGAGGTTTTCATCAAGCATCTCTCTGTACTTTGCTCTGTTCATCTATGCCTCAATCCTGACTAGTCTCCCTGTCCCTGCCGCTGAAAAACATCCCCACAGCATGATGCATCCACCACCATGCTTCACCGTAGGGAGGGTGCCAGGTTTCCTCCAGACGTGACGCTTGGCATTCAGTCCAAAGAGTTCAATCTTGGTTTCAGCAGACTGGAAAATCTTGTTTCTCATGGTCTGAGAGTCCTTTAGGTGCCTTTTGGCAAACTCCAAGCGGGCTGTCATGTGCCTTTTACTGAGGAGTGGCTTCCGTCTGATTGGTGGAGTGCTGCAGAGATGGTTGTCCTTCTGGAAGGTTCTCCCATCTCCACAGAGGAACTCTGGAGCTCTGTCAGAGTAACTATCGGGTTTTTGGTCACCTCCCTGACCAAAGCCCTTCTCCCCGGATTGCTCAATTTGGCCGGTCTTGGTGGTTCCAAACTTCTTCCATTTAAGAATGATGGAGGCCACTGTGTTCTTGGGGACCTTCAATGCTGCAGACGTTTTTTGGCACCCTTCCCCAGATCTGTGCCTCGACACAATCCTGTCTTGGAACTGTACGGACAATTCCTTCGACCTCATGGCTTGGTTTTTGCTCTGACATGCACTTTCAACTGTGGGACCTTATATAGACAGGTACAGTTGAAGTCTGAAGTTTACATACACCTTAGCCAAATACATTTAAGTCCTGACATTTAATCCTCGTAAAAATTCCCTGTCTTAGGTCAGTTAGGATCACCACTTTATTTTAAGAATATGAAATGTCAGAATAATAGTAGAGAGAATTATTTATTTCAGCTTTTATTTCTTTCATCACATTCCCAGTGGGTCAGAAGTTTACATACACTCAATTGGGTCAAACGTTTCGGGTAGCCTTCCACAAGCTTCCCACAATAAGTTGGGTGTATTTTAGCCCATTCCTCCTGACAGAGCTGGTGTAACTGAGTCAGGTTTGTAGGCCTCCTTGATCGAAAACGCTTTTTCAGTTCTGCCCACAAATGTTCTATAGGATTTAGGTCAGGGCTTTGTGATGGCCACTCCAATACCTTGACTTTGTTGTCCTTTAGCCATTTTGCCACAACTTTGGAAGTATGCTTGGGGTCATTGTCCATTTGGAAGACCCATTTGCGACCAAGCTTTAACTTCCTAACTGATGTCTTGAGATGTTGCTTCAATATATCCACATAATTTTCCTCCCTCATGATGCCATCTATTTTGTGAAGTGCACCAGTCCCTCGTGCAGCAAAGCACCCCCACAACATGATGCTGCCACCCCCGTGCTTCACGGTTGGGATGGTGTTCTTCGGCTTGCAAGCCTCCCCCTTTTTCCTCCAAACATAACGATGGTCATTATGGCCAAACAGTTCTATTTTGTTTCATCAGACCAGAGGACATTTCTCCAAAAAGTACGATCTTTGTTACCATGTGCAGTTGCAAACCGTAGTCTGGCTTTTCTTTTTATGGCGGTTTTGGAGCAGTGGCTTCTTCCTTGCTGAGCGGCCTTTTAGGTTATGTCGATATACGACTCGTTTTACTGTGGATATAGATACTTTTTTACCTGTTTCCTATAGCATTTTCACAAGGTCCTTTGCTGTTGTTCTGGGATTGATTTGCACTTTTCACACTTTTTTTGCACTTTTTTGTCTCCTAGTTCATCTCTAGGAGACAGAACACGTCTCCTTCCTGAGCAGTATGACGGCTGCGTGGTCCCATGGTGTTTATACTTGCGTACTATTGTTTGTACAGATGAACGTGGTACCTTCAGGCATTTGGAAATTGCTCCCAAGGATGAACCAGACTTGTGGAGGTCTACAATTTTTTTTCTGAGGTCCTCTACTCCAACAATTAATCCACACATGAAACAGTCAACCAAATCGTTTCTAGTCATCTTTCCTCCTTCTAGGCTTTTTCCTCTTTGGACTTTATATGGCGATTGGCATCTAACTTTCATAATAAGGTGTATTGCCACAACCGACCGATCGATCTCAGTTCATCTTTCAATCACCCACGTGGGTATAAACGTGTTCAGCGTTTACATAGAACTGACTTCTATTTTCGCGCTTGGCAATGCAGACGCTCGTTGGCGGGTGCGAGCAGTGTGAGTGCAATAATTGAATAACATGTATGTGTAAATGTATTTTGCAACGCGAGTGGTCTGGTCAGCATGTAGTCTATGGAAGGGGGTGAGAACCATGAGCTTCCTAGGTTTTACAGTGGGGCAAAAAAGTATTTAGTCAGCCACCAATTGTGCAAGTTCTCCAACTTAAAAAGATGAGAGAGGCCTGTAATTTTCATCATAGGTACACTTCAACTATGACAGATGAAATGAGAAAAAGAAATCCAGAAAATCACATTGTAGGATTTAAAATTAATTTATTTGCAAATTATGGTGGAAAATAAGTATTTGGTCAATAACAAAAGTTTATCTCAATACTTTGTTATATACCCTTTGTTGGCAATGACAGAGGTCAAACGTTTTCTGTAAGTCTTCACAAGGTTTTCACACACTGTTGCTGGTATTTTGGCCCATTCCTCCATGCAGATCTCCTCTAGAGCAGTGATGTTTTGGGGCTGTCGCTGGGCAACACGGACTTTCAACTCCCTCCAAAGATTTTCTATGGGGTTGAGATCTGGAGACTGGCTAGGCCACTCCAGGACCTTGAAATGCTTCTTACGAAGCCACTCCTTCGTTGCCGGGCGGTGTGTTTGGGATCATTGTCATGCTGAAAGACCCAGC
This sequence comes from Brachymystax lenok tsinlingensis, assembly GCA_030435695.1. NCBI lineage: Eukaryota > Metazoa > Chordata > Actinopteri > Salmoniformes > Salmonidae > Brachymystax > Brachymystax lenok. The sequence continues at coordinate 33,858,925 of CM059803.1, forward strand.
CACGTTTCATCTTCAATGCCCTTGCTGATGGAAGGAGGTTTTCACTCAAAATCTCACGATACATGGCCCCATTCATTCTTTCCTTTACACGGATCAGTCGTCCTGGTCCCTTTGCAGAAAAACAGCCCCAAAGCATGATGTTTCCACCCCATGCTTCACAGTAGGTATGGTGTTCTTTGGATGCAACTCAGCATTCTTCGCCCTCCAAACACGACGAGTTGAGTTTTTACCAAAAAGTTATATTTTGGTTTCATCTGACATTCTCCCAATCCTCATCTGGATCATCCAAATGCTCTCTAGCAAACTTTAGACGGGCCTGAACATGTACTGGCTTAAGCAGGGGGACACGTCTGGCACTGCAGGATTTGAGTCCCTGGCGGCGTAGTGTGTTACTGATGGTAGGCTTTGTTACTTTGGTCCCAGCTCTCTGCAGGTCATTCACTAGGTCCCCGTGTGGTTCTGGGATTTTTGCTCACCATTCTTGTGATCATTTTGACCCCACGGGTGAGATCTTGCGTGGAGCCCCAGATCGAGGAAGATTATCAGTGGTCTTGTATGTCTTCCATTTCCTAATAATTGCTCCCACAGTTGATTTCTTCAAACCAAGCTGCTTACCTATTGCAGATTCAGTCTTCCCAACCTGGTGCAGGTCTACAATTTTGTTTCTGGTGTCCTTTGACAGCTCTTTGGTCTTGGCCCTAGTGGAGTTTGGAGTGTGACTGTTTGAGGTTGTGGACAGGTGTCTTTTATACTGATGACAAGTTCAAACAGGTGCCATTAATACAGGTAGTATTGGAGGACAGAGGAGCCTCTTAAAGAAGTTGTTACAGGTCTGTGAGAGCCAGAAATCTTGCTTGTTTGTATGTGACCAAATACTTATTTTCCACCATAATTTGCAAATAAATTCATAAAAATCCTACAATGTGATTTTCTGGATTTTTTTTTCCTCATTTTGTCTGTCATAGTTGAAGTGTACCTATGATGACAATTACAGGCCTCTCTCATCTTTTTAAGTGAGAGAACTTGCACAATTGGTGGCTGACTAAATACTTTTTTGCCCCACTGTATATTGAAGTCATTGTACCTAGAGTTAAACGGAAGTTAGCTGTGCTGTTGAGGCTACTGTAGACCTTCATTGCCAAATAGTGTGTTTTAATCAATTATTTGGTGATTTGATTATTTTTAGTATAGTTTTATATAAAAGGATACCTTTTCTGTGTTATCATGCTTGGTTCAGCAGATATAATGGAAAATATATTGTCTGTTTATGTCGGAATAGCAAAATGGCCGCCACTGCTGCTAGGGGGCGTTTTTGATGTTGTGCATGTCATCATTGTAATCATTGACCATCAATCATAAGGGTGATTTAATGTTTGGTTCAGAAGATATGATGCAAAATACATGATTTGGTTATAGGGCGGGTATTCTTGCAATGCCTCCATATTTGAAAATATTCAGGGTCTCAAACTCAAAGTTTCATATTTTTATGAAAAAGAGAACATATCAATTAAAATTTGTCAAATATTGCCTGGACTAAAATAGAAAATTGACATTGCACAATATACTCAATGAGTCAAGTGTTCAAATACTTCAAATAGTTTGTAATTAGACAGAGAAATATGAAGTGAAGTGCTGTGTGACAGATCGGAAATGCCTCGCAGAGTATGTTTTTTTTGTTGTCTGTTTGATTTGCTGGATGAATGACAGCTTCAAACATGTATTTGACAGGGCACTGTCCACCAAATTTGTACACAAACAAAACTGCGTTAAAATTAGCATGGTATGAATCACTTGTGACAAGCAGATAGAGAGAAACAGGGGGAAGAACAGAGAGGAGGCATGGTGGATTATCGCTGCCAGACATTATTTCAGGGCACAATTTCAAACAAGAATGTATATCACATGAGGGTTTGAAGAATTATGGAATTACGAGGAGGAAATAAAGGAGATCAGATTATGTGTGGGAGGAGAGGGATACAAAGCATAACAAATTCTAAGACAGGAAAGGTGTATTTGTAGATATTGTAGTTCACTAACATTAGTGGTGAATCACAGATGATAGCTGTTGTACCAAAATGACAAACTCACTGCTATATTTGACATTCGTTTAGTTGGAGCCCTAAAAAATAGATGGATGGCTCAGAGAAACATTGTCTCGAATGCAAAGTAATAAGACATGCGTCAGTTTGTTCCACTTGCGTGCAAATATTTATTTGAGAGGGCCATGCGGCAGCGGCACTATTTTAATATGAAAAGCCTGTATCACAGAAAATTGTTAACTCTTTAAAAAATAAATATTTACAACAAGAAGTAATGTGGAGGTCCCTGAGTAGCAGTTGATATGTTTTGTTCTCACAGAGAACAAAGCCCAGAGTAAACTGGAGAGAGTTGGAGTGTTCTCTTCAAACCTTGGGTGAAACAGGACTGAAAGCTGTGACCATGACGGTGTAAACATCAAAGTGCATCTCTGACGGGAGATCCAACAACAGGAGATAAACACTGAGCCATCTGTCTGGATCCTTGTGACAGCACCAGTTAGAGTCACACACACACACACACACACACACACACACACACACACACACACACACACACACACACACACACACACACACACACACACACACACACCACAGCCAGCGCCTCTCACAACCCATTAGGTGTGTCTGAGGAGCCCTCATTTCAAAGGTGACACACACTGCTGAGATCAACAATAGCAGGAGAGAGAGAGGGATAGAGGGAAAGAGAGAGGGATACAGGGAGATAGAGAGGGAGAAAAGACAGTGAGGTAAGTAGGGAGGGAGGGAGCACCACCCTTCTCATTTACAGTGAAAATGCAAAGGTGCCCAGAGGCTCCTGGCACTAATGATTTATTTACTGTTTTTAAATATTGATCGAGGGGGGAAAACAGATGTGCTAATGAGCAGCAGGCAGTACTGTTCTCCCTGAGATATATGCATAATGTGTGGCAGCCAGGGATTTCATCTCCGCATGCATACTGCTTTCAAAAGTGAACAGTATGGAATCATACCAAAGTTAAATACAACTGAAAGCACCTAGTTATATAACTATCATGTCTTAAGGATATATGAAAGTGCTGGCATATTGGTTTTGCATGGTAGTAAATAGACTGCAATGTCAATGTCATGAGAAAGAAACTCCTGTTTATATGTTGCCACCCATACATACACTGTGCAGTGCAACAAATTATGAACCCAGGAATCAAACTGACACTGTCAGTATATTTTGCTCCTGCTGTTCAAACCTGTTCAATGGAAATAAGAAAAATGTCCAGACATCTAACAGAAATACGGGTGGAATCCTGTTCCAGGATGGCTTTGTTCTTTAACCTCCAATTTGCCCAGTGTGAAGGAAGTGATGGGATGTCATGCCCCGACACTTCAGGGCTTAGCCTATTCCTGGCACCATGCACACACTGTTCTGAGGCAGGCAGCCCGGCCTGTCTGTGAGGTGAGAGGAGAGGATCTATGCTCCTGGCCAAGAGGTAACCCCTGAGCCAGGGCTGTACACTGCACACCACAGCAAGCCTGACGGACTCACTCTACTCTACAGCCGCTGCCATCCACTGGGACCAGCCGCTGCATGTGGATAGAGCCAAGTCATTGATCTTGAAGCACATCACATAGCATGTCCTGTCGGTCGCCCATTCATTCAAGAGTTCAGCAGTGCGTTGAGTTGCAGGAGGGAGGATATGCTGCACGGAAACTCTGTGTTGGGAGTTATTTCACTGCTTGAGATGGGATGAAGACAGATGCCAGGCACGCACTACAACTGATCATCATTCATTAAGAGCTGAGTTACTGTGTTATATGGCTGAAGCTCCATTATGGCTAGATCTAATAAATGAAGACCACTTTGGTCATAACACTTTGGTCAAACCACTTTGGTCAAAACCACTAAATCTCTCACATTTTCTGTGTGCAGACTAGTGGTCGCAGTATGAATGGAGACGGACAGAAAGTGTGGCCAGGAAGTGTTCTCATACATTACATTCAGTGCAAGGTTTGCCATATTTTGCAGATGATCATGCAAGTTGATTATTCTTAAATTATTAATTGATGCAGCCGATTTGGGTAAAGGGAACTGTATGTAGACTGGTGGCAGGTAGCCTACCGGTTAAGAGCGTTGGGCCAGTAACCGAAAGGTTGCTGGTTTGAATCCTCAAGCGGACTAGTTGAAAAATCTTCCGATGTGCCCTTGAGCAAGGCACTTAAGCCTAAATTGCTCTGGATAAGAGTGTCTGCTAAAGAGCTACAATGTAATACCACATGAGACAGACTAATTGGGTCTATGTCTGGATGTCAATATTGACTGGTTCTAGGAATCCCTGTCTCACTGTCATGAAATACAGGAAGTTAAATATATTATTGATATGACGATTACAATATCTGTTGAATATTGGTTATTAACACTCAGTATACCAAACATTAGAAACAGCTTCCTAATATTGAGTTGCACCCTACCTTTTTACCCTCAGAACAGCCTCAATTCGTCAGGGCATGGACTCTACAAGGTGTTGAAAGCGTTCCACAGGAATGCTGGCCAATGTTGACTCCAATGCTTCCCACAGTGTCTCCCGACCCCTCCTGTCTCAGCCCCCAGTATTTATGCTGCAGTAGTTTATGTGTCGGGGGGCTAGGGTCCGTCTGTTATATCTGGAGTATTTCTTCTCTTATCTGGTGTCCTGTGTGAATTTAAGTATGCTCTCTCTAATTATCTCTCTCTTTCTTTTTTTTTTTCTTTCTCTCTCTCTCTCGGAGGACCTGAGCATTAGGACCATTCCTCAAGGCCTACCTGGCCTGATGACTCCTTGATGTCCCGAGTCCACCTGGCCGTGCTGCTTCTCCAGTTTCAACTGTTCTGCCTGTTTTATGAACATTTAAAAATCTTGTCCATGTTCTGTTATAATCTGCACCCGGCACAGCCAGAAGAGGACTGGCCACCCCTCACAGCCTGGTTCCTCTCTAGGTTTCTTCCTAGGTTTTGGCCTTTCTAGGGAGTTTTTCCTAGCCACCGTGCTTTTACACCTGCATTGCTTGCTGTTTGGGGTTTTAGGCTGGGTTTCTGTACAGCACTCTGTGACATCAGCTGATATAAGGGGGGCTTTATAAATACATTTAATTTGATTTGATTTGTGTCAAATTGGCTGGATGTCCTTTGGGTGGTGGACCATTCTTGATACACACAGGAAACTGTTGAGTGGGAAAAACTCAGCAGCATTGCAGTTCTTGACACAAACTGATGCGCCTGGCACCTACTACCAAACCCTGTTAAAAGGCAGTTACATTTTTTGTCTTGCCCATTCACCCTCTGAATGGCACACATACACAATCCATGTCTCAATTGTCTCAAGGGTTAAAAATTACTATTTAATTAACCTGACTCCTCCCCTTCATCTACGCTGATTTAAGTGGATTTAACAAGTGACATCAATGAGGGATCATAGCTTTCACCTGTTCAGTCTATGTCATGGAAATAGCAGGTGTTCTTAATGTTTTATACACTCAGTGTGGGCTATACAATGACAATACTTCACCCAAATGTACATCATTTCATGAAAAATTATATTTTATGAAGCACAACCTAAGCTATGGATTTCTTCTATGCCAATGGGAGTATTAGGATCCCTATCAGTATGTCTGTCAGTATACTCATACTAATATCAAACCCAGTTGCATAGCAACGGGATACCATAAAAGGTCCATAAACACTTTCAAAGTCTACGGTGTTGCTATGAACACAAACACGAACAAAGAGTGATTGCAGAATGAACATGTTAAGGAGGACTCAAGGGCACAATCTGGTGAGACCTTTTAAACATCACAAAGATCACTTGTACTGTATCCCAATGCACTGAAGCAGGTTTAAAGGTGCATACATACTGTGCACCATGGTTGGGAAATTCTGCATTTGGGGAGGGAACTTATCCTGAAGACACTTGTGAAAATCATCTTAAGCACCAGACTGTTTTCAGTATAAATGCAGTCTCCGGAGCACATATAACTTTATTGGCATCAGCCGCTTCAAACTTTCTCTGTGGCTTTAAAAATACAATACTTCCAATATACAGTACTAGTCAAAAGTTAAGACACACCTACTCATTCCGTGGTTTTCTTTATTTTCTACGTTGTAAAATTATAGTGAAGACATCAGAATTAGGAAATAACACATACGAAATCATGTAATAACAAAAAAAGTGTTAAATAAATATTTTATATTTGAGATTCTTCAAAGTAGCCACCCTTGCCTTGGTGACAGCTTTGCACACTCTTGGCAATCTCTCAACCAGCATCATGAGGTAGTCACCTGGAATGTGTTTCAATAAACAGGTGTGCATTGTTAAAAGTGAATTTGTGGAATTTGTTTCCTTCTTAATGTGTTTGAGCCAATCTGTTGTTGTGACAAGGTAGGGGTGGAATACAGAAGATAGCCCTATTTGGTAAAATACCAAATCCATATTATGGCAAGAACAGCTCAAATAAGCAAATAGTCCATCATTACTTTAAGACATGAAGGTCAGTCAATGTGGAAAATGTCAAGAACTTTGAAGGTTTCTTCAAGTGCAGTCGCAAAAACCATCAAGCGCTATGATGAAACTGACTCTCATGAGGACCACCACAGGAAAGGAAGACCCAGCGTTACGTCTTCTGCAGAGGATAACTTCATTAGAGTTACCAGCCTCAGAAATTGCATCCCAAATAAATGTTTCACAGAGTTCAAGTAACATACACATCTCAAAATCAACTGTTCAGAGGAGACTGCGTGAATCAGGCCTTTATGGACGAATTGCTGCAACGAAACCACTACTAAAGGACACCAATAAGAAGAACAGACAATGGACATTAGACCGATGGAAATTTGTCCTTTGGTCTGATGAGTACAAATTTGAGATTTTTGGTTCCAACCACTATGTCTTTGTGAGACGCAGAGTAGGTGAAAGGATGATCTCCGCATGTGTGGTTCCCACCGTGAAGCATGGAGGAGGAGGTGTGATGGTGTGGGGGTGCTTTGTTGTTGACACTGTCTGTGATTTATTTACAATTCAAGGCACACTTAACCAGCATGGCTACCACAGCATTCTGCAGCGATGTGCCATTCCATCTGGTTTGCGCTTAGTGGGACTAAAGTTTGTTTTTCAATAGGACAATGACCCAACACACCTCCAGGCTGTGAAAGGGCTACTTGACCAAGAAGGAGAGTGATGGAGTGCTGCATCAGATGACCTGGCCTCCACAATAACCGGACCTCAATCCAACTGAGATGGCTTGGGATGAGTTAGGAAAAGCAGCCAACAAGTGCTCAGCATATGTGGGAACTCCTTCAAGACTGTTGGAAAAGCATTCCAGGTGAAGCTGGTTGAGAGAATGCCAAGAGTGTGCAAAGCTGTCATCAAGGCAAAGGATGGCTACTTTGAAGAATCTAAAATCTAAAATATATTGTGATTTGTTTAACACTTTTTTGATTTGTACATGATTCCATATGTGTTATTTCATAGCTTTGATGTCGTCACTATTATTCTACAATGTAGAAAATAGTAAAATTAAGAAAAACCCTTGAATGAGTAGGTGTGTCCAAACTTTTGACTGGTACTGTACATCTGATTTAAAAATGAGATTATCCTTAAACACTTCTGTATTTATACTGTGTGGTGCTATACCTTAATCTACTGTTATCACACATAGCCTATAGGCATACTGAAGAGTTTTAGTTCAGGAGAGAAATCTTCCCTCCTTTCATATCTCTTGAGGATACCAGTTCAATACATTATGGTCATTACTGAAAATAGGACACGTGTGCTATATTGACTGCAAATTAAAAGCTTGTATGAACCCTTCATATTAAGGACAGACCACAATTTACTGGGGGCAGGGGAGAGGGGGTCCAAAATAGGGGAGGGTTGTCAAACCTTTTGGGGGGTTTGGGAGGGTAGTGTGTTTTTTATTGTGCACAGGAGAGGGTAGTGTGTTTTTTTTTTCCTGGTTAGCATTCGCTCTTTTGCAGGTTTTACTATATAATGTATTTCATCCTAGCCAAATATCCTCATGTGCTTGCAGGGGCCTCCCCTATATCAAGGTGTTTTGGTACTTCCCTTATGCACTACGCTTTTCCATGTGCTAACTTGTACGGTACCACAGGTCAGTATAGTCTACCAGTCTAAAAGTCTATCCTACCCTCTATCCACCATTCATAGTGACAGTAGCAGTACTGTAGGTGGATTGTTTGTCCAGATCTGCAATAAGCTAACTAGTAATCATACATTACATAGAAATATTGAAAGCTGCATCCATTTTTGACATGAATCGACAACAACAAATAACATTAACTGATAGGTAGCAAAGAGGCCAGGTGCATCACTGCACATTTTATTTATTTATTTAACCTTTATTTAACCTTTATTTAACTAGGCAAGTCAGTTAAGAACAAATTCTTATTTTTCAATGACGGCCTACCCGGGCCAAACCCTCCGGGCCAATTGTGCGCCGCCCTATTGGGCTGAAAGAAAAGTGAAGACATGAGCCACACAGCTCAAAAATCTCCAACTATTGATCTGGTTTAGTGACAATACAATGATCCTGCCTAGACTAGCTTACAACACCACAATGCAATGAATAATTGCACTATTGTTTTGCAAGTGAGTACAACATTCTACTCTAGAATGCAGTGAAAATGTCATTTGAATAACGGCGCAAAATTCCTGTGATTTGAATGTTAGCAGGCCAGTAGCAGGCCAGTCTGGTTGTATTTTTACTTCTGATACTGAGTGCGCTGTCTGTTTCAGATCATCATTCTCCCAAGTCGTCCTATAATAATGTGGCTACATTTGCTCCCGGCAGGAAAGCTTTATGCATGCTCTAACTCCTCTCCAATCCGAGTGGCTATTCCTCACACACCTAGAACTTAACGCTTCAATATAGCCTAAATATTTATAATTAAACTCATTCAATGTATTACCTTTTATATGTGGCATAAACACAATCAGTCACAATGTTTTAATCTGATTAGGCTACTTCAAAAGTCTCCTGTAGGCATGCGCACGTTCATCCAAAATATAATTCCGGCATCCTCAAAATGGCTTGACATTAACCAGGTTTCCATCCAAACTGTTTATGCGAGTAAAGTAGCCTACATGTCTGATAAGAAATGTCACCACATCATGGGAAAGCATGCAGTTTATTAGGCTACAGATTAAATATGTTTTGATGAACTTCACAGGGTGGTGAAAGTGCACGGTGACGAGGTTGATGGAGGGTCTTATTCTGGTGACATGATGATCGGTGCTTGGCTGCCATTTGACAATCTCATCATGTAGTAGCACTGTATCTGCAAGCTGTTGTGCATGTGCCAATACCAGAGTGGGAACATTCGCTATACCTTCTCAACATGTTTAGTGACAAAACCATCAGTACGCCTAGGATTGAAAATGTGATGGAAACCCATTTAAAATGTGATGGAAACCCCCATCACAGAGAGGAGCCTTGGCCTAGGCTACTGTTGATTGCGAAGATGGAGGACTTTTTCTAATTGAAGTAAACCAAAGGTTAGAAGGAAAACAGTCTGCAGTGAAAAGCCTACAAGGGGGATTTTATTTCAGTTTTAATATTGTAGTGGACTAAGGGAAAGAGGGATACCTAGTCAGTTGTACAACTGAATGCATTCAACAGAATGCAGGCTACTGTGCAACTCCCTATTCAGGTAGGATGCAATTTTGGAATGTATATTTATTTATAATAATTTGTTTAATCATTATTATTATTGTATATCATTGTTATTATTGTAAGCCTATTTATTAATCGTAACCAGTTCTTTAAATATGTTAACCAGTTTAGTTCAATTCTGGTGAGACATTTTCATTGGCTAAATTAAATTGATCTTTCTTTTTAATTGTGTGCTCCATATTTATTTATAGCCTATTTCTGTCATTTGTTGGGCATGGTAGGCACTTGCCTTTGTTGGTAATTGCTTTTGTGAAGGTTTAAAGCAGTTTGCAAGTGTTTTGTTTCATTATGTTGAGCCATTTTCTTTGGCCAAATTAAGTTCCAATTTTAAAGAATAAAACATGATTCAATATTTTCCAGGTATTTTACAAATGTCCCAACCTGAGAATAATCCTTTTTCTCTCGGTTAACCCGGTATTTGCCGCACAAACAGGTAGTGTCATTCTAAAGTATATCAAGCATATTCATATTTCTGGATTTGATTAGAGCTTAAATCTGCATAAAAATTCAAGTCTGAGTCCATAGCTGCGGGCAGTAGGGGTGCTGAGGGTGGTGTGTTTACGGACAAATTCAATCTCTCTCTATCCCAGTCTGCTGTCCCTACATGCTTCAAGATGTCCACCATTGTTCCTGTACCCAAGAAAGCAAAGGTAACTGAACTAAATTACTATTGCCTCGTAGCACTCACTTCTGTCATCATGAAGTGCTTTGAGGGACTAGTCAGGGATCGTATTATCTGTACCTTACCTGACACCCTAGACCCACTTCAATTTGCTTACCACCACAATAGATCCACAGACGATGCAATCGCCATCGCACTGCATACTGCCCTATCTCATCTGGACAAGAGGAATACCTATGTAAGAATGCTGTTCATTGACTATAGCTCAGCATTCAACACCATTGTTGGTAATCAGGCCTAATACTGTTGTGTCGTCTGCAAACATGATGATTGAGTTGGAGGCGTGCGTGACAACACAGTCATGGTTGAACAGGGAGTAAAGGAGTGGGCTGAGCACGCATCCTTGAGGGCCCCAGTGTTGTGAAGTGGAGTTTTTTTTCCTACCTTCACCACCTGGGGGCGGCCCGTCAGGAAGTCCAGGACCCAGTGTCACAGGACGGGGTTCAGACCCAGGGCCTCAAGTTTAATGATGAGCTTGGAGGGTACAGAACTATGACGAGACAGCCTACACGGAGGAGGAGAGGGCCGTGGGAGGGTGGTGCCAGGAAAATAACCTCTCACCCAACGTCAACAAAACAAAGGAGTTGATCGTGGACTTCAGGACACAACAGACTGAGCACCCCCATATCCACATCGATGGGACCGCAGTGGAGAAGGTGGAAAGCTTCAAGTTCCTCGGCGTACACATCACGGACAAACTGAAATGGTCCACCCACACAGACAGTGTGGTGAAGAAGGCTCAACAGCGCCTCTTCAACCTCAGGAGGCTAAAGAAATTTGTCTAGGCAACGATACGACAACTGTACTGCCCGCCACCACAGGGATCTCCACAGGGTGGTGCGGTCTGCCCAACGCATCGCCGGGGGCAAACTACCTGCCCTCCAGGTCACCTACATCACCCGATGTCATAGGAAGGTCAAAAAGATCATCAAGGACAACAGTCACCCGAGCCACTGCCTGTTCACCCCGCTATCATCCAGAAGGCGAGGTCAGTACAGGTGCATCAAAGCTGGAATCGAGAGACTGAAAAACAGCTTCTATCTCAAGACCATCAGACTTTTAAATAGCCATCACTACCACATTAGAGGCTACTGCCCTATATACATACACTTGAAATCACTGGCCACTTTAATAATGGAACACTAGTCACTTTAATAATGTTTACATATTTTGCATTGCTCATCTCATATGTACAGTTGAAGTCGGAAGTTCACATACACATTTACATTCCTAGTAAAACTGACTATCCTACCGATCCTCAACTTCGGCGATGTCATTTACAAAATAGCTTCCAATACTCTCCTCAGCAAACTGGATGCAGTCTATCACAGTGCCATCCGTTTTGTTACCAAAGCCCCTTATACCACCCACCACTGCGACCTGTATGCTCTAGTCGGCTGGCCCTCGCTACATATCCGTTGCCAGACCCACTGGCTCCAGGTCATCTATAAGTCTATGCTCGGTAAAGCTCCGCCTTATCTCAGCTCACTGGTCACGATAACAACACCCACCCATAGCACGCGCTCCAGCAAGTATATCTCACTGGTCATCCCCAAAGCCAACACCTCCTTTGGCCGCCTTTCCTTCCAGTTCTCTGCTGCCAGTGACTGGAACGAATTGAAAAATTGCTGAAGCTGGAGACTTATATCTCCCTCACTAACTTTAAATATCCGTTATCTGAGCAGCTAACCGTTCGCTGCAGCTGTACATAGTCCATCTGTAAATAGCCCACCCAATCTAACTACCTCATCCCCATACTGTTTTTAATTACTTTTCTGCTCTTTTGCACACCAGTATCTCTACTTGCACATCATCATCTGCTAAACTGTAATTACTTCTCTACTATGGCCTATTTATTTCCTACCTCCTCACGCCATTTGCACACACTGTATATAGACTTTCTTTTTTTATTATTTCTATTCTGTTATTGACTGTACGCTTGTTTATTCCATGTGTACAGTGAGGGAAAAAAGTATTTGATCCCCTGCTGATTTTGTACATTTGCCTGACAAAGAAATGATCAGTCTATAATTTTAATGGTAGGTTTATTTGAAGAGTGAGAGACAGAATAACAACAAAAAAATCCAGAAAAACGCATGTGAAAAATGTTATAAATTGATTTGCATTTTAATGAGGAAAATAAGTATTTGACCCCTCTGCAAAACATGACTTAGTACTTGGTGCCAAAACCCTTGTTGGCAATCACAGAGGTCAGACGTTTCTTGTAGTTGGCCACCAGGTTTGCACACATCTCAGGAGGGATTTTGTCCCACTCCTCTTTGCAGATCTTCTCCAAGTCATTAAGGTTTCGAGGCTGACGTTTGGCAACTCAAACCTTCAGCTCCCTCCACAGATTTTCTATGGGATTAAGGTCTGGAGACTGGCTAGGCCACTCCAGGACCTTAATGTGCTTCTTCTTGAGCCGCTCCTTTGTTGCCTTGGCCGTGTGTTTTGGGTCATTGTCATGCTGGAATACCCATTCACGACCCATTTTCAATGCCCTGACTGAGGGAAGGAGGTTCTCACCCAAGATTTGACGGTACATGGCCTCGTCCATCGTCGCTTTGATGCGGTGAAGTTGTCCTGTCCCCTTAGCAGAAAAACACCCCCAAAGGATAACGTTTCCACCTCCATGCTTGACGGTGGGGATGGTGTTCTTTGGGTCATAGGCAGCATTCCTGTTCCAAACACGGCGAGTTGAGTTGATGCCAAAGAGCTCCATTTTGGTCTCATCTGACCACAACCCTTTCACCCAGTTGTCCTCTGAATCATTCAGATGTTCATTGGCAAACTTCAGACGGGCATGTATATGTGCTTTCTTGAGCAGGGGGACCTGCGCTGTAGGATTTCAGTCCTTCACGGCGTAGTGTGTTACCAATTGTTTTCTTGGTGACTATGGTCCCTTGAGATTATTGACAAGATCCTCCCGTGTAGTTCTGGGCTGATTCCTCATCGTTCTCATGATCATTGCAACTCCACGAGGTGAGATCTTGCATGGAGCACCAGGCCGAGGGAGATTGACAGTTCTTTTGTGTTTCTTCCATTTGCGAATAATCGCACCCACTGTTGTCACCTTCTCACCAAGCTGCTTGGCGATGGTCTTGTAGCCCATTCCAGCCTTGTGTAGGTCTACAATCTTGTCCCTGACATCCTTGGAGAGCTCTTTGGTCTTGGCCATGGTGGAGAGTTTGGAATCTGATTGATTGATTGCTTCTGTGGACAGGTGTCTTTTATACAGGTAACAAACTGAGATTAGGAGCACTCCCTTTAAGAGTGTGCTCCTAATCTCAGCTCATTACCTGTATAAATGACACCTGGGAGCCAGAAATGTTTCTGATTGAGAGGGGGTCAAATACGTATTTCCCTCATTAAAATGCAAATCAATTTCTAACATTTTTCACATGCGTTTTTCTGGATTTCTTTGTTGTTATTCTGTCTCTCACTGTTCAAATAAACCTACCATTAAAATTATAGACTGATCATTTCTTTGTCAGTGGGCAAATGTACAAAATCAGCAGGGGATCAAATACTTTTTCCCCTCACTGTAACTCTGTGTTGTTGTTTGTGTCGCACTGCTTTGCTTTATATTGGCCAGGTCGCAGTTGTAAATGAGAACTTGTTCTCAACTAGCTTACCTGGTTAGATAAAGGTGAAATAAAAAAATATACACATTAGCCAAATACATTTAAACTCAGTTTTTCACAATTCCTGACATTTAATCCTAGTAGAAATTCCATGTCTTAGGTCAGTTAGATCACCACTTTATTTTAAGAATGTGAAATATCAGAATAATAGTAGAGATAGTATTTTTTTCATCACAATCCCAAAGGGTCAGAAGTTTACAAACACTCAATTAGTATTTGGTAGCATTGCCTTTAAATTGTTAAACTTGTGTCAAACGTTTTGGGTAGCCTTCCACAAGCTTCCCACAATAAGTTGGGTGAATTCTGGCCCATTCCTCCTGGGAGAGCTGGTGTAACTGAGTCAGGTTTGTAGGCCTCCTTGCTTGCACACGCTTTTTCAATTTTTCTATAGGATTGAGGTCAGGGCTTTGTGATGGCCACTCCAATACCTTGACTTTGTTGTCCTTTAGCCATTTTGCCACAACTTTGGAATTATTCTTGGGGTCATTGTCCATTTGGAAGACCCATTTGCGACCAAGCTTTAACTTCCTGACTGTTGTCTTGAGATGTTGCTTCAATATATTCACATAATTTTCCTGCCTCATGATGCCATCTATTTTGTGAAGTGCACCAGTCCCTCGTGCAGCAAAGCATCCCCACAACATGATGCTGCCACCCCCGTGCTTCACGGTTGGGATGGTGTTCTTCGGACTTCCGCCGAAGTTGGTGCCTCTCCTTGTTCGGGTGGTATTCGGCGGTCGAAGTCATCGGTCTTCTAGCCATTACCGATCCTCTTTTCATTTTCCATTTGTTTTGTCTGTGTTTTCCACACCCGGTTTCAATTCCCTCATGTCTTTGTGTGGGATTGTTTATTGTTAGTGCTTGTGCACAGCTATTTGAGTGGTGCGTTACGGGTTATTTTGTACCCAATTATTGTCTTGTGTTGTTTTGTACCGTTTTGGTAGAATTTATTAAACAACTACAAGTGTCAACCAGTTTGCTCTCCTGCGCCTGACTTCACTGCCACCAGTTACGCACTGGCCTGACAGAAATAATCTGTCTGTAAACAATTGTTGGACAAATGACTTGTGTCATGCACAAAGTAGATGTCCTAACCAACTTGCCATAACTATAGTTTGTTAACCAGAAATTTGTGTAGCGGTTTAAAAACTAGTTTTAATTACTTAAACGTCCGACTTAAACTGTATATACTGTATTCTATCCTATTCTACTGTATCTTAGTCTATGCCGCTCTGACATTGCTTGCCCAAATATTTATATATTCTTAATTCCATTCCTTTACTTTAGATTTGTGTGTATTGTTGTGAAATTGTTAGATATTACTGCACTGTTAGAGCTAGAAACACAAGCATTTTTCTACACCAGCAATAACATCTGCTAAACACATGTATGTGACAAATAAAATTTGATTTGAAGTAATGTAACAGGTAGGGAGAGTGAGCTCCTCTGTGGTGGTTGGCAAACCCTCAGCCTTCTGGCCCATAGCCCTGGGTGGAATCCACTCTGCCACAAAAGCGAAGTAGATATCCACGTGTATAAATACAGGCTCTCTACAGTTATTGTAATTTCTGGTCATAAACATTTTGAGTTAATTCTATGACGGGAAGGGTGTTCAATTTATTTTACAGTACAAGGGAAGGGTCATGTGAAAAATGTTTACGCATATTTTTTTATGAAGGTTTGCCTTAATAACCACATATAACCTCAAATATATCTCCTCTCAGGTACAATATATCATCCTTCTAATGGCTTCCAGATGCTACGCCATGTTTCACTGTCATGGTGATGTCATGGTCATGCACCAGTAAAGGCCAAGTAAAGGGAAGCCTTGAGATGACCAGTATGAGCAGTCTGATGTCATATTATCATATTTGACACACACACACATTTAATCCACATCTGCAACCATTAGTGTGTAGCTGGGAGAGAGAGAAAGAGAGAGAGAGAGAGAGAGAGAGAGAGAGAGAGAGAGAGACCAGCCTTTTAAGAGATTTGATAGTGATTTGAAGCGTCACAGTTGTGGGGAATATTGCACATTTTAGTGTGATGCAATTCCAAAAGCCTCGAAAGCAAGTTATAAAGACTTTAATCCAATTAATGACATTTTTTTTTCAAAGCTATTCGTCACAAGCAAGTGTCGTTCTTGATTTTTGCAAAATGTTTGATATAGTTTACTCGATGACAACAGCAAATTGCTTTCGGAGTGTGAAAATGTGAAATATTTTGTTGAGGCTGATCTGCGTTTTGCGATGTTTCAATGACTGCGTATTTTTAGGAGCAAGTTCAAGAAACATCAAGATGGAATTTCCAGGTAAGTGATTGCACATCTCACTGTTTTATGTCAACATCAAGCAAATGTTGTATGTTTAATCGTGTAAATGTTATAGCTATGCTAAATATTATAGTAGACCACTGTCCAGCTTTTTTAGGACTGAGATGTAATTATGTGATAGTGATTTTCTGCTGCCAGTCACCTTTTCTATCAGCATCTGCCACAGTAGCCTAACTGTAATTATAATTACTGTACAATACACATATGTAGATTTTGTAGTAATACAAAGTTCTAGCATACAAATGGTTGCATGTTAAACTGCCCCAATTAATTAGATGTACACATCTGAAACTTGGCGCGTGGGCTTGCGTTGTCATGATGCGCAAAGTTCGTCAATTCGCGTTTCATACTTGCTCACACATTGTTGTTTCAGTTCGCCAGTTAGCAGTTTTCTCATTTAAACCGAAAAGCGCGAGAAGATTTACCTCGACCCTCTGTCTGTCCATTCATCTGTATGCAACTGGACCTCATCTCTCACACACCGTGTTGGCGCGTATTTCCAATGGTTCTGGATTCATGGTAGCCTAAACTACACTATACTTCTTCCAGCCGTTCAAGCGAAACTGCCCCTATAAAAACAACTTCTCATTTAGAAAACAACCCGTGTGTCATCGGTATGAGTTATAAACATGTATTTTTATGTCAAAATTGACTACAAAGTATTTTGGTCATAAAGTCAGTCTCCTCCAAAACGGAGTTTTGTGAGACTTGTGGTCATGACTGCATCACAATGTAAATTAAAGTTGGGTTTGTTTCCATCCTGCCCACAGCTGGCAGCACACAAGTAATCATCAATTCGAGTGCAGCTGCAGGTGACCCAATATTAATGCCAGTGGTAAATGTGGGTTAACTTTGGATATCCCCATGGGGCTAGTTAGGGACCATCTGTAAATTGCTCAATGTACATGGGACAATATGTTAAAATTCCAATAGCTCCAAATTTCAATGACTTAAAAACCTCAAACCAACTATAAATTGTAGAAATACGTATACAAATATTAAAAGCATTGAATGAGAGAACTAAAAAGTGTGCAACATGGAAATATTGTCTCATTTACATTGTGTAATTTATTGACGGTCCCTAACTAATCCTGGAGACAGGCTATCCAAAGTAGTGTGATCACTTGTTCCGGATTGTGCGGGATAGTCACGCATTTTGGCCCTTTGTCCCGCTTCCTGCAACCAAACAATCATGTCCCACATTTTATCAACACATTAAAACACCACTAATTTACACAAAAAGGTTGATTTGTCCCATATTTCAGTCAGACTTCCTATTCATTTGATGAGAATTGACATTCCAACTTCTTTTGCAGTCAAATTGTGCTTTTGACAAGATGTTATATCAAGGATGTGGTGCTGGTGATGTTAAACGCTTCTTCAATCATTGTTAAGATCTGATATTCTGTGCAACGCTAGAAGAGACGTAGGCCAATGGCATATCGTCAACCAATCACATTTGTCAAATCCTTTCTGGCTAAATTCCAGCTAAACTTGGAGAGGACAGTTATCTATTTACAAAAAGCGCGAGTCTACCGAAGAGCTACAAAAGTAAGCAAATAGCTGTATTAGACTGAAAGACATAAGGTACAGGTGCATCAAACTTGTGAGGCTCTCCATGCTCATTAGTTGCTCATTCAACATATTTGCTGCTACTTCACTCAAAAAAAAGTCTCCCTTCCTAACTGTGTACATTCCCAGAGACCAACCAGAAATGTTTAATTGGCCAAATATTCTCAGATTTTCTTAAAACAGCCACACATGCACTCACATAAAAATCTCCCTCCTGCAGCACCGAGCAAGCTAATTGAAGCACACGTTGCCTATTTTTCCCTCACGCTAAATTTTGGGGATGCATAAGTGGTCTCTCATTTATGCATCACTGAAATTTTGATCCCTCTGCTGACAGCAAACGCAGCCAACTGTGGGGGTAGCCGGACTGGGACTCGAACCTGGGTCTTGAGAATGAATGAAACATTATCAGCCCTCTTGGGGCCGTTGGTTAATGGACCACACTACTTCTATTGCCGTGTTTCCAAATGGCTCTTGGCGCGCATGCCAGTAGCTATTCAATTACCAACCACCATGGTGTTTGTGAGTGCTGGTGTATTCTATTCCTCACTCTGACACTTTAATGTTCAGTAACCTTCAGATTTCCAGGTTTGGGGCCCTTTTTCCCTCCTGGACATGCCTTGATGAGAGTACATCACAATCCATGATCAGACAACAGCAGTGTTTCATATTCAGAGGCATTGTCTTATAGGATGAGAATATAGGATGATCATTTCTGGAACTAGTCTGTCTAGAACTATAATGCCTTTGTTTATCTGTGGAGGTGACTGTCCATCATTTGAAGCCAGTGAGAAACTCACTCATACATGTGTGTCAACGTAGGATCATCCTCAGTGTGGCTGTTGACATATTTCAACGAAATATTCCCAAAATAGTTTAGGGATGAGGATAATCCAAACATAGGGAAGATTAAAGTATACATCAACAAATGATAGAAGTAGATTCAAATATAGCAAGCGGTGATAATTAGTTCAACCTTGAAGCATTTACCTCAGTGTAATCATGCATTCAGATACATTCAGACTACTTGTTTACTTTTTTGACTGATGAGTCAGTGCTGTCTATGGATGTCATGAGCAGCATTTGAATCATGATTTTCTTTCTAGTGCAAAACAACTGTTACTCTCTCTTTGAAAAGTTACATCACAGGTCACAAACACACAGCAGCTCCCGGCAGGAGGACATTGTTTGCATCAGACGTCATAATGACGTCACGTTTGGTTGTAACCTGGTTGAAGTGATAACAGGTACGCAGATTACAACCAGGTAGTGACTCCTTTGTCTGGTCGCCAAAAATGACTTTCTTCCATCAGTATATACCCTGACATCACAAAAAATGTCAGCGTCATGTCATTGCAATCAGTTCTGCCTGCTGGGCTTGAGCCTACTGCTGTCCTTTCTGCACATCTATGATGGTTGACCTGAAATAGACCGTTAATTAACAACATCGTTGGTTTGAACATGAAACTCCCTGCCTGCCTGCAATCCTGACGCTATATAATGTAGGCATTATAACTCTGACAAGACGCTCTCTCATTTACACTGTAATTAGAGCTCTCTAATTTACACTTTAATTAGAGCTCTCTTGTTGACACTGTATTTAGAGCTCTCTCGTTTACACTGTAATTAGAGCTCTCTCATTTACACTGTAATTAGAGCTCTCTCATTTACGCTGTAATTAGAGTTCTCTCATTTACACTGTAATTAGAGCTCTCTCATTTACACTGTAATTAGAGCTCTCCCATTTACACTGTAATTAGAGCTCTCCCATTTACACTGTAATTAGAGCTCTCTCATTTACACTGTAAATTTAGCTCTCCCATTTACACTGTAATTAGAGCTCTCTCATTTACACTGTAATTAGAGCAACACAAGTGTTTCTATATGTTATTGATACTGGTTATTGATATTTGGACATCTCTGTGTTTATTAACTTCCAAGAGCTTCAATGCCATACAACTCTCCTTCCGTGGCCTCCAACTGCTCTTAAATGCAAGTAAAACTAAATGCATGCTCTTCAACCGATCGCTGCCCGCACCTGCCCGCCTGTCCAGCATCACTACTCTGGACGGTTCTGACTTAGAATATGTGGACAACTACAAATACCTAGGTGTCTGGTTAGACTGTAAACTCTCCTTCCAGACTCACATTAAGCATCTCCAATCCAAAATTAAATCTAGAGTCAGCTTCCTATTTCGCAAACAAAGCATCCTTCACTCATGCTGCCAAACATACCCTCGTAAAACTGACCATCCTACCGATCCTTGACTTCGGTGATGTCATTTACAAAATAGCCTCCAACACTCTACTCAACCAATTGGATGCAGTCTATCACAGTGCCATCCGTTTTGTCACCAAAGCCCCATATACTACCCACCACTGCGACCTGTACGCTCTCGTTGACTGGCCCTCGCTTCATACTCGTTGCCAAACCCACTGGCTCCAGGTCATCTACAAGTCTTTGCTTGGTAAAGCCCCGCCTTACCTCAGCTCACTGGTCACCATAGCAGCACCCACCCGTAGCACGCGCTCCAGCAGGTATATCTCACTGGTCACCCACAAAGCCAATTCCTCCTTTGGCCGCCTTTCCTTCCAGTTCTCTGCTGCCAATGACTGGAACGAACTGCAAAAATCACTGAAACTGGAGACTCATATCTCCCTCACTAGCTTTAAGCACCAGCTGTCAGAGCAGCTCACAGATCGCTGCACCTGTACATAGCCCATCTGTAAATAGCCCATCCAACTACCTCATCCCCTTACTGTATTTATTTATTTATTTATCGTGCTCCTTTGCACCCCAGTATCTCTACTTGCACATTCATCTTCTGCACATCTACCATACCAGTGTTTAAATGCTATATTGTAATTACTTCGCCACCATGGCCTATTTATTGACTGCCCTCCCCTCTCTTACCTCATTTGCACACACTGTATATATACTTTTTATTGACTGTACAGTATGTTTGTTTATTCCATGTGTAACTCTGTGTTGTTGTATGTATCGAACTGCTTTGCTTTATCTTGGCCAGGTCGCAGTTGTAAATGAGAACTTGTTCTCAACTAGCCTACCTGGTTAAATAAAGGTCAAATAAAAACATAAAAAACTGACCATTAGGCTCACAGGTTTAAGTGGTGTTTATAACCATCAGAATGACATTTCCATGATCTACTGGAGTGTAACCCAGAGAGTGCTTGTCTCTCGTGTTTAACATCTAAAGTTGCACCACTGCCATTTTACAGCATGCTCCAAATCAAATTATGTAATGAAGTGCCTGCTTTAAACGTAATTAGGGTACACATTTTGAATTTGACTAAGGAAAGTTGGCAGCTCGAGCCAGCAATTTAATCACAGAGTTAGAGAAAAATCAGGCTTCAAGTGAAGGCCTTTTCATTACAAATAGATAATTGGGGTGACATATTTCAAGCCTATTTGATAGTAAGTCTGATCTTGGCTTGTTATCAGCTACTCAGAGAAGAAGCCATGGCAGAGAACCCTTTAGGCATCCGTTATGATTTCACCAATCTGGCAGCGGAAAGTGTCAGTAGTGCTAATTTTCCCAGAAATGTAAAGTTACTGAAATATCACATATTGTAGATGAGGGCCATTTTTAACCTGTATTTAAGCAGGGGATAGTCCCATTGAGACTAACATATCTTTTACAAGGAACCCCTGCATTACAAAGCAGCAATGAATTGTATATGTAAGACAGGCAGCTTTATCACTCATATTCCATGTAATCACACATAATTGCAATTTAGGGAAATATACTTCTGTTCCTACTGATGCAGGCTTTGTTTTTTTCCATTTATATTTTGAGGTTGGACGTCATCACCATAGCACTTATTTTCTTATTTTTTTAGGTATTTTTCTTAAAACTGAATTGTTGGTTAAGGGCTTGTAAGTAAGTATTTTCATTGTAAGGTCTATACCTGCGCATGTGACAAATAAAATTAGATTAGATTTGATTTGACATGGGGCGCACCGATTGGTGTCACCTCGTTTGTCAGTATGTGTTACACCTGTGCTGGTTGCCATCTCGTAAGTGGGAAGTTGTTTCACCTGTGCTGGCCCAGGTGCTATTTAAGATTGGCTGGCCCAGTTCTCCAGTGGTGTGTTTTTCTTTTGTTTGCCTATTCTTGGGCAAATTAATGGGTGCTCATGGTGGGTGTCTTTTAGGTTCTAGTTGTTGTTGCTGATCAACTTTCAGAGGACACACGCATGAGTGTCTTTCAGAACCTCTCCTAAAACCCCACCTGTTTTGTTTTGCTTTTTTGTCAGTGACTCATTGTTAGTTCCGCCTTCTGTTTGAGTGACAATTGTTGGTTTCTTGCTGGGGAACGTAACAGTACATATAGTAGGCCTACATGTGTAAGAGTTTGCCTCCATGTAAGCAACCTTTTATGATCAGTTGACCATTCACTTGTGTACCAATGGCTAATGCAGTTAATGCTGTCAATCGCGCATCCATTCTGATGTCCCAACTTCTGTGATCTCTATAAAAATCTTTAACCCTATTGGGCCACAGATGGTCACAGTCACACCATCATTACACTTAGAAAAAAAGGTGCTATCTAGAACCTATAGGATAACCCTTTGAAGAACCCTTGTTGGTTCCAGGTAGAACCCTTTTTGTTCCAAGTATAAACTGTTTTGGGTTCCATGTAGAACCATTTCCACAGAGGGTTCTACATGGAACCCAAAATGGTTCTAACTGGAACCTAAAGGGGTTATCCTATGGGAACAGAACCCTTTTGGAACCTTTTTTTCTAAGAGTTTAAGAACCAGTCAAATCCACTTTCTGCAATGAAAACAAGCTACATACTGTATCATCTCATTACACATTTCATTCCTATAGAGTGAGGGGATTACTGTACAAATCCTGGCTTGTGTGACTGTCCTCCATCCTTATATATTCTGAGCTCCCTGATTGGTCTGTGCTATCTCCTTCTCAATTATATCAGTTTTCGTACTCTCATAAGAAATAAGGTATACATCTGATGATTCATGCTCTCTTGGAAATGTAAAGCCTTGAATCAAGGCCTCCCAATTACTCCCTTCTCCTTATCTTATCTGTTAGCAGGTGCTTCAAGTAGAGGGTAAAGACTCGTGCCAATAAAGTCATAGCACCATGACATCTAAATCCCCCCCATCTCTACACTACCACCACCAGTATGGCATGGTTTGGCCGTTTGGATGGGGAGGCTGTCATTCCACCACGTGGCCTCGCCTCCTATGGATGTTGTGTGTGGGGATGAGCCCTGGGTCCTGGGCCTCCCATCAGCACTTCCATCCCCACTCCATCAAGATCCCTGGAGACATCACCCTTGGAGGCCTGTTCCCCATCCACGCCAGGGGGCCTCATGGCCTGCCCTGTGGGGAGATCAAGAAGGAGAAAGGCATTCACCGCATGGAGGCCATGCTCTACGCCCTGGACCAGATCAACAGTGACCCTGAGCTACTCCCCAACATCACTCTGGGGGCCAGGATCCTGGACACCTGCTCTAGAGACACCTACGCCCTGGAACAGTCGCTCACCTTCGTCCAGGCCCTCATCCAGAAGGATACCTCGGACATACGCTGCTCCAACGGAGAGCCGCCCATCATCCGCAAGCCTGAGCGTGTGATAGGGGTGATCGGGGCCTCGGCCAGCTCTGTGTCCATTATGGTTGCCAACGTGCTGCGTCTATTTGAGGTGAGATCAATGTGAATGTCCTATACGTGGTGGGAGTTGCCATTGTCCATTTGTTTGTGGTTGTAAGTAATTTGTTAGTGTTTTGATGTTGGACCAGTGTGTTATCATGTTAGACAATGTGTATGGCTGTTATTGACGATACATGGGGTCAGGGTGACCCTGGTGCTGTGGCTTTGGAATGCCATCGCTCTCCCACAATCCCCTCTGAGAGGGGGCGGTCACATGGGGCTGCTCTGGGACAGTCCATTCAGCTGACTTAGAGCTACAGTTAATTGACAATAAGGATTTAGACAGTGGAGCTAATCATGTTTATGGCTTTGATCAGCCTAAAGGTTCCGGTATTGTTTTCTCTGGTCTGGATTGAGCCTGCTGGATAGAGTTGGGGTAGGAGTTGAGTAACAACAAACTTTCCATTACAGTTTTTCTACTTTATCTCTACTTCATCACATTTGGTGTCAAGGGAAGTGTTATGGCCAATAATCTACGCACAAATTGAATTGTGAATGGAATGGAATGAAAATACACTGAGTTTGATTCATTATGGGACTCAATCATCTACTTTCTAGTGAATTGGTCAGATGTGATCTGTGGTCAAATGTTTTATTAGGCTACAGACTGTACCATAAGAGTTCTAGTAAAAATAAAAAAATAAAGCCTTTTGTGAACTAACACTCACACTTGACCTTTTCCCCCTTACTAGCTCGGACTTTGCTGATAGCTTCTTTATTAGGGAGGGGCGGCAGGTAGCCTAGTGGTTAGAGCGTTGGACTTGTAACCGGAGGGCTGCAAGTTCAAATCCCCGAGCTGACAAGGTAAAAATCTGTCGTTCTGCCCCTGAACAAGGCAGTTAACCCACTGTTCCCCGGGCGCCGAAGACGTGGATGTCGATTAAAAGGCAGCCCCCCGCACCTCTCTGATTCAGAGGGGTTGGGTTAAATGCGGAAGACACATTTCGGTTGAAGGCATTCGGTTGTACAACTGACTAATAATGTTGACTTTGACTTTGACTTTGACTATTAAGGAAAAATGTACTTACCATGACTGTGATATGTGTTTGTCTCACCTAGCTATCTTAAGATGAATGCAGTAACTGTAAGTCGCTCTGGATAAGAGTGTCTGTTTATTGACTAAACTGTCAAATGTGATGGTATGCTTCTGCCATTATCAGAATGATACACTTATCACCATGGTAACTCATTAGGTCCAGGGTCTGTATTATACACTACACTATGAAACCAGAGTCTGTAGT
The DNA here is from genome assembly GCA_030435695.1 of Brachymystax lenok tsinlingensis. Classification (NCBI taxonomy): domain Eukaryota; kingdom Metazoa; phylum Chordata; class Actinopteri; order Salmoniformes; family Salmonidae; genus Brachymystax; species Brachymystax lenok. The sequence goes on from CM059803.1 coordinate 33,883,834, forward strand.
ATACACTACACTATGAAACCAGGGTCTGTAGTATACACTACACTATGAAACCAGGGTCTGTAGTATACACTACTCTATGAAACAGAATAAAAGGTATGGCTCTGATTAGGGAACAAAACAACCTTGTGTTCACACTGACATTTAGCTAACATTAAAATTATGAATATGTATGGGTAAATTGAATTAATGAATAAATGATTAAAGCTCAAAATGTGTCCTTTGTAGTGTAAGGTAATGCAGTCAATGGATTATGCTTTATTACGACAAAGAATACCGACACAAATCATGCGTGAGATGGAACATGTAAATGTTTTGGAGGGGAAGTCAAAAGCCCCAGGTAAACAGAACACAGAACAACCTCTCTGTTGCTGCTGCCAGACCTGGGCTTTTCATCTGAAGTCAGCAGGCATATGGAGATGTGATCATCTAAAAAGCTTAACAAATGGAACGCAAAATCGGAGAAAAACTGCAAACCGATCACTGAAAAGGTTTGTTAAACAAGAGTCTTCAGGTCAATAGGTGTTGTTGTACAGTAGTAGTAATGACAGTGTACCTCAGTATGGTTTGCAATGCATGCTCTATCATGTCTCCTCCGCTTGGTTGGGCCTTGTTGGCAGTCAGACTCAAGAGCTCTTTACTCCGGTTAGATAGTGTGCCAGAGAACAGAAAATGTGGAATCTCTGTAACTAATTGTCAGATTTGCACCATACTGTAAGCTTACTGAGTATTTCCCTCTTCTTCTTGGCCCTCCACGAAAATAAAATCCCATCCTACATGGGTCTTATGTAAGAAAGTGAATTGTGAAACGGAACAGCATTGTTAGGGATCCTTGTTCGTGTTTATGTGCTTTGAATCTACGAAGAGGGAAATTGATTGTACGACACCTACAGTTGAAGTCGGAAGTTTACATACACTTAGGTTGGAGTCAATAAAACTCGTTTTTCAACCACTCCACAAATTTCTTGTAACCAAACTATAGTTTTGGCAAGTCACTTAGGACATCTACTTTGTGCATGACACAAGTAATTTTTCCAACAATTGTTTACAGACAGATTATGTGACTTATAATTCACTGTATCACAATTCCAGTGGGTCAGATGTTTACATACACTAAGTTGACTGTCACTTTAAACAGCTTGGAAAATTCCAGAAAATGATGTCATGGCTTTAGAAGCTTTTGATAGGCTAATTGGCATCATTTGAGTCAATTGGAGGTGTACCTGTGGATGTATTTCAAGGCCTAGTTTCAAACTCAGTGTCTCTTTGCTTGACATCATGGGAAAAATCAAAAGAAATCAGCCAAGACCTCAGAAAAAAAAGTTGTAGACCTCCACAAGTTGGGTTCATCTTTGGGAGCAATTTCCAAACAAGGAAGAAAGGAAGAATTCACTGCTCCAAAACCGCCATAAAAAAAGCCAGACTACGGTTTGCAACTGCACATGGGGACAAAGATTGTACTTTTTGGAGAAATGTTCTCTGGTCTGATGAAACAAAAATAGAACTGATTGGCCATAATAACCATCGTTATGTTTGGAGGAAAAAGGGGGAGGCTTGCAAGCCGAAGAACACCATCCCAACCGTGAAGCACGGGGGTGGCAGCACCATCTTGTGGGGGTGCTTTGCTGCAGGAGGGACTGGTGCACTTCACAAAATAGATGGCATCATGAGGGAGGAAAATTATGTGGATATATTGAAGCAACATCTCAAGACATCTGTCAGGAAGTTAAAGCTTGGTCGCAGATGGGTCTTCCAAATGGACAATGACCCCAAGCATACTTCCAAAGTTGTGGCAAAATGGCTAAAGGACAACAAAGTCAAGGTATTGGAGTGGCCATCACAAAGCCCTGACCTAAATCCTATAGAAAATCTGTGGGCAGAACTGAAAAAGCATGTGCGAGCAAGGAGGCCTACAAACCTGACTCAGTTACACCAGCTCTGTCAGGAGGAATGGGCCAAAATTCACCCAACTTATTGTGGGAAGCTTGCGGAAGGCTACTCAAAACGGTTGACCTAAGTTAAACAATTTGAAGGCAGTGCTACTAAATTCTAATTGAGTGTATGTAAACTTCTGACCCATTGGGAATGTGATGAAATAAATAAAAGCTGAAATAAATCATTCTCTCTACTATTATTCTGAAGTTTCACATTCTTAAAATAAAGTGGTGATCCTAACTGACCTAAGACAGGGAATTATTACAAGGATTAAATGTCAGGAATTGTGAAAAACTGAGTTTAAATGTAGTTGGCTGAGGTGTATGTCAACTTCAACTGTACATCCATCATATGTCGGCAAAGCCCATTTTCTTTTTCAAATGTTTTGTTAGACAAGCTATTTTCCAATGGTGTACATTTTGTGTGTCCATTCTCTGGCCTTTCGGTTGGGTATCAATTTCAAAGCAAAAACAAATGCACAGTGAAACAACAACATTGCTATTTAAGCTCTAAAAGGCCACTGGCTTCTGTTAGCCTAATCCATCTATTCAGCTGAGAACTGTACTCTACATGGTGCAAAATATCAACTCACACTCAACTGACAAATACGCTGTAGATTGCTTCCTTTCATAACGAAAACAATCCCTTCAAATAGAAAATAGATTTGTAAAGAGGCACTGGGCAATGGGCATGTAGTGGGACAGCTGTCTGAAGACAAAACACTAATTAAACCTTCCACATTCAGACGATACGAGGACAACAGAGGAACACTGCACAACACAGCCTGTGCACCTTCATTAAAAGCACATTTTGCATTGGAGAGATGAAAACCATTGAACTACACAACTTGTTATGATTTGGGCCTGAGTATTGTTCAGTGAAGGGCAAACAAAGGTTTACTATGATCTATTGTTTTTGAGTTTATTTGAAGTTACAGACATTTTTGTTTTTAAGTACTGGGCACAGATGTCAGTTGTGTCTAGTTTTGCTTTACATTTGGTTGGGTTGTCAACTAACGTGAATTCAACGTGAAAACAACAACAATGTCACCAAGTCATTGGATTTAGTTAATAATTTGTTTGAAAAACATATGAAATGTCCTTATGTTGATGACTTTTTGCCAATCCAAGCAGTTTTCCATGTTGATTCATTGTCATCACCTAGATTTTTGGGGTTGAAATTAAGTGGAAACACTTGATTCAACCAGTTTTTGCCCAGTGGGAGCTTTGTCTGAATTGCTGTTAAAAGGTAGGCATAACATGTTGTAATTATTATTTATATTCAAATAGAGGTACTTTTGATTAAAAAAACAGGGCTAGTTTAAATTAGTTGTGGAAGATTTAAATCAGATTTGAGTGGTGGTAAGTTAAGTCCAAATTGTCAGCCCAGCACAGTAAATTGAGCATTAGCCCTGTCTGCCTGTCTATCCTACAGCTGTTTATTGCTCCAGTAAATCCTCTTAACAATCAAACATGTCAGGATGGGATATTGTGTTTTGTGATTGGTGAGGCTATTGTCACTCAACCCTATGTCGGTTCAGTGACTGTCTGAGTGGCCTTAGCTGCTAAAGTTCTTCCTCCCTCAAAACAAGAGACACATTCACACCACTGTACCTACAGCAATGTTCTGGCCACGGTCCTCAGATGCACTGTCTCAGTCCCCTGTCTCTAATCTATCAAAGAGCCAGCTAAAGAGAGGCAGACAGCCACACGCATAATCACTGTCATCCGCACTTATTTTGATTACAAACAGGTCATGAAGTGACAAAAAAGCACCGAACAGCGCTGTCAATTCCACTCAAACAGCGGCTACAGCACTTCAGCGACCTGCCAGCTGCATAATTGCAGAATGCTACGCCGTGGACTCTTCTGGAGATGTGGAGATGTGCTTTTGAGCGCAGTGTATGTTTATTTAATGAAGAGACATTGCATTTTGGTTCAAGGAACATCTTTAGGTACTCAATGTTTTAGCATTCAGCGCTGTGGCATGGCCATGCTAATAGTCCTTCTGGACCCTGCTTTTTGCCTCAGACTGATTTTTTTTAAACCTTTTTTTTATATAAATATGTTAGTTCGCCTCAGAATGTATGAGATATTGCAATTAAATAGAAGCAACTCTAAAATAAAATCATGATTTACAGTTTCCTTACCTGAACTGAACATGTGTCCATCACTGATGTCTAGTGGACAGTATGTTTGCCTGCTTCTACATACAGTTCATAAGGTCTTTGTCTAGAAATTGTCACAGGATCTTTTAGTGAAAAGTATCCCCCTTTATAAGTATCTGATCCTTTCTTTATTTGCCTCCAGTAAATGGCCAGTTCTAATTCCCCACTCCTCCTGAGTTAACACAACTCCCGTGAGTGGGCATCTCTTCACTGACTGCTTGTCACACATTCTTAATGACACTTTCTTCACAATAAGCCATTTAACAGTAGCTGAGGAACCAGATAACACACGATGCAGCTGTTAGCCAGAGAATTAGGCAAGCCTTCCGGGACAATAAGCCCCTGGCCACCACTCAGACCCCTGGCTATATATAGAGCACTAGCAGGGAAGAGAAGAGACAAAAAAAATAGAAGAAAAGCGTTCAGCTCTAGGATACACTTCTCTAACCAACCATAGCAAATGTTTGATAGAGAAAATACATTTAGGGAATTAAGCAAATTGGGAAGAACTGCGGGAAGCGTTTTAACTGTGCAATTTACTCAACTATAAATGGCCCGTGACGAGCGAAGATATTGTGGAGAGTAAGTCATCGCTACTTGGGATAGGGTTTAGCATGTTAAACAGATTCAGAAGGCCAAAGAATTGCAGCAAATAAGCTTAATTTATGGTTGAGTGTTGCAATTATGGTTGCAATGGGTCAGAAACATTCCGATAAATTTCCAGCATTTTCCCGGAAATTTTCCATGGGAAGTTAAGGCCTGGAATTATGCCTAAATTCATAAAAAGGTTATCTTATAACAGTGAACCTTTTTTGTGGGATACACATAAGGCAATTCTAGGTCTTGTGGCATATTTTGGTTACACTATCCCCAATTCAATGTAATTGCAACCCTCTGCATACACAGTGCATTCTTCCATCACATGTGCAGCATACTCTTCCATCACATGTACAGTTGAAGTCGGAAGTTTACATACACTGTTGGAGTCATTAAAATTTTTCACAAATTTCTTGTTAACAAACTATAGTTTTGGCAAGTCGGTTAGGACACCTACTTTGTGCATGACACAAGTAATTTTTCCATTAATTGTTTACAGACAGATTATTTCACTGTATCACAATTCCAGTGGGTCAGAAGTTTACATACACTAAGTTGGTTGACTGCCTTTAAACAGCTTGGAAAATTCCAGAAAATGATGTCATGGCTTTAGAAGATTCTGATAGGCTAATTGACATCATTTGAGTCAATTGGAGGTGTACCTGTGGATGTATTTCAAGGCCTACCTTCAAACTCAGTGCCTCTTTGCTTGACATCATGGGAAAATCAAAAGAAATCAGCCAAGACCTCAGAAAAAAAGTTGTAGCTCTCCACAAGTTGGGTTCATCCTTGGGAGCAATTTCCAAACACCTGAAGGTACCACGTTCATCTGTACAAACAGTAGTACGCAAGTATAAACACCGTGGGACCACGCAGCCGTCATACCGCTCAGAAAGGAGACGCGTTCTGTCTCCTAGAGATGAACGCACTTTGTTGTGAAAAGTGAAAATCAATCCCAGAACAACAGCAAAGGACCTTGTGAACATGCTGGAGGAAACAGGTACAAAAGGTATCTATATCCACAGTTAAACAAGTCCTATATCGACATAACCTGAAAGGCCGCTCAGCAAGGAAGAAGCCACTGCTCCAAAACCGCCATAAAAAAGCCAGACTACGGTTTGCAACTGCACATGGGGACAAAGATTGTACTTTTTGGAGAAAGGTCCTCTGGTCTGATGAAACAAAAATAGAACTGTTTGGCCATAATGACCATCGTTATGTTTGGAGGAAATAGGGGGAGGCTTGCAAGCCGAAGAACACCATCCCATCAGTGAAGCACGGAGGTGGCAGCATCATGTTGTGGGGGTGCTTTGCTGCAGGAGGGACTGGTGCACTTCACAAAATAGATGGCATCATGAGGGAGGAAAATGACGTGTATATATTGAAGCAACATCTCAAGACATCAGTCAGGAAGTTAAAGCTTGGTCGCAAATGGGTCTTCCAAATGGACAATGACCCCAAGCATACTTCCAAAGTTGTGGCAAAATGGCTTAAGGACAACAAAGTCAAGGTATTTGAGTGGCCATCACAAAGCCCTGACCTAAATCCTATAGAAAATCTGTGGGCAGAACTGAAAAAGCATGTGCGAGCAAGGCCTAAAAACCTGATTCAGTTACACCAGCTCTGTCAGGAGGAATGGGCCAAAATTCACTCAACTTATTGTGGGAAGCTTGTGGAAGGCTACCCGAAACGTTTGACCCAAGTTAAACAAATTAAAGGCAGTGCTACCAAATACTAATTGAGTGTATGTAAACTTCTGACCCACTGGGAATGTGATGAAGGAAATAAAAGCTGAAATAAATCACTCTACTATTATTCTGACATTTCACATTCTTAAAATATAGTGATGACCCTAACTGACCTAAGACAGGGAATTTTTACTAGGATTAAATGTCAGGACTTGTGAAAAACTAAGTTTAAATGTATTTGGCTAAGGTGTATGTAAACTTCCGACTTCAACTGTACAGCTGATTCTCAAAATCTTGCACGCTAATGAGATGCTATTGAGCCTACACTACTACACTGTCTGAGCCAAGGACTACATGCTTTCTTGTAAGTTTTGATTACAATACTGGGTGGGGTGAATATATGTTGTATGACATACATTATTTTTTGTTAACTAGTAAATAGTAGCCCACAGCAAAGTGTGTTTAAATCATTTCTAACTTAACAATTTCTGCTAGTTAGATTTTGCTGCCGTCTGGGTTTTAGCTTGCTTGAGCCTGCTAACTGAGGAGTGTTAATTTCTGTTTCCATACATGTTTCATTTTAAAACATTTATCTTACAAAGGAGTTGTTTAATCTAACTGCTTAACTATTTATCTGTACATGGAATTGTATTTGTTTTTTTACTCATTTTATTTATAATCTTTACAGGAAAATGCCACGGGCACTATCTGATTTGTGGAGACATTTCACTGCAGCTAATGTAGAAGGAAAAGCTGTGTACATTTGCAAATACTGTGCCAAATCATATGTGAAGAATGCAACAAAGATGCAGAATAATCTGGCCAAGTGCATAAAGTTCCCTCAGCACTCACATCAAGCAACCTCTGACAAAAGTCCCTCTACTTCTATTCAAGGTGAAAATGATTAATCGGACACCTTGTCGATAGCACCAGCTCATGGTCCTCCTGCGATCAGAAGGTTTTTTTGACTCAATGGATGAACGAACGTAGTCAGAGAAATGGTGATGAATGTGTTGCTCTAGCTGTGTATGCAGGCAATGTGTATTGGAAGAGATTTCTTTATGTTCCCCGCCCAGCATACACCCCCCAAACAGACATGCTTTATCTACTCATATGCTGGATGCAGAGTTCAACAGAGTTTAAGTGAAGGTCAAGCAAATCATAGAGAAAGCAGACTGTATTGCGATCATCTTTGATGGGTGGTCAAATGTTCGTTGGCAAGGAATAATGAACTACATCATCTCCACCTCTCAACCAGTATTCTACAAGAGCACAGACACAAGGGACAACAGACACACCGGTCTCTACATTGCAGATGAGCTGAAGGCAGTCATCTATGACCTTGGACCACAGAAGGTATTTGCACAGGTGACAGACAATGTGAACGTGAAGGCTGCTTGGTCTAAAGTGGAGGAGTCCTACCCTCACGTCACACCCATTGGCTGTGCTGCTCATGCATTGAATCTGCTCATCAAGGACATCATGGCACTAAAAACAATGGATATACTCTATATGAGAGCCAAGGAAATGGTTAGGTATGTGAAGGGTCATCAAGTTGTAGCAGCAATCTACCTCACCAAGCAAAGTGAGAAGAATAAGAGCACCACATTGAAGCTGCCCAGCAACACCCGTTGGGGTGGTGTTGTCATCATGTTTGACAGTCTCCTGGAGGGGAAGGAGTCCCTCCAAGAAATGGCCATATCACAGTCTGCCGATATGGACAGCACCATCAACAGAATCCTCCTGGATGATGTATTTTGGGAGAGATTGGTAAGAAGCCTGAAACTCCTGAAACCTATAGCAGTAGCCATTGCACGGATTGAGGGAGACCTTGTAGATGTAAGAGGAGAAATCCGTTCTGCCTTGCCCACTTCACTGTTGCTCCAAGCAGAGGAAACTGCAGTTCTGAAATACATAAAAAAGCGTGAAGACTTCTGCCTGAAGCCCATACACGCCACAACATACATGTTGGACCCCAAGTATGCTGGCAAGAGCATCCTGTCTGGTGCAGAGATCAACAAGACCTATGGTGTCATCACTACTATGTCTCACCACTTTGGCCTGGATGAGGACAAGATTCTTGTCGGTCTGGCAAAGTACACTTCCAAGGTTTTGGGATGGAGATGCAATATGACAGTCGTGCCAACAAACTCATCAGCCACCTGGTGGAAGGGACTTTGTGGATCTGAGGCTATTTTCCCTGTTGCCTCCATCATCCTCCAAACCCCACCAACATCAGCCGTCTCAGAGCGCATCTGGTCCTTGTTTGGGAAAACACACACCAAAGCACACAACAGGCTGACCAATACAAGGGTTGAAAAATTGGTGGCCATCCGGGTAAATTTGAGTCTTTTTGAGCCTGACAACGAGCCATCCTCAACAAAGTTGGAAAGTGACAGTGAAGATGAGACCTCAGAGTCTGATGTTCAAGAGGTGGACATTGAGGAGGTCCAGGGAGAAGACATGGAAGCCTGAGAGGAAGACAACCAAAGCTTTAGTTTCTAGATGATCATTTTACAGATGTATGTTGAAAACATTTTTGGGAGATGCGATGGATCATTGGGGATTATTCAATATTTCTATCAGGAATCAAGGTAAGATCCAGATGCAGACATGTCAAATTGACAATGGTTTAATAGTCCAACAGGAGCAGGCAATAGACAGGTCAAGGCGGGCAGGGGCCAGTAATCCAGAGGTGGGGCAACGGTACCGGACAGTAGGCAGGCTCAGGGTAGGCAGAGGTCAACAATCCAGAGGTGGGGCAAAGGTACAGGTCGGCGGGCAGGCAGAGTGGTAAGGCAGGCGGGCTCAGAGTCAGGACAGGCAGAGTGGTAAGGCAGGCGGGCTCAGAGTCAGGACAGGCAAGGGTCAAAACCAGAAGAGCAAGAAAAATGAGACTGGGAAAAGCAGGAGCTGAGAAAAAAACCCACTGGTTGACTTGACAAACAAGATGAACTGGCAACGGACAAACCGAGAACACAGGTATAAATACACGGGAAAATGGGGAAGATGGGCGACACCTGGAGGGGGGTGGATACAATCACAAGGACAGGTGAAACAGATCAGTGTGTGACAATTCTCTGTCATCTCATTTAATTAAAGTTACATTCGTAACTAAATTATTTTTAAAAAATTATATTGGAAGGATTTAATCATTTGCAATTTTGTCTACTTATGATAAGGTAAGGGTTTATGTTTCTGTCTCCATATGATATGGTTAATTTTTTCCAATGCAAAAACATCTACATTTAAATGGTATTAATATTAATTCCCGTTAATTCCCACGGAATGTTTCCACCTCTGAATATTCCCCAAAATGTGCAACCCTAGCTGCAATCAAGTTGCATTTTGTCTTCACTGTACAATGGCTCACTCTTCTCTTCAATGAACATTAGCATTTCCTTCAGGATGATCAGTATGCCTAGCAGTGTCTTTGAGTGCATAACCATGAACAAATGTCACGCAATACCCATGCGGGAGTCGGACTCGGGAGTTCAGATGCTCTTATGCATACCTGTTCAGTGTGTTTACGAATAGTGCCGTTGTCTATCAGGGCTGGCCCAGTTGGCCGGTCTCCAGGGAGGTGGTTTGAGTAAAAAGGTAGTGTACAGTAGACTTTCCCCCGTCTGTGGTGACTCCTCACGCTTTGGGCCACTCAACTTCTTCCTCAGAGAAAAAACACTAAATCATACATGACTCCTGACTCGGTTCCTCTTCCTTAAATAGAGCTTTATTCCATTTAAAAATCATGAGCAGCTGGATTTTATCTTCAGATAGGAATGTAAGTTCAGAAAAACCCAACAATTTAAAATCCAGAGCAATTTAATTCCAGGTAGATGTCAAATGTTGATGGAGGGGAGGGTTGTGTAGAGGGGTGGACATCAGGGTCGACATGTGTACTGCTTCGCTGCCCCTAGGTGAAAGCCGATGCCAGCAGGTAAAAAGGGAATACACTCATTTCCCCAGACCGACCCAGATACAGACAGAATAGTGAGAACCAGCTGTGCCCAGTAGGAGCTGTTCATCCCTACGGTGAAAGTACCTCATAATGTAAGGTCACTAACATTGTTTTATAACACTGATTACCGTAATCCAGCCCATTCTGTGCTAAGGTCCATTCTATTCAGTCCTGATATTTTCTGCAGATCGAAATGGTAAAAAGCTCAATATTGTGATACTTCCCTCAGAAAATCTATCACGACTTAATAATTATGTTCTTTCTATTGAATCTGAAAGCATAACCACTGTCTGTAGTCTGCACATAGGGGACTATTTGAGTTGGCTGCTGAAGCTGTAATAGGTTGTTCAGTGTAAATGATTATCATAACATTATTTTCCTCATGATAATACTTTAGGTTGGGAGCATCACTTGAACTCCACATTACCTCTCGTTAGGTAGGGAGCATCACTTGAACTCCACATTACCTTTGTTGGAAGCACACATGTTTGTTTTGTTCATTTAACTGTCTCACTGACAGACAGACAGATGGGGGACAGATAGACAGACGGGGGACAGACAGACAAACAGACAGATGGGGGACAGACAGACAGGCAGGGGACAGATAAACAGACGGGGGACAAAGACAAACAGACAGACGGGGGACAAACAGACAGACGGGGGACAAACAGACAGACGGGGGACAGACAGACGGGGGACAGACAGACGGAGGACAGAGAGATAGATAGATACTATACACAGACAGACACACACATACACACATACATTGTACTGTAGATATATATACTGAGCCAAAATATAAACGCAATATGCAACAATTTCTAATATTTTACTGAGTTACAGTTCAAATAAGGAAATCAGTCAATTGAAATAAATGTATTAGGCCCTAATTTATGGATTTCACATGACTGGGAATACAGATATGCATCTGTTGGTCACAGAGACCTTAAAAAATGTAGAGGCATGGGATCAGAAAACCAGTCAGTATCCGGTGTGACCACCATTTGCCTCATACTGTGTGACACATCTCATTTGAGTTGATCAGGCTGTTGATTGTGGCCTGTGGAATGTCCCACTCCTCTTCAATGGCTGTGTGAAGTTGCTGGATATTAGTGGGAACTGGAAGATGCTGTCGTACACATCGATCCAGAGTATCCCAAACATGCTCAATGGGTGACATGTCTGGTGAGTATGCAGGCCATGGAAGAACTGAACATTTTTCAGCTTCCAGGAATTGTGTACAGATCCTTGCGACATGGGCCCATGCATTATCATGCTGATACATGAGGTGATGACGGTGGATGAATGGCACAACAATGGGCCTCAGGATCTCATCACGGTATTTCTGAGCATTCAAATTGCCATCGATAAAATGCAATTGTGTTCGTTGTCCTTAACTTATGTTTGCCCATACCATAACCCCACCACCAGCATTGGGCAATCTGTTCACAACGTTGACTTCAGCAAACTGCTCGCCCACACATTGCCATACGCATGGTCTGCAGTTGTGAGGCCGGTTGGACATACTGCCAAATTCTCTAAAACGATGTTGGAAGTGGCTTATGGTAGAAAAATTTGCATTCAATTCTCTGGCAACAGCTCTACAGTCAGAATACCAATTGCACGCTCCCTCAAAACCTGGGACATCTGTGGCATTGTGTTGTGTGACAAAACTGCACATTTTAGAGTGGCCTTATATTGTCCCCAGCACAAGGTTCAATTGTGTTTGATAATGCTGTTTAATCAGCTTCTTGATATGCCACACCTGTCAGGTGGATGGATTATCTTGGCAAAGGAGAAATGCTCACTAACAGGGATGTACATTTGAGAGAAATAAGCTTTTTGTGTATATGGACAATTTCGGGGATAATTATTTTTAGCTCATGAAACATGGGACCAACACTTTACATGTTGCGTTTATATTTTTGTTCAGTGTAGATAGTCTGCTTTCACAGTCACGAATCAACAACAGTATGATAGAGATAGAAACCATTATGGTGATTAAAATATTGGATTTGGATTGGGGTCCCCTCAGCTAAACGAGAATTAAATTCTCTGTCTGGTTAGTCTGCCAGTATTTCATCCATGGGCTGGGCTGATCCCATGTGAAATCATTAAGGAATTAATGAATTAATATGATTGGTTCTTACCAACATAGCCTTTAATTGTTAAACAAAATACACTTACATTTCTCCTAGTGCTAATATTTGTTTACTTTGATTCGGATAGGGCATGGCACACACACATATTGTCTGTAAATGTGTAGAATGAGTTGAGACTTTGAATGCAGGTTAAGCGGCACATGGTCAGACTTTGAATGCAGGTTAAGCGGCACATGGTCAGACTTTGAATGTATTGTGTGGTGTAAAGCTGAGAAACAGCACCCCTGCCTTTGATCTCTGTCTCTCTCCCTCTGTGCTTAACTTAATTAGACTAAAACCCCCTCTAATCCAAACCAGATAATCTGTCCAATGTTTTCTCTCCTTTTCTCTTTACATCCCTCTGTATCTGTCTAAACCTGACTATGAAAAAAATATATGTTTAAATGCCTAGACAACAGTGGAATGAGTGACCATGACATTAAGACCAATAGACAAGCAGAGAGCCTTGGGAAATAAGCAGTCAGTTTGTACATTGACAGCCACCGTTCTATCAGGTTGATATCCTAATATAAAGCATTGGCTTGGGACTGTCGTATGTTTGCAATAAAACTGGGAAAAGCCGTCCAGATATACTGTATATACTGCATACATGTATATCTTATTAGACATTTATGAACCTCACAGCACATTAAAAGAGTTGACGCAGATAAAATGTGTTTTTATTGGCTGTGTAGATGAACAGCTGTACAGATGAATTATAAAGAGAAAGTTTACTGGTTTTACCATGTTCTCTGTTCAGATTCCCCAGATCAGCTATGCCTCCACAGCCCCAGAGTTAAGTGACAATAACCGCTACGACTTCTTCTCGCGTGTGGTCCCTCCTGACTCGTACCAGGCCCAGGCTATGGTGGACATAGTCAAGGCAATGGGCTGGAACTATGTATCTACACTGGCATCAGAGGGAAGCTACGGGGAAAGCGGAGTTGATTCCTTCCAGCAGATTTCGAGAGAGGCAGGTACAGTAAACAAGCTCTTCTCCTCTCTTCCTGGTACAATATATATAATCTGTTACGTTAATCAGCTGTCCATCATAATACATGTATTGGCTGCTGTAGCTGAAAACAGCCATTCTGAAGTCTATCGTCTCCTCTCTGTGGTCAACACATTCTTCCTGTGGCCATCATCAATTAATAATGAGATCTCTGAGAGCACAAATATGGATTATTGCTGGTAGCCATCATGTTTTATTCTCATTCATATTTCATTTTTGTTTGTTCAGTATCAACATCAATGTCAGTGTCTTCTCTCTCTCTCTGAAGGAGGTCTGTGCATCGCACAGTCTATTAAGATCCCACGGGAGCCCAAGCCGGGAGAGTTTGACAAGATCATTAAAAGGCTGATGGAAACTTCCAATGCCCGGGGGGTCATCATCTTTGCAAATGAGGATGACATCAAGTAAGTGATAGAGAAGTTACTCTGTAGAGAACTGCATGTTTGATTCTCCTCTCTACAGTGATGGTTCACTGTAATTAGAATGCAGTCTCCATATGAATGAGGCTCAGAAGTATGAATGGAATACTGTCTAGAAGTGCTCTATTAGGTATTTAAGGAGGGGAATAAAAAAAAAAGGAAAACCCAACTGGCCCCCTAGTGAATTAATCTATGTGGTACCTGAGGATTAAATGTCTGTGGAGCTCAAATGGAATCTGCATTGATTGAGTGAGAGACATGTCTGTTTCATGCCTGAACTGATCCAAACTATGGGTTCAGTTGATTCAAGCTTGAGTGGAAAAGGAGATGAACTTAATGTGAAAATATGTGAAGTACCCTTGTGTGTTCTAATTGAACCATACATCTTCAAGGATGAAAAATGACCACTGTCCTGTCGCGTGACACATAAATAGAAACATAGATTGTATTATCTGATTTAAATATAAGGTAAATGGAGGTTACCATTGAACCAGAAAAAGGATATTCAAGAAATGATGTAATAAATGTCATACAGGATCAGTCGTCCCTATTCTTTTAAGTTACCATGGTTTTACAAGGACACAATTGCATGAGTTAATGTACTCAATGACTCATGTCTTTTTGCTGCTGCTCTGCTCTTTCCAAATGCAGTATAACAGAATCAGACTATCTTGGAAAGCACCCAACCATGTTTCTGTAGGATTTCCATGTGGAATGTTTTTAACACAAGACCTGCCTATTTCATTCAGATTGCACGATACTGTAGGTCACATGTTTTATCTAATTTCTTTGCGCCACTTGTCGTGTGTGTGTGTGTGTGTGTGTGTGTGTGTGTGTGTGTGTGTGTGTGTGTGTGTGTGTGTGTGTGTGTGTGTGTGTGTGTGTGTGTGTGTGTGTGTGTGTGTGTGTGTGTGTGTGTGTGTGTGTGTGTGTGTGTGTGTGTGTGTGTGTGTGTGTGTGTGTGTGTGTGTGTGTGTGTGTGTGTGTGTGTGTGTGTGTGTGTGTGTGTGCTGCAGGAAGGACAAACAAGACATGTGCTACAGTATATGTTGTGGTCTGACATCTCCTCTATATGGTGTGTTGGCAGCCAATCCTTCTACTTGCCTGGAAGCAGTCATGTCTCCCTGTCAGTTGTTAAACGTATATCAGCACACCATATGGAATATGGAGTTGTCAGGTGGCAAATGTAAATTGCCTAAAGATTTGTGTGAATATATTTCATTTCCTTCTGTACGATAAGATTAAGCCTCCACTACTGTTGATTATATTCTCACCTCAGAGACTTGGTTGCTTATTGTTCTAGCACACAAAGCACCTTTGGCATTCGTCTTGAATGAAATTGAAATGTGGAAAAACAGGAAATCCTGTCTCTGATTGCTAAAGTCTAGGCTACCGTGCCCTAGACTAGAGTTTAACCCACTAATTTCCTCCCTTGTGTGTGTAGACGGGTTCTGGAGGCAGCGAAGAGGGCCAACCTCACGGGTCACTTCCTGTTTGTAGGTTCTGACAGCTGGGGTGCCAAGAGCTCCCCTATTCTTGACCAGGAGGACGTGGCTGAGGGAGCTGTCACCATTCTACCCAAGAGAGCCTCTATCGAAGGTATCCCCAACAACCCTACATCCCCAACAACCCTACATCCCCAACAACCCAACATCCCCAACAACCCTACATCCCCAACAACCGTACATCCCCAGCAACCCTACATCCCCAACAACCCTACATTCCAATTCAACCACCTTACATTCCCAACAACCCTACATCCCCAACAACCCTACATCCCCAACAACCCTACATTCCAATTCAACCACCTTACATCCCCAACAACCCTACATCCCAATCCAACAACCCTACATCCCAATCCAACAACCCTACACCCCAATCCAACAATCCTACATCCCAATCCAACAATCCTACATCCCAATCCAACAAACCTACATCCCAATCCTACATCCCAATCCAGCAAACCTACATCCCAATCCAACAATGCCTATGTGTCATTTCCATGGTGGTTGATCACTGGGATAAGATGCCACTGTTTGCCGGTTCACTAATCTTCTGACTGTATGTTTTGTTTCCATGGCGCTCAGGCTTTGACCAGTACTTCACCTCCAGATCATTAGAGAACAACCGTAGAAACATTTGGTTCGCTGAGTTCTGGGAGGACGATTTCAGGTGTAAACTGACAAGGCCAGGCATCAAAATAGACAGCGAAAAGAAAAAGTGTACAGGTCAGAACCTAGCATTGATTAAACATAAACGTTGGTTACTCTATTTTGTAGTGATAGGAGGACACTGGCAATAGTGTATCTTTCTCTCGCTCTCTACCCCTCCCCCCTCTCTCTCTCTCCATGTGACAGGAGAGGAGAGGATAAATCGTGACACTCCCTATGAGCAGGAGGGGAAGGTGCAGTTTGTGATCGATGCAGTCTACGCCATGGCCCATGCCTTACACAGCATGCACCTGGACCTGTGCCCCGGCGCCATGGGCGTCTGTGACAAGATGGATCCCGTGGAGGGCCGGATGCTGCTCAACTATATTCGTTCTGTGAACTTTAACGGTGGGTTATTATTGTGCCTTACTGACACAGCAGATGTTTATTTTTAATTTGTGAGGGATTTAGCTCAGCTAACTACTGTATCTACTCAGGAAGAGCTGGCTGGCTGACTGACTGACTGGTGGAGTTGTCTAATGGTGATACACTGTGGCCATCCTTCTCCTCCATGCTAGCGTGCTGTGCTGTGGTTCTGAGAATACATCTCTTAAAGCCACTGTCAGTCCCCAAACCCAACACCATTGTCCAGGCACAAAATCCCCTTCTCCTCCCTGCTGTCCCTCCCTGGGCTTCTCATCTCATAACAGACCATTTTTGTCCTGTGTTGCTTTGGTGGGACGGAAGCTTTCTATGAAAAACATTCCCATTTAGACTGCCCCTCTGTGCCAGTGTCTCTGTCATCTGAAAACACTCTGTGAAGGGAATGCCTGAAGGGACCTACCGAACAAGCAATATGCATTACTGCGGAGAACCTGCAAAGTCCATATTTTCATGCAGGCATTTCAAATGAGGCTTTCTTTATCTTTAAGGAGGAGGAGAAGAACCACAAAAAGGAGGAGGAGGAGGAGAACCACAAAAATTGTTTGCAAATGGTCAGAGGGCGCTGTACAGTTCAGCTAACTAACGGTCAGAGGGCACTGTACAGTTCAGCTAACTAATGGTCAGAGGGCACTGTACAGTTCAGCTAACTAACGGTCAGAGGGCGCTGTACAGTTCAGCTAACTAACGGTCAGAGGGCGCTGTACAGTTCAGCTAACTAACGGTCAGAGGGCGCTGTACAGTTCAGCTAACTAACGGTCAGAGGGCGCTGTACAGTTCAGCTAACTAACTGTCAGAGGGCGCTGTACAGTTCAGCTAACTAACGGTCAGATGTCGCTGTACAGTTCAGCTAACTAACGGTCAGAGGGTGCTATACAGTTCAGCTAACTAATGCAAATTAAACAGCTGCTCATCCATTGAAGATAAAAGACCTTGACTAATGCAACAATTGTATTTGCCAATCACGATTTTGCTGTCCTTTGATTTACCAAAATCAGTGATTGTCCTTTATGCAATTCAAAATTCATCTGTTTTTATTTGGTCCTTGTTTATAAAATGAAAGGAAATGTGTCTCTGTGTGGTATTTGAGGGAAGGAAAGTGTATGAATGAATAAAACATATGTAACAGCTGGTTGGGTTGAAGTACAGGACTGTAAAAAGCTCAGAGGAATATGCACAAAGTGGTTAGGGGTATTTAGGATTTCTGTTGCATAAAGCCTGTCTTCTGCCTTGGTTTAGGAGTTCTGTTGCATAAAGCCTGTCTTCTACCTTGGTTTAGGAGTTCTGTTGCATGAAGCCTGTCTTCTACCTTGGTTTAGGAGTTCTGTTGCATGAAGCCTGTCTTCTACCTTGGTTTAGGAGTTCTGTTGCATGAAGCCTGTCTTCTACCTTGGTTTAGGAGTTCTGTTGCATGAAGCCTGTCTTCTACCTTGGTTTAGGAGTTCTGTTGCATAAAGCCTGTCTTCTACCTTGGTTTAGGAGTTCTGTTGCATGAAGCCTGTCTTCTACCTTGGTTTAGGAGTTCTGTTGCATGAAGCCTGTCTTCGTCCTTGGTTTAGGAGTTCTGTTGCATGACGCCTGTCTTCTACCTTGGTTTAGGAGTTCTGTTGCATAAAGCCTGTCTTCTACCTTGGTTTAGGAGTTCTGTTGCATGAAGCCTGTCTTCGACCTTGGTTTAGGAGTTCTGTTGCATGAAGCCTGTCTTCGACCTTGGTTTAGGAGTTCTGTTGCATGAAGCCTGTCTTCGTCCTTGGTTTAGGAGTTCTGTTGCATGAAGTCTTCTTCTACCTTGGTTTAGGAGTTATGTTGCATGACGCCTGTCTTCTACCTTGGTTTAGGAGTTCTGTTGCATAAAGCCTGTCTTCTACCTTGGTTTAGGAGTTCTGTTGCATGAAGCCTGTCTTCTACCTTGGTTTAGGAGTTCTGTTGCATAAAGCCTGTCTTCTACCTTGGTTTAGGAGTTCTGTTGCATGAAGCCTGTCTTCTACCTTGGTTTAGGAGTTCTGTTGCATGAAGCCTGTCTTCGACCTTGGTTTAGGAGTTCTGTTGCATGAAGCCTGTCTTCTACCTTGGTTTAGGAGTTCTGTTGCATGAAGCCTGTCTTCGTCCTTGGTTTAGGAGTTCTGTTGCATAAAGCCTGTCTTCTACCTTGGTTTAGGAGTTCTGTTGCATGAAGCCTGTCTTCTACCTTGGTTTAGGAGTTCTGTTGCATGAAGCCTGTCTTCTACCTTGGTTTAGGAGTTCTGTTGCATGAAGCCTGTCTTCTACCTTGGTTTAGGAGTTATGTTGCATGACGCCTGTCTTCTACCTTGGTTTAGGAGTTATGTTGCATGACGCCTGTCTTCTACCTTGGTTTAGGAGTTCTGTTGCATAAAGCCTGTCTTCTACCTTGGTTTAGGAGTTCTGTTGCATGAAGCCTGTCTTCTACCTTGGTTTAGGAGTTATGTTGCATGAAGCCTGTCTTCTACCTTGGTTTAGGAGTTATGTTGCATGACGCCTGTCTTCTACCTTGGTTTAGGAGTTCTGTTGCATAAAGCCTGTCTTCTACCTTGGTTTAGGAGTTCTGTTGCATGAAGCCTGTCTTCTACCTTGGTTTAGGAGTTCTGTTGCATGAAGCCTGTCTTCTACCTTGGTTTAGGAGTTCTGTTGCATGAAGCCTGTCTTCGACCTTGGTTTAGGAGTTCTGTTGCATGAAGCCTGTCTTCTACCTTGGTTTAGGAGTTCTGTTGCATAAAGCCTGTCTTCGGCCTTGGTTTAGGAGTTCTGTTGTATAAAGCCTGTCTTCGACCTTGCTTTAGGAGTTCTGTTGCATAAAGCCTGTCTTCGACTTTGGTTTAGGAGTTATTTTGCATAAAGCCTGTCTTCTACTTTGTTTCTGGTCTATCCTGAAAGGACCTAGCACGCAAACCTTGGTTTAACTAAAGCGTTAAAATCCAATTGACATGCTTCATAATCACTCAAGTCACATTTTCACATCATACCCTCCTGCTGTATATCCACTAAGAACTATATTCCCTCAACTCTTCTCCAGTCATCTCTTTGTAAGACTCTTCTCCAGTCATCTCTTTTTAAGACTCTTCTCCAGTCATCTCTTTTTAAGACTCTTCTCCAGTCATCTCTTTGTAAGACTCTTCTCCAGTCATCTCTTTTTAAGACTCTTCTCCAGTCATCTCTTTTTAAGACTCTTCTCCAGTCATCTCTTTGTAAGACTCTTCTCCAGTCATCTCTTTTTAAGACTCTTCTCCAGTTATCTCTTTTTAAGACTCTTCTCCAGTCATCTTTTTGGAAAACCCTTCTCCAGTCATCTCTTTATGGACCAAAATGATGTGTTTAGCTGTTTCACAGTAAAAGACAATACAATTATGACAGGTGGACTTGTTAGGAGGCAATGTTGTCATGTATCAGTGATCAGATAATGCTGGATCTTCACATTTACACTGATTTTCAAGTGCATTATGCATTTATGTTTCATAGAATGAATTTATCTTACTTAATCGTCAGCGATTTCAGCATTACTATCGGTAAATCTGTTATTTCCCTCAATATGATTGATGTTGCTGGTTTGTCTCACTAGTCTTCTCTTGTGTTTTCATACAGGCAGCGCAGGGACAGGAGTTCTATTCAATGAGAATGGAGATGCACCAGGACGATATGACATCTTCCAGTACCAGATGTCAAACACTACCATTCCTGGATACAGAGTCATAGGTCAATGGACCAACAATCTGCGACTCAATGTAACGCAACTCATATTTAAGGACAATTACATTGTCTGTCTGAACATTTTGCTACATTGTTGATGATTTGTGAGAAGAAAAATATATTTTTAACTACATTTACAGCACTCAAACTGTCCACTCTCCCTCTCTCCCTCCCTCTCTCTCCCTTTCTCCCTCCCACTCCCTCCCTCTCTCCCTCTTTCCCTCTCCCTCTCTCCCTCTCCCTCTCCCTATCTCACTCTCTCTCTCTCTCTCTCTCCCTCTCTCCCTCTCTCTATCTCTCTCTCTCTCTACTGTAGATGGAGGAGATGCAGTGGTCAGGTGGGGACCACCAGATCCCTGACTCAGTGTGCAGTTTCCCCTGTAACCCTGGAGAGAGGAAGAAGATGGTGAAGGGTGTGCCCTGCTGCTGGCACTGTGAGCTGTGTGACGGCTACCAGTACCAGCTGGATGAGATGAACTGTGAGACCTGCCCCTTCAACATGCGCCCTACGCCTAACCGCACGAGCTGCCGGTCCACGCCAATCATCAAGCTGGAGTGGCACTCCCCCTGGGCCATCATCCCTGTGTTCCTGGCCATCCTGGGTATCCTGGCCACCTCCTTTGTGGTCATCACCTTCATCCGCTTCAACGACACTCCCATCGTCCGCGCCTCTGGCCGGGAGCTCAGCTACGTCCTCCTCACGGGCATCTTTCTCATCTACCTCATCACTTTTCTCATGATCGCAGAGCCAGGCGCCGTGGTGTGTGCCTTCCGCCGGCTGCTGCTGGGCCTGGGCATGGCCATCACCTACTCTGCCATGCTCACCAAGACCAACCGCATCTACCGCATCTTTGAGCAGGGCAAGAAGTCTGTGTCGCCACCCAAGTTCATCAGCCCCACCTCTCAGCTGGCCATCACGTTCATCCTCATGTCTGTACAGGTGAGTTTCAGGGCAGGCCCAGAGTGAGGCAACGCTAGTTGGTTCCCCTGGTGTATTGATTTGCATCAGGTTTGATGTGTTGGGCGTCTACTTGCTCTCACCGTAGCTAGCACTAGCTCTACATGCTCGTCAAGCTTCAACATCAAGGTCTTTCATGGACTGGTGTTGATTAGTATGTAGTGGTAGTGTGTTTTGAATATGGTAATGTTACATACGTATATCCTCCAATGCTTTTTAAGCTACAACATCAAGGTCTCTTTTGGATAGATATTGATTTCTGCGTGTACTGTAGTAGTAAATTCATTATGAAGAAGAAGATATTATAAAATGTCAGATCCAGAACTAGAAAAGTTCAGTAATTATCCTGTCAATCAAGATCAACTCTGTGAGATATATTAAATACATGTATTTTTGATTTAAGGCAATAATGTGAAAAGATTATGATTTTATGCCAACATAGTGATTGATTTGAATGCAAACTGATAAACCTCATCAGTGTGAGTGCTTATCAACTCAGCTTGTTCATCATAGATGTCGGCCAGGGGTATTTAGAAGATGACTCTAAATAAATGTAATACCAAGAAGAGCAGGTTGCTACATGGATGTTCTGCAGGTGGCCTTCAGTTAAAATGTAATTGATCTAATTGAAAACAGTACATAGTCCAGGGTCACTGCTTTACACACTATTGCATCAGCATGTCTGATATTATTCATCGCATAGAGGAGCCTCCTAAAGCATTTGTTGTTTGAGCTTAGTGCCACCATATAGTGAATTAGTCAGTGGGAATGTCAGGCTGAGCAAGGCCAAATGATGAAAGTTGCCTGCTTGCCTGCCTGGAATTGACAGCAGCAAGGCCTTGGCCTCTCTCTCTCTCAGCAGCAAGGCCTTGGCCTCTCTCTCTCTCAGCAGCAAGGCCTTGGCTTCTCTCTCTCAGCAGCAAGGCCTTGGCTTCTCTCTCTCAGCAGCAAGGCCTTGGCCTCTCTCTCTCTCAGCAGCAAGGCCTTGGCCTCTCTCTCAGCAGCAAGGCCTTGGCCTCTCTCTCTCTCAGCAGCAAGGCCTTGGCTTCTCTCTCTCTCTCTCAGCAGCAAGGCCTTGGCTTCTCTCTCTCTCAGCAGCAAGGCCTTGGCCTCTCTCTCTCTCAGCAGCAAGGCCTTGGCTTCTCTCTCAGCAGCAAGGCCTTGGCCTCTCTCTCTCTCAGCAGCAAGGCCTTGGCTTCTCTCTCTCTCTCTCAGCAGCAAGGCCTTGGCTTCTCTCACTCTCTCAGCAGCAAGGCCTTGGCTTCTCTCTCTCTCTCAGCAGCAAGGCCTTGGCTTCTCTCTCTCTCTCAGCAGCAAGGCATTGGCTTTATTGGCATGGGAAACATATGTTAACATTGCCAAAGCAAATGAAGTAGATAATATACAAAGTGAAATAAACAACAAAAATGAACAGTAAACATTACACTCACAGAAGTTCTCTCTCTCAGCAGCAAGGCCTTGGCTTCTCTCTCTCTCTCAGCAGCAAGGCTTTGACTTCTCTCTCTCTCAGCAGCAAGGTCTTGGCTTCCCTCTCTCAACAGCAAGGCCTTGGCGTCTCTCTCTCACTCAGCAGCAAGGCCTTGGCTTCTCTCTCTCTCTCAGCAGCAAGGCCATGGCGTCTCTCTCTCAGCAGCGTAACATAACAAATGAATGAGTAGCCACTTAACCACTCAGTCTGACAGGATACAGCTGCTTTCTCTTGCTCTCTCCCTCTCCCACTCTCTCTCTCTCTCTCACTCTCTCTCTCTCACTCTCTCTCTCTCTCCCCCTCTCTCGCTCTCTCTCGTTCTCTCTCTCTCCCTCTCTCTATTGCTCTCTCTCTCTCTATCTCCTCTGTCCCCCACTCACACCTCAAAATACATTTTATTGAATAATAATATATATTGTTGTGATTTGAATGTAAAAGTATATTATTTTGTGTAATTGCAATTAAATTATTAATCAAAATATAGACATACTGAACAGATAATCATATAAAAAACGTTCATAGTGTGGGTCTTTATGTGTTTATGTGTGTGTGTTTATGAAGCTGCTAGGGGTGTTTGTCTGGTTCGCTGTGATACCACCCCATACCATCATAGACTACGAGGAGCAGAGGCCTCCCAACCCAGAGATGGCCCGGGGGGTCCTCAAGTGTGACATGTCCGACCTGTCGCTAATCTGCTGCCTGAGCTACAGCATTGTCCTCATGGTGACCTGCACTGTCTATGCAGTCAAGAGCAGAGGGGTGCCGGAGACCTTTAACGAGGCCAAGCCCATCGGCTTCACCATGTACACCACATGCATTGTCTGGCTAGCTTTCGTGCCCATCTTTTTTGGCACGGCACAGTCCACAGAGAAGGTGAGATTCTACTGTGACATGATACTGATGTAACTGTAGCTTTTTGAAATGGGCTGTTTTGCATTATTTAATATGATAGAAACTGCTCTGTAAAAAAAGTATTTCGCAGGAAGTGTTTCTCACGCTCACTTGCTCACACTGACTTTCTTACCCTGTTCTTTACTCGGAAATTATGCAAATGAACCATTGTCTAAATGAGAGCATTAAATTGGGAAACAACCTGCCCGGCTCTTGATAACATTTTGAAGTTCCAAAGCAGACAGTATTTCTTTATAGCCAGCCTTTGATATGGGCATGAGGAGAGACATGGAGGGGGATGAAAGCCAGGAACGCTTTGTTCCTTTTTATCATACGACGACACACCATGACACACAGACAAAGGCTGCTCTTACCAACCGCATGCTTTGGGGGAATTTTTTTGTGGTAGCGGGAAGATAAGGGAAGTGTGTGGGAGACCGGGGAACAATGTTTTAACCCTCTTAATAAATCTGTGTGATGGGAATAAGGAATTATTGCATTAGCATGTATTACCACCTAGTGGCCAGGTGGCCTCCCACAAAAGACTATTGAATAAAAGAAAGGGGTGGGTCGGAGTGTTATTTTGTTCATAAATCAGGAATTACTCAGAAACAAATAAATGATTCCCCGGGGGAAGATACATAAAACCGTACCCTGAAATAGAACAGCTAGGATCACATTCCATGGTCTCGTACCCTGAAATAGAACAGCTAGGATCACATTCCATGGTCTCGTACCCTGAAACAGAACAGCTAGGATCACATTCCATGGTCTCGTACCCTTAAATAGAACAGCTAGGATCACATTCCATGTCTCGTACCCTGAAATAGAACAGTTAGGATCACATTCCATGGTCTCGTACCCTCAAATAGAACAGCTAGGATCACATTCCATGGTCTCGTACCCTCAAATAGAACAGCTAGGATCACATTCCATGGTCTTGTACCCTCAAATAGAACAGCTAGGATCACATTCCATGTCTCGTACCCTCAAATAGAACAGCTAGGATCACATTCCATGGTCTCGTACCCTGAAATAGAACAGCTAGGATCACATTCCATGGTCTCGTACCCTCAAATAGAACAGCTAGGATCACATTCCATGGTCTCGTACCCTGAAATAGAAAAGCTAGGATGACATTCCATGGTCTCGTACCCTCAAATAGAACAGCTAGGATCACATTCCATGGTCTTGTACCCTCAAATAGAACAGCTAGGATCACATTCCATGGTCTCGTTTGTCCTTAGGCTACTTTGTGTCCAAGTTGAATGTGTTACCATGTGAATATGGAGTCTCTGTATCTGTGTCTCTGACCCTTCCCTGTGCTCCTCTTCCTATATAGATGTTCATCCAGACTACTACGTTGACAGTCTCCATGAGCCTGAGTGCCTCTGTGTCTCTGGGGATGCTCTACATACCCAAGGTCTATGTCATCATCTTCCACCCAGAGCAGAACGTACAGAAAAGAAAGCGAAGCTTCAAAGCCGTGGTGCAAGCAGCCACCATGTCTACTCGGCTCTCCCAGAAGTCCAACGACAAGCAGAATGGAGAGACGCAGAACAAGATCGAGCCAGATAGAACACAGTAGGTCTCTCATTGGCTGACGAGCCAGACAGAACACAGTAGGTCTCTCATTGGCTGACGAGCCAGACAGAACACAGTAGGTCTCATTTGCTGATGAGCTAGGCAGAACACAGTAGGTCTCTCATTGGCTGACAAGCCAGACAGAACACAGTAGGTCTCCTATTGGCGGTTGAGCCAGACAGAACACAGTAGGTCTCTCATTGGCTGACGAGCCAGACAGAACACAGTAGCTCTCAAGAGGCTGTCGAGTCAGACAGAACACAGTAGGTCTCTCATTGGCTGTCGAGCCAGACAGAACACAGTAGGTCTCTCATTGGCTGACGAGCCAGACAGAACACAGTAGCTCTCAAGAGGCTGTCGAGCCAGACAGAACACAGTAGGTTTCTCATTGGCTGTCGAGCCAGACAGAACACAGTAGGTCTCCTATTGGCGGTTGAGCCAGACAGAACACAGTAGGTCTTTCATAGGCTGACTAGCCAGACAGAACAGAGTAGGTCTCTCATTGGCTGATGAGCCAGACAGAACACAGTAGCTCTCAAGACGCCGTCGAGCCAGACAGAACACAGTAGGTCTCTCATTGGCACACATTGGTCTCCTGCACTGTGACTTCACTTCTGTAACTACACTAAACTCTGTACATTTGATAAGCATCCACATACAATATGTTTCTTATGTATTGGCCATCACAGCTACAGTAACAGAGCTAATTGAATTCATGACTTACCAGTACCACACTGTAGTACCATGAAATGTCCAAATCCTTTTGCCTCATAGCAGAGCGAATCTAAAGGATCCTTTTGAGCTGATCCTAATGTATCTATAGAATCAACATTTATAAGGTGACTTGAATTCTTTTAAGCTGCCTGTTATAAATACCCCATGGCCAGTCTTTTCATCCACACATTGCTCTGAAGCTTTATCTGTGCAATATCCAACTCTACTTCTCTCTCTTCCTCTCTCTTTCCCTTCTGTCCTTTCTCTCTCTCCTAAATCTCTGTAAAGCCTTATGGGTTTATTTCCACCGGTCCTGTATCTCGACCGAACACACTCCCTTCCATTACCAAAGTAAAATTCAGGCAGTTTCAGGCTGTTCATCTCATTACAACCCTATTATCGGGTCTTTGGAGCAAAACATTGCTAAGTTAGCATGACATTTCCAAAATGATGATTATTGATATGGATATTCCCATAGTGAACATTTGGATGCACATGCAAGAAACTTTATTAAAGACGAATTATGAAAAGGAAAGAAAAATACCTGGAGGTACATTTAAGAAGAACTGATTCAGCAATTAATCTATCCCTCCCTTCACCTTTGAATTTCTTAATTAATAAGAATATATCTTTCCCCCTACATTACAAAAACTGTTTGACGTTATTGAGGCTATACTATAGTATATACAGAGAGTAGGTTGATGTTTTAAAAAGAGTACAAATTAATAATGTGCTCCTTTCCGGGAATCCAGTTACTTTTGTTTCTCCTCCAGTGAAGCTTCATATTTATTTCAGCTTCCCCTCCAGTTTTCAGTTGACATCACATCTTTGTATAGAGCTGCATACATTTCAGTCTGTTCAAGGTATAACCTACTCAAAGACTTGATTTCTTGGATGCACAGAAACTGGGAGTACAAGGCTCACTACTAGTTTACTGCATTTTATAGTTGCTTGGCATTACTGCAGCTAAACCTAGCTAATTCAGTATTTAACACATGTTATCACCATTTAGTGGGGTATCTCATTTCATTAACTTTCTTAAGTAAACATATAATACTTTCTTGAAATTCCAGACTGCTGTTGGGCCAAATGTCATGATTTCTCTATAAATTGACAATGTGTGTTTAAAACAGAGTATTTTAGCTCTTGGTTGACGTGCCTCTGGGAGTCACATAAATCCCGAGTGGCGCAGTGGTCTAAGGCACTGCATCTCAGTGCTAGAGGTGTCACTACAGACACCCTGGTTCGAATCCAGGCTGTATCACAATCGCCTGTGATTGGGAGTCCCAATCGGCGCACAATTTGCCCAGCGTCGCCCGGGTTTGGCTGGTGTAGGCCGTCATTATAAATAAGAATTTGTTCCTAACTGACTTGCCTAGTTAAATTTAGAATAAAATCACTACTTTGATTGATGGAGGTTTTTCTAAAGAGTATTCTAACAGTATTTGTTGTGAAGTCCATTGAGGAATAGCTTGTAGCTTAGCTGACTATATCTTCATAGTAGCTTCCCCAACAATGGTTATTTTAATCAGATTTAAACATATTGCACAGACCAGTCTCCAATGCTTTCTGCTTTTTGTTTATCATACACAGTATAGTCAATAATCATTTCAAGTGTCCCATCAAAAATGGAATTTTAGAAAAAGGAAATTACATTTCTGTCCATATTTAGGTGGTGAATCTTTCAACCAGTATAATCCTTATCATACACTATAATTGCTTTCATGGAGTTTTGGCATGATGAGTCAGTATAGCTTTTATTGAGATTATGAATCATATCACTTTAATCTTGGAACAGGATATTGAAGTACTGGATAGCATATGAATCGCCTATTTTTAACTCATCTTTTCAAGTATGAGTGAATATCAAAGCTATTGCCTTTTTTGCTCAACTGTTCTTGGTCATGTTCATTGGAACTGCAATAATTATTTCACTATTTCAACAACAGATCATATTAATCAGTCAAACACATTGCTATGCCCATGAAACAATGGGCCGTTTCCATGAAACAAGTTAGCGCACATATCGAATTTAGTCAAGGCAGGAAATTCCAAAATGGATTGCCCTTCATGCACATAATGGGCCAGCTTAATTAAATATCTGTTCCAGCAAAACAGGATAGCTGTAGAGTACCAGTGACTCTTGAACATTAAGCTCTGACAGGTCTTGTAATCTATTTTCCACTAATTAGAAACAGCAATTCATTCGGTTTCTTCCTCCCTCTTGACAGTCTTAAGTTCATTTGCATCCTTCTTTACAGACTTAAGCAAATCTACTTTGACTGAGACCAGAGACCAAACACTGAATATTATCTCCCAAGCCCATCATCTGAGAGGACTAAAGGAACACACCACGTTTTAGCCTCATTCAGTCACACAGCATATTCACTGCTGCGTTAACTCTGTTGTCCAGACTCATTGTGAAAAGTGTCATGTGGTTGCACTAACTAAGAATAACATGGTCATCACGACTGTGGAAATAGCAGAGCTATTTCATTGTTTCTCTAGTGAACTATTTGACTGTTACTTTGAAATACTGTATGTTTTTAATGTACATTCTTCGCATTTTGTTAATCGTGCAAGTGACGTTGTTTCTGATTGATTATGCATCATTCTGACTCGTTATCCTTTTATCATAACAGGTAACTGAAGTGTGGCCAATAATTTGTCCAGAGGACCTACATTTCGCTAAGGAGCAGGATATGTTATTGAAGGCCATGCAGTATGGAGAGGAGGCCATTAACAGTAACTAGGTACCTCACGGATCCACTGGATGTCAATGGAATGAAAAAGCAACAAGGAAGTTTACACCCCTTCAACAAGAACTAAAATGAACTTAAACTGGTGTCAAAATGTTAAAGGCTCCCAAAAGCCCCCATTAATAATGGGGGGTGGAGTCAAACTGGACCCATCCGTTTTCAACCAGTTAGATTTGCAGCGTCATAACGATCATCACATTGAAATACATCTGGATACTGAGACACAGCAAACAGCAAGAGGGATGGACCAAGGCCACCACAATGTGAGACTGATAATGTACTTTTCTAAATATTGTGCTGTTTTAATCTCTTTGCTCACTGTTCTATTACCTTGATATTCAAACTTGCTCCAGAGGACATGTTGTCTACATTGGATCATTTGTATGCTTTGTTCATCAACATATCAGCATGAGTTGTTTTTGTGTGAATATTTGTGTCCATAAGAATCTACAGTGGAGCTCTGCAGAGATGCTCAGACACTGCAATATATGACACAGATGCCCCAGTTAGAAACTGACCTAAATGACAGTGAACTCTTTTGCAGTGAACAAAATGCAGTGATACTATTTGGCTTTGTTTGCTTAATTTAAAACTTAACTTAGGTTGTTATATGTTGTTTGAGAGGCCCCAACAATATTTTGCCTGTGTTATTTTGTCTCCTTACTGTATGTACGTGGAAGTAATGTACAGAGCTGTAGTGTAGACTGTACCTGGATCAATATAGTGATTTATCAACTCATTCAATAAACCGTGTTGATTTTTATTTATCTTTATATCCTTATTTTCCCTGATTTACTTTAATTTAGATGCTTTTCTTCTTCACTTTGGCACTTTTTACCACCTTATCCAAAGATTCACTGAGGTTTTTTCACAAAGGCACAAACGTTGTTCACAGGATGATCTATTATAAGGTCGTATCTACAGAGTAACCAATTTGTATTCGTACTGTACAATTTAAAGTACAGAATGGATTTTCATTTTCTCCCTCATCCAGACCATAACTACAGTGTTATTTTTTTAAAGGGAAATCCTAAAATTACTTTTTAATTTGTACACCTTTATGGTTCCTTGGGCATTTTTGCATGTGCACAGCAGAAAATGACATTTTTATATGATAAAGTATACACATTATAGACTTGATTCAGATAATGATGTAAATAGGGTGTGTATAAAGGTCATGGCAAAAACATGTCTGACTTATGTCTGAATTAAATGTACTGTATGTGTGATGCAGATGAGAGCATGCATATGATCTTCATGTCTTTAAGCACAAAGACTCAGAGTCCTAGAATATCCGCTTCACAGAAAGCTAATGAAGGAAAAGCAGCCATTCCTAATATCCGGTGGGTTCCCATGTATTGTCAAATCATATCAGCACTGATATAGAGCACAGCACAGCTTCATTTTCAGTTGTCATAAATTATTTGTGGTGGAACATTGTGTCTTTGCATATAAGGTGATCACAGATGACAAAAGTATTTCTTGAATAATGGCATCTAAATTTTATCTCAACATAATTGACAAGGAAGCAATGTGCATTGTTGATGACAGGACATCTATTTATCAAAAAAAGGGTTCTCTCCCATTACCAGAAGGAACAAAGTACTGTACATGTAATTCTGGCACAAACACTTTAGACATGGGGCACACTGAATACCTGGGAGAATATTCATAATACTTTACCCGACAGAATAGTTCACTATACCCATGTGGTGGTTGACAGAATCTATGACATTTATACATTATCATGGCAGCTACTTCTAGGATTGGCAGAAGGCCTACAGACGGAAATTCAATTAAAGCACAAAAACCGATAACAAAAAATAAACTAGGTTCATAATGTGTGCAGAAGCAGTTTCAATTATATTTTGGTTTGAGCCTTTAATAGCTTATGCAATCAGTGCATTAAAACAAACAAGGAAATGTTCTATACATTCAAATGTTTTCTGCTCTCTACATACAGTGCCAAGTATGAAATAAGAGTAGAATACAAGTAGAAACCATCTTGATTGTGACAAGTTTAATTATTTATGTAATGTATGGTGCTATCACCTATTATTTATCAATACGTTTCAATTAGGTTATAAATATGCCACAATACCATTAGTGATTCCAAATAAGGCATTAGGAAGAACCACTTAATTGTTTATACATGCAAAGACTGCAATGTCCTCCTCTACACGAAACTCAGGTGTTTTATTTTGCATTTGGATAAAGGACAATCTCTCATTGTAAATGTCACACTGTATGGATAGTTCCTATTTGTAAAGAAAGCTGTTTCCTTAGGACAGATACAAGATTTAGGCATAAAGGTATTATGTTCAATGTATGCCTATGACTTGCCTAGTTAAATAAAGGTTAAATAATAAAATAAAATAAAAAATGCCTATGATGATGCATGTTGGAATAAATGTTTTAATACTGCAATTAAATGATTCAGCTTGACTTTAATTTGTGCACATTGCAGACACTAGCACAGTATGCCTTTTAAATTATGTACAGTTAATCAATGATTTACCCTGAAAGGTAAGGAACATAACTGCATAAATAACTGTTGTGCTCCATCAGATTTATATTTATAACATTCATCTGATGTCTACTAGTAAAAGAAATGCAGGTGTGACCAACATCTTCACCTGGAAACAGGGGCGTGACCAACATCTTCACCTGGAAACAGGGGCGTGACCAACATCTTCACCTGGAAACAGGGGCGTGACCAACATCTTCACCTGGAAACAGGGGCGTGACCAACGTCTTCACCTGGAAACAGGGGCGTGACCAACATCTTTACCTGGAAACAGAGGTGTGACCAACATCTTCACCTGGAAACAGGTGACCAACATCTTTACCTGAAAACAGGTGACTAACATCTTCAGCTGGAAACAGGGGACCAACATCTTTACCTGGAAACAGGGGTGTGACCAACATCTTCACCTGGAAACAGGTGACCAACATCTTTACCTGGAAACAGGGGCGTGACCAACATCTTTACCTGGAAACAGAGGTGTGACCAACATCTTTACCTGGAAACAGAGGTGTGACCAACATCTTTACCTGGAAACAGAGGCGTGACCAACATCTTTACCTGGAAACAGGGGCGTGACCAACATCTTTACCTGGAAACAGGGGCGTGACCAACATCTTTACCTGGAAATGGAGGTGTGACCAACATCTTTACCTGGAAACGGAGGTGTGACCAACATCTTTACCTGGAAACAGGGGCGTGACCAACATCTTTACCTGGAAACAGAGGTGTGACCAACATCTTTACCTGGAAACGGAGGTGTGACCAACATCTTTACCTGGAAACAGAGGTGTGACCAACATCTTTACCTGGAAACAGAGGTGTGACCAACATCTTTACCTGGAAACAGAGGTGTGACCAACATCTTTACCTGGAAACAGAGGTGTGACCAACATCTTAGTTATGCCTTCCTCTGCAATGAAGAATATTGACAAACAGGAAATTATAGGATATCAATTTGCCATAAACGTGTGCAGATTCTCTTGAGGATGTGAACTATTTATGGATACAAAAAGGCAGCATGGCCATGAGGTGTCAGTGAATTCTAATATCCCCAGGGTTCTAACACAAAAGATACACATTGGGTTCTGCAAGCCTAACACTCTCAGACCAACACCAAAGCTTGTTTGCATATTTAACAAATAAGGGCAGACAGACATGAGACCAAACTGCTGAAAAATAATTCCCGCACTACAGGTGGCTATATCGGTCTGCTAATACAGGACTAGTAAAGGCCCAGTGCACCACTTTTGGGAAAATAATAGTTTTCACATTTTTGATTTATTCCGATTTTTTTACGGGGTGCTGCAACACCCTCGGCCCCAAAACTTCCTGAGGCTTTGAACATCCATGGTGATTGCAATTGGTAGTCAATTTCTGCAGTGTGCTACAGTGGGGAAACTGAGACTTAGTCCTCACTAGGTAACTGTGTAAATATGTATGCAGGTATTAGAGATGAAGGTAACTAGGATAGTCATAGGTTTGGGTTCATTGTGTCAAATGCAATCAAATAACACCTTTAGATAACTCTGGCCAGACTCTGAAGCAGCACTTACAACTGATCATAACTACACCATGTCGATAGAATGAACCCTAAAAGAAGGAAAGCTAGGAATATACAAAAACAGCCTTGTTACTTATATTTCAACCACCGAGTAAATAGGTAATGTTTTTACTTACAAATGTTTTTAGCAAATGAGTGTATAGTGCCATCTTGTGTCTATTATGAAAATGGCATTCCTCCATGATATTCTCTCCAATATCATCATCCATTGACTACACTTCACAAATCAGCTGTAATTTATAAAAACGTTTCTTATACCAGAACAGCCTATGATAGCCGCCCTGTATGCATGCATATTACCGACAATCAAGAGGTCTGGAGCGCCATAACCACAGGGTGGCTGGTTCAAGCTGCACTATATTTAGCATTTTAGTCATTACGCAAACGCTCTTATACAGAGCGACTTGCAGTAGTTAGTGCAGTCATTTTAATACTGGACTCCCGTGAGAATCGAACACAACCTTGGCGTTGCTGAGCCACATGGGTCCCTGCATTACAACTGTTCCCTTGTTAGGTAATGTCAATGATGTATATAAACCTGTGGGTTTATACCGAGAACATTGGTTTATACACATCATTTAGTGATACACTAGTACAGGTATACAGTTTCCCAACCCCGTGGGCCCAATAGTCGGTCCTCGTTTTTGTTCTTGCCCTAAACTGATAAAACTAATTCAACTGATCAGAATAAACCATTATGGCCGTTCCCAAGGAGAGGTGTGGGAAACACTAACATTAGAGAATGAAGTGACAACTGGATTCATAATTCTTGACATATTGAACGTGTGACCTCTGGATACAATATCACCTGCTTGGAAGAAACACACTCACAAGCAAAAATAAACTTTTGCATTCAAGGATGTTGTCACCATCAAAATACTTCCTGCTTCCTGAATCATCTCACCAAGGGTTTCTCCACATAATCTATGCGGTGGTTGACTTCAGGGTTTTTCTGGCAGAATTCTGATATTTATGAGTTATCATGGCTACTCCTACTTCAGCTGCGGTTACAGAACCTCCTGGATTAGAGACTCAACGCAAAGAAATCGAGTCTTTACTTCAGGAACATGAACTCCGCGCAGGGGATACTTGGTAAGACCAATGATACTTAGAAGTAAGCGCCCTCTGCTCTGGATTGAAACCCTACCCTGGTGTACCGACAACAAATAGTGACAGTGGTGTCTTTGCTGTTGCTTAGGTGGCATATCACAATCAGCATAATCTAGCATTATCTTTAGATAATGGCATTTTTTAAATTGCCAAATGTGTGTTATTACTCTCGCCTGAAATCTATGCGCTGGTGTTTGGGGAATGCCGTTTGATCACTGCGTTAGCTAGCTAAAGTAGCATTTTAGGGAGAGCATGATGCGGAAAACGAGCTAGCCAACGTTATGTCAGCTCACGGTAGTTGTTTGGTTAACCAGCTAGTTAGTGGGATTGTGATTATATTTTTTTCGATTAACATCACGTCTCAGACTCCCAGCTAACATAGCCTGTTGGGACAGATCATGACAAAGTTTTGGCTGTAGGAAGCAAGCTTACTGACTACTGTTAATATTAGCTAGCTACACTGCCAGCAGGGTAGCCCGCCTGTTAGCTGTTAAGCTAGCTAGGAGAGGAACCGCTATCTAGCAACTTGCAAACCTTTCGGTTTAGTTTGAAATTGTTGGTATTCTGTTTGTTTTCTAAAGCTTGCAGATTATTCTGTGTTGTCCCTGTTATTTTGAGCAGGTGGGCGCCATCTAAGTTAGCTAACTGCATAGCTGGCTACGCTGGCGTTTCTTCATACCCGCTAGCTAGCTGGCTGGCTGCTACTTTCGGTTTTGCCTGCAAAGTTTCGTTTTATCCAGTGGTAGGAAAAGTACCCAATTGTCAAAGTTGAGTTGAAGTAAAGACATCGTAATCGAAAATGACTCAAGTAAAAGTCCCCCAGTAAAATACTACTTGAGTAAAAGTATTTGGTTTTAAAGTATAAAAGTATAAAAAGTAAAAGTACAAATAATTTCACATTCCTTTTATTAAGCAACCCATACGGCACGATTTTCTTGATTAAAAAAACCCCAACCATTTACAGATTGCCAGGGGCATGCTTCAACACTCAGACAATTTACAAACAAAGCATTTGTGTTTAGTGAGTCCGCCAGGTCAGAGGCAGTAGTGGTGACCAAGGATGTTCTCTTGATAAGTCTGTGAATTGGCTCATTTTCCTGTCCTGCTAAGCATTCGAAATACTTTTGGGTGTCAGGGAAGTGTATGGAGTAAAAAGTATATTTTCTTTAGGAATGTAGTGAAGTAAAAGTTATCAAAAATCTAAGTAGTAAAGTTCAGATACCCCTTCAAAACTACTTAAGTAGTACTTTAAAGTTTTTTTTTTACTTAAGTTCTTTACACCACTGATATTATCAGTATAACACCCAGATGAGGAATGGTCGCTGATACCATTGTGGTTATATAAAGGCCAGAACATCTGTGTGAAGGAATGAAACACCATTCAAGTGCTGTTTTGTCCTAACAAACTCAATTTAAAAAGGGAATTAGGTAGCCATGATTTTCCAAAGGTTAGCTGCCCTAATTTTGAAATATCCATTCCTGCAATTGTGAATCTGCCATTATAGCTAGAATTGTATCAGCAAATAAACCAAATGCACCCCAATCAGAAAAGAGATTGCTGTAATGAAAAAATACTAGTCAAGGGGGATGTGATGTGGAGTTGTTGGTTAATTAATGTTGGCAGGCAAAATATGAGTCTCCAATTTAGCTGTTCTTATAACTAACACATGCAGGTACCTGGTGGAGAGGCGATGGTATGAACAGTGGAAGGAGTATGTGGAAACAGGAGACCAGAACTCCTCTTCTTTCCCTGGACAGATTGACAACACAGAGCTGTTTGAGGGTGAGTGTCACATCACAAAAAGGTCCTGTAACAACAAAAGACACAGTATTAAGTCAGAGACGTATCATGATGATTATGACACCCACAGAACTGGATTCATACCATCTGAAGGAGCATCTGGTGGAGAATGAGGACTTTGTGTTGATCCCTGCTGAAGCATGGCATAAGCTTCTGGCCTGGTATGGCATGGTAGAGGTCCAGCCTGCCCTGGAGCGGAAGGTAAATGGCAATTCCACAGTAACCGTGACACTGAGACTCAGACCTTTCACTATGAAATGTATGTCAAACAAAAACCTATGATTGCAAAGTTAAACAAACAATACAACTCTATGCACAAGGACTACTTTTAAAAATGCCCACTGACAATTTTACAAAAACACATTTATTTGAAGAACAGTGCAGATGCAAAGTTTGGCAACAAAATGACAGCACACACTGTCATTCTGTGACCAAACTTTGCATTGGCACTGTTCCTCAAGTAAATACATTTTTGTAAAATGTCACTCTGTTACCGTAGAATAGTCACAGAGATGCAGAGAACCTATGGTCAAATCATATCATATTGTACTGACTCATGTTATGGCTATGAAATGACACAACTTCCATTGAAGTGTTTCATTTGGATTAGGCAATTAATTGGCTGTTAATGCGTGGTCTGTTTCAGGTGGTGGATATGCCCAGCCTAGTCAAGGTTGAGGTCTACCCTGTGGAAATCTTCTTGTGCCTCCATAGCAACATGGAAAATGTTGTGACGGCACAGTTTAGCCGTGCAGATCACATCCGTAAGTATAAACACATCCAAAAGATGCATTAGTAGCTATGCTGAGTTGTTGTGCTACTCTATATATGTGTGTTTGTTCATGTTTTCCCCTTCAGATACAATTCAGAAGGTTATGATGAAGCAGTTTGATGTGGTGGAGGGGGCAGAGACCCGGCTGTGGATGAAGAGCTCAGACACCAGCTGTGAGAGACTGAGGAATGTCCACGTCAGAGTCCTCGACTCCTGCCTCAGCTCTGGCATGGTATGTCTGTTACCCTGACTGTCAGTGCTCCGCCCCTCATCCCACCCCTCCCCACACCTACCTGCTCCCCTGACTGTCAGCGCTCCGCCCCTCATCCCACCCCACCCCTCCCCACACCTACCTGCTCCCCTGACTGTCAGCAGCCTCCCCCTGCTGCTTCCTGAGATTAAGTGGTAGTGTGGCAGTGGCAGCTGTGTTGTAACATGTCCTGCCTGCATTGCAGACGGTGATCATGGAGATGAGGAATGCAGATGGTACCTGGCCCAGCTCCAGACCGCAGATCATGTGGGGGTTCTTTCTTTTAACCATTTTTCTTTCTTTACTAATATTATCAGTGTGTCATTAGAGAATGTACTGTTGCTAATGTAGCAACACAGTTTTGTGGTAATAGTGTGGTAACATATGTCGGATAAGAAAACTTGTTGTATCTGTAGGAGTGTACACTACCTTTTGTCTTATTGTATTATTCAGTAGGTGATGTGTTTCGCCTTCCCTGTCTTGTAGGAGGAACTCTGTGGAGGAGCAGGACTCTTACCGGGGCCAGCCAGGAGTCAGTGGCCTCACCAATCTGGGAAACACATGTTTCATGAACTCTGCACTGCAGGTAAGTCATCATTACTACATAATGTGTCAATGCTGTACCTAAATGCAGAGGCCTGGTCTATGATGGATGGATTGTGTTCCTCTCCCTGTTCTGTCTAGTGTCTCAGTAACACTCCTCCACTGACGGAGTACTTCCTGAGGAATGCCTATCTGGAGGAGCTCAACTTCACCAACCCCCTGGGCATGAAGGGGGAGATCGCAGAGGCCTACGCTGACGTCATCAAACAGATGTGGTCGGGGATGCACTACTCTGTGGTTCCCAGGATCTTCAAGGTAGATATCAGTGTGTGACACTCTGCCCACAATTTTATAATAATCTAAAGTCTGTCATGCGTTAACCATGCGTACCTTGAGAACCTTGTGTGTTGTTTTTCATACCAGACCAAGGTTGGTCACTTTGCCTCCCAGTTTCTGGGCTACCAGCAGCATGACTCCCAGGAGCTGCTCTCCTTCCTGCTGGACGGGCTTCATGAGGATCTCAATCGGGTCAAAAACAAGGAGTACATCGAGCTGAGGGACGCCGCTGGCAGGCCTGACCAGGTAACAACCTCTAGTGGAAAGAGGGCAGAGAGAAAAATAGTAAAATACTGTACCACCACGGCTCTGCAAGCTGTAGTAGACCTAAAAGGCATTTTCACACTCACCCTTTGACCTCAACGTTCAGGAAGTGGCAGAGGAGGCGTGGCGTAACCACCGAAGACGGAATGACTCTGTGATTGTTGACACCTTCCACGGCTTGTTCAAGTCCACCCTGGTTTGCCCAGAGTGCCGCAAAGTGTCTGTCACCTTTGACCCCTTCTGCTACCTGAGCGTGCCCCTGCCTGTTAGCAAGGACCGGGTAATGGAGGTATTCTTCGTCTCTCTGGACCCTGTGGCCAAACCTGTTCAGGTACCAGATTCCTCTTCCTGTAGTTGGCCCTACATCATGCTTTTTAAAGGTGATTACGTGTATTGATGTATTTGTTTACTCTCCCACCAGCATCGCTTGGTTGTACCGAAAGCTGGCAAAGTGTTTGACCTGTGCTCCGTTCTCTCGGAAATGACCAAAATCCCAGCCAATCAAGTAAGACAACGTTTTAAAGTCACACTGTGAAATAAACAGTAGCCTCTGGTAACTCTTATCATCATTCGTCACATGAAATGTTGAGTTGATACTGACCTTTGCCTCTCTCATTTCCTTATTTCCTATTTCAGATGGTTGTGGCTGACGTGTTCAACCATCGCTTCTATAAGCTGTACCATGCTGACGAGTCTCTAAGCTGCATCCTGGACCGGGATGACATATTTGTGTACGTAAAAAAACAGCATTTACCTCCACACCAAAAACATACTTTTGGGGTCTTTTCCTGTTTGCCTGTTAGCTTCAGCATCTCCCCTGACGCCGTCTGTGTGTTTTCGTGGTAGGTATGAGCTGAACAGAGGCTCTGTGGAGGAAGAGGGGGATGAGGTGGTGCTGGCTCTGTACCTGAGGGAGCGCTCCCACTACAGGGACTACGGCTCAGGGAGCAGCAGCTACGGGACATCCCTGTTCGGACACCCACTGCTCATGACCGTGCCTCGAGGCCAGTGCAGCCGCGACGCCCTCTATCACCTTTTCCTGCAGCGGCTAGCGTGAGTTACTGTCACAGACCAAACATTAGCTAAAAGAGTTAATGCTCTATAATGGAAGTTCTTATGTTTGATGGTGATAACTGGTTATAAAGATACTGTACTGTGTCTGAAAGATGGTGCGGTGATGTTTTCACAGGCGGTATGTCCGACCACCAGATCCCTCAGAGGAGGTGGAGGAGGAGGATGAGGAGGGTGAAGATGATGATGATGATGAGGAGGAGGAAGAATTGTACAAGACCCAGACCAATGGTGTCAGCTACGGTAATTGAGCTCTAAAATGATCTCACTTAGCAAATCATTGATACGCTGGACAGAATGGATTTCTACAAACTACAGATTTTACTTAGTGTCTCCATTCCACAATGTTGTCTGTCTCCACAGATGACGGTGAGGATGACTGTGAGAGGCCAGAACCCTCCAAGAGAGATCACTGTTGTGATGGTGGCGGCCAAGGGCCTGCTGTGACCCAGACTCAGCCAGACCAGACCCAGGAGTCTGGAGGAGAGGCACAAGCTGACGAGGGGGCCAGCAGTGAGGTCAGGGCAGGGTGCAGCACAGAGGATAGTGCCTCGGCATCCTGCAGTGCTGGAGCCAGTGTTGATGCTGGAGCCAGTGGTGGTGCTAGTGTTGATGCCAGTGCTACAGGCCCAACAGACAGCCAGCAGGGTGCAGGCCACCAGCAGCAGCAGCCATGTGAGGAGGAGGAGAGGGGTGAGTGCCCCCCCTGCCTGCCACAGACCAACGAGAGGCAGGCAAAGAGAAAGGGCTGCGAGGCCAGACGGAGGAAGCTGCTCTTCTCCATCCAGGCGGTCAACTCCAACGGCACCACAGAGAGAGGCATGGGAGAGGACGGCAGTGCCTTCTCTTTTAGCTGTGAGTCTCAGACATCACCTTCACATTGCCAACTGCTTTGTCACTCCTGTAGCTAGGCTCATATACACTGTATATACAGCAGTATGTGGACACTCCATTGGATTCAGCTATTTTAGCCACACCTGTTGCTGACAGGTGTATAAAATCGAGCACACAGCCATGCAATCTCCATAAACAAACATTGGCAGTAGAATAGCCTCACTGAAGAGCTCAGTGACTTTCAACGTGGCACAGTCATAGGATGCCACCTTTCCAACAAGTCAATTTGTCAAATTTCTGCCCTGGTCAACTGTAAGTGCTGTTATTTTGTAATGGAAATGTCTAGGAGCCACAACGGCTCAGCCGCGAAGTGGTATGCCACACAAGCTCACAGAACAGGACCACTAAAGTGCATATCGTGTAAAAATCGCCTGTCCTCGGTTGCAACATCACCACCGAGTTCCAAACTGTCTCTGGAAGCAACGTCCGCACAAGAACTGTTCATCGGGAGCTTCAATAGGTTTCCATGGCCGAGCAGCTGCACACAAGCCTAAGAGGTGCAATGCAAGCGTCGGCTGGAGTGGTGTAATGCTCCCCACCATTGGACTCTGGAGCAGTGGAAACGTGTTGTCTGGAGTGATGAATCACTCTTAACCGTCTAGCAGTGCGACGGATGAATCTGGGTTTGGCGGATGCCAGGAGAACGCTACCAGCCCCAATGCATAGTGCCAACTGTAAAGTTTGGTGGAGGAGGAATAATGGTCAGGCTGTTTTTCATGGTTCGGGCAAGGCCCCTTAGTTCCAGTGAAGGGAAATCTTAATGCTACAGCATACAATGGCATTCTAGACCATTCTGTGCTTCCAACTTTGTGGACAATTTTTTTTCCATTTTTAAATGTAACCTTTATTTAACTAGGCAAGTCAGTTAAGAACAAATTCTTATTTACAATGACGGCCTACTGGGGAACAGTGGGTTAACTGCCTTGTTCAGTGGCACAACAACAGATTTTTACCTTGTCAGCTCTGGGATTCGATCCAGCAACATTTCGAGGTCCTTACAGAAATGGTTTGTTGAGATCGGTGTGGAAGAACTTGACTGGCCTGCACAGAGCCCTGATTTCAACCCCATCAAACACCTTTAGGATGAACTGGAACACAGACTGCGAGCCAGGCCTAATCACCCAACATCACTAATGCTCCTGTGGCATTAGTCCCCCGCAGCAATGTTCCAACATCTAGTTGAAAGCCTTCCCAGAAGAGTGGAGGCTGTTACAGCAGCGAAGGGGGGACCAACTCCATATTGATGCCCATGATTTTGGAATGAGATGTTCGACAAGCAGGTGTCAACATTTGTAGTGTACTTTTCCTTTGTTTTAGAGCTTAGTAGCTGGACATTTTATTTAATATTACTGTATCTCTTTCACAGCTCAACCATATGTAGCCATGGACTGGGATCCTGACATGAAGAAGAAATACTACAACGAGAATGAGGCAGAGGTATGTGTGAATAACGCTTTACAGTATATCTGTTATTAAAGTGTGAAGGTGTTAAATGTGTTTGGGCCTGCTTGCTGGTCATTTAGCTAACTCCGGAAGTCCTTCCATCCACAGAAGTATGTGAAACACCAAAGCATGGAGGTCCCTCACCAGCAGACCACAGTGCAGCTGCAGGAGTGCATTGAGCTCTTCACCACTGTGGAGACCCTGGAGGAAGAAAACCCTTGGTACTACTGCCCCACACCTGTCATTTCAATCTATCCTACCTGATCTATCCTGTGCCATTGGAAACTATTCAGACCCCTTGACTTTTTCCACATTTTGTTACGTTACAGCCTTATTGTAAAATGTATTAAATAAAAAATAGAATTCTCAATAATCTACACACAATACCCAATAATCACGAAGCGAAAATTAATAAAACATAAAAAACAAATACCTTATTTACATAAGTATTCAGACCCTTTGCTATGAGACTCAAAATTGAGCTCAGGTACATCCTGTTTCCTTTGATCATCCTTGAGATGTTTCTACAACTTGATTGGAGTCCACCTGTGGTAAATTCAATTGATTGGACATGATTTGGAAAGGCACACACCTGTCTATATAAGGTCCCACAGTTGACAGTGCACGTCAGAGCAAAAACCAAGCCATGAGTTTGAAGGAATTGTCCGTAGAGCTCCGAGACAGGATTGTGTCGAGGCACAGATCTGGGGAAGGGTACCAAACATTTCTGCAGCATTGAAGGTCCCCAAGAACACAGTGGCCTCCATCATTCTTAAACTGAAGAAGTTTGGAACCACCGAGACTTTTCCTAGAGCTTTACAGTATCTATCTATACATCTATCTACAGTATGTATCTAGCTATCTACTGTATTTATCTATGTACAGTATGTATATCTATGTACAGTATCTCTTACAGTATCTATTTGTCTATAGTATTTATCTATCTACACTATCGATCTATTTAAAGTATTTATATATAATCTACAGTATTTATCTATTTACTGTAGATTTTATTTAACCGTTATTAAACTTTAACTTAGTTACTGTAGATAGATTTATAGTATCTATGTTAAGTAAATAGAATCTGTCCATCTACAATATCTCTATCCATCTACAGTATCTATTGATCTCTGTCTAACAAGAATGATGCTGAATAGAGTTAAAATGTCAGTTTTCCCAGGAAAAGATGGAAGACTTAATATTTTTATATCAGTAACATATTACAACTTACTGCTAAATACTGTTGTGATTTGTGCGCAATGGTCTTCTAAAGAAGTGTTGCTTGTGTTTGCTGCAGGTACTGCCCAATGTGTAAGAAACACCAACTGGCCACTAAGAAACTGGACCTGTGGTCACTGCCGGAGGTTCTCATCATCCACCTGAAGCGCTTCTCTTACACCAAGTACTCCAGGGAGAAGCTGGACATCATCGTTGACTTCCCTCTCAGGTTAGTTACAGCTTGTCTGTCTTCTATACTGAACAAAAATATAAATGCAACATGTAAAGTGTTGGTCCCATGTTTCATGAGCTGAAATAAAATATACTTTTTCATACACACTAAGTTTATTTCTCTATAATTTTGTGCACATTTCTTTACACCCGTGTTAATCAGCATTTCTCCTTAGCCAAGATATGCCAAACCTGTCAGGTGGATGGATTATCAAGAAGCTGATTAA
Source organism: Brachymystax lenok tsinlingensis (assembly GCA_030435695.1). Taxonomy (NCBI): domain Eukaryota; kingdom Metazoa; phylum Chordata; class Actinopteri; order Salmoniformes; family Salmonidae; genus Brachymystax; species Brachymystax lenok. The sequence continues at coordinate 33,926,663 of CM059803.1, forward strand.
ACAGTATGATCACTACACAGGTGCACATTGTGACAATAAAAGGCCACTCTAAAATGTGCAGTTTTGTCATACAACACAGATGTCTCAAGTTTTGAGGGAGCATGCAATTGGCATCCTAACACCAGTTATGTCCACCAGAGCTGTTGCCAGAGAATTTTATGTTAATTTATCTACCATAAGCCGCCTCCAACGTCGTTTTAGAGAATTTGTCAGTACGTCCAACCGGCCTCCCAACCGCAGACCACGTGTAACCACACCAGCCCAGGACCTCCACATTCGGCTTCTTCACCTGCAGGGTCATCTGAGACCAGACAGCTGATGAAACTGAGGAGTATTTCTGTCTATAATAAAGCCCTTTTGTGGGGGAAAACTCATTCTGATTGGCTGGGCCTCGCTCCCCAGTGTGTGGGCCTATGCCCTCCCCCTCCCAAGCCCACCCATGGCTGCGCCCCTACAGTGTCATATTAAATCCATAGATTAGGGCCTAATGAATTTATTTCAATTGACTGATTTTCTTATATTAACTCAATAATCATTGAAATTGTTGTATTTATAGTTTTGTTCAGTATAATAATAAACATTCTGTCCACATCTTTTAAGTGGGGAGGATGTCAGTGTGACTAGTTAAGCCACTACAGAGTTATTAGTGTTGAGAGGAGCTATCCTAATCCAACCCTGTTGCTCTTTATTGCAGACACCTCGACTTTTCAGGTTGTCTGCTGAGGAAGACTGTTACAAACGGAGAGCCGCCCAGCCGATATGATCTGATAGCAGTATCCAACCACTACGGCGGACTCCGAGATGGACATTGTGAGACGCTGCTTTTGTATGTCATACTTTGATATATGCCTTCAAGGCAGTGTTTAACATATTTCTCTCCTCTCTCGACAGACACCAGTTATGCCCGGAACAAAGACAACGGACAATGGTATTACTTCGATGACAGCAAGGTGACATATGCAAGGGAGGAACAAATTGTGGTAAGTTTAGCTAAAGGACAGCTTAGAATTATTTCTTAATTTGTGTTGTCTTGCAATGTCATGATCTCCCTGCCTATGCCCTCCCCTTCTAGACCAATGCTGCCTACCTCCTGTTCTACCACCGACAAGATAAGATTCGCCAGCCCACCTTACCCGCCCCCTTGGACAGCTCCTCTCCCACCCAGCCTGCTAATGATGTCACTTCCCCCAAACACGATGGGATGGAGGGAGCCACTCCCTGTGTCAACATGGAAACAGACTGAAGCAGATTGGTTTTATTTTTTTTTCTTTATTTCTCCTGAGTTGTTGGGGCTTTTGATTTTATATTGTTTTATTTCTTTTCTATTCCAAAAAAACTTGAACTTTCTTCCTCTGTTCTGCATTGAACAAGGAGTGAGGCTACATTCTCAGGCCAGTGGAAAAGAGTGAGGAATACAATTTATTCTTTTTTTATTTAAATTTTTTAGAAAAATTATCGCGTAAATGTGGGGAGACCAATATAGTAGAACATAGATTTCATCATTCAATCATTGCTTAATCAGACTACGGTATGCAGTATCTGTCTATGCTGATGCCAAATGGACCTCCTTAGTGATTGGATATAGTCAATCATCATTTAGATGATTCAAGACCTATGAATTGTGAATAACTGTGCACCACTATCTGTCTGTACTGTGATGCACTGCTGGAAAGATTACCTCTAACTGTGATCCACTGCTGTGCTTCTCAATTGAGCTCAAATCGAGGCAGATTTCCTTGAGGCTGTTTGAATAGAATTTAACGCATTTTGCTCTAGAAGGTAAATCACAATGTATGAGGTTAAAGGCCCAGTGCAGTCCCCCAAAAAATCCTGTGTTTTATATATTTCCTCGTTATGAGGTTGGAATAATACTGTGAAATTGTGAAAATTATGCCCTTTTGGTATAAGCTGTTTGAAAAAACACCAGAAATTTCAGCTTGTTTTGCATGGATGGAGTTTTGGCATGCCTGGTGACATCACCAGGCGTTATAAGTTAGACCAATAACAGAGTTTCAAACCTCCCTACCAATAACAGCTAGTTTTCAGGATACATTTCCCTTCAATTATGGCGCGTTCAATACAACTCGGAAATCTCTGACTTCAGTGCCTTCAAGACAACTGAGAACTCTGAGAAGAAAAAAAAAAAACTATTGACTGGTAAAAATAGTTTTGAACAGTCATTCACCTCGGAATTCCAAGTCGGAAACTGGCATCTTTCTAGAACTCCGACTGTCTGACCTCAAGATAACTGACGTCATGGTACTTAATTGTTACAAAGAAATGATTTGATATTCAGCTCAAAACAGCTGCAAAGGGAAAATCCACTCAAAAGCTATCTTTTGGTATTTTTCTAATAGTCCACTGTTGATACAGCAAAATGCATCATTATGATGTGGTCGGTGACACTTTGCTTCTTGAATGTCCAATATCTTGAAAACTTGACTGCTGACATGGAAAACATTTTGGGAATGTATCAACAGTGTACTATTGAAAAATACACCAAAATATATATATTTTTTGAGTGGATTTCCACTTTATCAGCATGGATAACCTGGTTTCAGTTACCTCCTGATTTAAAAATTAGATTACATTCTCCTATTACTCAGTTTTCTTTATATCAAGAACTGCATTAACCGAAACATTGCAATGTGATTTATATGGAACATAAAGGTAAAGAACCATAGTATTAGAAAGACACTTTGAATACAGTTGGAAGCGCCGTGGCGTTGTATCTTTTTTTCTTGCTATCCATTATTTGTTTTTCATTGAATTATCAGACCAGGTATTCGTCTTACCTCTTCAGACACACAAATTGGGCATCATGGTGTTCGTGGAGATATTTCATTTCTGGTTAGGATTAGTTTTCCACTATCAACAGTGATTTTGAGATAGCATCTCTGGTGCAGGACATAAACAGATGCTTATTTTTCGGATTCAAATACAATTTGTACTGTCTTAGTAGAAGCAATTAAATGGCTACATCTTAAAAGTTAGATATTACTTTATTTTATTCTGTGCAATTTCTTAATGACGAGCAATGGATAGAGCTCTTAAATGATTTTTTTAAGCGCATCTGTACAGTATTTTTCTATTGTAATAAATGTATTATCTTTGGTCATCTGAATCAGATACAGGACGGGTGAATTAATTTACTTTGTTAATTATAGATTAAATATTTGATTGTATACTCATCTTTTGATATTAATACATGATAATGATGACTATAGCCAGTAGGCATGAGGTAGATTTTACACTTTTACATGACATCCTGGCTTTCCTTTTTTACCAGTAAATGATCAGGATTCATAATCCTGATCTAAGGTGGCTGTGAGAGCTGGTTAACTCAAGCCCTTCTTTAGAGATGTAGTTTAGATTGGGCTGTGGCCATTCTCTGAATGGCAAGGCCTGCTTAGTTTGGGATGTTCATTATTTCCCTGAGAGCAATATGCAGTATGTAAATATGCAGTTTATAGAAACAAGAGCGGAAGGCCATAATACTGCCTAAAAACCTGTGAAAGGTCAATCTTCATATTTTTTGGTCAGAATCACATTGGTACAATATGTTCCAAGCACAAAAGGTCAGCACACACACACAAGGTTAATGCCTGCCAGCCTGACTACACAATTATCTTATTCACCAACACCCATTTGGTCTGAAATTGCTGTTCAAAACATAAGCCATTTTGTACAATGGAGTGACCGCAATGATTCTATTCTAGTATTAAACACACAATTGGTGATGCTGCAGTAAATGTCTGGGCTTTTAGTGCGAACAGAGGCACTCCAAGGTAGTTTTGTGTTTTCTGAGCTATCTGGAAAAGAAGCCAAGCTGCTATCCCAAATGTATTCCTTGGTCCTCCAGAACTACATTTCACACCTGCATCATCTTCCCTTCTGTTCCAACGTTGCTTTGACACAATGCAGTGAAGTTGCTACTTTGCGATGAGTATGTGAAATAAAATAAAATGTATGATTCATTCTTATACATTGTATGTGTATAATACTTTGCCTCAGGATGACATGGCTAAACATCTAATTATGCAGTCCTCAGATGTACCGTACATGCTATGCATAGTTTTTTTAACACGGAGATCAGCCATACCACGTGATTGATGAAACGTACACATTTACGAGAAAGCCTTCAGATAATTTATTTCTAAATCTCCACAGCCAATCAGACGGTATAGATCCAATACATCTCATCTCCCCATATCACCACCTCTTCAGGCACAGATACAAAAACATCAGCCTCAATGGACAGGCTACATCTCATTCAATTATACAATACAGCCAAAGCAGATGTTTAAAAATGCTTAAATGGTATTGGGGGCTAATCAGGTAACACCAGTGCATCTCTGAAAGAGACCCCGAGGGCACAGAACAGCTGAAGGAAAATATTTTTCTTTACTAACAATCTTAACACGCAATGCAGACAATACCAGAGATTATGAGGCCTTGGTTCACACACACACACACATATATAAAGAACAGGCTGATTCAGAAATGTGCAGAGGAGAAGCATGTCTGAAATTAATCAACACAACCAAACTATTTTCTACAAATAATACATCTGTGTGATGCGCTGATAAATGATTTCATTCTGAATTCATATAACAGTAAGGCGTAACAGTGAAAAATTGCAAGGCAACAATAAAACTAAGTTGAGAACATGCATAATTTACATTCAACTTGCAGTATTTTCACACAACGAAACAGACAGTTGTCATTAAATTAATGTCAGAGATTAAATATGTTTGCCTTTCTATTGTTTTTTTTTTATTGCCTTGAGCCAAAAATATACTGTTTAGGTATCACAATCATTTTTAAGACATTTTTATTTTTTTACAACTGCCTCAGAGAACCATAATGATACACTGTATCACAGAAACTGGCTGGCTCTACAGCAGCAGTTAAGTCAATAACCTCAGAACATTGTGGCTTTTATCTCTTGACTGAAGATTCCACAAAAGTTCAGGTCTCGAGACATCAGCTCCTCCTCAACGTTCTCCAGGGCCCATTTGTGCTCCACAATCTCCAACGCCTCCCATTCACTCTGAAAGAGCACGGGAGACAGGCGTAAAAAGAAAACCCCTACTAGTACGAAAACTGGCTCCAACAACCCCTATGTCTTTGATTTAAGTCCAACATCATTACACAATAACTAATTGCCCCAGGATAGAACAAAACCATATCCTCATGACTTTAGATGAAAGTATGTTAGCGAGATTAGATATTAAAGCTTAACAATGATTGACGGTGATCGTTCAAGTACAGCTAGCTAATGCTGAGAGACTGGCACCAAGGCTGATTGTTTCTCACCTTGAAGGCCTTGTTAGGATCAGGCGGCATGGCCATGGCAGCGCCAGTCATCTGATCCTGCATGATCCTCGACTGATCAGCAGCTGGAACACAAGACCAACAGTCATTATGTAACACGAAATGTGCCCGCCACATCTTACCTCAGTTGGGTTGCAACTGGGACAAATACAGTAAACAACTCTGAAATGCATTGACGAGGTGGATACAGTATCCTGTTAACAGAGTTCTAAAACGAGTTGCTCCAACATGTTTTCTACATTAACACCAAGGTACCAAGTCTTTCTGCGTTCCTATTAAACACATACACTATGAAAATGGCAAAGACTTGGCGTTATCAACTTACCATTGTCCTGTCCAAGAATGAGGCTGTACATACTCCTCAGTCCAAAAACATTAAGGAAATACCAAGAGGCTGAGCTCACCCTAGAAACAATTACAAATAAAATAATACACTGAATCACATTCTCAACAAGATAATATACTGAATCACATCCTAAAAGATGGTCTTGACAAGAATGCAATTGGATAATTCCTACCATACAACTCTATGCAAAATGACTAATTTTAACAATTTACACTGTCAAAAAAAATTTTACTGTGCAGATGCTAAGTTTGGTACCAGAATTAGTAAAATCTTCCTCAGTTGTATTCTGTTGCCAAACTTTGTATCTGCACAATTCTTCCTGGAAATGTGTTTTTGTAAAATGTTCAGTGGAAATTGTTAGAAGTTGTGCATAGAGTTCCATCCTATGGTTTGTTAAACTTCAAAGATTTTTGGTATACATTTTCTGCGTAATTCCATTGCTCTTGAATTACCCAAAGTATGTTTCTATTTGTGCTTTGCTGGTGTAATTAAAAGGCTGGTTGAAAACAACAGACAGCTGAATGGATGGAATACTGTACCAGGATGCATCAAGAGAGAGCAGTTCAATTCCACGCTGCAGCATTGGTTTGAATCTCAATGTCAGAGGAAAGGGAACCTTAGCTGTGGGGGAAATAACTATTATTAACAGTGTTCAATACCACTTCAATAGAATAGTAAGTGGCTGTGGTGTAATTATACTGCAAACAATTCAGGATACTGGCATTATTTCCTATCTAATTATTGGAACAATTTTGCAAGTTCAACATCTAACATGAGGTTATGCAGGGCAGTCAAGGTCTCTAACAAGCTGAACTTACTGATGACAAAGCCAGAGAATGCCCAGTTGATCCATCCTCCAATCACAATCATGGGAAGCACATTGGTCAGATTTCCCTTCATCATGTCAGTCAGCATGCTGGTATCTGAAAAAGGAAGAGTTGTTGAATAATTGTGTCTAGCACAGCAGTTAAATTTTTTTTAAAAAAGAGATACCACATTTTAATGCATTTCTCAGAGTGAGAAAATGTATTGCTAAACTTATTTATAAGAACGGAAGTAAGATAGAGGCAACAACTGTCAAAGTGGGAAAAACACAAATAGTTAGATTGACTCACCAGTCATTGGGTTTTTGGGAGTCACCTTTCGCTTGACCTTCTTGAAGAACCCAGTTTCCGCATCATTGAAATATTGCTTTCGCATGTTAAATGACTACAAAAACAAAAAAAGACATTTATTATCTGACATACACTAGGAATAGAATGTTACAGAATATAAAAAATATTATGCAAACCTTACTTGTTTAGGGATATATTTTCCATTTTCTCTTAATATGCGGCTACGCAGAAGGACTTGGCTGTAAAAAAAGTCAATTTAAGGTTATAGTAAGCAATAAGCTGGCATATTTAGTCATCATAATTACAACAGTTTGCCTCAAGTTTCTCATACCATGGGATAACAGTATTTCAGTCAGTTAACTCACCTGTCTGACACCTGTTCCAGATCAACTTTTTTGTCACTTTGCAGCAGTTGGGTGACATAGTGACGGATAATTCCAACGCAAAATGTAATCAATACAATTGGTAAAACCACCCATATTCGGATACTTGAATCCAGAAGCAACTCAGCCATGTTTTTTTTAACTGGTTAGCCTACCCACAAGGACTATTCTGTGAAGGAAAAAAGACAGTTGAACAAATAACGTTACCCTAATAGATTGTGAGCTGCTTAAGTCACTAGACAAATAACTTCCTCGTTCTAGGCTGTCATGTAAGCGTGGCTTCCTATCTTTGGCTCGGATCTGTAGTTGACACGACGGCCCTTGGGGGCTTCCTGTAATTTAGCTAGCTGCTAGTTTGCATGTAGCATGCTACCCCAAATAGGTTTCCTTCAATTATTTAATAAGACAAGACCGTCTCCAACCACAGATTATTGAAAGGAGTGAATGTAGCCATCCGAACAGCAACCGTATCTGTCACATACGTTAATATATTAATTGAATGATATGCTCAAATAACGCGTGTATACCTTTTTTTAAAGTCCGATTCTTCGACCACCAGAGAAGCGAGCGCTCTTTATTCTGACCTTTGAACTCCATAACGCTTTGACCCCTGACGTATTATAAAATACGGAATGATATGATGTATTTTTCTGAAAATAGAAACCATTCACATTTAAATAATCAATAATTAATTTTAGTTAAACCAATGAATGATCTAATTAATGTAGTTTCAGCGGTCGAAAAACAGTGCGTGCTATTATGGATCCTTGGGACGTCCCTACCCCCCGTTGAAGTTAAAGACTATGGATATATTGACAAGATGCATGTCTCTCCGCCCTTGTCCACAAAGCGGTATGTTGGACTTTCTAGCTCCCGCTTATACTTTCTTTGGATTGGTGGATTCATCTCATTACTGTAATCCCTTTAGAAATATATGATGAGGGTTGTTGACCTCAACCGCCTTTATACCATGGCATTGTTGAATACTTTCTGATTGGCTTTAAGGGAATTATAGAACGTGTATTATTTCCCTATAACACACAGTATATCAGCACAGTAGAATTCAATGGCTATAGTTCATTCTCACATGTTCTGTTTAAACTGCATTTGAAAGCAAAAGTCGAATTGAAAACCTTATTGGCACTGTTGAATTCGATTTTCATAAAAGCAAACTAGGAGTGATGTTTTGGTTAGTTAAACTAGCGAATTTGTTTCGTTACCAAGACAACAACTGTAGCTATCTAGTAAACTTGCTAGCTACTTCAGTGGATGTTGAACACATTTCCATAAGCAAATGTCTATTTATGTATTAAATTGAGAGAGATGCTATGCTACTAGCCTCATGCCATGAATGTGCATATCAATCTCCTAACAACTCTGATAAAAAGTGTTTTTTTTTCAAAGATGCCGGGATGTCACGAGTCCTACTTATATCAGTACACTCGTAACAACTTAAGCATTACGAAACGTCTATTCGATTAAATAAACCTCACATAGCAAGTAAGCCATAAATGTTTTTGTTCACCAAATTCAACACTCTCATTGAACAAAAACTCACTGCTTTGTCTGCGTAAAAACTCCACCTGCTGGAGGGAGACAGATTTTCCGCTGAGTTGGGCCTCTCGCTCTCAATTCACTGGGCTTTATTGGCATGGGAAACATGTGTTTACATTGCCAAAGCAAGTGAAATGGATAAACAAAAGTGAAATAAACAAAAAGTTAACAGTAAATATGACACGCACAAGTTACAAAATAATAGAGACATGTCAAATGTCATATTGTCTATATACAGTTTTGTAACGATTCGAAAATAGTTAAAGTAAAACATGGAAAATAAATCAACATAAATATGGGTTGTATTTACAATGTTTGCTCTTTTCTTGTGGCAACAGGTCACACATCTTACTGCTGTGATTGCAGACTGAGGTATTTCATCCAATGGGAGTTTATCAAAATTGGATTTGTTCTCTTCCTCTCTGTTGAAGTTGACATTTTAAAGTGGTACGGTAAGGTTAGATAAGGGTTAAGGTTTAGGGTAGGTACGTCCCAAGGAAGTCGGATAGCACTAACCATCGAAAAACTGAAAAGTTCAGAAGAGCTGGCTACTTCCGTTTCCGGTACATGCATGGGCATGTGGACATCCGTTCCGCCAGCAAGACCTATGGACGTGACCTCAGCGATTTCCCTTAAAAGTCCCACAATGAAGATTGTACATTTTTTTTTCGAAATTCGTAACATTTTATGAGGAAATCTTAGCAGACCTAGATTTTACAATATGAAACATGAAAAAAAGTTAATCGCCTTTATAGCACAAATAATATTATAGCTAAGTAACATAGCTAAGTAGTAGCTAAGTAACAACGATAATACAAATAACACATTAATTATTATGCTACTATTATTTATAAATTATAGTAACAATATTAATAACATTGCTAATTATCCCATCATACTGCACAATGTTCAGTACGTTTTTCATATTGGACATACATATTGCACCGTATGTACAGTAGTGTTGAAGTAAAAGGGGGTCCATTCTACTCGAGCACTTTTAGTTCCAAATCCACAGAGTTCACACCTAGAGGAGTGTCACTGCACATTTTGCTTTCCTTAAAGAGTGGCCAATCACCTTAAATGTAATAGCTTTTTCATATTGGACATACAGTGCCTTGCAAAAGTATTCACCCCCTTGGCGTTGTCCTGGCTTTCATGTAATGGACATACACAAAATAGTCAAACATTTTTTTTAAAGTGGTGCGTGCATATGTATTCACCCCTTTGCTATGAATCCCCTAAATAAGATTTGGTGCAACCAATTATCTTCAGAAGTCACATAATTAGTTAAGTAAAGTCCACCTGTGTGCAATCCAAGTGTCACATGATCTGTCACATGATCTCAGCATATATACACCTGTTCTGAAAGGCCCCAGAGTCTGCAACACCACTAAGCAAGGGGCACCACCAAGCAAGCGGCACCATGAAGACCAAGGAGCTCGCCAAACAAGTCAGGGACACAGTTGTGGAGAAGTACAGATCAGGGTTGGGTTAGATTTTTCTTTCTGAAACTTTGAACATCCCATGGAGCACCATTAAATCAATTTAAAATAAAATAACAAACCTGCCAAGAGAGGGCCGCCTACCAAAACTCACAGACCAGGCAAGGAGGGCATTAATCAGAGGCAACAAAGAGACCAAAGATAATCCTGAAGGAGCTGCAAAGCTCCACAGCAGAGATTGGAGTATCTGTCCATAGGACCACTTTAAGCCATACACTCCACAGAGCTGGGCTTTACGGAAGAGTGGCCAGAAGAAAAACAAATAAGCAAACATGTTTGGTGTTGGCCAAAAGGCATGTGGGAGACTTTTCAAACATATGGAAGAAGGTACTCTGGTCAGATGAAAGACAAATTGTGCTTTTTGGCCATCAAGGAAAATGCTATGTCTGGTGCAAACCCAACACCTCTCATCACCCAGAGAACACCATCCCCACAGTGAAGCATGGTGGTGGAAGCATCATGCTGTGGGTATGTTTTTCATCGGCACGGACTGGGAAACTGGTCAGAATTGACGGAATGATGAATGCCGCTAAATATAAGGAAGTTCTTGTAGGGAAACCTGTTTCAGTCTTCCAGAAATTTGAGACTGGGAAGGAGGTTCACCTTCCAGCAGGACAATGACCCTAAGCATACTGCTAAAGCACCACTCGAGTGGTTTAAGGGGAAACATTTAAATGTCTTGGAATGGCCTAGTCAAAGCCCAGACCTCAATCCAATTGAGAATCTGTGGTATGACTTAAAGATTGCTGTACACCAGCGGAACCCATCCAACTTGAAGGAGCTGGAGCAGTTTTGCCTTGAAGAATGGGCAAAAATCCCAGTGACTAGATGTGCCAAGCTTGTAGAGATATACCCCAAGAGACTTGCAGCTGCAATTGCTGCAAAAGGTGGCTACAAAGTATTGACTTTGGGGGGGTGAATAGTTATGCACGCTCAAGTTTTCTGTTTTTTTGTCTTATTTCTTGTTTGTTTCACAATAAAAACATATTTTGCATCTTCAAAGTGGTAGGCATGTTGTGTAAATCAAATGATACAAACCCCCCAAAAAATCTATTTTAATTCCAGGTTGTAAGACAACTAAATAGGAAAAATGCCAAAGGGGGTGAAAACTTTCACAAGCCACTATACGAAGAGAAATAATAATGTTTTTTTGTTGTTGTTGTAGGCACTAACTCTGCCATGGTTCATTAGACAAAGACTATGGGGAAAATTAAGGGCATATTTGTAGGGGTTTTGGATAAACGCAAAAAATAAGGTCTGTGGCAAACACAGCAACACAGGTTTAGGATATCTTATACGTTTTGTTCTATGAGATAATCTTCATCGGCTAACCTACATTTTTGTGAATTTTGAAGAATGAATGTAACAAAAAAGCACATAAGACTTTATTATTCATTCAGGTCATGTTAACTGACTGCTATTATCTTATAGAACAAAACCTATAAGATTTTCTAAGCCTGTGTTAACCTCACACCTTAATTTCTGTGTTTATTCCAAAACCCTATTCTTTCTTTCCCCATTCATTTTTACCATAGGGAGGGCTGAAAGAACCAGAGGTAACTCATTTCTGTGTTTTAGGACTACAAGCTGGCGAGCTCTAAATCAAATTAAAAAAAGTTTTTGTCACATACACATGGTTAGCAGATGTTAATGCGAGTGCAGCGAAATGCTTGTGCTTCTAGTTCCGACCATGCAGTAGTATCTAACAAGTAATCTAACAAATTCACAACAACTACCTTATACACACAAGAGTAAAGGAATGAATACGAGTATGTACATATAAATATATGGATGAGCGATGGCTGACCGGCATAGGCAAGATGCAGTAGATGGTATGGAGTACATTATATACACATATATATATATATATATATATATATATATATATATATATATATATATATATATATGAGATGAGTAATGTAGGATATGTAAACATTATATAAATGGCATTGTTTAAAGTGGCTAGTGATACATTATTTCATCCAATTATAATTATTAAAGTGGCTAGAGATTTGGGTCGATGGCTGAACGGCATAGGCAAGATACAGTAGATGGTTTAGAGTACAGTGTATACATTTGATATGAGTATGTCCGATACGTAAACATTATATACAAAATTGTTTAAAGTGGCTAGTGATACATTTGTTACATCCAATTCCTATGTTTAAAGTGGCTAGAGATTTAAGTCAGTATGTTGGCAGCAGCCACTCAATGTTAGTGATGGCTGTTTGCACCGTACACAATTTGTTTCTATTGCACCGTACACAATTTTCTGTACGTTGTGTGGCAGTAAAAGGGGGGTCACGGGTCCATTCAACACAGGAGCACTTATGGGCTGCGTTTCAAACTCATAAAAGACCCTCGTCTAGTTACCCTCGCCTTATGCCCTTGGGGGAATCCCCGCAGCCATATTTGTTGTCATTCCAAATGATTGACCAAGCAAGGGAAGTTTTGCAACGTAAGCCCCAAGCCCTCGTTTTTAATGGAGTTGGCGAGTGTACAATTATGTTCACTTCGGGGCCTGAAACGCCCCATAATTAAATTTGCGAATGTAAATAAGTTAGAAATTGTGCTACTAATGCACAAACACGTCTCGTAAAAGAAGTTCCAACTGGACAGGCTAACGTAAGTTAGCTAATTCATTTGCTAGCTATCATACAGTAGGCGTATATTAATAATTGTATAGTTAATATAAGTAGACATGCAATCCTAATTGACTGTAGCGCATATAAAGCACCCTCAAGCTACTGGTGGCTGAGAACACAATCATCAAGGGATGAACGAGTGACGAATTTCCGGGGCAAGGGCGGTCCATTTAAAAATCATTCCTTCCTCCCTCGCCCCTCGCCCTGCAAGTGTATAATCGTTATATGTCATGATAAGTCATCAGAAGTGTCCACTTAATTTCAGGACTGAGGGGATAGGGTGTGTCTTTTAAGTGTTTAGAATGCAGCCAAAGTATCTAAAATCCAAGAGTTTACACCCAGAGGAGCATCACTGCTCTTCAGCTGAAATGGAGTAGGTTTTTATCTGTGCAAAACAGATGAGTTGGACAAAAATATAGATCATTGGAAGTGTTGCTGGACTTTTACTGTATTCAAACAGCTTCATGTGGGGTGTCTGGACACAAATATAGCACTTTACAGGAAAAACAATTGATTGTGTGTCCATAAAACCAGGGTCCAGTCTACATACTAGAGTCTGTAGATTATAAAATAGATGAGTTTGAACAAAAAGCTAGGTCATAGGAAGTATTGCTAGGCTTCTACTGTGGTCAAATAGGTTTGCATGGGGCCACTATATGGTACAAATATAGCACTCTACAGGAAAAACGATATATTGTTGTTGTCCATAAAACCAGAGCTGTGTTTGAATACTCATACTAACCATACTATTTGCGACGTAAATTGAGTATGTAGTATGCTTATTGGTCATTGTATTGATATAGTTAGTATCCCAAAAGCTGAAATCGGAGTAGATAGCCAGAGTGAATTTACGAAGGCAACCTATTGACTTGATTATTCATGTGATTCTTAGCTTAGCTAAGTGGTATAGTTGTTGTGCGTTCTCAATGGACATTGTTAATGAAGTCGTAAGATGTCTAGCTAGTCATTCATTATGCTATGTTATGCAACAGTATGTTACGCAACAGTATGTTAGTATGGGCATTCGAACACAGCTTTGGATCCAGTCTGCACTTTTGTACTGTCGCTTTAACTCTCCGCCCACTGACTAATTTATGACAATATTTTATTTACAAAACCAATAAAATAACAATTTTAGCTTGTTTGCTTCCAGTGTGAAATCAAATGCCATTCTATAACAAACTTTCACTATTGGCTTGCCCTATAATGGAGGTGACAAATTCCGACTATTAGCATGTGATTAGGTGAGAAGCTAACTGCTTAAGAGAAACAATGGAAATAATGTGATCAGTAGATGGAGTATTAACTGACTGTCATACAGTGCCTTCAGAAAGTATTCACACCCCTTGACTTTTTCCACATTTTGGTGTGTTACAGCCTGAATTTAAAATAATTAAATTGAGAATTTTTGTCACTGACCTACACACAATACTCCATAATGTCAAAGTGGAATTATGCCTTTCGAAATGTATACAAATGTATTAAAAATGAAAAGCTGAAATGTCTTGAGTCAATATGTATTCGACCCCTTTGCTATGGCAAGCCTAAATAAGTTCAGTAGTAAAAATGTATTATATGACTTACTATATGACTTGTTAAGCTAATTTTTACTCCTGAACTTATTTAGGCTTGCCATACAGTCATATAATACGTTGCATGGACTCACTATCTGTGCAATAATATTGTTTAACATGATTTTTGAATGACGACCCCATCTCTGTACCCCACACATACAATTATCTGTAAAGTCCCTCAGTCAAGAAGAGCATTTCAAACACAGATTCAACCACAAAGGCCAGGAAGATTTTCCAAATGCCTCGCAAAGAATGGAACCTATTAGTAGATGGGTAAAAACAAAGACAAGCAGACATTGAATATCCCTTTGAGCATGGGGAAGTTATGAATTACACTTTGGATGGTGTATCAATTCAATACACCCAGTCACTACAAAGATACAGGCGTCCATCCTAACTCAGTTGCCAGAGAGGAAGGAAACTGCTCATGGATTTCACCATGAGTCCAATGGGGACTTTAAAACAGAGGATGGATCAACAACATTGTAGTTACTCTACAATACTAACCTAATTGACAGAGTGAAAAGAAGGAAGCATGTGCAGAATAAAAAATATTCCAACACATGCATCCTATTTGCAACAAAAAATAATGCACATTTTTGTCCTAAATACAAAGTGTTATGTTTGGGGCAAATCCAATAAAACACGTTACTGAATACCACTCCATATTTTCATTTATAGTGTTGGCTGCATCATATTATAGGTATGCTTGTAATCATTAAGGACTGGTGAGTTTTTCAGGATAAAAAATAAACTGAATGGAGCTAAACACAGGCAAAATCCTAGACGAAAACCTGGTTCAGTCTGCTTTCTATTAGACACTGGGAGATTAATTTACCTTTCAGCAGAACAATAACCTAAAACAAAAGGCCAAATCTGTTCCTGAGTGGCCGAGTTACAGTTTTCACTTAAATCTGTTTGAAAATCTATGACAAGTCTGAAAATGGTTGTCTAGCAATGATCAACAACCAATTTGACAGAGCTTGAAGAATTTTGAAAAGAATAATGAGCAAATGTTGCACAATCCAGGTGTGTAAAGCTCTTAGAGACATACCCAGAAAGACTCACAGCTGTAATCACTGCCAAATGTGATTCTAACATGTATTGACTCAGTGGGTTGAGAACTTATCAAGATATATATTAGTGTTTTATTTTTCATAATTCTTTTACAAATGTTAGCATTTTTCTTACATGTTGACATTACAGAGTATTTGTGTAGATCATTGAAAAAAATGACAATTAAATCCATTTCAATGAATCCCACTTTGTAACACAACAAAATGTGGAAAAAGTAAAGGGGTGTGAATACTTTCTGAAGGCACTGTACTTGTTAATGACCTACATTATCCTAATGATGAGAAGGCTACAGACATTTTGTGTGTGTAACATGTGCATCAGGTCAAGTGTTTTGGCTAGACTACTAAAATATATTTTTTGAGGCAGTATGCTAGTAAGATCATGTTGCTATAGGTTAGTAGCACCCCAATCATTGCATAGATTTCTTTCTCAAAATTATGTGGAAACAATGTTGACTCAACCAGTTTGCGCCCAGTGGACTGACTCTACCCATGAGATGAAGATGATCTTGCATATCATTTCAAACTTCTGTTATACTGTTGATGATCAATTTCACGAAAAGTAGTTGATTAACTTCACTGTGATATTTGTTATGAATAAAGTATGCTTTTTTGACCAAATTGCATCTCACTTGACTTTTTGAATAAACATATTGTTTGCCTGTGGAATGAGTGACACTCCTCGGAGTGTAAACTCTGTGGATTAGGAAACTAGAAGTGCTCCTAAGTACAATGGACCCCCTTTTACTGTGATAAAACATATAGAACATTGTGTACGGTGCAATATGCAATATGTATATCCAACATGAAAACCATTTTGGATTTAAGCTGATGGCCACTCTTTAATGTCCGCAGAATGAGCACTGAAGCTATTCTTGATGTAAACTCTATGGATTTGGAACTAGAAGTGCACCTGAGTAGAATTTACCCCATTTTACTGTGACACAACATACAGAAAATTGTGTACGGCGCAATAAATGATATTAATAGAGACACAATAAACATTGTTGACCATCTAGGCTTGAAAAAAGTTATCAAAAATCACATCATATCTAATAGAAAAACTTAAAATTATTCTTTGCATGATAACTAGCATAAAATATGTCGATAATTGTTCAAATGTTCACCCTAATTGTAATTTACAAAGCATACAAGACACAACTCTTATTCTGAAGGATTCCAAAAAAAATCCGTGACCCCGGAAGTACTTAGTTATTCTTGCCTGCTAGCTAGACAGTGGTTACATAAGACGGCTGCAGTTTTTTTGCGCTGTTGAGATAGGTAAGCCAAAGCTACAACAAAATTATGGACTATGTTGTTATTAAACACATATAGTCAGCTAGCTAACAATAATAAGGCGAATGCAGAGTTAACTACATATGGTGAATATCTTTGGAACATTTTGTTTTCAGGGTTTAGAATCAAGTAGCCTCGTTTTCGAACACGAATGACCATCAACATCTGATTGATTTCACGACTCATAATGACACCTGCTGGAAAACCCAGCATTGACGAAAAGGTCTTGCAGTATGAAACGTTTATTAGCGATGTGTTGAAACGAGATTTGGAGTAAGTAGTCAATTTTCCTTAGACCAGTGTCATTTTATTCGCTAACTCAGATGTTTGCAACATTTTCGCGCAGTTGCACAATTGTTTTGTATTTTTTATTTTTTAATGTTCTGACAGGAGGGTATTGGAGCAAAGAGATGGAGTGTATGAAAAAATTGCACAATATCTACAACTGAAAAACACCATTGAAAGCCTAAAGGTATAAGTTACCAGCATGGCACCCACTTACATTGGATATCTATCGGCCAACACCGTGATTAATAGATGTGACAATCGAACAGTGGGCCATCAATATTTATACATTTTCTATACATGTATATTAATGTAGCTATGTTGTGTCATATACATATTGTATAACATAAATGTTGTATAATATAAATGTGTTGTTTTGTTGTGCTTTTCCTCAGTCATTGAGAACATTTACATTTTGGTCATTTAGCAGACACTCTTATCCAGAGCAACTTAGAGTAGTGAGTGCATACATTTTCATATTTGTTCGTACTAACCAATCGTCTTCGTAGGAATCTGAGACGAGGGGACTCAAAACAGAGATAGATCTTGGCTGTAATTTCTACGTCCAAGCACATGTGTAAGTGATTAGGTTTATTGAAAATTGTCCATATAATTTTTTTTATTGTGATTTGATTGAGGCCTTGACTGAGTTGTTTTGTTTCAGGGAGGACTCGTCAAAAATCTTTGTTGCTGTTGGATATGGCTTTTTTGTCGAGTTAACACACTCAGAAGCTCTGAAGTTCATTGAGAAAAAGACAAATCAGCTTACAGCGTGAGTAGCACCAGCAATATCCATTAAAACACACACACAGAAGTCATTAGTACAGTATTTTGTAAACATCTGTCAAACTGATTGCCTCTAGAGGGCACATGTGTTTTGTTATTACATTACTGTGATGCAGCATTGTATTTAGGCCTATGTTTTAATCTCTCAAATCTTGGATAATGAATGAATCCTTATAAATTCTATTTCCTTTTACAGACACACTGAAGTGTTGACCAAAGACTCAGCTAAAATCAAAGCCAACATTCGCATGGTGTTGGAGGTGAGTGATTGAAAAGATGGTATTCCTGCTCGCACAATAGTATTTACTACTTGCAAACTATTATGATGGTATTTTGAGCATGGTACAATATTACACAATGTGGGAAATATTTCACAACTAAATGTAATGGCAGATTTTTTTTAATTATGTAAATGTTTTTCTAACTAACAGGGATTAAGAGAGCTTCAAAGTCTTACGGATGTTCCGGAGAAAAGGATGAGAGACGCTCTTTAGCTGCAGTAGTGCTTCTGGTCTGTTCTGGCCTTTAGTTATCAGTTTTCTATCACATTCATAATAGTGATAAGGCTGTATTATTTCCATTGCTCTTTGGTTTATCTGAAGCAATATATAAATGATGTGTAAAACAAACCTTTGATACAAACTTGGCATCTGAACAGGTTGTACTGTTTAGAAGTTGCTTTACAACTGTAATTCTGCAGGAAATAAAATGGGTAAAGAAGTTTTAAAATCTGTTAACCAGTTTCAGTAGCTTGCTTATGTTTGATGCATTTTTTTCTGCATTGTATTACTAGATCAAGCAAACCTTATGTTGACAAACGATATTCCTACAACTCTTTCCAATAATATCTCGAATATATCCTAAATATATTCACATTTTTGGTATCCTGACCTCTCTTATCAATGCCTGAAGTCATCATCAATAACGCAATTAAATATTGAAGAAAATAAAGCTTGCAAAGCGGATGAACATGCATGCCTGATCTTAGTATGGTATCTCGCATAAATGTCACCTCTTCAAAGCCACCAGCACCTTCATCTTCAAATAGCATGGTAAGTGCTGTTGTGAAGGGAACGTTCAGAGTACTCTATTAGTTTCTCATGCTGAGAAACTGGATTTTCCTGTTCAATGTTAATACTTCAAGTATCAGAGACATTGGTCTCTTGACTTATACGGCAACAGGAACCAAATCCACAGGAACCATATCCACTTTTTCACTTAATTTATGCTTTTGTAATTCAGTATTTTTAAACTATCACTTATTAAATTATGACTTTTGAAGCCATCAAGTCACCATCGCTTTACAAAACCGCTCTCATTTAATTCTGGTTACCATGTACTCACATTAATAAATTATATAAGGGAAATAACAAATTGTTCTGTCTTTTTATATACCTGTAAGGCTTCTGTGACCATAGAATTAGGAATACTCATTATTAATAATTAATTGTATTTTTTTAAAGTAATTTCATAGGATCTCTATTTGACTGATACCCCATCACACCAGAAACAGTTTCCATGGCAACTGGATGTTAAGACCTGACTCTCAAAATAGATGTATTTTTTTCTGGGTACATATTGCTTAAAAGGGACACATGCATGATCATGTGCCCGATACGGTGTTAGTTTGATGTGGAACAAGATTCATGCTGCCAAGATATTTAGACCACTTTTTAATACATTTTAAAGATTTACAATTGAAGAAAATGTGACCTAAGGTTGAAAAGAAAGATGTAAGCTAATAGAATGTAATAGTTAAACATTCAATAAATAATATCACTGGGCCTCTGAATCTTAAAATGATGGTCTTGTTGTAAAGAACATGATGTTTATAAAGCTAAAAAGTATACTACCAGTGCTTGACTTGGGCAGGAGCTAACTGGAGCTAAGTACCAGCACCTCAAATGTCCTACTGCTTGTGCTCCTGTTCCTCTTATAGAATATTAGCTCAAAAGTATCGTGGAGCTCCTGCACATAAATATGGACATTACCGGCACCTATTTCAGTCCAAGTCAGCCACTGACTACTACCACAAATAGGCCTGTACTTTGTTATATGCCTCCTCATGCCTAATTGCATACATAATGTTTTGTTATGCTATGTAAGAAAAAATAAAACAATATGGCAAGGGCGAGGAAAGTATACCTGTGGATTGTTCAAGGTTACTACCGATTCAGATTATTCACTAAATGTTGCTGCTCCAAATATAATGGGTAAAAATCAATGCAAGGGGGACACAGTTGAAATTCGCACTTGACCACCTTGTCTAAATCCTCGATGAGCAAGAAACGTCATCGATTTTGTGACGTTTGCAGCCTTTCAGGCAGCAACAGATCAAGGAAAAAAGCCAGCAGGCAGCAATGAGTGATGGTGGAACACGAAAGTAGTCGAGGCATTTGTGGAAACAGGAAGCAACGAGGGAAAAGCAAAGGATTAAATCAGGCCGTTCGGGCGTCAGAAGGCACACCTCGTTGAATGTTTTTATACCATGAACTATAATCGCAAACACCTTTTACATTATGGTGGACTTTTGGCGCTCTCCAGTGAACTCGGAAGCAAGTCTACATTGAGCGTTGAGTCGTTCGAATTGACGCACAAATGAGAGACGGTGGGGGTTTCATAAGGGGCAGCTACGCAATCTTGGCGATTATGTTAGCTTGCTAGCAACATGATCTGTTGTCATTTGTTTAGAAAATAACATACGTAATTTTAAAAGTTTTGATTATCTAGCTAAAAGGAGCGAACTAATGTTTTGCGAATTCCATCCTCATCTTTGCTATAATTAAATCAACATGACTTTCCCTCAAACAAACATTCCTAACCGTTAGCTTCTAGGTAGCTAGCTCACCACTGTCAATAACCATCTACTGTAGCATGGAGGGAGAGATGCAAGTGTTACCATCGGATCACTGTTGCATAATAACAAATCGGTGTTGTATCTGTAAATCGCATCCATCTCTACCTTGTCGCAAATCGACTTTTGACACCTTCATTCAGTACGCTGACATAATGGACGTAATTTGATTGACGGATTAAATAAAAGGAATTTCAAGACGAGATGGAGTCTAACCCCTTAATAAGTGGTAAGTGTTTACCCTGAATTTATCTAAATTGAATGTATTCGGGGACAACATGTCCGTGCTAGTCTCGACTGTCATGTATATTTGTTTATGTTCATCTTGTGCTAGCTAAAAATAGAAAGGTTTGGCCTTCAATTCATAATCGGACTAGGATGTTGCCAGTGACTAGATTGCTACTAGCCATGTGGATATTGAACTAGCCTCTGGCTAATGTAATATCGCAACAGGTGTTTTAAAGCGTTTTATTATAGTCACAGTAATTTGTAGGTTCAGCCATTGGTGATTTTGAAAGCAATTATTCAATCTTCATGAACTACAGTACAGTCTGTAACGTTAGTATAAAGATGATTTACTCACAAGAGATACAGTTTGCTCCCCATTCAAAGAACAAAAAGATAAAGCCACACTTTCTGTAAGATTAGTTTACTATGAAGAGTAGAACATGTAAGCAAGAATTGGTGCATTATTCCAAGGTGCATTTCAGGGTGTATTTTCGCATGCAAGTAGCACTTGATTTCTATATAGCCTTGGCCTAACTGTTGTGAGTTGAAACTGTAGGCTAATTTGTATACCAAATCTCCTATGTCAACAAAAAACAAACATTGGAGCAATAGGTCATTATGCAGTACTAAACTAATCATAAGTCATCTCCAAAAATGAAGGGGTAAACGTGATCAAGAAAATGTATGTATACATGAATCATGCTCCCCCTCTTGCCTTACCTAACAGCCTAAAGGTCACCCATACTGTTTCTCTGTGGTGCACTTCACAGAATTATTGCCACTGCCTCCTCCACGCCAGTTTAATGAAGGTCTGTACCTGCTATCAACCACAAAAGCAACATCACACAGCTTCCCAGGACTTCTCACACTCAAGGTCCTATTCCCATTAGATCTACCATCCAAACCAGGGTCTTACTGGACTACACAATTATACCTCAGCACTAGGTGTTGTTGTGATTTATGCCTTTGCTTTTCAGTACATTAATTTACTACAATGGTATTACTCGTCTCATGCTTGTAGCGAAGCTAAAGCCATGATAGATGGCTAATACCACTTCTCAAAACGGAGATGCCCTTTGATGCATTGTCCCCCTGAAGGATGGTCATATGGGTGACCTGAAGCCACACCCAAAATCATAGTTGGCCTATAAAATATTGCCTTGGTAATTGTTCTTCTGTCAGTTTTGAATGAATGGAGATTCAGATTGATAGATTTTAGTCTAATCTCTATGCACAATGCTGCTTCTTTGTCTTGATGAGGTCAATGCAGTTCATTCATTTAGGTGTACAAATCATCTCATATCTTTTTGTCAGTGAATTATAATTGGCTATTGAAGCTGAGGCTCACTACATGCATAGGTTTTCATTCGAGGCAATAATGTTTGTCAGTGAAAACAGATTTACAACAACTCTTTGTCAGTTCCGCTAATATTTATTTGGTCATTTAATTTATGATGCATTGTACACTGTTTAGCTGAACATTACAGAATGTGCACATCGCTCAATTCTTCTATCCCAGCTCTCACCCAAAAACCTAGTAACATGTTCAGAGTGCGCCTTAAGGAAGCTGGGAAACAGTTACTTTGAAGCTAGGCCTATATTCTTCCCTCCTTCACATGAGCTAAAGGACTTGTAACTTTGTTATTCAAAATTGTGTTGACAGTAATGACGCATCCTTACACTCTAGTACTTGCCTAACTTGGCTACACTCACATATGTTCATGTTAGACTTTGTTTCCCTCCCATAGTTACCATTAATGAAAGGCTTTTTACCATGGTGATAGTTTCCAAGGTGTTTGATAGGAGTTACGTAATTGAAAAAAAATATTGTAATACGGTTCATTTGCATGCCCAACATGTCCTTCCTTAACTACTAATGCACTTCCTTTCTTTCTGTGGCCTGTTTGCCAGTAGCTCTTAATTTACTGTCTTTTATTCTGGAATTAGACCTGGCTACTATCTGTCAACTATTACACTACCCAGTGTATTGCAATACTACACTACCCAGTGTATTGCAATACTACACTGCCCAGTGTATTGCAATACTACACTGCCCAGTGTATTGCAATACTACACTGCCCAGTGTATTGCAATACTACACTACAGAGTGTATTGAAATACTACACTACCCAGTGTATTGCAATACTACACTACCCAGTGTATTGCAATACTACACTGCCCAGTGTATTGCAATACTACACTGCCCAGTGTATTGAAATACTACACTACTACACTACCCAGTCTATTGAAATACTACACTACTACACTACCAACTTTATTGAAATACTACACTATCCAGTGTATTGAAATACTACAATACTACACTAACGAGTGTATTGAAATACTACACTACCCATTATATTGAAATACTACACTACCCATTATATTGAAATGCTACTCTACCCAGTGTATTGAAATCCTACACTACCCAGTGAATTGAAACGCTACACTATCCAGTGTATTGAAATACTACACTAACGAGTGTATTGAAATACTACACTACCCAGTGTATTGAAATACTACACTACCCAGTGTATTGAAATACTACACTACCCAGTGTATTGAAATACTACACTACCCAGTGTATTGAAATACTACACTATCCAGTGTATTGAAACGCTACAATACTACACTAACGAGTGTATGGAAATACTACACTACCCATTATATTGAAATACAACACTACTACACTACCCAGTGTATTGAAACGCTACACTATCCAGTGTATTGAAATACTACACTACCGAGTGTATTGAAATACTACACTACCCACTGTATTGAAATACTACACTACCCACTGTATGGAAATACTACACTACCCAGAAACAACTGTATTGAAATACTACACTCTTCACTGTATTGAAATGAGAGAGGCCAAATAAAGATGCTCTTTTATATTAGTAGGGATTGAACTTAAAATACTGAATGTGTTTAAACCCTAATAAGGGGAATGGGTAGGCAACATTAAACCCAATAATTCAAATAGGGTTGCAAAGGGTCGGAAACTTTCCGGTAAATTTCTGGAATTCTTTTGGGAAATTTTCCATGGGAAGTTAAGCCTGGGAATTTTGGGAATTTTGCTTAAATTCATCAAAAAAGTTATAGCTTATAACAGTGAACCTTTTTTTGTGGGATACACTTCCATCACATGTACAGCTGATTCTCAATATCTTGCACACGAATGAGATGCTTTTGAGCCCACACTACTACACTGTCTGAGCCAAGGACTGGGTTTTGGGTTTTGATTGCGATACTGGGTGGGGTGAATATATTTTATATGACAGACATGATTTTTTGTTAACTAGTAAATAGTAGCCTACAGCATTTCTAACTCATTTCTGCTAGTTAGTTTTTGCTACCATGTGGGTTTTTGCTTGCTTGAGCCTGCTAACTGATTGCAACAGCTCATGGTCCTCCTGGAATCAGAAGTTGTTTTGACTCAATGGATGAACGTAGTCAGAGAAATACTGATGAATGTCTTGCTCGATCTGTGTATGCAACTGGTTCACCTCTGATGCTCACAGGCAATGTGTATTGGAAGAGATTTCTGAATGTTCTTCGCCCAGCATACACCCCTCCAACCAGACATGCTTTATCTACTAATTTGCTGGATGCAGAGTTCAAGTGAAGCTCAAGCAAATCATAGAGAAAGCAGACTGTATTGCAATCATCTCTGATGGGTGGTTGAATGTTTGTGAGCAAAGAATAATGAACTACATAATCTCCAGCCCTCAGCCAGTATTCTACAAGAGCACAGGCACAAGGGACAACAGACTCCACTGGTCCCTACATTGCAGATGAGCTGAAGGCAGTCATCAATGACCTTGGACCACAGAAGGTATTTGCACTGGTGACGGACAATGCTGCGAACATGAAGGCTGCTTGGTTTAAAGTGGAGGAGTCCTACCCTCACATCACACCCATTGGCTGTGCTGCTCATGCATTGAATCTGCTCCTCAAGGACATCATGGCACTGAAAACAATGGATACACTCTACGAGAGAGAGGGAAATGGTTAGGTATGTGAAGGGTCATCAAGTTATAGCAGCAATCTACCTCACCAAGCAAAGTGAGAAGAATAAGAGCACCACATTGAAGCTGCCCAGCAACACCCGTTGGCGTGGTGTCGTCATCATGTTTGACAGTCTCCTGGAGGGGAAGGAGTCTCTGCAAGAAATGGCCATATCACAGTCTGCCGATATGGACAGCCCCATCAAGAGGATCCTCCTGGATGATGTATTTTGGGAGAGAGTGGTAAGAAGCCTGAAACTCCTGAAACCTATAGCAGTAGCCATTGCACGGATTGAGGGAGACAATGCCATCCTGTCTGAGGTTCAGACTCTGCTTGCAGATGTACGAGAAGAAATCTGCACTGCCCTGCCCACTTCACTGTTGCTCCAAGCAGAGGAAACTGCAGTTCTGAAATACACCAAAAAGCGTGAAGACTACAACCTGAAGCCCATACACGCCGCAGCGTACATGTTGGACCCCAAGTATGCTGGCAAGAGCATCCTGTCTGGTGCAGAGATCAACAAGGCCTATGGTGTCATCACTACTGTGTCTCACCACCTTGGCCTGGATGAGGACAAGGTTCTTGGCAGTCTGGCGAAGTACACTTCCAAGGTTTTGGAATGGAGATGCAATATGGCAGTCGTGCCAACATATCTCATCAGCCACCTGGTGGAAGGGACTTTGTGGATCTGAGGTTCTTTCCCCTGTTTCCTTCTTCATCCTTCAAATCCCACCAACATCAGCTGCCTCAGAGTGCAACTGGTCCTTGTTTGGGAACACACACACTAAAGCACACAACAGGCTGACCAATACAAGGGTTGAAAAATTGGTGGCCATCTGGGCAAATTTGATGCTTTTTGAGCCTGACAACGAGCCATCCTCAACAAAGTTGCAAAGTGACAGTGAAGATGAGGCCTCAGAGTCTGATGTTCAAGAGGTGGACATTGAGGAGGTCCAGGGAGAAGACAAGGAAGCCTGAGAGGAAGACAACCAAAGCTTTAGTTTCTAGACTATCATTTTACAGATGTATGTTGAAAACGTTTTTGGGAGATGCGATGAATCATTCAATATTCCCTTTCTTTTGTTGTTCAGTGAAATCATCCAATGTGAAGAATAAACTCATTTAATTAAAGTTGAATTCGTAACTAAATTGTTTTTTTTATTTCTATTGGAAGGATTTAATCAATTGCAATTATGTCTACTTATGATAAGGTGAAAGGTTTATGTTTCTGTCTCCATATGATATGGTAAATATATCCAATGCAAAAAACATACATTTTAAATGGTATTAATATTAATTTGCATATATGTCTGTTGATTCCCATATATTCCCGTTAATTCCCACAGAAAGTTTCCACCTCTGAATATTCCCCAAAATGTGCAACCCTAGTCACAGATCGGAAAAATAACAAATCAGTGTGACAAAATATTTTCCTTTTCTAGCAATGTTTCCCAAGCACTGGCACAAATGAGTAGGCTCCAACCTAAATTCAGTAGCTAGCCATGGCACAAATGAGGTGGCCCTGATCTTAACTCAGTAGCTAGACTAGTTTCTGTGTCTAAATGAGGTGGTGAGAGCTCATTCAGGTGTTGTCTGTTATGGATCGTTGCTGCAAGGCAGTCTCACTCATGTTTCTGATTTGTTCCCCCCTGCAGCCATGGACCCGTCCATCACGTTGTGGCAGTTCCTGCTGCACCTCCTCGAGGACGACAGCCACAGGCACCTCATCTCCTGGACGTCTGGGGACGGGGAGTTCAAGCTGCTGGATGCAGAGGAGGTGGCACGCCTCTGGGGGCTCCGCAAGAACAAGACCAACATGAACTACGATAAACTAAGCAGGGCGCTCCGATACTACTATGATAAGGTATCCTTGCTGCTTACTGTTTGGTATGAGACTTTTTCACGTATTTATGAGATGTTTGATGCACTGAGTGAAGCTATAACATTAATCATATTTGTTGATTTTCTGTCCACAAACAATGAGCTCAGCATTGTGCTTAGGTGTAAACTCACGACTCAAAGCAGAAAAGGCCGTTACAGATAATTTATGTGTAGCAGTATGCTGGTAGCATCCCAGTAGGTGTAAGCCTACTTATTTCAGCTAGATATTTTGTTGAGGTAATTGTTTTTGTTTTTTCAGTATGGTTTATTGCAATTGTCTGTTAATTCAGTGTAATCCTTTATAGAATATCATCAAAAAGGTGAGTGGGCAGAAGTTTGTCTACAAGTTTGTGGCCCACCCTGACCCTTCGGCAGTTGACTGTGTCAGAGGCGGTGAGGATGCTCAGCAACAGGAGAATCTTGATGCAGCGGGCCAGACCAAGTCCCCAGGAGGGGGGTCTTCTAACTGCCCCTCCAAGAACCTGCAGATGCAGCGGTCCTCTCCAGTCTCTGTCCAGCGCAGCTCTCGCAATGACTACATGAAGTCAGGGCTCTACTCCACCTTCACCATCCAGTCCCTCCAAGCCCCCTGCAGGACCTCTCCACAGCCTATAAAGACTGAGCTGCTGAATCAGGACTCTTCCCCCAGACCCCACAGCGCTGACCGGACACTGCGGGAGGTGAGGGCCCATGACGAGGACCTCTCCATTTTAACCATGGTCATTACTACTAATTATACTTTTTTCTTTTACGTTATTGGTGTTGATGAAATGTCAAATGTTTGATTTGAAGTGACTATTGAACGGTTCAGACTACTACAAGTGTTACCTGTCTGTCAGGTGTGTCTGGATGGCCAGAGCTCCTCCATGCAGGGCTGTGGCAGTGTGGAGAGTAGCCTGCAGGTCACACTGACTCATCCCTCGCCCTGCGCCACGCCTGCCCTCAGCCCCCAGACCTTGTCAGTGTCAACCACAGGCAGCTCGGTAAGACAC
Organism: Brachymystax lenok tsinlingensis; assembly: GCA_030435695.1. Taxonomy (NCBI): domain Eukaryota; kingdom Metazoa; phylum Chordata; class Actinopteri; order Salmoniformes; family Salmonidae; genus Brachymystax; species Brachymystax lenok. The sequence goes on from CM059803.1 coordinate 33,954,531, forward strand.
TCACAAGTCACAATATGTCCTCTTTTTGTCAAAGATTCTGTTGATCCATATGTTAACATTTGTGCTTAAAACTCTTTTATACAAAGTGCATCCAAATGCCCTCTTTGAACCATAGTACCCTGTTGACTCAAATGTTGCTCACGGATTCTGATTCTGGATGCTATGGTGTGAAAATCTAATGATGCTGTTTTGAACGTCCAGAAGTCTCAGCCACAGAAGACCCAGAACCTAAGCGACCCTCCTCAGATCTATCTGACCAGTGTGTCTGACCCTGGCTCTCTCACTCCTCTGACCCTGACCCCTGTTGCTGCCCCTGGGGCCCCGGGGGAGTGTGTGGTGAACCAGCCTCAGGGCCACCCTGTCTTTGTGGTCATCAAGCCTTCACCTGTGGTGCACTCCAAAGAGCAAAACCTCACGTCTGATGAGGACCTGGTGGAGATCATGAGCTTGGAGGAGAAACATGTTGTAGAGGTGAATGAGAAGAGAACACACAAGATCAAATTACATTTTCTATTGTTCCATGGTTTGATTTGGACCTTTCTCCTCTTCTAGGTTCCTGAATCTGCTTCAGGACCAAGGGAACCTGAAACCCCCCTCTCAATTGATGTTCTCCCACCCTGTGTGGAACCAGTGGGCCAGCCTGTTGGGGAAGGGGAGGAACAAGGCAAAGATGAGGCCCATTTACCAGGCAAGTCATACATACCACACACATCTCACACAATATGATGTCCACATATGTGTAGCTATACTGTATACTTTAAATGTGTGGTATTATACAACAGGTGGGTCTAAACCTCAATGCTGATTGGTTAAAACCGCATTCCATCTGGTGTCTATTCCACAAGTTACACCCATGCCAATATATCCTCCAAACACCGGCTTCTCACTTAAACATGACACTGTTCTTATTACTGGGTTTTTATTCCTGTAAAGACAGGTATGCCTACTGTTCCCTCATTCTTGGTCCTTCCTCCCCCTCAGAAAATTCCATGACTCCAGCATTTGCTCTTCAAGCGGCTACTCTTCCAGCCTGGTCGCCCCAGGAAGTACAACCTCCGAAAGCCAAGAAGCCCAAAGTCCTAGAACTGCCCTCTTCCTCAACCCTCCTACCCCCTGGTCTGTCACTGGATCAAGTCAATGCTGCCGTCAACAGCCTCCTGGCCCCTGGAAGTGCCACCAACACTCTGACTCCTACAGTGTTCACCTCCCATTCTTTGGTAAGTGACATCTCTGGCCTGGTCAGTGCCACATAAAAATAAATAAAACTCTCACGCTTCCTCATTTAACAAATGTGGGTGTGTTAGTGTGTTTTCAACTTTCCAAATGCCTTTCTACCCTCACCAAATACATGATTTATCAAGACCATAATGCATTTCGTTTGATATGATATGAATGCATTGACTAAAATAGTTTCTGTGCTAATAATCATATATTTTCTTTCTGTGCTCTGTCCCTTAGACTCCTGTATTACTGACACCAAGTCCTCTCCCCTCCACCATTCACTTCTGGAGCACACTCAGTCCCATTGCTCCCCGGAGCCCGGCCAAGCTCTCCTTTCAGGTATGTCCTTCCTGTCCTGTCCCTGCTGCTGCCTGGCAGAGGGCACTAGAGCAGGCCATCTGGCTGTCTTGATCTCATCTACATCACTAACAGAAGTATAGAGAGATGGGTTGGATAATAAATGCTTTTAGATTTACCTAATGCCATATAATGTTGGTCACAACTTACTAGTGCTGAGCGATATGTCATTAATTTTCAGTTTTTTAAACAACTAATTGACACGTTTGTTAAATTATTTGAATTCCATTTTGTTTTTTCTTCTGTGAGCTCGATGTGCAGTTTCTGTAGAGATAAATCAGATCAAGCCTGAACTGTAGTAGTGAGTTGTAGTTTCAAAAAGGCCAATATTCTACATAGTGTAGTGCAGAAAACATGCTAATTAACTACAATGACCATAATCCATTGCGCGCCCGCATACTTGTCAGGTCTGTGTGGAGCAGACAGGGAGACTGACTGAGAGAAGAGAGCTTGTGATCGAGAGGGATAGAAAGCAGTGCTTCGCGAGCCTGAAAATACATTATCTAAGTCCAGGGCTTCCTATCTTTTCTAGCACGAGATAGTTTTGAAAATTGATATTTGTTTTATATAGCTTTCAAATAGGCACATTCTTCTCCTCTCCTCTACCCTGCAACTTTTCCCAATGTCCTTGGTGTCCAAGACATGTTTTCTGTCAATATACCTGGTAAAACAATGGTTAATAAACAGTATTTGGCATGACAGGCCCCAATAAAATTGTCTATTGTACAGTATTTTCCTGAATTCTGTTTTCTCTGTAAAAATAAATTCCTGGTTTTATTTTGTATTTATTTCTATTTTTCACTCTCAATATTACAATTATTCATAGAGAAACAACAAAAATTATGTTTGGAGTGTTCAGAAGAATATAATATGGAATTCCACTTTAATTGCGCATCTAGCAAGAGAGGAATGTGTCAGTCTAGCAATGTTTCTGCTGTTAGGACTACTGCTGCAGCACATGTCATGGCACAGTTTGTAAAACAATGGCCACCCAGTTGATACAAATCATCATGATATAGTTCTGTCAGGTAGGCCTATTTTGCAGTTAACATTTAATTGAGAAAGTCTTTGTCTACCCACATGGTGGTTATCATTAGCATCAGTCAATGGCTACATATGGAGTGATAAACAAATAGACAGACCTAGGCAATATTGCTGGAAATGTATTGGCAGAAGTTGTTACATTTTGGGTTTTTAAGCCAATAGTGGCTAACCAGGGGTGAGATAATGTCAATGTGGCTTTGATTGGATAGTAGCCGGGAGATTTATGTTTTTGACAGTTTGCGATGGAACAAATGAAGAAATGCATGCACTTTCAGAATTGCTTGCCGAGCTACTCATAGGTGAGCTGCGAGCTACTGGTAGCTCAGGAGCTACCTGTTGGAGACCCCTGATTTAAGTTGTTGATAGTTGGTATTCAGCAGTCATAAAAAAAAAGTATACCTTATTTACTTTGAAGAACTATTCAAATTGTGATTTTTGTCAGACAGAATAGGCTGCAGCTCTATAGATATGAGATGATGACTCGGAATTAAATAAAAAGTCAAATAAAACTAATATTTTATTAAAGTAATGTGAATATATGATGGTTAATAAGTGAATAGCTGTAATGTGCAGTCACTACCATCATAGGACTTGTATTCATTGTTTTATTCTGTGGTGTTACAGCATTCAATATTATTCATAGTGCATTTAAAGCTGCAATATGAAACTTTTGGGGCGAGCCGACCAAATTCAAGTTATAGATCAGATCAGTCATTCTCATTGGAAGCAAGTCCTAGAAGCAGTAGATCTGTTCTATGTGCATTATTTCAAATCTTCCCATTCTTAAGTTTCGTTTTTGCGTCTTTTACTTTCGGTTTTGTACACCAGTTGGAAATACAATATTTTGGGTTATGGAAAATATATTTCACAGTTTAGAGGTATCTACACTTAGGTACAATGATTATCTACACTAGCTTGTTTTGTCACAAACTGAAATTAGTCTGACTATTAACATTTTAGCAACCAGGAAATGGTGGAGCAATTTCTGCATAGTGCACCTTTAATGTCTAAAGAAAATTGTCAAAATCAAAAACCGACCTCAAATTGCTCAGCACTACTACTTACGTATGTACAGCACCAGTCAAAAGTTTGGACACATCTACTCATTCAAGGGTTTTTCTTTACTTTTACTATTTTTCTACATTGTAGAATAATAGTGAAGATGTAAAAACTATAAAATAACACACATGGAATCATTTAGTAGCCAAAAAAGTGTTAAACAAATCAAAATCTAAATATATTTTATATTTGAGATTCTTCAAATAGCCACCCTTTGCCTTGATGACAGCTTTGCACACTCTTGGCATTCTCTCAACCAGCTTCACCTGGAATGCTTTTCCAACGGTCTTGAAGGAGTTCCCACAAATGCTGACACAGACAGTGTCACCAGCAAAGCACCATCACACCACCTCCTCCATGCTTCACGGTGGAAACTACACATGCGGAGATCATCCGTTCACCTACTCTGCGTCTCACAAAGACACAGCGGTTGGAAATTTTGACTCAAACCAACGGACAGATTTCCACCGGTCTAATGTCCATTGCTCATGTTTCAAGTCTCTTCTTATTATTGGTGTCCTTTAGTAGTGGTTTCTTTGCAGCAATTTGACCATGAAGGTCTGATTCACGCAGTCTCCTCTGAGCAGTTGATGTTGATGTGTCTGTTACTTGAACTCCCTGAAGCATTTATTTGGGCTGCAATTTCTGATGCTGGTTCTTGCCATAATATGGACTTAGTCTTTTACCAAATAGGGCTATCTTCTACATTCCACCTCTACCTTGTCACAACACAACTGATTGGCTCAAACACATTAATTAAGAAGGAAAGAAACTTCACAAATTAACTTTTAACAAGGCATACCTGTTAATTGAAATGCATTCCAGGTGACTACCTCATGAAGCTGGTTGAGAGAATGCCAAGAGTGCAAAGTTGTCATCAAGGCAAAGGGTGGCTACTTTGAAGAATCTCAAATATAAAATATATTTTGTTTTAACACTTTTTTGGGGGGGTTACTACATGATTCCATATGTTATTTCATAGTTTTAATGTCTTCACTATTATTCTACAATGTAGAAAATAGTACATTTTTTAAAACTTGAATGAGTAGGTGTGTCCAAACTTTTGACTGGTACTGTACTGTATGTAGGTTGAGATACATTATGATTACTGCATTAATAGAAAATACTTTAACCTCCCTCTACTGGTTAACAATCATACTACAACATCTTACACTGTCCCAGTGCTGGACCACAACTTCTCATTTTTTACATGGTTAAGCCTTTTAACACATAACAAATGGGGAACAGGATGTAGCTACTCTCGATGTTACTAATCAGCTGTACTTTATTGTTTTAGTTCCCCTCCAATGGAAGCAATCATATCCATATCCCTGCCTTGAGTGTGGACGGCCTGTCTACTCCTGTAGTGCTGTCGCCAGGCCCACAGAAACCATGAGGAGAGTCCTGGAGTCCTTCCACAGTCCTGTGGACATTGATTCCCCAGTTCAGCCTATGTGACAGAAGGTACACTCCATGACCAAACCAAGTACTCCAAGCCAGAGTGCACTCATGAGTGGAGAGCTAGTGTCCGGAGTGCTGTTGAATGAGGGATATTTTTTTTAGCAGTTGGAATCTGCTTTCAAGGAACCTGATGACGGGCTAGCCCAGCGGTTCTGGATCAAGGCCAAGAGGTGATGTTGGCAACTTTGAAACTTAGAGGGGCTACTTTTTTTTTTCATTTTATTTGTTGACAGATAAGGTGTTTTTGGTGCGTCTCTCTTTCTTTGTCGATTCATATTTTTGCCTCAATTTTAACTTTATATATTTTCCTGTTTTATAATTTCCCCCATGACAGGGCACTTGACTGTATAGATTAAACTTTGTCCATGAATGCGTTATGGTAGTGCTTGCCCATTTGTTTTACATGTAATTGGTTTCTTATTCTCTAGTACTTTTCAAATGACCAGTTACATGAAGAAGAGATGGGTACATGTAGTGGTACCATACACAGTGTTTTACTTTGAGATGACCTTGGAAGGCATTTTGAAGCTTGATGCTGTTTTTTTAAAGAAGCCAAGTCATGTGAACATTTTATAATCATGGTAAAGAAATGTCACTTACCATTGATAATCTCATGGCTGGATTGGAACTTTTATTCTGGGAAAGTCAAGCTTTTTTATTTTTTAACCTGAACTAGAGAACTAGTGGATGTGTTTTAACGATTCAGATGAATACATTAAAATATATTCTTTATTTTGATGGAGAATCAGGTGTGATCATGTTCTATTGTTATGTGAATTTGATAGTCGGTCATGTTCACTGTCCATTCCAGGTTTTCCTTTAGGTTTAATTACTAGTTAATTATTTTAATGCCAAGATGGAACATTGCTTCTGGAGTATCATGTGAAACTTCACCAAAGACCAGCTGCATTGATTAAATCCAATGTAATTTTTGAGATTCAGTGGTAGCCTTCATTCATGCAAGGGCTATAACACCTTTATAATGCTACCAAAATCACACACAGAATACCAAGTTTACTTTCAAAATGGATTTAGAAAAGACAAGGTTTGCTAACATAATTGTATATAATCATTATGCGACATCTTTGAAGACCAAGTATAACTTACAATAGATCAGGTTATCATAGAAAATAAAATGGTTAAGCTTTTGATCAACTTTGAATTCATTTAGTTTTTACTGAAAACAACTTGGTCGATTTATAGAGATATTTGTCCACTGGCCATTTACATTTTTACGTTAGCAAACGATTGGAAATGTTGACACAATTATTACAAATTTATTCAGACAATGCTTATAGCAAAAAGCTTAAAAAGCTTTGTTGGTTGATTAGCAATTGGTGTCCAACAATTATTTTTGTACATTAAAAGAGTACATATTTTACTCTTAAGAGTGCATTTTATAAAGATCTGACTCATGACATTGTTAGCTCAGCTTGCTCCTAGTTAAAGGAGATGCATTAGTATCCTTAACAACAGTCCAGCTTCACACCAGATAGCCTTTCCAAATATACTTACTGTACCATCTAATGAAGTTGTTGTCCTTCTAAAGTCAGTGGACTACAGTAACTTGTTATTGGCAGGGCTCTTTTGGTCTGTTACTGTACTGGAGTCTATAATGTATATCTGAATTCATTAATAATATCTGAATTCATTTAATCATCTTTTGTAGTTTGACAGCTTGTAATTATTGTCTAATCGGGGGCTTATTCAGGACAAATGAGGCTTTTTTTTAAATTAATTTTTTAGTGTTATGTCTACGGACAATATCTGAAATTGTATTTAATGAGGTTATTCAATCAAAACACAGCTAGTTGCATTTGGTATATAATTTGTAATGTTAGATTGGGATATTTTAAATCATAATTGTAATGTGTATCTAAAAAATTAAAAAAATAGGAGTGCCTCAAGAATAAGGAATTGAACCCAACTGTTAACCAGTTAGTGTTTTGGTTGAACCCTCTCCCCAGAATGTAATGTGTCTCTCTCCGATCACTGCTCTGTGACTGTTTGTTTCTCTGTGAGCCTGTCTAACCTCTGGTTTTAGTTACAGGTGCCCAGCAGATCCGAGGAAATAGGCTTCATACGATTACTAAGCAAACTTTGAAATGATGTCACATCTGCCCACTCAAAAGCACTTAAAAATAATCCCAGTGGATGTTTGGCAATTCTAAGTACCCGCTTCACTCTCTTACCCTACTTCTAGTCAAGTAAAGACTGTTGGCCAGTGATTTCATGCATAGCACTTTACCTTTAACTCAACATCACAATGTCAAAACCTTCTTTGAGGGACTGACTTTTTTCTACTTCATTCCTAGTCATAATTGGCAAACAATTAGCTAGTATTGGAACAGTGTGTGCCCTCTCATCAAATCAGTTACCCTTCACTGTTTGGCATTCATACATGTGATCAGTCATTCACTAACGCCGATGTCATGCTGGTACACTTACCACAAGAATATGCCTTTTATTATTCATCATGACATGGGTGTAAAAGTAATTTCTAACGCTGATCACACTATTGCAACTGAACGGTTAGAAACACCAGTTCTAAATATACATGCAATCAATTCTATGACAATGCGCTTAGCAATGCCTTGTTGGCTAGACTGTCTTTTTGTGCAGAGTGTATTTAACAACAAAATTGTAACATCATGGAAACAAGAAGATTATAAATGCCTCTGTATATTTTAACATCCTACACCCCAGTCTGTAGCTTTATACATCTCAGGCTGTGTTCTGTTCATGATATTGCTGTCTTTTAACAGTCGTGTGCTAATATTATTCGATTGTATTACCTGGGACTTAAAATGTACTAACCCCTTCTAATTCAAAAACTATAGTTTTGATAGTTTGTGTATAATATTATGTCTCCGTGGTGTAGCTCCAGTACCTTGTTGATACTTCTGCCTGTGTATTGCTACAGTACTGGTGATACATCCTGCTCTAGCCTAGCATGTTTGTGTTGTGAAGGAAATTGAATGAAATGTGTTTACTATTGACCAGTCACTTTTATGACATGAATGTTGATGGATTGCTCAAATACCTGGCCTATTTCTCAGTTTGACAGCTGGGGGATTTCCCCAGACCCATGGGCTGACAGTTTAAAGCAGACGGAGCAACAGTGATGGGATAGTGATGTCATAGGTTTGTGAGGGATAAATGGCAGCATTTTACAGAATAGAGAGACTGCTACTGAAAGATTATGTTTGCTCAGTGTTGGGGCAAAAGCCTTTGATAAAAAAGTTGTCAGTTTTTTGGTCACAAATGAAAACTATTCTTGGAAATACAAGCCTAAATGATATACCTAAGAATACAGTATGTTTGTCTGCATATGAATAATTGTATATACAGAAATGTATTTCTTTGGTAAATGTGTTACTGCAGTTTTTATCACATAGATACAGCGCTCTGCTACATCTTCTATGATAAGAGGATCTGACTGTTGTGTGCTAGAGTTTATTCTACTGCATATATGGACATAAGCCTTGTAATGTGCTGTAAATATGTTTAAATGTATTCATGTTTTAAGCTCTTTTCACATGAAAATGCTCACTTGATCCTTTCTTCATCCCAATTTTCAGATGGCACATGACCCACTGGGCACAGACGTCAGTTCAACGTCTAGTTTCGATTTACATTTGGTTGAGTTGTCAACTAATGTGAATTCAACACAAAAAAAAAACTTTTGCAAATCCAATCAGTTTTTCACATTGATTCAACGTCCTCACAAAGACATGGAAACAATGTTGATTCAACCAGTTTTTGCCCAGTGAGGAGGAGGTTGTTCATCATGTGCTTGTCTTAAACATACTGGCCCTCTTTGTCCCAGTCCCATAGTCTACACATTTTAGCATTTTCCTGTCTTGACTCTCCTAAAAACGGTTCGGAAATCAGTTATTAATGCAAAGCAAGTTTATCTGAACTAATAAACTATGATATCTATCTGATGTAAATTGGATATAAACGCACCAGGCCATTCTGAACCCTCTTCAGACTGTTAATAATATACAGCATGTATGAATTTGATCATTCTTTTTTGACTACCATGCAAATGATGTAAGAAATGAATTAGCCAAAGCCTTAAAGTTACGTTTTCGGACAAATGGAGATGAGTAATATAGAGGTGTTAAGTATCCATGTATGCAAGTGAGGAATTTTTTTGAAACGGGTGAGATGGATATTGTGAAGAAAAGCCATTTATTGGAACATATTTTCACCCACCAGAAGTGGGAAAAATTATGAGCATCTTGAGTTGCTTAGAAGTTCGATAAACTTTAGTATTTGAGTTCACCACTTCTTTCACCAGCAAAAGATGTATTGATTGTCTTTTTTCAATGGAGGGATATTTTACCCTGCTCATGAGCGCTATAGTCTGAACGCCACACAGACACACATTGTCTATCATCTCATTGTAACTTAAATGCTACATACAGTACATTGTGTTTTTAGGTTGTATGACACTTGCAGTTGTGTTTTCAAACGTTCTGTGGCTCTCAACTCTGACCAGAGATTTGAGCCGCATTTTATTGTCTCTTTTTGAACGTTTCTGAAACATTATGGATCTACAACCTTGACATGTACTGTTGTGTGGGAGCTTTGTCATTGTGTACAGTTTTCTATTCAAGAATGTTTGGGGAAACCTAAAACACTGTATATATGTTTGTGAAAATTGTTGTATCTCTTGCTGAAATAAGTACCAATGTCTTTGAGGTATTGGCTATTGTTTGTTTCTGTCGCATTTGGTTTCAGATGCGTGTAGCCTCTTCCCGTCCCCATGGGAGTGATTGTCTCTGGGGGTTTATTTACAGAGGGGAGGGTTTGCTTTTATTTTTTTGGAAATATCCAAATATATTATATTTACTGGAAGAGAGAGACAAACTATTTTTTATCTACACACTTCAATTTGTTTGTGTAAATGTTATAGATATTATTCTTGTTTTCTAAAAACAGATCTAGAACTAATATTAGGAGTTAATAAAATCCTATTTTGTTCTGTACAAGGTTTTGTTCTTCCTTTCTTTGAGATCATGTTGATGCTGTCTGTTTCTCTGAAGTGTATTGCAGTTTGAAGTACACCTCAAAAGGTTTATCTTAAATGATGCACAATGCTGAAAGGTGTGTGGAGTGACAGTCATACTAGTATGCCAACACTGAAACTGCACTCAACCAAACAGCATATGATCATTTTCAGCACCATGTAGGTTTCTTCTTTCTGTAATGACAGAAACCAATAATGCCCCAGTTGGGAGATATTCTTGATACCAAAACTTTACAACAAATGAATAAACATCTCTGAATATCAAAATGCAGCCTCTTAATTTAGAAAACCAACCACAATCATCCTTCCTGTTTTTGGTTGTGATAGCATTAGATGCAACCTGTGAGGGTTTTAATATACAGTACTATATCCCTCAAAATATTCCAAAAGCACTCCCTGAAGGAGCTTCCGTCGCTGGTGTCATCATCCCTCTGGGGAGAGCGGGTCCTCCAGGATACCAGGCTAGGTATTAATTAAAGAGGAAAGGAAGCAGAGGCACAGCAGGACTTCCACACAATGTACTGATTAACCAAACCCCAGAACACTCCCAGAAAATGTTCTTTGATAACACTTGGCTGGAAGTTGAGAGGGAATGATGGAAGACTCTGCTCCATATAGAGGTGGGCGGTGGAGAGGCTTTATTACAGAGGAGTTGATTAGGCGAAGAGAATGAGGCAGACTCCCTGGCCGTCTGCAGGCAGGTTGGGAGACTACTGATGCAGATGGTGAGATAGCTGATCCTTGTCATGGATCACAGAGCTGCCAAACGTTTCATTTCACCAAACTGATGGCCTTGTCTGGGAACTGCTCCTGTTCAATGTTTATTAATACACGCCCTCTGACCTCTTGGTAATGACACTTTGGCTTGTCATCAACACTCATTAACTCTTAATTACTCTAATGATCAAAGAGAAAAAAGTCACCTTTATTCGATGAGGTGGCTTTTCATAACGTATCCTAACCAAGATGACTATCAAACTAAAGACTATTGACGTGAGGTGCAACCTATTAAAGGCATTACTTTAATAAAGTGCATAGGAAGTGTGTAAGATGTGAGGGAAGACAAGCTGATAGTTGGAGCTCGGCCAAGATTAAAAGATTACCATCCCCTCTTCTTGTAAGAGATCTAGGGGTCTTAAAAAACCTTTGGAGTAATCTCATCCAAAAGTCCATCCTCCATACAGAGACTTATCTACAGATTCCAAACATAAGAATGACAACATATTGCTGGTACATTCATAAGGGTAGAAACAAACAAGTAACTCATAGTTTTACCAAGATTTATTTGTCAGTACATACCTGGTAATATGTGAACCATAAAATAAGGTGCGACCTACATAGGTTTCACAACTGAAAAGCAGAGTGAGGGTCTGTGCCAAAGTTACAGTACATTAGTAAGTGACTGGTGCCAGCTGCTAACATTAAAACCTATTCCTCTAAAATGACACAGAACGTACTCTGACCTAGATATAATGGTGGGTGGCTATTTAAAATATCAAATGGTCCCATAAAAATTCAGTGAAATGAGCCTCTCTGTGCCCTAACAGTCCCTTTATCCATCAGAAGCAGACTGTATTTCAAACCAGTTCAGCAATTTTGTCTCCTTGAACATATTGAATTGTATTAGCCTATTTTTTAGCACTTTGTCCTTCATTACTGAGTAATGTGACAACTAAATGCTGTGGGTCAAGACATAGTCCTAAGCATAATATGCTGAATACGTACAGTAACACTCAGAGTGAGTGCAATGGAAAGTTCACAAAATGCTGTGGCACCACTACAGAATTACAGTACAGCATCAGTGAATGTGTTTTGACTCACAGTCCTCCTCAGGTGGTGAATAGACAAAGACCACATGATACAAATCTAGACTACTAAACAGACAGAAAAGCTAACAGCTATAGTAATTTGCATGCTTCTTTCCTGGTTAATGAGAATAATAATTAATATTAATTTATTACATTTCTATAGCGCTTTTCATAGAATCTCAAAGAGCTTCAAGAGCAAAAAACAAGCAAGCAATATATCATGACAGGTCAACCAATAGAGGCCAAGTCTTTGAAAGCGGCATCCTCCGAAGATAGAGAGGGTCAGTTCATGGCTTGAGTGAAGGGATCTGGACAGAGAATGGTAGATGATGGTGATGGAGTCTGCTGATGATCTTGTAAGAGGGAGGGCAAGTCTGGGAACCAGCCTGACTCTTAAATCCACTGGACTTGTCCTCTTCCACTCTGTGTAACACCACTTGGGTGATCCCTCAGCAGCTCTAGGCGGCAGAAAGATCACCACACAAAGTTCAGAATAGTACGTAGCCAGTCGTCCTCACTACGAGCCCTCTGCCTCACCACTGCTGAATGCCTCCATCTCGCATTCCTCTCATGCTTCAGGCGAAGTCCTCAAATGATGTTAAACCAGAGGACAAAAGAGAGTGGTGGATGAAAGGAGAGAGGGCAGAATTCAAACACATCAACCGTCTGTTGAGTCAACACTAAGCTTTAATGCTGGATCAATATCCTGACCTACAGTAAGCAATAACAATTCTAATACAACAATAACTATCTCAAATAGGCAGAAATATACATGACATCACAGATGAAATCATAAAAAGGAGATTTTTTTTTTTTATCAAGATGAGTTTTGAATTATTACAATGTTTATAACAAAAACTGATGAATGTAACATCTTCAGTTAGTTTTCTGGTTTATATAAAATATATTTTATTTCAAATCCAACGAGTTTGATTCCTCCAGCATTCAACAAAGCAATGCTATCACTTCTCCGTCTAACTGGTGTCATTCTACACTACACTAGAGATACATACAGTGCCTTCAGAAAGTATTCACACCCCTTGACTTATTCCACATTTTGTGTTACATCCTGAATTCAAAATTTATTAAATTGTTTGTTTTTTCTCACCCATCTACACACAGTACCCCATAATGACAAGAGAAAACAGGTTTTTAGACATTTTAGCAAATGTATTGAAAACGAAATACAGAAATATTACATTTACATAAGTATTCACACCATTGAGTCAAAACTTTGTAGACGCACCTTTGGCAGCAATTACAGCTGTCTTTCTGGGTACATTTCTAAGAGCTTTCCAGACCTGGATTGTGCTACATTTGCCCATTATTCTTCAAGCTCTGTCAAATTTGATGATCATCATCGCTAGACAACCATTTTCAAGTCTTGCCATACATTTTCAAGTAGATTTAAGTCACAACTGTAACTCGGCTACTCAGAAACATTCACTGTCTTCTTGGTAAGCAACTCCAGTGTAGATTTAGCCTTGTGTTTCAGGTTATTGTCCTGCTGAAAGGTGAATTCATCTCCCAGTGTCTGTTGAGAAGCAGACTGAACCATATTTTCCTCTAGGATTTTGCCTGTTCTTAGCTCCATTACGTACTTTTTTTATCCTGAAAAACTCCCCAGTACTTAACAATTACAAACATACCCATAACATGAAGCAGCCATCACTATGCTTGAAAATATGGAGAGTGGTACTAAGTAATGTGTTGTGTTGGATTTGCCCCAAACATAACACTTTGTATTCAGGAGAAAAAGTGAATTGCTTTGCCAATTTCTTTTCAGTATGACTTTACTGCCTTGTTACAAAAAATATGTATGTTTTGGAATATGTTTTATTCTGTACAGGCTTTCTTCTTTTCATTCTGTAAATTAGGTTAGTATTGAGGAGTAACTACAATGTTGTTGATCTATCCTCAATTTTCTCTTACCACAGCCATTAAACTCTGCGACTGTTTTAAAGTCACCATTGGCCTCATTGTAAAATCCCTGAGTGGTTTCCTTCCCCTCCGGCAACTGAGTTAGGAAGGATGCCTGCATCTTTGTAGTGACTGGGTGTATTGATACACCATCCAAGTGTAATTAGTAACTTCACCATGCTCAAAGGAATATTCAGTGTCTGCTTTTTTCTTCTCCCATCTACCTATAGGTGCCCTTCTTTGCAAGGCATTGGAAAACCTCCCTGGTCTAAACTACTTCCATATACACTGAGTATACCAAATATTAGGAACACCTTCCTAATATTGAGTTATACCCCCCCTTTGCCCTCAGAACAGCCTCAATTCGTCAGGGTATGGACTCTGCAAGGTTTTGAAAGCGTTCCACAGGGATGCTGGCCCATTTTGACTCTAATGCTTCCCACAGTTGTGTCAAGTTGGCTGGATGTCTTTTGGGTGGTGGATCACACACAGGAAACTGTTGAGCGTGAAAAACTCGGCAGCGTTGCAGTTCTTGACACTCAGACCAGTGTGCCTGGCACCTACTATTTGGTATATTTTGTCTTGCCCACTCACCCTCTGAATGGCACACATAAACAATCCATGTCTCAATTGTCTCAAGGCTTAAAAATGATTATTTAACCTGTCTCCTTCCTTCATCTACACTGATTAAAGTGTATTAACAGGGGACATCAATAAGGGATCATAGCTTTCACCTGGATTCACCTGATCAATCTATGTCATGGAAAGAGCAGGTGTTCCTAATGTTTTGTACACTCAGTGTATGTCAGTACATACAGTACCTTGTAATACACTACATGGACAACAGTATATGGACCCCCCTTCAAAATAGCGGATTTGGCTATTTCAGCCACACCCATTGCTGACAGGTGTATAAATTCGAGCACACCGCCATGCTATCTCCATAGACAAACATTGGCAGAAGAATGGCCTGTGAATTTCAAAGTCATTGGATGCCACCTTTCCAACAAGTCAGTTTGCCAAATTTCTGCCCTGCTAGAGCTGCCCCGGTCAACTGTTAGTGCTGTTATTGTGAAGTGTAAACGTCTAGGAGCAACATCGGCTCAGCAGCAAAGTGGTAGGCCATACAAGCTGACAGAATGGGACCGCTGAGTGCTGAAGTGCTTAGCCCGCGAAAAAATTGTCTGTCATCGGTTGCAACACTAACTACCGAGTTCCAAACTGCCTCAGGAAGCAACTTCAGCACAAGAACTGTTCGTTGGGAGCTTCATGAAATGGGTTTCTATGGCCGAGCAGCCGCACACAAGCCTAACATCACCATGCACAATGCCAAGCGTCGGCTGGAGTGGTGTAAAGCTCTCCGCCATTAGACTCTGGAGCAGTGGAAACGCGTTCTCTGGAGTGATGAATCACTCTTCACCATCTAGCAGTGCGACGAACAAATCTGGGTTTGGCGGATGCCAGGAGAACGCTACCAGCCCCAATGCATAGTGCCAACTGTAAAGTTTGCTGGAGGAGGAATAATGGTCTGATGTTGTTTTTCATGATTCGGGCTAGGCCCATTAGTTCCAGTAAAGGGAAATTTGAACGCTACCACATACAATTACATTCTACACGATTATGTGCTTCCAACTTTGTGGCAACATTTTGGGGAAGGCCCTTTCCTGTTTCAGCATGACAATTCCCCCTGCACAAAGAGAGGTCCATACAGAAATAGTTTGTTGAGATCGGTGTGTAAGAACTTGACTGGCTGGCACAGAGCCCTGACCTCAACCCCATCAAACACCTTTGGGATGAATTGGAACTGACTGCGAGCCAGGCCTAATCGCCCAACATCAGTGCCCGACCTCGCTCATGCTCTTGTGGCTGAATGGAAGCAAGTCCCCGCAGCAATGTTCCAAGATCTAGTGGAAAGCCTTCCCAGAAGAGTGGAGGCTGTTATAGCAGCAAAGGGGGGACCAACTCCATATTAATGCCAATGATTTTGGAATGAGATGTTCGACGAGCAGGTGTCCACATACTTTTGTAGTGTATGTGAACCATAAAATAAGGTGCAACCTACATAGGTTTCACAACGTTACAGTACATTAGTAAGTGACTGGTGCCAGCTGCTAACATTAAAACCTATTCCTCTAAAATGACACAGAACGTACTCTGACCTAGATATAATGGTGGGCGGCTATTTAAAATATCAAATGGTCCCATAAAAATTCAGTGAAATGAGCCTCTCTGTGCCCTAACAGTCCCTTTATCCATCAGAAGCAGACTGTATTTCAAACCAGTTCAGCAATTTTGTCTCCTTGAACATATTGAATTGTATTAGCCTATTTTTTTGCACTTTGTCCTTCATTAATGAGTAATGTGACAACTAAATGCTGTGGGTCAAGACATAGTCCTAAGCATAATATGCTGAATACGTACAGTAACACTCAGAGTGAGTGCAATGGAAAGTTCACAAAATGCTGTGGCACCACTACAGAATTACAGTACAGCATCAGTGAATGTGTTTTGACTCACAGTCCTCCTCAGGCGGTCAATAGACAAAGACCACATGATACAAATCTAGACTACTAAACAGACAGAAAAGCTAACAGCTATAGTAATTTGCATGCTTCTTTCCTGGTTAAGCCAGAGGACAACAGACAGTGGTGAAGGAGAGGAGAGAGGGCAGAATTCAAACACATCAACCTTTCCCTGGTCTGTTTCATGAGTCAGCACTATGCTTTAACGCTGGATCAATATCCTGACGACAGTAAACAATAACAATTATAATACAACAATGACAAGCTCAACTAGGCAGAAATATACATGACATCACAGATGAAATCATAAAAATGTTATCAAGATGAGTTTTGAATTATTACATGTAAATGCTGATCCAAATAAAGAATGTAACATCTTCAGTTAGATTCTGGTCTATATAAAATATTTTATTTAAAATCCAGCGAGTTTGATTCCACTAGCATTCAACACAGAAATGATATCACTTTTTTGTCTAAATGGTATTATCCTACACTACACTAGATACATACAGCATTAAATACAGTTCTCTATGACATACTGGAATTCACTTTGAGCATCTCAGTATCAGAAAGCTTTTGAAGTCCTAAGGCATTCGGATGTTTCTGTGTCATTTGCAACGTGACTATCCCAGAGTGACAGACCGAGGACGACCAAGCACAATAAAGTCCCGACCCGGGGGAATTAATATTTGCCTTCCTAATCCAACTTAATCCCGGATTTCAAGGGATGTGATTGTTTTTCATTCAGCGCTGGGGAGCTGAAAGACAGACACACAGGTCTGAGGTCTCACACATTAACCAGAGTGTGTGAAGGAGCCCTATAAACACAAACAACTTATTTGCTCTCAGGACTGTTTACACTGAGGTTGAATTATCAGAGAAAGGTCTGTAATTTCATCATGGTAATGCAACAAAGATACATCAACCTGAGATAGAAATATACATTTTGAACATATGACCTTATAATACATTTGATATGTTCAGTCATCTCAATGATTATTTAATGTAGAATAATAGTGAAGACATCAAAACTACGAAATAACACATATGGAATCATGTAGTAACCAAAAAAGTGTTAAACTAATCCAAATATATTTTATATATGAGATTCAAAATAGCCACCCTTTGCCTTGATGACAGCGTTGAACACTCTTGGCATTCTCTCAACCAGCTTCAGGAGGTAGTCACCTGGAATGCATTTCAATTAACTTGTTAAAAGTTCATTTGTGTAATTTCTTTCCTTCTTAATGCATTTGAGCCAATCAGTTGTGTTGTGACAAGGTAGGGGGGTATACAGAACATAGCCCTATTTGGTAAAATACAATTTTTTTTATTTTCTTTATTTCACCTTTATTTAACCAGGTAGGCCAGTTGAGAACAAGTTCTCATTTACAACTGCGACCTGGCCAAGATAAAGCAAAGCAGTGTGACAAAAACACAACACAGAGTTATACATAAACAAACGTATAGTCAAAAACACAAAAGAAAAGAAAAATAGAAAAATCTATGTACAGTGTGTGCAAATGTAGAAGAATAGGGAGGTAGGCAATAAATAGGCCATAGAGGTGAAAATAATTACAATTTAGCATTAATACTGGAGTGATAGATGTGCAGATGATGATGTGCAAGTAGAGATACTGGGGTGCAAAAGAGCAAGAAGGTAAGTAATATGGGGATGAGGTAGTTGGGAGTGCTATTTACAGATTGGCTGTGTACAGGTACAGTGATCGGTAAGCTGCTCTGACAGCTGATGCTTAAAGTTAGAGAGGGAGATATAGATTTTTTGCAATTTGTTCCAGTCATTGGCAGCAGAGAACTGGAAGGAAAGGCGGCCAAAGGAAGTGTTGGCTTTGTGTTGACCAGTGCAATATACCTGCTGGAGCGCGTGCTACTGGTGGGTGTTGCTATGGTGACCAGTGAGCTGAGATAAGGCGGGGCTTTACATAAGAAAAGACTTATAGATGACCTGGAGCCAGTGGGTTTGGTGACGGATATGTAGTAAGGGCCAGCCAACGAGAGCATACAGGTCGCAGTGGTGGGTACTATATGGGGCTTTGGTGAGAAAACAGATGGCACTGTGATAGACTACATCCAGTTTGCTGAGTAGAGTGTTGGGGGCTATTTTGTAAATTACATCGCCGAAGTCAAGGATCGGTAGGATAGTCAGTTTTACGAGGGTATGTTTGGCGGCATGAGTAAAGGAAGCATTCCTGCGAAATGGGAAGCCAATTCTAGATTTAATTTTGGATTGGAGATACTTAACGTGAGTCTGGAAGGAGAGTTTACAGTCTAACCAGACACCTAGGTATTTGTAGTTGTCCACATATTCTAGGTCAGAACTAGGTCCATATTATGGCAAGAACAGCTCAAATAAGCAAAGAGAAACAACAGTACATCATTACTTTAAGACATCGAAGTTAGTCAATCCGGGAAAATGTCAAGAACTTTTAAAGTTTATTCAAGTGCAGTTGCAAAAACCATCAAGCGCTATGATGACTTGGATTAGCTAACAACATGTGTCATTGGAACACAGGAGTGACGGTTGCTGATAATGGGCCTCTGTATGCCTACGTAGATATTCCATTAAAAATCAGCCGTTTCCAGCTACAATAGTCATTTACAACATTAACAATGTCTACACTGTATTTCGGATCAATTTGATGTTATTATAATGGAGAAAAAATTTGCTTTTCTTTCAAAAACAAGTACGTTTATAAGTGACCCCAAACTTTTGAACGGTAGTGTACATGACAAACAGTCTTCTGTAAATGCAGTCCTTGTATCCTTAACGTCGATGGTACTACCTGGTTTAAATAAAGGTTAAAAGTGTATGGGATATTAAATGGGTTTTGGGGATAACAGGGTTGGGAATCAAATATCTAATTTAACGTCATATCTAATCCTTTTGGATTCTTCTCAATCCACTTTGCTATTGTCTAGTTTTCATATCACTTACTGACCTCAGAAAGTAATTTAATTGCTTTAGAATGTTGAAATACAGAGATTGTGAATAAATAAATCGTTGAGACTATTGCATGATGTATGAAACACATGGAACCTAAATGCATGACAACACATAGCCCTATATTAAATATGCAATACGTAACTAAGCAATATTACAAATTTAAGCAGGTAGGTAAGTAGTACTAATAAAAAGAAATCCATAACATACATGATAAAAAATCAAGGTAAAGATGCCATGTTTTTGTACGGACAAATAGCAGCCCCTGGGCAAATGCCTGTCCATGGTATCTCTCTTGCCTGTTAGTTGGAGATCTGCATCATCAGTGATGAAGGGATTGTATAGATGCCACAGCTACAGAAACTGACATGCAGGTTGTCAGTTAGTGGCTTAGTGGAGGAAAAACAGTCTGAAATGGAAACAATTGGGTCGCTTTGACAGTGCATGTTCGTCCTTTAAAGAACCACTGCTATATGTCAACAAAGGATTAGCGGTTGCCATGTAGACAGTGTAAAGAGGAGAGTATGATGAGAACGCATAACTACAACTCATATTTCATTATATGATATATCATTTTAACATCCATAATTCGATACAATAATGCAAGGTAAGAAAATGACACAATAAATAATAACAATATAATCCACCAATAACAATGCTGCCATCAAATATCCACTGTTTGTGTACATAATAAATTACATTGTGTCTCTGTGTCATGTTTGGCACATTACCTTTATACTGGAAAACATGACCTCACTGAAACTATTATTTCTCGTTTACAGAAAGTGAATGACCTAATCGATGACCGAATCATAACATGACTTACAATTCTGTCTCATTCTTTCTGGCGCATCGGTAAACATTAGGGCAGGATGAAAACTGGAGCATTACATCATTGTTTGAGAGAAAGCACGATAGCCTCCTCCATGTGATTGGAGGATACTCGTGGCCCAATAATTCTATTGGCTAATGATAGTAAAACGGGCGGACTTTAGAGACGTATTCTGTGGAGCGCGCATAGTTCTTCAAATACAGTGAGAAACGTAGGGCCAGGTTATAATGCACTGATGTTGTGATTTTACAGAAGTCGGTTATTCTATTTTAATGCGGGCTGGGAGATAGAGAGAAAGGTTAAAAGGGAACATCTGCTAGGTTATTACGACCGAAGATGTCGATATTGGTAATTTAATTTTCAAGGTGACAGCGAAATTCTTGTAACGAAGGAGTGGAAGACATCGTTCATTTGGAAGCCGCCTGCATTTGGTACAGAGGTAAGGGCGTTATCCAGTTACAGTAGACTACAGTAGACTAGCCTACTCTTTTCCTCTCCTCAGTGTGGCAATTTAGGAAAAGTTTCAAAATGCTTTATTTGATTATAATATCACATTTTGTCTGAGTAGCCTATGTATCTATCACATCCCTCTCTGTCTGTGACTGTGTGGTTTAGGTTACGGTGATACTCAAGTTTACCAATAATGTTGCCTCACAGTCAGCCTTTAACCTTGGAAATGCTTTTTATTAAGATTATCAACCATCATCCATATTCATAATATTTGGAAGCATGTTTATAGGACAACACAAAGTAGCCTAAACATATTCTCATAATGGAATTGATGTATTTTCTTTGCAGGTTTATAGATCAATATCATCATTCCGATATGATGTTGTACATTTTCTGGATTATGCAGGTGCCCAAAATAATAAACAGCAACTACCTGGCTAGATAAAAAAAAATACGGAAGACACATTTCTAATGAATTCATTCAGTTGTGCAACTGACTAGGTATCCCCCTTACTGTATCTCATAAATAAGTAGCCTCCGGTAAGGTTAAACTGACGAGAATATGGCAATATGGTAGCTGCAAGGGATATACAGTATCATGATATGTAAATATTATTTTATTTCCGATCATTTGATTCAAAAGGCAATATGTGTTCCAGGACTTCAACTTGATCATGTAATATTCATCACCTGTACATATATTGTATGATTTGTCTGACAACTCCAGTGGGTCTGTACCTAGGGCTCATTAAGCGTCTAGTTGTATCTTATTTGACAGTTTAGAGCTTCAACTGGGGGAGCTATTCCCCAAAGGAAAGGATGGTTATTTTGAAGAATTCATGCTCTTGACCTCCTTTTGCAACACAATTAGTTTTACTGCTTCTTGACTTCTTGAATGTCCCCCACCTAAATTGTTCTCCACAAATATAGGATCTGAAAAAACACAGGGCCGGACTATCGCATTTGGAGCTCCGGGGCACCGACCACCGGTGGTCCCCCACCAGATCATTATTATTATTTATTTATTTAAATGTGTATGGGGGGTCAGATAACTTACTGCAATTTAAAGCTAATTTCTTGCAATTCTAAACTTTTTTTTCCATGAGGCAAATTTTTTAATGTGTTTCCTGCTATTCTACACATTTTGCCATGAGGCTGAGAGAAATTGTTGCAGTTTTAAAGCCAATTTCCTGCAATTCTACACATGCTATCATATGCTATCTGGGCGCCACCCGACCTCCATTTTTTTAGGGGGGTTGGGAGTCCTCTGGAGGTAGGGGGGCCCAGGGTACGAGCCCTATGTGCCTGTTCAGTAATCTGGCCTTTGCAACAATTTTTTTTTAACAAACTAATAAATATTTACAAATTGAAGCCCATCCCTCAGTTTTTGGAAACTTGGTCTGAAGTTAAAAGTGACTGATTAACTTACACTTGCTCAGAGACATATTGGACCCAGAGAATGTGCATTGAACATTATAAAGGATCTTGCAAAAAAAAACGTAATTCGTTATCATCAGCATCACTTTTCAGTGTTAAGGCTACAAAGAGAACAGATGCCATCAGATCTTTAATGCAGCTCACGCTATCTTCTCTGAGATGAACGTACTGAAAGGGAAATCAACTGCTCTTTGATATCTTGCAATTAGGCCCATACAGTATATCTAATGAATCGCATGCTGTGAGAGACCCATGCATGTACTTACAGGCATCGTACTGGAAATACAGTTGAATATGTTATTCACTCTCATATATAAGTAACTGCCAAAATAAAGGAAACATCAACATAAAGTGTCTTAATAGGGCATTGGGCCACCATGAGCCAAAACAGCTTCAATGCACCTTGGCATAGATTCTACAAGTGTCTGGAACTCTATTGAAGGGCTGCGACACCACTCTTCCATGAGAAATTCAATAATTTGGCGTTTTGATGATGGTGGTGGAAACCGCTGTCTCAGGCTCTGCTCCAGAATCTCCTGTACAGTAAGTGTTCAATTGGGTTGAGGTCTTTTTATATATGACCCAAGCATGATGGTATGTTAATTGCTTAATAAAATCAGCAACCACACCTGTGTGTGGAAGCACCTGCTTTCAATCTACTTAGTATTCCTCGTTTACTCAAGTGTTTCCTTTATTTTGGCAGTTACCTGTATACAGTGAGGGAAAAAAGTATTTGATCCCCTGCTGATTTTGTACGTTTGCCCACTGACAAAGAAATTATCAGTCAATAATTTTAATGGTAGGTTTATTTGAACAGTGAGAGACAGAATAACAACAACAAAAAATCCAGAAAAACGCATGTGAAAAATGTTATAAATTGATTTGCATTTTATTGAGGGAAATAAGTATTTGACCCAAATGTCTTTTATACAGGTAACGAGCTGAGATTAGGAGCACACTCTTAAAGGGAGTGCTCCTAATCTCAGTTTGTTACCTGTATAAAAGACACCTGTCCACAGAAGCAATCAATCAATCAGATTCCAAACTCTCCACCATGGCCAAGACCAAAGAGCTCTCCAAGGATGTCAGGGACAAGATTGTAGACCTACACAAGACTGGAATGGGCTACAAGACCATCGCCAAGCAGCTTGGTGAGAAGGTGACAACAGTTGGTGCGATTATTCGCAAATGGAAGAAACACAAAATAACTGTCAATCTCCCTCTGCCTGGGGCTCCATGCAAGATCCCCCCTCGTGGAGTTGCAATGATAATGAGAACGGTGAGGAATCAGCCCAGAACTACACGGGAGGATCTTGTCAATGATCTCAAGGCAGCTGGGACCATAGTCACCAAGAAAACAATTGGTAACACACTACGCCGTGAAGGACTGAAATCCTGCAGCGCCTGCAAGATCCCCCTGCTCAAGAAAGCACATATACATGCCCGTCTGAAGTTTGCCAATGAACATCTGAATGATTCAGACGACAACTGGGTGAAAGTGTTATGGTCAGATGAGACCAAAATGGAGCTCTTTGGCATCAACTCAACTCGCCGTGGGAGGAGGAGGAATGCTGCCTATGACCCCAAGAACACCCTCCCCACCGTCAAACATGGAGGTGGAAACATTATCCTTTGGGGGTGTTTTTCTGCTAAGGGGACAGGATGACTTTACCGCATCAAAGGGACGATGGACGGGGCCATGTACCATCAAATCTTGGGTGAGAACCTCCTTCCCTCAGCCAGGGCATTGAACATGGGTCGTGGATGGGTATTCCAGCATGACAATGACCCAAAACACACGGCCAAGGCAACAAAGGAGTTGCTCTAGAAGAAGCACATTAAGGTCCTGGAGTGGCCTAGCCAGTCTCCAGACCTTAATCCCATAGAAAATCTGTGGAGGGAGCTGAAGGTTCGAGTTGCCAAACGTCAGCCTCGAAACCTTAATGACTTGGAGAAGATCTGCAAAGAGGAGTGGGACAAAATCCTTCCTGAGATGTGTGCAAACCTGGTGGCCAACAAGGGTTTTGCCACCAAGTACTAAGTAATGTTTTGCAGAAGGGTCAAATACTTATTTCCCTCATTAAAATGCAAATCAATTTATAACATTTTTCAAATGAGTTTTTCTGGATTTTTTTGTTGTTATTCTGTCTCACACTGTTCAAATAAACCTACCATTTAAATTATAGACTGATCATTTCTTTGTCAGTGGGCAAACGTACAAAATCAGCAGGGGATCAAATACTTTTTTCCCTCACTGTATGTATTTTCATCTTTCAAGTGGATGAAATTCAGGAGACACATGCCCCCTCAGTTTCAATGGGATTGAGGCCTCCTCATGTACTTACCCAGACTTCATTGCAACGGGAGTGGGGCCAGGTTGGTTGGTTGGTTGGTTGGTTGGTTGCTGTAGCTTTACATAATACAGTGAAACACAGTGAAGAAGCTCTGTGCATCACTTTGAGGAGATAATAAATTAACTTCACAGACTAAATCATTAACAGTCGACTCTGCACTGTGGGAGGAGAGTGCGTTGGTAGCTTTTATGTCCCAGAACAAATGAACATGAAAGCGCTCCAAGGCATGTCCTTGAGCAAGCCTTTTCTCCCCTGAGTGATGCTTTTTCATTCTATCTAGCCAGAGTAATATGTCTATTGATGTGTATCACTAGCTCAGTCTTAGCAGATTCACACTCTCACAGTAGACAACGCATCAGATATACACAGGGAGAGGGAGAGAGAGAGAGAGAGAGAGAGAGAGAGAGAGAGAGAGAGAGAGGTCATTGTAGCAAATAAAATGGATCAGACTAAAATCTTAGGCTGCATACTAGTATAGCCCTATACAGTAGGGTATTAAGAGTGTTGTTTGCATAAAGCCTATAGCATGAATTGATGATATCATATTCATTATGTTACCTCTATGCTGAAATACAACTACCTGTACTTGAAGTGCTCTGGAAAATAGTGGATCAAAAAGTGGATAATTAGCACACTGTTTGTGGCATCTCAGGAAATAATGGAGCGCTATGCTGTGCATCTGTGGAAGTTGAAAAGGTTTTTAAATGCACTTTCATACTTTGTAATAATTTCAGCCAACCAAAAGTGGTCCCCGTTTTTTTGTGTACTACATCATAAAATTGTGTACTACGTATGTTACGAATTCATTTTGTACTATATGTTATGAATGTGTTGTGCTTAAGATCCTGGGGTGCATCTTTAAGTGATTAAATGGATCAATTTGGATTTTAAAGAAAGACAGTGAATTTGAATAATGAATGCAGTCATATTTTAAAGATGTTACAGTTCTTTGATTGTTCATAATCTTAATACTAAAATTAAAGTTATCCCCAGCGGGTTGAATACCCATTCGTTTGTTCAATAACTGTAAGGTAATTTAATGTGCATTTTCATGAAGACTGCAAGAAACGGTTAAGAATTAGAATTTCAAGCATTTTGGAAAACTGCTTACACCAGTGGTTCTTTTCAGAGACTAATTTTATGCATTTCCTTTGGCATGTGCACTTGTTCCAAACACCAACTGCAGTGACCATGTGTTAGATATTAAAAGGGGCAGAGATCATTTTCACACTGCTTTGAATTACATAGTGCCAAAGTCATTTTCACAGAAAGCATTGTAACAAATTAACATATTTATTTTCCCACCAGAACTCGTGTTGATTCAGTCTGGCTGAGCTGAAATAAAATTATGATGAAATTATTATAAAAACCTGTGCAATTAATTTCATTATCATGAAATGAGACATCCCACTGGGCACACACTGGTTGAATCAACGTTGTTGCCTTTTTGCTCAATGCTAAAAAGGCAAGGCTGAAAATTAGAGACATGCCTGCAGCCCTATCAATAATTCATAAAGCAGACATAAATGTTTTATCGTCTCCAATACATTTGCAAATGTGCAGAGATGTTGTATAACATTCAGGATTAGGGGAAAGAACATGTTTTAGAAGGAGAGAGCACAAGAGAGGGTATAATTAGAACTGCCCCTGGTTGTAAAGTCATCATACATAAGTGCGGCTTCTGAATGGCAAGGTAGATGACCAATATTGTATGATACACTGTCACACATTTCTTGGCATTGCCACAGCCATTTTACATTTTATAGTGATTTAGTGGTGGGCAACAGCAATATTATGTTCATTTGTATACTGTATTTTTTTGCGATTGATCTTTCATAAAGCACAGGCTCTTTAGCCAATAACTGTCACTTGAAAGCAGAGCTAGTGTGTTGGGTTGATTTAACGAACACAACAACTCTCCCCTGCCTGAAAGTAATGAAGTAGTAGCTCAACTTCACAATGGTAGTGTGAACATCTGGCGTGGTAATCTCTCTTAAATTAAAATGTGAGCCATGCAAAGCACCCTGCCTGGTCATGGCCCTGAGTGGCTCAACTTTGTATTAAGGGGAAGCATGGAGTCTAACATCTGTCTGAGGCTTGTGTTTCTAATGCCAGAAAGGGCTTTCCAGATACTTAGTTATTATCCCCCATTTCAACAACCTAAACAAGATTGTTCATCGCAGCATTCCGAAAAACAATATCAAACCTTAGTTCCCAGCATTCCGTAAAAAGCATACTGTCAGGTCTGGTGCAAATAGTTTATTCATGAGGAGGACTGTTATTGATTAACAACAGAGTGTTGTCTTCCTATGACATTAGCTTACATGGTTACCGGTGCTTTTTTTTTAAATATGAAATTACACTTGTAAAGCAAAAATTGGAGTGAGAGGTAATACATAGTGATTAATGGTTAACTTGTTGTTGTTTTGTGAGGTTGTCATTTTAAAGACCTGCGTCCATCAAAATGAGACAGCTGCAAGCATCTGATGCCCTAGGTCTAGAAGCACAGTTGACAGTCTAAAAATAACACTAGACCTTTGGACAATTTATTAATATACTGTCTGGATTGGACAGACACATCACTCACGGTTAGGAGAGGAGGCCATATGTCATGTCTGAGTGACAAAGGATTGGATAATGATGGGGACTGAGCATCCTTTTGACCAAGGATCCATTGTAGTTGGGTTCTTTAAACATGGCTAGAGGGGTTGATAATGGGGCGAGGTATGTCTGCCTGGGTAGTGATATCAAAATGGAAGTGAAGGAAAATGTGCAGTGAAACTGGTGTCCGAGTACTGGCTGCTGAATGTGCCTATGATCCAGATAGAGGTCTGGTTGTTGTGTTCACTCAACTGATCCCTCCTACAGTAAATCCTGCTGTAAAAGCATTCTCACGCACACTATTTTGTATATACCTACATTTTTATATTTGAATTACACCCACTGATCTTTCAGCTCTGTGTCTATCCTGTCCTCCATTTGCACGTTCCAGTGTTCCACCCGTTAGAGCCCGTTGAGGTTGAAGAGATAAGGAACAGCCCCGGAGCACCAGCCATTAAGAGCAGCCCAAGGGTTGGTGCCTTTGCTACTTCCTGTCAGGTTGCCATGGCATCAGGCAAGGTGGCCCCGTTTCCTGCCGCCCAGAGGCCCTGTGGGGGTTACGTCCTAAGTGTGCCCCTCTTCTTTAATGTGATCAGACAGGCGTGGTGGAGACTGTCACACTTCCCAGCCAGACAGGGGCCCCAGCCTATTGCTGAGTGCTGCCAGCTCAGCGAATACCACTCTGAAACATCTCCCAATGTAATATTAGGACTGAAGCTTGCCTCCACTGTAGCCTCCTCCATCAGATATATTTTAAAGCCACTAACCGTGCTCAGTTCTGCCCCTCTGTGGCTTAGCTCTCTCTGATGCAACTCTCCAGGGAGTCAATTTGTGTGCAGCGCTTGAAAGGAGCTGGGTAATTATTCCCATCTTGTTTTCATTTTCATGTCTTTTCATTCTGGTGCTATTGGTGTAACTCTAGTGTGTCAATGTACCGGCTTTGTTCAGAAGATTTCAAACAAGGCTTTGTCATGCCAACGTTTCCAAAGGCTGAGCAAGAGAATATGTCTTGGGAGCGCCACAGAATACTCACACTGTGTTTTTGTGATTTGATTTGTTACCCACTTCTTTTTCTCCCCACACTGTACTTTAGTGAATAATTGAACGAGACTGTGGGTTTGTTGTCTCTTTGGTGTAAGCCACTGACAGCATGAGGTATGTGTCTGTGGAGGTTTGTGGAGAAACACAACAGATTTGGAGTGGGTTGACAATCGACCTCTTGACAGCTATAATTTAAAAAACCATAGTTAATACATTGGATGTGGGCTACAGTAGTCCATATGTTACTGGGGTTGAATGAGATACTAATGTTTTGTGCTGATGAATAAGTTACATTTGAGGAAAGGCGTCTGACCTAAATACAAAAATACCCCAGTCTACCTGTGCATCTCTCACATTTTAGAGCTATTTCTCTCGGAAAACATCGAGATGGTTGAGCGGAGAAGAAACATCAAGATGGTTGAGCGGAGAAGAAACATCAAGATGGTTGAGCGGAGAAGAAACATCAAGATGGTTGAGCGGAGAAGAAACATCAAGATGGTTGAGCGGAGAAGAAACATCAAGATGGTTGAGCGGAGAAGAAGAAATTTCCTGACATTGCATCAACGGAGCCTGATGCTTGTCATCTTAAGGCTGTACAATCGCACTATGCCAAACTTAAAATCTTCTTTACAGCGAGGTCATTGGTAAACAGAGTAATTTTAATGTTTGGAGAAATCGTTGTGTGTTGACATTCCCCTATTGAAGCTGAGTGGTAGTTTTTAAAGAAGCTTTATTGGATAGCAATATGAACTTCAATATGGCAGGTATGCTAAGGAGACTTCAGTTCCATTAGTATGATACTGAGGTATTTAAAACAAGCAGTGGAATGAAAGTCTGTAATATAGAATTAGGTGCCAGTTTTCCACATTTCACCTTTGTCTGGTTTTAGGTTTCCTTTTCATGTTGGTGTTGTTTCTGACCAGTGCGGAGGCAGAAGGGAATAACATTATTTAGCTTCCTGAGCAGTAAATGCTGTTCAACCCACTGATTCATTGTGTAACAACGCCTATTACTTGTCACCAGCCTCTCACTGCCTGCCACAGAACCCACAAAAACTAGTGTAGAGAGACATGGAGACACACGTCTCAACGCCACATATAAACTGATCCTATATTTATTGTAACATGTAAATGATCGTCACAAACACATTACATTATTAAAAAGCTACATTCAAAATGGATATACACAGCTACAGTATTGATTTCTACATTTAGTTTCCTCAGGGTTAGAAGGTGTGGAGGTTCGGTTGAATTTACCGTGGGCTCCATAAGCTGATGGACACCTTAATGCCTTTGGGTTGACAATATTTTTTCCTGCTGGGTCAGGGTGATTTACAGAGTAACAAGAGCTCTGAATCATTCATACTGCCCCAGTCTTCACATAGACTTTTATTTATTATAGTTGTGGCCCCCCGGAGTAACACAACATCACAGCTTTAAGGAAATCTTGTTTTCCACGTGTTCTACAATTACCATGAACGTTAAAGAGAGATAACTATTCGTCACCTGTTTAAGTGGGCTGCCTCATTAAATTTGATTTCTTTAATGATTTATTTGCCGGTGTGTAAAACATAAACAAATACCTGATAGATGTATCTTTACCTTAAATAAATAATAACTTACAAATTAATGATTGTTGACCATATTTACCATGTGAAATGCATTATTGTCATGCAATATTTTTTACAATATGTTTTATAATTTTTCTTACAGCACTAGACCAAAGCTCCATCGTCATAGCAGAAGAAGTCACAGTTTAACCTGCCCCAGGGTTAACAGGGTTATCTCATTCTGCTGCAACATGGGAGGATCTGGGATCTGTGCTCGGCTGATGATTGTCTTTCTGATGGTGATCTCATGTCAAAGTTCAGAAGCTAGTTCTCTCTGCCCAGCGCAGTGTGTATGTGAAACACGTCCATGGTACACACCTCAATCAGTATACCATCAGGCCAAGACGGTGGACTGCAATGAGCTTCATCTTAGTGGGGTCCCGTGGAATATTTCAGGTGACACTCAGGTGCTTCTCCTCCAGAGTAACAACATCTCCTCTGTGTCTGTGGAGCTCCAGAGTCTAGTCAACCTCACAGAGCTGGACCTCTCCCAAAACCACTTCACACAGATCCAAGACATTGGACTGCACAACCTGACCCAGCTTGTCACTCTCTACCTTGAGGAAAACCAAGTGAAAGAACTGCAAGATTCCTGTCTGATGGATCTTGACAGTTTAGAAGAGCTTTACATCAACCACAACCAAATCTCCTCCATTGGGCCTAAAGCCTTCTCTGGGCTCAGAAACCTCCTGAGGCTCCATCTCAACTCCAACAAGCTGGTGGCCATAGACAGCCACTGGTTTGAGTCTCTCCCTAACCTGGAGATTCTCATGATAGGGGAGAACCCCATCCTGGGGTTACAGGATATGAACTTCCACCCCTTGTCAAAGCTGCACAGTCTGGTGCTGGCTGGCATGGGCCTCAGGGAGGTCCCATCGGGAGCTTTCCAGGGGTTGGAATACCTGGAGAGTCTGTCCTTCTTTGACAACAAGCTGACAGCAGTCCCCAAAGATGCCCTCCGGGTCCTACCAAATCTCAAGTTCTTAGACCTTAACAAGAATCCTATTGGCCGTGTTCAGGAGGGAGACTTCCATGATTTCCCCCATCTGGAGGAGCTGAGTCTGAACAACATGGAGGGACTGGTTGCAATTGAGAGGGGGGCGTTCTCCAACCTCCCAGAGATGGCAAAACTGGAAATGTATAACAACCCCCATTTAGCTTATATTGATCGTGCTGCTTTCATTGACATGGGCGGCCTGCGCACTCTATTAGTCCACAACAACGACATCAGCCTCTTGTCACACGAGGTTTTATCCTCTTTCCCTAGCCTGGATGAAGTGAGTCTCCACAGTAACCCTCTCAGGTGTGACTGCCTCTCTAACTGGGGCCCAGTCCTGGGGAACCAGTCTACCCTCAAGCTGCTGGAGTCCCAAATCACCCTCTGTGCCTCCCCTCCCCATTTGGTTGGTCACGCCCTCCAGGAAGTGGTCACCACCAGCTGGAATGTTGTCAGCAACACCTGCCTCCCTCACATCTCCCTGCACACGTTCCCCCCTCTGCTCAATGTCACTGCTGGACAACCCCTGACTCTGGACTGTTGGGCTGTTGCTGACCCTGCACCTCAGTTCTACTGGGTGACGCCAACAGGAGACAAGGTGACCTCAGAGGCTGTCTCTGCAGTCATGGCGGACGGCAGGAGCACAAAGAAACACAGACTGCAGGAACAGGGGGCTCTGGAGATCCTCCAGGTGGAGCCAGCTGATTCTGGCCTGTACACGTGCGTGGCGTGGAACACAGAGGGGGCGGACACGCGTAGTGTGTCAGTGTATGTGGAGAAAGGAGACTGGCACGGTGGCAGGCTGAATGTAGGGGGGCACACGGTAAACACCATAATGGCCCTGGTGGTCCTGGCTAAGATCATCCACTCCCAGTCAGTGGTCCTGGAGTGGAAACTCTACCCTCCTCACTTCCACAGCCATGAGGCATCTCAGCCTAAGTGGTCCAGCGCCACCATGAAGATTGACAACCCTCAGATCAGCTATACAGCCAAGGTTCCGGTTGATGTGCAAGAATACAACCTGACTCACCTGTTGCCCTCGACAGAGTACAGAGTGTGTCTGACCATGTCAGCTACAGAACAACAGACGCAACACTCCTGCATCAACGTCACCACCAAGGAGGCCAGTTTTGCTGTGGAGATGGTGGCCCAGCCCACTAATGTGGCCCTTGCAGCTGTCATGGGCTCCATGTTTGCCATCTGCATCATGGCCCTGCTTGTGTTCTACATGGGCCGGCGTATGAAGCAGAAATCCTGCCACCACTCCCTGAAGAAATACGTGCAGCATGCCACCTCCATCCCCCTGAACGAGCTCTACCCTCCCCTGATCAACCTGTGGGAGAATGAGACTGAGAAAGAGAAAGAGGGTCCAGTGGATCCCCAGAACTCTCAGATTGACACCTCAAAGACATACATGTGGTAATAAAGGTCAAAGTGCATAGATGTAAAAGAGACATTTAAAGATGTTTATGTACTGTACTGTATGTAATCTTAGTTACTGCTCAATCTTGAGATTTAAGAGTAAGATGTCATTGTGAAAGATAAGGTATTTTTAGACTGCAGATCTCTAGCTCAAGCACACTTAGTAAGGATCCTATTGTAATGCAGTTATGTTACATAAGGAAATATGCCGAGTGGGCCAGGTTTGAAGTGGCCATGGCCAAACACACCTCCACAGAAGTACACTGTAACATCAAGCATGTAAAATATTTTATTGTTTATATAATTCACTTTCTAGATTATATTTAACTAAATATGAAACGAAACCATACTACATTTATGCCAGAGCACTTAGGTCAAGACCTGTTCACTGCTGCTTACTAACTCCAAATCACTGCTTAGGATTTCTTGCATGTCTACCTGCATGTTTTTCCTGTGCTCTGAGTATTTAGTCAAGTACCCCTTCTCTCCTTTCCCTTTGAAATATACAGGTGTAAAGCTGACAACAAAAATGTTTATTTTACTTGGGGGTCATATCCTGTTTTTCTTTCTTCTTTCGATGATTACTCCTACCAAAACGGACCCTGTTTCATAGCTTTAAAGGTGGACTCAGCGATATGACGTAGATGCAGAAAGTAAACAGCATAGTGGGTCAATTTCCGCAACAACTAAGAGCGTTGAAGCGCGAGACTCAACTTCTCCGCTTATTTTTTTATTTTGGTGCCCTGGAAAAACAGCGTGTAACGAAATCTTGCACATGCGCAGATACTGTGTGTGACTTTGTGAAAGCAAAGTCTTGCTCATATCTGCGGTGCAGCTCGTGGCATCGTAATTTCACGGAGTCTATCTTTAATAGTTCATGAACATACAGTAAGTAAATAAATGCCATTCTTGTCTGGCATTGCATTTATTGTCCATTTGTTACTGTTAGCCTGCACATTAAGAAAAAAACAGCATTTGAATGTATGTTTATTTATTTGTTTGCTAACTTGTTTCATATATATTTATTTTCTCACATTTTATAATCGAAAAATGTACATTATAGTTAACCTATGCAGGATAAATTAATACTACCCTCATGTTCTTTGACTTGTTCATTACCAGACCTAGATCATGATGAAGTCATGCAGAGTTGAACCTTTATTAAGATTCACTGCATGGACAGTTAAATGGTATTAACACCATGCATTTTCTTTCACACACAATGCAACATTTAGTGCTATCTATTGTCTATCATGCTGGTTAATTACCACATACACGTGATTTATTTATGTTCTATTAAAAATAGATTTCTACAATATAGCAATTTAAGGTTTCACACAATGGCCAGTTACTGCATGAGTTTGCACTATATTTTGTGGACTGTTTTTTGACTGTTTTTAAAACCATGCCATACAGTACAAGTGAACCTATTTAAGATGGAATATTTACTCAAAATACAATGCACTTAGTTGTTGGACTATGCTCATCCAAATGTCTCCCCTGTACCAAAATATTTCAACCAAGATTTGACAGCTTTAGCATATCTGGAAAATGTCTCCAGGAAATACTGCTTTTTAACTCATAGATGAAACACAATATTTAGACACATTACATGGTTTTGCATTAGATGTAGGAAACTGCTTATTTTTTCATTTAATTATTTTATAACCTGATGAAACATCAAAACATTTCATTGATGTGTTTATTTATTTATGTATTGATTGATTGATTGATTATGAATATGACACATATTAATCAAAAATCATTTTTTAAATATATATATTGAGCTATTCAAAAACATTAAGCCAAGGAATACCATTTCAGACACAATACATTTATTGTGTGTATAGTTCCATAACAAAGAGGCTGAAAATATCTTTTGATCTATCAAAATGCTGTAGCAAAAGACTGAATCTCAAAATGAAATGTTATTGACTAAAACATGCCCTCTAGTGGCATTAGGTCATTAATCAAAGTACAGTGTAACGTTTCAAATGCTGTAGTCTATAATTTGATTAAACTTGACAGTGAAATGCAGGGTATTTTGTATTATAAAGCATAATGTTATATTTTAATTAAACCATTAATATTCCTCAACACTCTAGACGTATCGGTCTGTGCTTCTGTAGTTAATGGGAGGTGACTGTGAAGAAATGTATTTCTTGACATGAATAAAATCATTATCCCATTTATTTGAATTTCCTGTATCAATTTTTTTTTACGGAACATTCTTCTCTTGTAATATGAAAGAGAAAACATTTCAAGTTTTAGTAAATGATAGGCAGAATCTACTGCACACCCAGAGCTGATTAGTAAACGTGTTGAAGGCAAAAGGAAAAACTGGAGAAACAGGGAAAAGTCTCTGCACACTTCTAGTCAGATGCAATGTTCTTTAATTGTGGCTGAGCTCTGATGATGGTCAAATGAACGAGCTCAGCACCAAAAATCTGAATGGAAGTGTGCAGACTCCTGTTTCTCAAGTTTTAGTAAATGCAAATCCTTTGCATTGACTAAAATACATTAGAATAGAATACATTATATACATATGAGATGAGTAAAGAAGTATGTAAACATTATTAAAGTGACAATATATATAAGGCTGCAACACAGGAATTATTTGTATATGGCTACCTGTGGAGATGAGAGGGGAAGAAAGAAGACCAAGAAATCCATTGAATTATTTTGGATATGATATAATTAATCAATAAGGCCCGAGAGGGTGTGGTATTTGGCCAATATACCACAGCTAAGGGCTGTTCTTTGGCACGACGCATCGCAGAGTGCCTGGACACAGCCCTTAGCCCTGTTATATTGGCCATATACCACAAACCCCCGAGGTGCTTTACTGCTATTATAAACTGGTTATAATTGCTATTATAAACTGGGTGGTTCAAGCCCTGAATGCTTATTGGCTGACAGCCGTGATATATCAGACCGTATACCACGGGTATGACAAAACATTTATTTTTACTGCTCTAATTTCGTTGGTAACCAGTTTATAATAGCAATAAGGCACCTCAGAGGTTTGTGGTATATAGTCAATATACCACGGCTAAGGTGTGAATGCGTCTGTGTGTAGCTGGTGTTGAGGAGTCAGGCGCAGGACAGCAGAATTGAGTAATAATAGCAATTTACTCAAAGAGAAAAACAATACACGTCAAAATATATCCAAGCCCACAATAACGGACCCCAATACAATAAACAGTCACTCACAACAAACATGGGGGGGAACAGAGGGTTAAATAATGAACAAGTAATTGTGGGATA
This sequence comes from Brachymystax lenok tsinlingensis, assembly GCA_030435695.1. Lineage (NCBI taxonomy): Eukaryota > Metazoa > Chordata > Actinopteri > Salmoniformes > Salmonidae > Brachymystax > Brachymystax lenok. The sequence continues at coordinate 33,989,933 of CM059803.1, forward strand.
GAAACCAGGTGTGTAAAACAAGAGAAAACCAATGGAAAATGATAAATGGTTCGGCGATGGCTAGAAAACCGGTGACGTCGACCGCCGAACGCCGCCCGAACAAGGAGAAGGACCGACTTCCGGCGGAAGTCGTGACATAAGGGCTGTATCCATCCAATCTGAGTTGCGGCGTACATAAGAACAGCCCTTAGCCTTGGTATATTGGCCATATACCACACCTCCTCATGCGTTATTGCTTAAGTAACTACCTAAATAAACACATTATGACTATATTTCCTGTTTTTGAGGAATGAAAGGATTAGGAAATTGTGAAGATAAGGCAGGATAGCAGCCATAGAGATCCCATTAAACTACTAGTTTAATTACTATTCTAGTTCCTAATCCTATGGCAGCAGCATAGCCATTTGATCATTCCAAGAATTACAGGTCATTTATCAATGTTCTAAATGCTCTTCCCACAATGAATAGCCAATGAATTGGAAGATAAATCACATGACATCATGCTTTAAATTAGATGAGGTAGGCAAATAGAATATAATAGAATTACAGAACAAAAATATAGACGCAACATGTAAACTGTTGGTAGCATGTTTCATGAGCTGAAATAAAAGATCCCAGACATTTTCCATATGTACCAAAAATGTTTTTATTTCTGCACTAATTTGTTTACATCCCTGCTAGTGAGCATTTCTCCTATGCCAAGATAATCAGGTGTGGCATATCAAGTAGTTGATTAAACAACATGATCATTACACAGGTGCACCTTGTGCTGGGGACAATAAAAGGCCACTTTAAAATGTACAGTTTTGTCACACATTTCTCAGGTTTGGAGGGAGCGTGCAATTGGCATGCTGACTGCAGGAATGTCCACCAGAGCTGTTGCCAGATAATTTAATGTTAATTTCTCTACCATAAGCTGCCTCCAATGTTTCTTAGAGAATTTGGCAGTACATCAAACCGGCCTCACAACTGCAGACCACATGTAACCATGCCAGCCCAGGACCTCCACATCTGGCTTCTTCAGCTGTGGGATCGTCTGAGGGGGGGTGGGAGGATGCTGAGGAGTATTTATGTCTGTAATAAAGCCCTCCAAGCAGTGGCGTTGGTCTTATTTATATTACAGCATATTAGATGACTCTCATTCCTTTTCCATTCACCCAGTTCAGTGTAACAGCAATGCGTTTAGGCTACTAAATGATACTCAAATTTTCCCTATACCCATCATGAGATTGTTATAACCTAGCCAATGAATTAAAGTTTACAACGTAGGTGCACACAGGTCGAGAGACAAATTTGACACATGGACAGACAATGACGTTCAATACAGCCTTGCACACTCTTGCCTGCATCTAGCTGAAAATGGGTGTAATCATTAGTCCAACAGCTGCAAACGAGAGTTTCTGTTGGACAAATTCAGGTATGTTTATCCCTGTTTTGTTCCGTTTGCTTCCGTTTAAGAGACGTTTTTCAACAGAATCGGCAGAATTAATATACCCCTGATCACACGTAAACACAGTTCCTTTTCATAGCAGCCGCGCTGTATTCCTTCTTGCATCTACGTGCTCTCCTCCTCTCACCTCTTCCTTTCACTTGTGGACTTCAATGCACAACACATCAGCTGTATGTGACCAGGCGAAAAAACCTTTCCAAGCCAAACCGCTACACACAGCCTACATCGTTGTCACCATGTTAGCTAAAGTAACGTCCTAGTCAGCATAGCTAATATATAATTAAAGCATTAGTAAACCCGCTACAATCATGCAGTAACGCTACAGTAAGCAGTTACACTGGCCCCCGGTGGCAATAAATTAGTAACACCAAAAGTTTACCTTGACTTGGAAGACTTCCAGTGTTGTTTTGGAAAGCCATAGGCAGCTAGCTAATCATCCTTCTGTTTGAGCAGAAGAATTTGCAGGAAATTTCTGAAATTCACTGAGGAGGATGGTCCTCCCTTTCCTCCTCTGAGGAGCCTCCACTGCACGGCCCAAACATGGCTGCACCCCTACCCAGTCATGTGAAATCCATAGATAAGGGCCTAACTTAGTTATTTAATTTGACAGATTTCCTTATATGAACTGTAACTCAGTAAAATCTTTGAAATTGTTGAATGTTGCATTTATATTGTTGTTAGTACACGTTGTTTTTCCAGAAGGAACTTCAGTTGATCAGAGATGTGATGACCCAGCTCAATCATGTATTGTAGGCCCAACAGAGTAAATACAGACTATGCACATTCACAACATCAACAATACTACATACAGTAAGGTTTGTGCAGTGGGGCTTGGAGCATATCTAAACATCTTTGCAAAAAGTGAGGATTTAATTTGTTTTATTAGACCTACTATTTCAGAGGTGAATGCTGAAGCAATTGCCATCCCATGGGGCCCCTATGCCCAATCACTCAAATAAAGTAAAGAAGGCTTTATGAACAGAAAAAAAATAACAACTAATCATGACACATGCCAATTGTTATCATATGGATTTTCCAGAATGCCTCTTCTTTTGAGGGTACATTTAATTAGGCTAAATTGCTGGAATTTGCATTAGGAATATGTGCATACAGATACTAAAATCAAAACACACAGTTTATCTAATTATTTTATTAATAATAATATGAGTCCAAAAATAGTAACACATGATTATTATAGGACGGCAGGTAGCCTAGTGGTTGAGTGTTGGGCCAGGAACTAAAATGTTGCCGGTTTGAATCCCCAAGACATCTAGGCAAACAACCTGTCAACGTGCCCTTGAGCAAAGTACTTAACCCTAGTTGCTCTGGATAAGAGTGTCTGCTAAATTACTAAAATGTAATTATATGTCCAGCAAACATTTACTGTGGTCTCTTGCAGGAAAAAATAAACACTCAATCAATGACACCTGGATTAATAAATAATAAGAAAAAAAGTGATATTTATATTTTCCAGTATAATGTATACATTATTTGTATTTGTTCTCCACTATCATTAAAATACCACAAAGAGCGTTAGTTCCCACACCCAAAGTGGCTATATGGTAAACATTCATGAAAACTAAAATGAGCTTTTCGGTCTTATTTTAAGGTTAGGGTTAAGTATAAGGTTAGCAGTTTGGTTAAAGTTAAGGTCAAGGTTAGGTATAAAATCCAATTTTATGAAGATAAATTGTAGAAATTGGCAGGGTTTTGTACTTTGTGGCTGTGGTAACTAGTGACGACTCAGAAAGACCATTGAGGAAGGTAAACGTCCATCCCCAACCTCCTAACCCCTACCCTCAACCATAAACCTTTCCTAACCATTTTTAAACGTCAATTTCAATGAGGGGTATGGACGTCCCAAGGATCCCGGGTAGCAAAGACCCTGAAAAAAAGCTGTTGCAAGGGATGTGACGTTCCTCTGTCGTCAGATCTGTGTTGATGTTTTGTGGGGAATGGAGAGCTTGGAGGACGGGAAGAGGGAGACGGTTTGTTATTGTTCAACTAGCTAGCTATCCCTAGAAAACAAAGCCAATAACAGATGATATCGATATATTTTGTAACCTAAGTGTTTAAGGTCGAATATTGCACAAAAACTGACGGCCTTAACGGCAAAGTAGGCCTACTAGCTACATTCTGGAAAGAAGGAATCGTCACCCCGTTGACCCCCTCCCTAACAGACAACCATGACGATTCTTCCGAAGAAGAAGCCGAACTCGAGTGTCGGTGTTTCGGACCACCCGGACGAGACTGACAGAAGGAGTGGCTCTGACCCACATCAACATCCACACGGAGGTCGTACAGGTGCAAGACCGAGGGCCTCGCCGCCACCATGGTCCTATCAAGCCGCTCCACCTTCGGCAAGGGAGGATAGACGGAACGAAGCTAGCTCTCGGCCGCAGCAGGCCTCTCCTCCTCCCGTGGTTTCAGGGTCTCCTGTTGGACCTGGGGATGGTAATGGGACTGGAGGAATACCATGCGTTGCTGGGACACGCGGAGAACTGTCAGGCAGCGTTGGTTGTGGTGGGGGAATTGGAAGTTGTTGCTCGGGGCCTGGTCTGAGTAAAAGGCGGCGACAAGCAACCTGCTCTGGGGTGGCTGGTGGTGGAACACCCGGCGTAGCTGGAGGTGGCAGTGGAGGTCCCAGTGCTGATTCGGAGGAAGGTGCGGGTTACAACAGTGAAGATGAATACGAGAACGCATCGAGACTGCAGTCTGAGGACCCAGCGACAGTGGAGCAGGTAATGCTGTGTAAAATGTAGTTCATTAGTTCAGCTCATGGCCTCCAGGGTGACCACTACCGTCGTCCCGCAACTAGCCATTTAAATGAACATTTATATTAACCATTTTTACTGTTTATTTCACACAGCCACTCCCACTTAAAAAATAATAATAAAGCAATACCACTAGCACATTGTTTTAAATGGGCGTTGTAGAAATGACCAGTTTGGGAGTAGTAGGTAAAAGGTATATGTTTTGAATGTCACTAGTTATTTGCTTTCTCCATCCAGGTCTGTTCTGTCAACCACATCAATTCAGGCATCATCTAAAATGGAATGTGAAAGTATTCAACGTTTAGAGAAATAATGAGCTAGCTAGTTGTTTTGTATGCCAGTCATTTGTTTTTATTACATACCAGGGTGTCATAATGCAGCACTTTTCGATTAATCCTTATCATTAAAGACTATCTCTGCAAGATGTGCATACTATCAGTGTCACAAACAATGGAGTAAATGCATCCCATTCTATTTTCACATGCAAATAGCAGTTTGTTTACTCTACTGCTAGTCAATAAATGGCATTAGGCTACATGATAACTTTTTGCTAAATATGATATGATGTGGTAGCATTAAAAGCTAGTGTAGGCAAAACAAGTAATATTCATCCATTCAAAAAAGGGCTAAGCTATAAGGAAATGTACAGTTGCTCAAAGATCTTGAATAGGTCTATTCCTGAAATTCATCATAGGTTCTTATTCTGACTGAATTTTCATCATTATGAACATATCTAGGCTGTTCAGTGACAAATGAGGGAAGCTATTTAATAAACATTGTTCTTCGATCGCAGAAAGTAGGCCTATTTAATCGTTCAATCAGCAATAGTAAGCCTACTTCTGCTCTTCAATGGTCATGTCCATTAATGATAGGCCTAGTCCTATTTGATTCTTCAAGAATCAAAATGCCATGAACATACTCATGAACTTAGTAGAGCTGCCTTACTCCATCATAACCCAAAATATAGGCAAAGTTTGTTTTACACAATTGTTTATAAACAATGTCTTTTTAAACCATGTAGCCTAGGCCTCCGCTTAAAAAGGATGAAATAATTGCAATAGGTTGCACATCCATTTGAATAAGGTGAATAGACTAAGCAAGCCAAGGCTGTGCTTAATAGGACTACTACTCATACGGTTGGCTTTGAGGATATTTGTCTTTTATCTCTCGGTAAGAAAATGACAAAATTAATACTACAACTTGTCATTAATGAATTAGCCTACACAAGTTGGAAACAAACATGTTAATTTAATGGTGTGGTAAACAAGGATTTTCTTTAATTCTGTTGGATTTAGGCTTGGCCATTTCGACCGTATACCGGGGGATTTTGAATTACCGACCATATGATTTTTAATACCGTTTTTTGGGGAGGTTGGGGACATCCCTGCATCGCGGGGGCAGTGGGGATGCGTGCTACGCCACTGCTTATAAATATAAGTGAAGTATAACTATAAGAAATATAAAATGTCAAATTAATGATATCCAGTTCAGGGTGCCAGTGATACATTTGGTTTGCTAACTTGCTAGCTAAGTGGCTAGATGTTGTGATCAAGCTTCTTGGTTACAGCAGAGACATTCAATCCCCTCCTGGATCAAGATCCCTATTACCTAAATATTTTTGTGCAGGTTTTTAAAAAATAGCTCCCGTTGTGTGCACTTCCGGTAATATCGTATACCCCGGTATGGTAAAGAAACAATGACGTGTGAAAATCTGGATATTGCCAGTGGTGGAAAAAGTACTCAATTGTCATATTTGAGTAAAAGTAAAGATACCGCAATAGGAAATGATTCAAGTAAAAGTGAAAGTCACCCAGTAAAATACAACTTGAGTAAAAGTCAAAAAGTATTTGGTTTTAAATATACTTAAGTATCAAAAGTAAATGGAATTGCTAAAATGTACTTAAGTATCAAGTAAAAGTATAAATACTTTCAAATTACTTATTTTAAGCAAACCAGAAGGTACAAATTTCTAGTTTCTTTTTTTATTGACGGATAGCCCGGGGCACACTCCAACACTCAGACATAATTTACAAACAAATCATTTGTGTTTAGTGAGTCCGCCAGATCAGAGGCAGTAGGGATGAGCAGGGATGTTCTCTTGATAAGTGTGTGAATTGGACAATTTTCCTGTCAAAATGTAAAGAGTACTTTTGGGTTTCAGGGAAAATGTATGGAGTAAAAAGTACACTATTTTCTTTAGGAATGTGGTAAAGTAAAAGTTGCCAAAAATATAAATAGTAAGGTAAAGTACACATACCCCCCCAAAATACTTAAGTAGTACTTTAAAATATTTTTACTTAAGTACTTTACACCACTGGATATCGCTCAACCCTAGTTTAAAAAAAAATACAAATATTTTACCTTTATTTAACTAGGCAAGTCAGTTAAGAACAAATTCTTATTTTCAATGACGGCCTAGGAACAGTGGGTTAACTGCCTTGTTCAGGGGCAGAACGACAGATTTTTACCTTGTCAGCTCGGGGATTCGACCTTGCAACCTTCCGGTTACTAGTCCAACGCTTTAACCGCTAGGCTACCTGGATGAAATGATTCAAAGATTTGAGCAAGTTTCGGTTGTTACCCCTCTAGAGGGCGTCAACCTCACACCTTGCTGGCACACAGGTCCGCTTTAATGTCATTGGAGACTTTGTAAACAAATGTGTAGCTAAAACTCTATTTTTTTAAGTAGCCTAATCTGCACTCTTGGAATGTTATTCCATAAATACTTCAACAAGCTCACTTGAGACGTTAATGTAAGGTTGCCTCCTATGGTAGTCGGATAGACCTGCCTGTATAACCCATTGCATTGAATTACAGATTTTCTATTTCTCTCAGCAGGAGCACTGGTTTGAGAAAGCGCTTGGGGAAAAGAAAGGCTTCGTCATTAAAAAAATGAAAGAGGATGGAGCATGTCTCTTCAGAGCTGTCGGTAAGTGGACAGCCTTCTCATTTGCCCTCCAATGGACCCAGGCCTTGTCTATGAACTCGATCAATCCAACATAAAATCTGCAGCAAAGATGTGCTGATCATTTGTTAAACCATTATTTGACCAGGGAGTCATACTGAGACCAAGGTCTCTTTTACAGACGAGCCCTGAATTACAGGAATTACTAAACTGCATCAAATACGAAATGCAAACGGAAACTAAACACGGTCCTAAAAAAAAAAAAAAACATTAATCAGTAATAAGGTCCTCAATCCCGAGTCTAAATTGCCCTAGAGGCACCGAAACATCAAATCAAATGTATTTATAAAGCCCTTTTTACATTAGCAGATGTCACAAAGTGCTATACAGAAACCCAGCCTAAAACTCCAAACAGCAAGCAATGCAGATGTAGAAGCAAATTTAAGATAATTTTGAACATTGTTCCTCAAATGCAGTGCAAAAAACCCCAAAAGTCTGATTTACCTAACTCAGTAGAGACCGAAGGAATGTCCAGAGTTAGCCATCCCTGAGACCGGATGTGGTAATTCATATGTCTTAAGGTTATTAATGATGTAAGGTACAGCGGGAGTTTTTGAAAAAGGGCTTTCTAAATAAAGAGATCAATGAATCGACCTACACGATGTCAAAGATTACCAACCTACTTTCTGGTAAAGAATGCAGTGATGTGAAATTCTCCAATGAAATGCGGAAAGAATTTTGAAAGAATGTCAGCAATGGACTCCATGGAGGAGCTTGAATGTTATGTACAAGTTTTTAACATTATCGTTAGCCTACATTTTGTCTACCAGACATTGAACTAAATCAAGGTATAATTTGGTAAGAGCAATGCCAACCAATTTCCGTTTATGACACTAGATGGTGCTACTTTACCATGGTTATTCATAGTGGATTCTATAACGCTGTGACTGTATGAGCCCTGTCAAAAAGCACAGGGCCAATTCGAATGCTTCTAGTCGATGTTTTTTATTTTTTATTAATTACTTCTGTATACTTTTTCTTGACCCCCAAAACGTTGTTTATGCCTACTTTGTAAGGGTTTCATTTTTGTCATTATTTTTGTTGCATTTTTTTATGCATTGTTGTGAAAAAATGCATTGTTTCCCTGAATGTGCTCTGTCGATTGAGCATAGCCATTACCCGGCCACCTGCAGGTGTCAGAACGTGCTGAGAATGGCTCCTCATATCTGGGTCTCATAACTTTGTTATTACCCTTAGGCACGGATGGAAACCACATTCATATTGACCTACATCTATCAATTCACGCCAGTTACATTTCTCTTCACACTCCCAGTACTTCAGGTGTGAAATCAATCCATTGCCAAACAATTGGGATAGTTGAGCAAGAATGGGATTATATAAGAGCAGTCGTGAAATGAGGCTAGTGCTTTCCCTTCAGCCAGGTGCTCAAAAAGACTGGCCTAGTTTCTTCTCACTCCATGGGAAAACATTCCACTAAATTATTTGGGAATCTGATGGAGGTTTGTTATTTTAGTTTTAAGCCTTCAGGTGTTTGCCTTTGTTTTTCTGGTTAATATTTTCTTTGATCTGGAAACAGGCCTAGCCAAAGAGAAGATTTAAACAGTAAAACAACCTGTATTCTTTGGCATCAACTGTGTGTGCTTTACAACTATTTACATATCACTCAACTGATGGGTTTTCCATCTTTGAATGAGGGTTATTGTAATGTTGCATTCTTCCTCTCCCAGCAATACACAACAACAATACCTAAAGCACTCTCTTCTTAAACATAATACAGCTCTTTTAGTCACCTCACTTGAAACTAGGGTTCTCAGGTGAAGTCAAGAAGGTCTCCCTTCCCTTCAGTGTAAAGTTTTGCCACAAACTAGTTTCATTTCATAGAAATGAATTTCGCCATCAGCATGTAACAATAATACACCAATCATATGCTGGTGGGTATTTCTATATCAGTGGTGTGAATGTGAGTAGTATTTGACGGTAATTCACCCCTGTCCACACCTGATGTGTTGTGGTGGGGATTTCTCAGTGCTGTACTTTCTGCTTTGGTTTCAGATGTGCCCAGATCACATTTAGAGTTCCTGAGAAAAAGCATTGGACTATCTAACCCACCACACACTTTATGTGAACCGGTATATCTCCCCCTGTCCACTGAGTATAATTTACCTAGATGTTTAAAGCCTTAGCATCATTGATTACTGACTTCTGAACTGTGATGCATTATGGCTTAACTAAGCTAAGCTACACTGAAAAAAAATATAAACGCAACATGCAACAATTTCAAAGATTTTACTGAGTTATAGTTCACATATGGAAACAGTCAATTTGACAAATTAATTTGGCCCAAATCAATCGATTTCACATGACTGGTAATACAGATATGCATCTGTAGGTCACAGATACCTTTAAAAAAATGTAGGGGTGTGGATCAGAAAACCATTCAGTATCTGGTGTGACCACCATTTGCCTCATGCAGCACGATACATGCCCTTTCCATAGAGTTGATCAGGCTGTTGATTGTGGCCTGTGGAATGTTATCCCACTCCTCTTCAGTGGCTGTGCGAAGTTGCTGGATATTGGCAGGAACTGGAACACGCTGTCGTACACGTCAATCCAGAGCATCCAAATGCTGAGTGAGTATACAGGCCATGGAAGAACTGGGACATTTTCAGCTTCCAGGAATTGTGTACAGATCCTTGCGACATGGGGCTGTGTATTATCATGCTGAAACATGAGGTGATGGCGGGAGGTAAATGGCACGACAATGGACCTCAAGATCTCGTCACGGTATCAAATTGCCATTGATGAAATGCAATGACAAAATGACCATATGGCACATTTTAATAAATCAAATCAAATTAGTGGCATTTTATTTTCCCCAGCACAAGGTGCACCTGTGTAATGATCATGCTGTTTAATCAGCTTCTTGATATGCCACACCTGTCTGGTGGATGGATTATCTTGGCAAAGGAGAAATGCTCACTAACAGGGATGTAAACAAATTTGTGGACAAAATATGAGAGAAATAAGCTTTTTGTACATATGGAAAATATCTGGGGATCTTTCATTTCAGCTCATGGAACATGGGACCAACACTTTACATGTTGCATCTATATTTTTGTTCAGTATATATTCATATATTAGGCAATATGTTAATGTATTTTTAGAGTATCCTAAACACTCCCCCACCACCACCACACACACACACACACACACACACACACACACTTAAAAAAAAGTGTATTTTCCTACTATCACTGATTAGGATGGTTAGGGTCCAATCCAATTTGAATTCTATTCAATTCAGGAAGAACACTGAACAATTCCAATTCCTATCCTCTCCAATGTTTTTCAATTAAGACAATTTGGAATTTGTTTTAGCCTACTTTCTGAATTGTACAACAATACAGCATTAATTTATTAATTTTCCTACAAGCAATGACTTCCGCTGATGGCTACTTTATTGAGGAAAAATGTACTTACTGTGATATGTGGTTGTCTCACCTAGCTATCTTAAGATGAAAGCTAAAATGTAAATGTATTTGCTTTCAGAACCGGTTAACATTCAATGAACAATTGTTTTTTTGTCTTCCATCCTAGAACACAACCTTTTTTACTTATTAGGCTAGTTACCCATGTCAATTCAGTTTAGCATTTTTGCAACCCAAGATCATGTGTGTGTAGATATGTTGCATGTCCACATTTTGCTAAATGATGTGACAGTCTATCGGCGAGTGGCATCATGACATGGTCATCGACTAGACCTAGTGCAGGAATAACGTAAAGGTCTCCGTGGTTACAGAGCCCTGCCCTAGCATTCCCTTTCACTCATTACTGTACTTATTCATTCCCACTCATTTATTCCTCCCGTCTCATCGCTTGACTTTACTATTCTTTCTCTTGCTCACCGTCACTATTATCAATACCCTCACTCCTCCTTTTACTCATTTTTGTTTTTCAGTCACTTTTTTTCCCTTTCCTTGCTCTGTGTTGGCAGAGAATAATGCGTAGCGGAAATCGACTTGACATTAGAGCTGTGTGTAAACGTTGTGTGGACATGTGGGAGTGGGCCACTCTGACCCAGCTAATCACCTGGTCAACCATATCTGTTAATGTTTTCCTGACACAGGCGCCAGAAGAATAGAACTTCATTGGTATTGTTTTGGTTGATACATTTAATTGATATCAGTGAGATTAAAATGGATAATGGGTCATTCCACGAAAATAGTGATATTTTAAGTAGAAATTGTGCACCAATGTTGAATTTTAAAAGCCTTTTATATTAAACAAAGTTCCCTTTTAATATAGATAACATGGAGAATTCAATCAATCAGATTTGTAATATTAATAAAGACTTTTTAAAGTGTCCCTCCGTGCACCCTCTGTGACTTCTAGGACTTTAGCCCACTTAATCTACACAGTTTTCACCATCATTGTAAAGCCCTCGTTATTTTGTTTCTTTGACAGTCATTTCTGAACATAATTATTTGTTCCATGTGATTAGTGATTCATTATAAAGTCAACCCTGTTCTGTGAACTCTTTGTTTTAATATGGTGAAACTATGCCTTTTTTTTAATATTTTTTTCAAAAGAAACATTGAATGTTTAATAGTCAAATCATAGTGTAAAAGCAGTTGAGCCTGTAATTTTTTTGTTTTGTGTTTTCTGGTGGAAAACTGAGTGGTGGAGCAGAACACGTCAACCCTGTTACCCATAGACGGACAGGTTAGACATGTTAATACATTTTTGGGGTGAAGTTTGCGTTAAATTGCAACTCCCTTTTGCACACAACAAGCTTCCATTCCTCCTGTCACAAGGGGATTCATGACTGATTTAAGATGAGATCGTCAACCCTGTTACAGTCAACCCTGTTACCTTTATTTGGCACTTAATAGGCAATTACTGTAGTATTTTTTTCCCCTTATAACTTCTTGAAATTAGACCGTGTTTTTTATTAAGTTCAACATGTGCTCTTTATGACAGAATGTAAAAAAAATAAAGAAATGTTTTACACTTCTCAAAATGCACTGAATTGGTGCAATGACCCTAATATTGAGAGGACTTATTGGAGAAATGAATTGTCATTGTCTTTCTCTCATCAATATCGGGCCTGTTTTGAGATAATTGGTTGGTACTGGGGCACTTGTGCAAAAGGAGCTCTAGTCTAGACCCTTTGTGCTTTTGATCCCAACAATAGTAGGCTACCCTTTCTTGATTAACAGACTGGAACGCACACTGCCAATGAGCCAGAACTAACTGTCCCTGCTTAGCACTCATCATTCCCAGGACTATCTCTTCTCCACACAGCCCAATTCCACTAACTTTATTATTAAAAAAAGGTTTTTTTGTCTGTGCCTAAGATACAAACAAAAGTTATGTTCGTTGCCAATCGCACAAGAAAATGAAATATATCAATCAATTATGTCTGACAGTTCACATACCATGGAGAATTGCTTTGATCAGAATGCCCTACTAATTCTATTGCCATGTTTTTTTTACCAATGAACATTCCAGCGGTATTCTCACCAACCTTGCAGCATTCTTAGGTATGAGTGATACTATCACTAGTCACAATCCAAACGGTCTGTAAGTAGGAATGTCGAATTACACATTCACATGCTAGGGCTGAAACAAGTTAAACCTGTGTGTGTGGAGACTGCAGGTCTACTCATTTCTCAGGTGTGTGTGTGTTAACCGGTCGGAGAAAGCCTTAACATATGCAAAACACATTCTAGCTGCATGTGACTCTGGGTTGTGTGTGTCCAACGGGTTGTGTCCAACCAGTTGTGTCTGGATTGTATTCAATGTTTCTCTGTCTATGGTAGTAAACAAAATGATTGAGATTATTTCTGTCTGGCATCCATAGAAAAGACAGGTGTGAGTTAACATGTACTTTGTTTGTGTTTTACACTGTGAATGTATTTTTGTTTAGCACTGTCTGTCCATGAATCCAAACGTGGATACTTGCTGCTCAACAACAATGTCATCCAGAGAACCAGGCTTGATTGATAGGCCCATAGCCTCTTCTCATTTCCCACTTTTTCCCATGACAACATTGATGGGTTCCCCTCCATTAGGACCCTGCAGGGCCTGTATATTGCTGCTATCATTTAGGCCTTAGTTATTGACTTCTGTGCAGTCCTCTCCCCAGTCCTTTGATTTCATTGTGCGCTAAGGTGTGGTTGAAATTCCTTTACTGACAATGCTGACATGGTAACGGTGTCTCCAGTAAGGAAGAGAGTCGTGTGCATTGTCATGGTGTTTAATAAGCCCAGAGGGGCTTTAAAATAGTCTAAACTTGTTAAAGAAAGTTCCAAATCCACATAGCCTAAATTAAGTTTATGACCGGTCTCTCTGTTTTACAAAATCTATTAACAACTTGGCCTACAATCTGAGCTAGAAGCCAGTTAATATACAGTTGAAGTTGGAAGTTTACATACACTTAGGTTGGAGTCATTAAAACTTGTTTTTCAACCACTCCACAAATTTCTTGTTAACTTCTTAGGGAGCGGTTCCCGAGGTGACGGTTTTGGAGAGTCTGACGTGCCCAAAGTAAAATGTCTCCCACTCAGGCCCAGAAAATAGGATATGCACATAATTAATACTATTGGATAGGAAACACTCTGAGGTTTCTAAAAGTGTTAACATTATGTCTGTGAGTGTAACAGAACAGAAATAGGTGAAAACCCCGAGAAGAATCTTTCCGGAATTACTGTTTTTTGTCACATTGGCTCTGTTTGACAGTCTCTCTATTGAGTTCTATGGCAAGCAGCTCCGAGATTTCAGTACCTATGGCTTCCACTAGATGTCAACAGTCTATATATAAAGAGAGATTGGAGGAAGCAGGAAGAATAGGTACAGGATATGGCCAAGGTAGCTCAGATGTCAACAAGTTTTCTCGTGCGCAAGGCTGGCTGCGCGCCCCACTTTATTTTACTTATATAACGTTTAGGTGACCATCCGAGTGAAATATTATCGCTCATATTCATAAAAGGATAGCTAAGGATACATTTTAACTGGTATTTGATTTGTTTAGGAAAGGTTTATAGGTATATTTGAATGCGTTCTCTTCACGTTTCAATGGGCGATTCGACGTTGGATTTTCTGAACATAACGCACCAACCAAACAGAGATTTATGGATATAATAAATGACTTTTTCTGACAAAAGAACCATGGATTATCTTCGTTGGACACTTGGGAAGCCCTCAGCAGAAGTTCTTCAAAAGGTAAGGGATTTGTTTTCGCTGTGAAATGTGTTTTGTGTGAACCGTGATGGTTTAAGAATTTATGCTAATGGAAAAAAATGTTGGAGGTGCTACCCTCAAACAATCAAATGTTGTGCTTTCGCCGTAAAGCCTTTTTGAAATCTGACAACGCTGTGATATTGCCTAGAAGCAGAGCTTTTGATGACTATGCAACACTTGTATATTGATGAATGTTTAATAATTCAACTTTAGGATTTAGAATTTGGCGCCTTGCATTTCACCGGGTAGCGCTAGCGCCCCACCACTCCCTAAGTAGTTAACAAACTATAGTTTTGGCAAGTCTAGTTTGTGCATGACACAAGTAATTTTTCCAACAATTGTTTACAGACATTATTTCACTTATAATTCACGGTATCACAATTCCAGTGGGTCAGAAGTTTACATACATACACTAAGTTGACCACGTTCATCTGTACAAACAATAGTACGCAAGTATAAACACCATGGGACCACGCAGCCGTCATACTACTCAGGAAGGAGATGCATTCTGTCTCCTATAGATGAACGTACTTTGGTGCGAAAAGTGCAAATCAATCCCAGAACAACAGCAAAGGATCTTGTGAAGATGCTGGAGGAAACAGGTGCAAAAGTATCTATTTCCACAGTAAAACAAGTCCTATGTTGACAACCTGAAATGCAGCTCAGCAAGGAAGAAGCCACTGCTCCAAAACCGCCTTTTACGTTATGGGTTGGTTATATAAAAAAAACAGACTACGGTTTGCAACTGCACATGGGGACAAAGATCATACTTTTTGGAGAAATGTCCTCTGGTCTGATGAAACTGTTTGGCCATAATGACCATCGTTATGTTTGGAGGAAAGAGGGCGATGCTTGCAAGCCAAAGAACACCATCCCAACCGTGAAGCACGGGGGTGGCAGAATCATGTTGTGGGGGTGCTTTGCTGCAGGAGGGACTGGTGCACTTCACAAAATAGATGGCATTCATGAGGAAGGAAAATTATGTGGATATATTGAAGCAACATCTCAAGACATCAGTCAGGAAGTTAAATCTTGGTCGCAAATGGGTCTTCCAAATGGACAATGACCCCAAGCATACTTTCAAGGTTGTGGCAAAATGGCTAAAGGACAACAAAGTCAAGGTATTGGAGTGGCCATCACAAAGCCCTGACCTCAATCCTATAAAAAAATTGTGGGCAGAACTGAAAAAGCGTGTGCGAGCAAGGAGGCCTACAAACCTGACTCAGTTTCACCAGCTCTGTCAGGAGGAATGGGCCAAAATTCACCCAACTTATTGTGGGAAGCTTGTGGAAGGCTACCTGAAACGTTTGACCCAAGTTAAACAATTTATAGGCAATGCTACCAAATACTAATTGAGTGTATGTAAACTTCTGACCCACTGGGAATGTGATGAAAGAAATAAAAGCTGAAATAAATAATTCTCTCTCCTATTATTCTGACATTTCACATTCTTAAAATAAAGTGGTGATCATAACTGACCTAAGACAGGGAATTTTTACTAGGATTAAATGTCAGGAATTGTGAAAAACTGAGTTTAAATGTATTTGGCTAAGGTGTATGTAAACTTCCGACTTCAGCTGTATTTTCTTTGCTAAGTGAGTGAACGTCCCAGGAGGCTCAGGATTTGTACCTGCGACTCCCCAAGCCACTGAACACACCGGTATCTGGATATTATGCTCTCACATTTTCATAGTAATAAAATGTATTTCACCTTCGGCTGGCATGAAGGCTACTGGCTGAGCTTTGATAACGTTGAAGCTGCTACACTAAGGATCTCATGTTATTTGCCTATTCAAAAACGTAGAGCAAAGTTTGAAGCTAAGCTGGAGTTAGGAATTTTCCGTGGTGCATTCCAAAGACGACGATCATTCTGTTGACCCTGTGGTTCTTATAGGCCTCAGGACTACACATTTCATAAGGATCACAAAACACTACCCATGTAACCGGTCAGGACAGCACATTTGGTGGCCTTTGACCTTACACAGTGAAGGTCATGAGCGAAGCTAGTAGTACCTGTGTAAGTGAAACTTCAACTGGAAAAACATATATATATTTTTTTAAGCGAGAGAAAATTTAACACTTGTCACAATTTTGTATGTGAAGGCACACTGTACTGGTGAACTTAGAGATGGTGCCCTTTGGCCTAATTACTGTTACAGTGAGTCTACACATTTTCCTCTGTCTGGTCCGAAAAAGCAGAGTTTTGCAATAATCCCAACCAGCGTAGACGACTGTCTGAAAAATGTAGAAAGATTGGAGATCACCCCCCACTATCATTTTGAAATGTTACTCAGTCAGTCTGATCACAATACACTATTCACGACCTTAAGCCTTCAGTGTCATACTATGATTCAGAAGTGATGGTAATCTTAGGTAATAATTGTTAATTTGGACATTTTGAAGTTCACACATTGCTCACTCTGCCCTTTTGCCCAATTGCACATTGCTCTTATGAGTTGCAATAGTACAGACAACACGCACCCACACACACACACACACACACAACACGTGGGACCCCCCACCCCCACCCCCACCCCACACACACACACACTGGGTTTAGTAATTCAGAGCTAGTAAGTTTGAAATGCTTCTGAACTGTTAGATGAAGGTGAAGACATAGTCAGAGATAAAGGGGTGTTATGACAGGATAAGCCCTTACAATTGAGGCTTTAAGCAGTCTTTCATCCAGTTTTAGGCCTAGCAGCCTGATTGAGGAAGTCTAATTTGGGTAAAGATTACAATGAAGTGAGCTTTGAGGCTGCAGTGTAATTCTTTGCTCAAAAGATCAGACGGTGGCAAGTAGGCCTTATCTGTGATTAGATGCTGAATGCAGTTGACATAGGTAGGGGGCTATTGATCTGTTTATGTTTGAAGAGCAAAGTTGAAGTTGGAGATGTCCGGTCAAATACAACAGGTCACTGGAACCTGGCGGTATCATTGTCAAATAGGTTACACTGCTCTGCCTTCGACAGTGACAGTGGTGCTCATCTCCTTCAGGATCATTCAGTGGGTCAGTATTCAGTAGCAAATCATCAACAATGGTATCCATGATTCACCTGCATCTGACTGGCAGGGCTACCTTTAAAAAAACTAGAATAAGAACATTTTAGGTTATGTCCACTCAACTGTGGTGTCTGAAATGGTATGAATGCAGGGCCGTTCATGGCATTCAATATTGCCCTAGCTCATCTTCTTGAGTTGAGTCTGCCCTCATCCCTTTGTTTCCTGGCCAGAGTAGAGTGGGTGAAGCAGTCTCTAAGGATATTTTATTAGGATGTCTTATTACAGCCTACTCTAATACTGTTTTGAGTTGGCAAAACACTACAGACTGTGGGTTTTTCTATCTTTCCACAACTCACTGTTGCATTGATGTGTTCTAAGGAACATGAATGAGCAAATAAAGACCCAATGGGCGTATGATTCCAGTGAAGAGCAGATTTCTTTATTCACGTGCTTGTTCTCCATTGACGGGTGACTTAAGAGTAATTTCTGCATCATTTAGATAAACTTTATCAATCGTTGACAGACCAGCAGGGTAGAAACCTAACTAATCTGCCTATCTCTAGTTCTGCATAGAGCCCTGCCCCTTTCTTAGAAATGCACTCATTGGTTACTTACCAGCATTGCATTATGGCTTGGTTGTAGCTAGTATGCATGTGGTTTCTGCTTCTCTGTGTGGTATTGGTCTCTTCTTGTGAAATGTAGCCTATCTATTCAGCTCTTTTCTCAGTAATCTTGCACGAAGAATTTCTTCCTCTTCCGTTTTTCTCATCAGCCTCCTCCTCATTGACCAGTTGCCTGGTCATGTTTTCTGACAGCCATCAAACCCCAGTTCATCATATTCACCAACCCTACTCATGGAACACTCTTAGGTTGCTTTGGGGTGATACTTTTGGTACAGTATCTCAGATTGTTCTGGCAATTCTTACATAGAAACATATTTGGGAGGAAAGATGTTTGACATGGTTTTTTTAAACATTTGAATAACAATGTTTTTGTTTTTATGATGAAAGTTGCCATTTTAGGCCCTTTTCAGACCTATACATGCCACCTGTAAGACCCTGTGATCCGTACATGAGATGCAGGTACCATCGGCCCAGTAAAATAAAAATATATAATTATTTCAATTTATGCTCAGCTGTGCCTCGCAAGTGCTACACCAACTGAACTTTGAAATATGGTCTGAGAAGAACAATATTGCCAGGCCAGGCATATAGCCAATATGCTGTGATAATGTATTAGGCCTACTGCACAAACCTCATTCACATAGAACTGTTTTTATTAGGTTAATAGTAAAAAACAAAAAATGGTCATGTTTTGAAAAAATCTGAGCGGTAGATCTCTCCTTGCTTTTTGACTGCAAAAGTGATCTTGACTAGAAAAGGTTGGTGACCACTGCTATAAGGAATATAATGACACCAAGATGTCTGTATCATGTACAGTTCACAGATCAGAGGGTCTTACAGGAGGCATGTACAGGTCTAAAAAGGGCTTAAAACGGCCACTTTCATCATGGATTTTCTAAAAAAGGGTTTGTGATACAAATGTAAAAAGCATTGCAAACATCCTTCCTCCCTATGAAGTTTCTATGTGAGAATTGCCAGAACAATCTGAGATACCAAAAATGTTTTCCGCTCCTGCTGTCATGGAATTGCCCTTTGTACTCTTAATAGATGATTTTAGTTCTTTTAGAAAATGACTGAAGGCTACATGACAAATCAACGACATAACTAAATGAGGTCCTAGCATCTGTTTTGATCAGAACTGAAACGTGCAGTGGAAAGATCAAATGAGAATGGGATTTTTTGGCAGATGAGTCAGATTTACACCAATGGGTTTGGGGGTAATCCCTGACTCAAACAGCCCTCCTACACCTCTCCATGTCATACTTCACTGGAGTTCACTTGGTTCATAGACCGTTACTTCTCAACCTCATCAGGGGAATTGGGTACTGAAAGCAGTCAAACATGTGACTCGTCTCCTTTAGCCTAATTCTCTACCACTTCTTTAAACCAGTAGGTCACAGGCTGCTGAATGATATTTAAACATCCATACATCTGTATTTGAACCTTGAACTGCTGTCCTTCGTGTCACTCTGTATGTATTGTAGGCCTATTTGTTTAAATCTGACTGTCCAAAGTGACAATGAGGAACATGTTGAAGGTCAGGAACACCATGAGCAGCTCATTCAGGCGTGTTGCTGAGGCATAATGACAAACTGGACCTGCCAGGAAATGTGCCCTCCATCCAACACTATCCACTTGGAGTGTTGCCAGTGCCACATCTTGCCATGAGAACATTCAGTCACAAGGGAACTAGAATATTTTGTGCTAGTCATACACAAGCTTCAAAACACTGTATGTTTTTTTTGTAGTGAAATTCAAGACTATGTTGTCAATATTGACATTATGGCACTGACAGTTGTTGGAACTGACATTTTTCAGACTTTAGTAACCATCCTTCAGGTTAAAACATTGTGGCTGTTTACACTTTTTAGTTTGCATTATTTATATATATATATTTTTTTATTTTTACTAATAAAGATATGTTTGGTGGTGGGAAGGAAGATAGTTTTTACTGTTATTCTATTTCCATAACCATTTTTGCTAAATGTATTTCTGTTCCTCCCCTGGTTAAACAGGTTGATGCTGAGAAAGAGGAAATTGACCCATTGTTTCTCAGAATCTTTGTGGCTTACAGTACCATGTGACTTGCCGGAATGAAGACTGAAACTGGTGCTCATTTACATATTTTGCGCTGGTTGAGGAAAGGGGGGGCTGTGGAGAGGAAACCTTTTAGTTTTGTTTACATCTGTGGATCATACAAGTGACTCAACTCATATCTCTATATAGATCACGTATAGCTGGGGATGCAACCACAGAGAAAGCCCGCCAAAATACCCCTTTACAGTCAATCTACCACCTTATGCATTTAAATGTGCAATACTGATGATAAAGCATTTGCATATGCTTTAAATAAAATAGTCCTATAGATCCATATTGATTACAGTACCAGTCAAAAGTTTGGACACCTCCGTACTCATTCAAGGGTTTTTCTTTATTTTTACTATTTTCTACATTGTAGAATAATAGTGAAGACATCAAAACAGTGAAATAAGACATATGGAATCATGTAGTAACCCAAAAAGGTGTTAAACAAGTTAGCCACCCTTTGATGACAGCTTTGCACACTTGGCATTCTCTCAACCAGCTTCATGACGAGATCACCTGGAATGCATTTCGGTTAACAGGTGTGCCTTGTTAAAAGTTGATTTGTAGAATTTCTTTCCTTAATGCATTTGAGCCAATCAGTTGTGTTGTGGCAATGTAGGGGTGGTATACAGAAGATAGCCCTATTTGGTAAAAGACCAAGTCTATATTATGGCAAGAACAGCTCAAATAAGCAAAGAGAAACGACAGTCCATCATTACCTTAAGCCGGGAAGGTCCGTTAATCAGGAAAATGTCATGAACTTTAAAAGTTTCTTCAAGTGCAGCTGCAAAAACCATCAAGCGCTATGATGAAACAGGCTCTCATGAGGACCACCACAGGAAAGGAAGATCCAGAGTTATCTCTGCTGCAGAGGATAAGTTCAT
This sequence comes from Brachymystax lenok tsinlingensis, assembly GCA_030435695.1. Taxonomy (NCBI): domain Eukaryota; kingdom Metazoa; phylum Chordata; class Actinopteri; order Salmoniformes; family Salmonidae; genus Brachymystax; species Brachymystax lenok. The sequence continues at coordinate 34,010,920 of CM059803.1, forward strand.
TAGAGTTACCAGCCTCAGAAATTGCAGCCCAAATAAATGCTTCACAGAGTTCAAGTAACAGACACATCTCAACATCAACTGTTCAGAGGAGACTGTGTGAATCAGGCTTTCATGGTCAAACCACTACTAAAGGACACCAATAATAAGAAGAGACTTGCTTGGGCAAAGAAACACGAATAATGGACATTAGACTGGTGGAAATCTGTCGTTTGGTCTGATGAGTTCAAATATGAGATTTTTGGTTCCAACCGCTGTGTCTTTGTGAGATGCAGAGTAGGTGAACGGATGATCTCTGCATGTGTAGTTCCCACCATGAAGCATGGAGGAGGAGGTGTGGGGGTGCTTTGCTGATGACACTGTCAGTGATTTATTTACAATTCAGGGCACACTTAACCAGCATGGCTACCACAGCATTCTGCAGCAATACACCATCCCATCTGGTTTGTGCTTAGTGGAATTATCATTTGTTTTCCAACAGGACAATGACCCAACACACCTCCATGCTGTGTACGGGCTTTTTGACCAAGAAGTAGAGTGATGGAGTGCTCCATCAGATGACCTAGCCTCCACAGTTACCCGACCTCAACCCAATTGAGATGGTTTGGGTTGAGTTTGACCACAGAGTGAAGGAAAAGCAGCCAACAAGTGCTCAGCATATGTGGGAACTCCTTCAAGACTGTTGGAAGAGCATTCCAGGAGAAACTGGTGGTGAGAGTGCCAAGAATGTGCAAAGCTGTCAAGGCAAAGGGTGGCTACATTGAAGAATCTCAAATCTAAAATAGGTTTCGATTTGTTTAACACTTTTTTTTGGTTACTACATGATTCCATTTGTGTTATTTCATTGTTTTGATGTCTTCACTATTATTCTACAATGTAGTAAAAATAAAGAAAAACCCTTGAATGAGTAGGTGTGTCCAAACGTTTGACTGGTACTGTAAATTACATACAACTGCATTAATCATACTTTGTCAGTCATATTCTACTTCATACGTATTCGTTTGATCTAGGTTTCGTCAGAAAGATGTATGTTGGATTTTGTTGTAATAAATAATTCCCTTTTGTTTGCAGCTGATCAAGTATATGGAGACCAAGATATGCATGAAGTTGTCCGTAAACACTGCATGGACTACTTGGTAAGTTTTCTTCTTTCTTTGGTTACCAGGCAGATTTCACCTGTTGGGATTTTTCATAATGAAAATGTGTACTCTAATTTCAGACAAAAAATGCAGACTACTTTTCGAACTACGTGACAGAAGACTTCACCACGTACATCAACAGGAAGAGGAAAAACAACTGCCACGGGAACCATATCGAGATGCAGGCTATGGCAGAGATGTACAATCGACCAGTGGAAGTTTACCAGGAGGGCACAGGTGTGTTTTTCAGTAGTGGGCCATGCCAGGTGCATTATTATCAGAGCTAATTGTCCTCTGGTAGGTCCTCTGTAACTCAGTCAGTAGAGAAATCGCGCTTGAGACGCCAGGGTAGTAGGTTCGAATCCCAGGATCACCCATACGTAAAGATTTATGCAAGCGTGACTAAGTTGCTTTGGATAAAAGTGACTGCTAAATAGCATATATTATTATTACTGTACACAGTTTGTAATTTTGGAGTTTAATGGCCTTTGATGTGTAGGCCTACTTTAGAGAGATTACTAATAGGTACTCCTGTGAGTAATTGGACTGTTTTTAAAACAGGACTGCCATTTTATTATTGATTAAAATCTAGACAATTTGGGCATTAGTGTTTTAAATCGAATATCTTCTGAATAAGTGTGGACATAGTAGTGCACTACATTGATCACGTAGTTCTGTTAACTCTTTTTCTCCCCCCCACCCTCTTCCAGAACCAATCAACACCTTCCATGGCATTCATCAAAACAATGACGAACCAATCAGAGTCAGCTACCATCGTAACATTCACTACAACTCTGTGGTGAACCCCAACAAAGCGACAATTGGAGTAGGCCTTGGGCTTCCTGCTTTAAAACCAGGGGTGTGTACCTACATCTTGTCTTTAGGATTTAACACTGAAGTGGGCAATATATCCTTGTGGTTGTTACATTACTAGAAAAGAACAACAGTTTTTAGATGTATAAAACATGCCATTTGAGGACAACTGGGAGAGTGTTATGTAGGCTCATCTATAAGAGACCTTGGTCTCAGCATGGCTCCCTGTCAGAATAAAGGTTAAATGTGCATTCTGGGGAATTTCATTTGGTTCCCTTGATTCTAATTGATTCACTTTGATTCTCCTTGATTTACGATGCTAGAGATGTTGGCACGGTTTACGACAGTGTGACTGTCTTCTTCCTGTGTGTGACTCAGTTGACCCCTCTGTCACGCTAAATTATTGTTTGAAAGCCCTGTTGCCTAATCGTTGCTTTTCAGTGCATTGACATGTTCCAACTGGCAGCCTGCATTGCCCCTGAGTCACAGACGCGTCTCACATTGCAGTGTCATTTCAGTGATGAGCAGTTTAAGTTGAGTTCATGATTATTTGATTTATTGACATTAACTAATTAGCAGCTGGCTAGCATTACTGTTAGTGTTGTTATCGGTTCCATTGCCTTTTCCTGTCTAAAACAGGTGGTTGTTATCAAATTTGACTTAATTGATTAGCCACAAAGTTATGAAGGCTTTTTGGATGCTGCTTTGGTTGTGTAAAAGTGCAATTGAAATCTTTCATAACTGAATCATTCGGAGATCTTGTGACTTTCCCCTGACGAAATGGATGACGTCCATGGGTCCATCCAGACACAGTCAGGCAGCCAGGCAGACTCAGAGTGGAAAAGTGGGAGAGAGGTGACAGTCTTTGGGTCATCATAGCTTAAGATCCCTGTGAGACAAGAGCGTGTGGCCTGGAGTGTCCCACTTTCAGAACACATACACATCAAAGTAAGGGAGACTGAGCTCAGAGAGGGGCAACATTCCACATGTCCTCGTCTCTGGAGGAGCCTATTATCAGTACACTGTGCTGTTTGTGTTGAGATGCCTAATAAAAGCACTACCATGATCAACAAGCAGCGCATCATGGTGAATGACCCCACAGTAATTAGAAAACACTAGCCTGGGCTCCTTGGCCAGGAAAACCACTGTAGCACTCAATAGAATAGCTGTTTGTTGATGTATATTGTATTTATTGAAGATTCCTGTTTTGTATTGTTATTGGTTGAATGTTGGCAGATGTTTGAGCCAGTTAGAAGCAGCAATGTTTTGATTACAATGTGGATGGAGAATCTTCTCTACTTTATTTTCTTTAACTTTCTAATTTGTAAGGGAAAAAACATATTGTCTTAATAGTGTCATTAGTTGTCAGCAAACAGCTTCAAAACATTGCGGTTGTCATGAAGTGCTAGCTAGATAACGGTGGCACTGTTGAGGTATCTTGGGTACTCAAAGTGCTTTAGAAGCACATCAGATGTTATCGGTATGCCTAAGGAGTTGTTGTTAGGTGGGAGTTAGCTGTGAACTTTGTGCATTGGTCTCATTCATCATATTGAGCAGGGCAGAGGACCATGACGTTATGGGGAACAGACTGTGCAGTCGGACTGGTCAGGCGCTAAGGACATGTTGTCTACCATGGGTGGAGCTCCCACATAGAGGGCCACACACCTAGCCATCTCCATTAAACCTTAGATTAGGAAACGGGCATGCTTTCCCAGCAAGGCTGGAGGCAGTTTTTCCATTTGCTAAATTCTGAGTGTCCTGATTGTCTCTTACTAATGCGCGCATGGACAAAGATATCAAAGACCTGGAGTCTTTTCTAGACGGATAGCGAAACATTCTCTTAATATCCAGCAGACTAAACTTGTCAAATCTCCATGATAAGGTGTGAAGGATCTGAAGAGTTTGTCTTGGTTTGTTACACATTGTCTTGGTTTGTTACACATTGTTACTTGGTTGTTACACATTGTTACTTTGTTGTTACACATTGTTACTTATTCGTTACATATTGTTACTTGGTCGTTACATATTGTTACTTGGTCGTTACATATTGTTACTTGGTCGTTACACATTGTTACTTGGTCGTTACACATTGTTACTTGGTCAGTACACATTGTCCCCTAGGCCTAGGAATTGCCCGGGGGCCCCACAATACGATATTATCACGATACTTCGGTGTCAATGCGATATGTAATGCTATTCTCATGATTCTATATATGCATATTGCTCACCATATGTCTGCTGCAGAGGGACAAGAGAGAGAGAGTGAGAAAAGAGAGTGAGCCACTCTCACAAGAGAGTGAGCCATGAGAAAATGAGTTTGGATAGCTATTTTAAAAATTGAGTTTTGGTGCAGGCCCAGCCAACTAGTACAAAAATGATATTGTCGATATGATATACCATCAAAAATAATATCCCAATTTTTTTTTCAGTTTTATGTCCAGTTAGTGACCTATGTCCTCTCCCTCCCTCCCAGCAGTATGTAGACCAGTCACTTATGAAGAACGCTATAAAGACCTCTGAGGAGTCGTGGATCGAGCAGCAGATGCTGGAGGACAAGAAGAGAGCCACGGACTGGGAGGCCACCAACGAGGCCATTGAGGAGCAGGTGGCCAGGGAGTCCTACCTGCAGTGGCTCCAGGACCAAGAGAAGCAGGCGCGCCAGGTGAGAGAAAACGTGGAAGTACATGGCAGATTGAAGAGCAATTCAGTGACATCCTTAGAAAGACAATAGTACCACATTTGGTTCATATGAATCTAGTGTCCAGTATTGAAGTGTTGCAGCAGCTGGCATGTGTTTTTAATGAGGTCCCTGTCTCCCTCTCCTCCCAGCCCCGTAAGGCTAGTGCCACCTGCAGCTCGGCCACCGCAGCATCTTCTAGTGGTCTGGAGGAGTGGAGTGCCCGCTCGCCCCGGCAGCGCAGCTCAGCTCCCTCACCGGAGAACACTGACCCCTCCCACTCAGACACAAGCAACAAGCCTCCCTCCCCTGCTGGGGCAGCCCTCATGTCTAAGCCTCCTTCACCTTGTGCCCCAGGTTAGTCACTGTGACAAACCATCAGAAGTGTCATGAATGAACTGAGAGGGTTGGGTATCAAATGAACATTGGAATTGTAGGGTTTCATCTTTGTAATGAATCCTGATTTGATGATGGAAATGTCTCTCTGCCCACTACTCTAGGTCCCAGCAACCAGGCTTGTGTTGGGCCTGATAGACCCACCTCCTCTCTGAAGTCTCTGTACCCGGCCCTGGAGTACCGCGCTATCATGAAAGAAATGTCACCCACCGCCTTTGGTAAGATAATCACTTGCTCTTTCTTTACTTAAAGACTTACTCAAATGAATGCATTCAATTCAGTTCTAACAACTGTATTTGTCCCCTCAAGGCAATTACTGCTGTTGTATGTTATTTTATTTATATGTTATTCATAGAATGGGTAGTATGTTCAGTTTGAGATGTAATATTTTGCTTGGGATAGTTTTCAACACTAGCTGCAATCCTTAGCATAAGGCCTATCAATCACAGTGTTCTAGACAGTGTTCTTACACATCCTCTGTTGTGAAAGCACGGTGCTGTAGCTGCTGCTGGACTGAAGACACTTGAATAACAACATATATATATATATACTAGAGATTAGTGGAACATTTTTGTTTTGTTTTACAGAACTTTCAAATGTTAATGATAAGAATAGGTTACAGTGTATCATCATAATGTTTATTTTTTATTTGATTTATTAGGATCCCCATTAGCCAACGACAATGGCGAAAGCAAATCTTACTGGGTTCCAACACATAACGAAAAATACATTACAGACAAAATAATTTAAAATGTACATAATGTACATTTAAAAAAAAACTGTGTGTGTGCACCTATCAGTTATACATACATGTAGCTTTAAAGTATTTGGGTCACCGTAGGACATGTATTTTTTTTTATGATCATTTCTCATGATGGTATATTCTGTCGCTTAGAAACTCTGCATCTGAAAGGAAAACAAACAGGAAATCAGAAGAAGAATTGTAAAAACGTAGAATAGTAGAAACATGAAACAAGGGTGTGGTGCGGGAGCAAAGCTGAAAACAGATGCACTTGACCTGAAATTACCTCCCTCTCTTATTGGCTGGGTCGTGATTGGGTGCATATACTGCCACATTTGTGTACAAGCTTTTTAACCACTGTCACTAATGTGCAGAATATAAACAGCAACTAACAATATTTTATAAACTAGTAATTCCAATACCCCTCTTGATTTAAAATAACTACCAGATTTATTTTCTCTCAAAATCGTCTTACATTAGAATGTATATTTTTCCCTTTCTCTATGGTGTAGGCTTAACAGACTGGGAGGATGATGAGATTCTGGCCTCAGTCTTGGCCGTTTCACAACAAGAGTACCTCGACAGCATGAAGAAGAACTCAATGCATAGAGAACCCTCTCCAGACAGCAGTTGATAAAGGGGATCAAGCACACACAACATCCCCTGGAAGGAAGGTGGCAGAACAGGGAAAAATCCAAACGTCATCATGTAACCATCCAGTCTTCTCTCCTCCTTCTCCCTATCCATCCATCTCTGCCTCTCCACACATACCAATAAAGATCCAGCATAATCAGACTCCACCCCCTTCCTTTATAATACCATCGACACCATCATTGGACTTATTTAGTTGCATGTTTAATTGAACACAACCAATATCATCATAGAAAACAAGAAGAAAAAATATATAAAAATTGTCATACTTATCCTCTTAATGATTGGTTAATATAAGTTTGTTTTATTTTATTTTCTTGTTTGGGATGAAAATACTTTTTTTTTTTTTTTCTTGGAATAAAAGAGGAAATCTTTCTGAAAAACAGCATTTTTGTGTATTTATTTTTGCTATAACTGTATTTATTAATTTCATACCCACTCGAATTGTTATACACTTATAAATATTGAATTGCATTTTACCTGAATAATTTATTGGATTTGTAGATAACGAGTGCAATGGAATTCCCATTTATGTGAGTTTTTTTTTCTCTCTCTTATTGCCGCCCACCCTTCACTGTTTATTTGTGGGCATTGTTTTTTTACTCCCACCCAAAATTAACGTTAACCTTCCGGCAGCATTTCTTTCACAAATTAATCTGCAAGGATTATCTCCAAACTATAACAACCATAATATGAGCTGCAGGAAATTTGGCTGCAATAGTGACAGGCAGACAATAGTTTGTTATTATTAATCTATTACCATACTGTCGATGATGACAGAGCTATGTGCAATTTACTTAAGTAAAATGTTAAATATTATGTTCATGCCTTGAGCACACACCTATGCACAGCGCATGCAGATACAGAATCAAGCACATCATGCACTGTAACAAGAAGAGAGATGTGCGCGCTAAAATTAAAAAGTATCACAAGGAAGGTGCTTCTCGTCAAAAGACCGCTCATTTACTGGAATGTAGCTAATTCGGAGGAAAGTAGTAGTGGTATATGAATATTCATATAGTTAAATCATGCTACATTGTGATTGGACCACAATTCAAAATACTACCGCTAATGCAGCGGTGATTGGACATATGCTTCGTGTGGGCGTGTTCACCGCTTTAACCTTAAAAACAGCAACAAACTTTCTTTGGCCAGACGTGTCAGTTTGTTGTGCAAGTTGGTCTTTCTGGGAAGCGCATCTGTCTACAGCAACTTGCTCTGTGTTGGATATTTTGAAAATTGAAGATTCTTCACGGATTAAATTCGAAATGGACATAACCTTGAACTAAATTTACACAACTTGTTTTACTTCGGATATATTCAATTTATAAAAATGTTGGACAAACGTAGTGTTGAGCTGCACTTGGATCAGGAGGATGTCAAAGGAAAAAGCGGTAAGAATTTGGAGGTGCCATTGTCATATGTTTTTCATTTAATTGCTTATGTGTCATTAATGTATGGTTCACGTTTGACTGGAATATCAAGGTTGATCAAGACAGGAGGTATAGCCAGTACAGATATTTGCTTTCACAACAAGCAAGACACATACCTAGTAATGACACAATGTAGTGGACACAGAGCCAGTTTCTTACATAGCCTACATTACAGTTCATTACAGCTTTGACTATGTTTTGATCTATGTTATTTGACACCACAGGTAAAGAGTCCTTTGAGAAGCATTACCAATTTGGTGCGCTTCTTGGAAGTGGTGGATTTGGGTCCGTCTTTGCTGGTCAACGCATCTCAGATGGTCTGCAGGTACTTACAGCAAAATATTGTATTGAATTTTTTTTCTTTCAAGTGATGAGAAAATAGTAAATGAATGACAATAACAAAATGTCAACGTGTTTTTAGACTAACTTCAATTTTTTTTAAATATATGAACACTTGTTTATTTATCCATAGGTGGCAATTAAGCAAGTTTCAAGTGACAGAGTGCAGCAATGGGCGCGATTGGTAAGTTTAACCCCCAAAAAAACGTTATATTATTTAAGATGTGTCTTTATTTCTTGTTAGGGCTTCTACCAATTGTATTTTTTTTGTGGTTACCATTCTTGTACACCTGACAGTCTTGTCACGTGTGGAAATAAAAATCTGGTATTTTGTGCCCTCTGCTGGAAATCGAAGAGAAACCACATGTTGTTTTTTCATAACCGTGACGTAGTGTAATTTTGTGGAAATTACGTGGTAGGGTTTTTCCTCAAATATATATATATTTGAGGAACTAAGTAGCAGTATTTCCCCTGTCTGGACCAAAAAAATTGTCAATATATGTAAAAAAAACTATTTTTATTCTCATATGTTTTAGCAACAAGTATATTGATGCTGATTGACTCATAATAATACTAACCCTCCCTTTCTCTTTCTGCCAACAGCCACATGGACCCAACCTGGTACCCATGGAGATAGCCCTGCTCTTACAGCTGGGGGGTGGTGCAGGGGCAGGACCCTGGCACCATGGGGTGATCAGGATGCTGGACTGGTTTGAGGTGCCAGGACAGGGATTCCTCATCGTGTTCGAAAGACCACAACCCAGTCAGGACCTCTTTGACTTCATCACAGAGCGGGGAGCCCTGGACGAGCCACTTGCACAAAGGTATATGACTGTTTCAAGTCACTAAGCCTATTTCACTCACAGGTTGAACATCTCCACTCTGTTTCCATGTTTGGGAAGCTGCTGGGTTTTCTGTGCTCATTAATGTGATTTTATATGATATTCTAATCAAGGTTTACTTTTCCAGGTTCATGCTCCAGATAGTGGAAGCGCTGCGGTTCTGTCAAGCACAGGGGATTGTGCACAGGGATGTGAAGGATGAGAACATTTTAGTCGACACTCGGACAGGAGATGTTAAGATCATTGACTTTGGCTCCGGTGCTCTGATCAAAGACTCTGCCTACACAGAATTTGAGGGTGAGTGAAAAACATTACTTATGATATCTATATGTACCCTTATAAACTTATTTTTGATGGCTCTTATTTTTTTGTTTGTTAGTAATGTAACCATCTCTTTCTCTCACTAGGCACTAGAGTGTACAGTCCTCCTGAGTGGATCCAACATCAACACTACCATGCCCGGTCCCTGACTGTCTGGTCACTGGGAGTGCTTCTCTTCGACATGGTTTGCGGGGACATCCCCTTTGAGAGGGACAGAGACATTGTGCAGGCCATGCCAAGTTTCACCAAACGCGTTTCAAAAGGTACATTACTACATAAGCCTGTTCTTACTATCTTACAATATTTCTAGGGCAATGACAGAGCAAATTCTGGATTTCATTTCTAAATACAATTCATCATGACTGAAAATCCTCCTTCCCCCCCAGAGTGCCAGTCTTTGGTTCGTTGGTGCCTTGCCTACAGACCAGAGGATCGGCCAAGCTTAGAAGAGATTTTACTCCATCCCTGGATGGAGTCCTCTAACGACAGTGGAGACTTGCATGGGGATCACAACTCTTTGCCAAGCCAGTCAAGCCTATGATTCCTGGATACTATTGGGTGGCTAAAGAAACTTCAGATGCCTTTTAAGATCACACTTATCTTATATTCACTGTGCTTAACTTATCAAGTCCCCTTATGGAAAGCTATTTATTTATCATTTTGAGGTGTTGCTATACTATTTTATTTTAATTTGACAAATATTATACAAAAAATACTGCACTAATGTACTACCTTAGTACAAAGAAATGTATCACACACTTATCTTGAGTCAAGGCATACTATATCGAAATTATCTTCATAAGTGTTACAAAACGGCACATTCCATAGTATAGACTATATTGGGAAGAGATATGTATGATTTTTTTTTTAATCATTTATGGATATTTATTTCAATTACTATTTATTTATCTTCAGGGTTGGACTTTCTGTTTACATCAGTTATACTGGAGGCATGTCGAAGTTTCTGATACCATTTGATTCTATTATTTAATGTGATTTGTTTGAGATCACATACTTTTCCATGTGAAGACCTGGTTTTACAGGTTATTTAAGTTACCTCGTTTCAAGAGGAATAAAGGACTACAAAACAACAGTAATCCGGAGCACTATGCATAACTTCAATTTTCCATGGATTCTGTCCTGAGGGTTTGGTAGTGACACAGGCAAGGCAACATCTCTATGGACACGTAAGTCAGGCACATACGCCTCATACAATGGACTTATTCACTGGAGCTGAGTAGTCTTGGGAATTTGACATTGACACTGTTTTCTCTGCAAAATAATATTTGCATATTATTTTGGAACTTTAACACATTTAGAATGTCAAATAGTATCCAGGATGTACTGTCCTTCAGGATTCACCTTTTAGAATGTCTGTGTAATATTTTGTGATGGGCAGGCCTCCAAGGGTTTTGTCAACACCACAGCAATGAATCATCCTAGAATGTGTCCAAACCAGAAATTAAACTGGATGATCTTTCACATACTTTATCTTGGACGGTAGTTAAAATCTGTGCTTCCATTTTCCTTCCTAGGACTTATGTTTTTGTTTTCTGTGGAGTTTGAACGTTTACCTGAAGTAAATGCCTCAGTGTTTTAAACAGTGACTGTTGTTCAAGACAATAGACAATGTTCAAAACTGGGTAATTTGCTTTTGTGTTATTTATTTACTTTTGTTCTATTGTTGCAAGTGGAACCCACATGACCAATTGTATGTATATATGTTGTTGTTTAAATGTTGATGAGACTTCATCGTATGCCTTAATCTAAATCCTACCTTAATGGTGGGACTGAAACTACAAATATTTTCTCATTCCAAAAACATTCATGACTCAATTTACCCGATGGAAGAGTTAATACATTTTCTTGTCATGAAAATGGGATAAAAAAGCATAATTCCACTTGATTGTTTAAAACTATCATTGACATGATCATAGCCAATGAGCTGAGGTAGCATAGTTATATTTGTTGTAAATACTTATGTATTGTTGTTTTATACACTGCCAGTTGTCACAAATCTCTTTACATTAAATGAGAATTTCAGGAGACACATTCTGTCAAATTATTGATTCTAAAGTGTACATAAAGGCTTTCAATGTTTCTCTGTGCTGTTTGGTTTTAATTCATCATGATTTCACAAGATTAGACTCATTTAGAGTGCTGTTGTGATCAGTCAAACACATATAGGAAGGATAGGCCTCCATTTAAAGGGCTTGACAGCAGTAGGAAGTTTGAACCATCACTGAGTTGTTATATCAAAACGAGTGTCAACAGCACTCATAAACAGGCAATGGGGTGCCTCTGACAACAAAAGATTGCCGTTTTGAAACTGCAGTAATGGCAGTCGACTATGGTATTTTGGACACCGTAATTGCAGAATAACGGCAGTTATAATGCACTGTAACTGCAGTTACAATGCAAAATGACTGCAGTAAAAAAAACGATGGAATCATGCTGCAGTTAAACTGCACTGTGACTGCAATCTGTTTTTGTAAAAGGCAAGGCAACCACAGGGCAGAATGGTTTAGTACCTCACCCTGTGGGCAAGCACTGGTACTTCATCAGTGTGTGAAAGGCAGTTTTGTGACTGTTGGTGGACACTTGGGATATTTAAGAAGATTGAGGATCATATAAATTGGTATGGGTCCATTAGAGGATCCCACAGTCTGTCCTGACTGTACAATGGTCAACCCTATTCAGCATATCAAACTTGGTTTCTCTCATCAAAGACAGGCTGACCATTGGTTGACACTTTCTTTCACAGCTCTAGTGCAATGCTGCCGTAGCCTTTAATTTGAGTCTGGCGTAATAATTTCAGACTAATGTTGAAATACTGTAGTCGTGTTGCTGGTCTGCATAAAATGAGGACAGTAATGGCGGTTAATTGGCGAGTTCGTTTTGTTTTGCATCGCCGTGGTTGGACGGGGTTTGCACATTTTAGACCATTCCATTGGTCGTATCAATAGCACGGAACGACAGAGAGGCTGTCCCTCACCCCAACAACCAATAGGATCATATGTACTGAAGGCGCTGGGGCGTTTGTGAATGTGCCAGCGAACAAGGAAATGATTGTGAAGTAAAAACGAAAAACAACACATCAGTGTTTTAATCGTAACGTGGAATGGCTCAGCTAGTGGGGTGGGGAATCCTTGCACTCGTTGTCAGTTGATGTGTGAAAGGGACTGCAACAGCAATTGGATGCCAGCTAGCTACCAGTGCTAAATTAGCTAACGTTAGGTGAAAGTCAAAGGCAAGGAATTAACTCGCTGGCTAGGTGAGAACACATTCCAGTTCACCAAACGTCAATGCCAACATGGCAGGGGGCAACAACAACGGCCAAGGGACAGGAGTCGGAGAGGAGAAGACGGCTTCTCCTAGACAGAGTGAAGGTAAAACTATATTTTGTTCAGCTGCTAGTTAGCATGATGTTTAGCTGACTGCACTGTGTTGATTTGCTAGTCATGTTAGCTCATTTAGCTAACGTTAGCTAGCTAACTACAGCTACAGCAGTGCCAGTCAGTGTATCCGATGTCTCGTATCTAGCTATTTTAACATAGCTACCTAGTTCATAAATAAAGTATCCAGGCAGAGGATATGGCCTGTTATTCAACGTGTGTGTGTGTGTGTGTGTGTGTGTGTGTGTGTATATATATGACTCTGAAAGTTACATTCAAAACGTTAGCTAGAGCCTCTTTCATCCATTGAGCCTGTGCGCGCGCGCGTGTGTGTGTGTTGTAACTTTGGTGATGTGGAACTTTTCTTTCTCTTTCTTTACAGCCAGGTGAGGGTCAGAAACTCCTCACACCTGTTTGAATGAACTGCGCCTTAATGTAACTAATATGAACCAACCCAACAAGTCAGACAACTAGAAGGAACATGTGGAAAGAGTAGTCCTTTATCATACAGTAGGCATATATTATTAATTCCACTTCAGTGGATGTTGAACACATTTCTAGCGGCAAATGTGTTACATTATAGCCATGGTATTTAAGTGATAATGCCCTCGAAGCCGGTGTTTGGAGGATATATTGGCACGGGTGTTGTTAGGCCTGAGATGGCAAACCGTGCCAATATATCCTCCAAACACCGGCTTCGAGGGTATTATCACTTTTATACAACATTTTCAAATAATGATTGACATATTTTAATAATAACAAATATTTTGATTAATATCTTCCTTCCACAAGTTATAGTCCCGACACAAATCTAGGGTTGCTACCCAAGCTGGCTGGTCGTTCGTTCTATCAGTTCTGTTGCCAGAGACGCAGCCCAGTTGTTCAGTCTTTTTGTTCTGCATCTATGGACGCGACCCAGTCGTAGCAATATTGGTTGGCAACGTTCTTATCCCTTGCTATCAAATAAACGTCACAATCCAACTTCTGTCCTAACCGCACCATATTCCTGCCGAGTTAGACAGCGAGCTGCCATTAGACCACGCATTTCATGCGAGACTTCCTACCACAAAATCTACCACTGTTTACACAGCAGGAATATGGTGCAGTTTGGACAAAAGTTGGACTCAGATGTTTATTTAATAGCAAGGAACAACTTCACTTTGTCTGATAAGTTACATTTTTAGAGATTATACATATGGTTTTGTTGACAGGAAACTTTTTTGGGGGGTGACGACAGAGCGGGTCTCACCAGACTCCCGAAGTTGTCCCAAAGCTATGCTCTGCCTATGTGTTGTTAGAATAGATTTTCATCTGGTTCAACTGGCTTGGATTTTCAGCTATCCATGCAAAGTGGGTCTAATGATGTCATCTGATGTTGTCTTCTTACTGCAGTGAACAGAAAACTGAAATACATCAGTTTGGCCATCCTTGTTGTCCAGAATGCCTCTCTCATCCTCAGCATTCGCTATGTCCGCACGCTGCCCGGTGATCGTTTCTTCACCACCTCTGCAGTGGTTATGGCAGAGGTGCTCAAAGTACTTACCTGCCTTCTCATCATTTTGTTCCAGAGAAAAGGTAAGCCTCAATTATTGAATATTGAAACCCCCTAAGGTCGACGTCTGCACCTGTACGGAAATGTAATTTGCATAATACAAAATCGCCAATAAAAATCTGTCAGGTTAAGCTATAGATATGTTTTTTTGCATTGGATGCATCTCAATCCCCTGCATTAGTCTGTCGCAGTTCCGCATCTGCTGGCAGAGCTGGAGCGGTGTTTGTCAGACCATGAGACATCCCGAAAATCGGTATTCTCACAAAATTGTCTGTAGCGTCTAAACAGTTTGGCTTACAAACTATGGTGAAAAGATGAGACTCTCACGAACACAAGGGTGTTCTCTGTTTTGCTCTACGACCCCCACAAGCGTCTTGAGACTTATCTGAAGTCGGTACAGCCGATCTGCCAACTTCTGACTGAAGCGTCTGAACAGTTTGGCCTACAAAACTAATATGACGCCTCTGGGTAAAGGTGAGACTCAAACACGTGCAGTGCATTCAGAAAGTATTCAGACCCCTTCCCTTTTTCCACATTTTGTTATTTTACAGCCTTATTCTAAAATGGATAAAATAATCAATCTACACACTACTGTATAATGACAAAGCGGAAACTGGTTTTTAAACATTTTTGCAAAAGTATAAAAAATAAAAAGAGACCTTTTATTACGTAAGTATTCAGTCCCTTTGCTATGAGACTTGAAATTGAGCTAAGGTGAATCCTGTTTCCATTGATCATATTTCTACAACTTGATTAGAGTCCACCTGTGGTAAATGTAATTGATTGGACATGATTTGGAAAGGCATAAAACTGTCCATATATAAGGTCCCACAGTTGATAGTTTTTGCTCTGGCATGCACTAAGCCATGAGGTCGAAGGAATTGTCCGTAGAGCTCAGAGACAGGATTGTGTCGAGGCACAGATCTGGGGAAGGGTACCAAAACATTTCTGCAGCATTGAAGGTCCCCAAGAACACAGTGGCCTACATTCTTAAATGGAAGAAGTTTGGAACCACCAAGACTCATCCTAGAGCTGTCCGCCCGGCCAAACTGCGCAATCGGGGGAGAAGGGCCTTGGTCAGGCAGGTGACCAAGAACCAGATGGCCAGTCTGACAGAGCTAAAGACTTCTCTGTGGAGATGGGAGAACATTCCAGATGCGCAACCATCTCTGCAGCACTCCACCAATCAGGTGTTTATGGTGGAGTGGCGAGACGAAAGCCACTCCTCATTTAAAGGCACATGACAGCCCGCTTTGAGTTTGCCAAAAGGCACCTAAAGAACTCCGATGATGAGAAACAAGATTCTCTGGTCTGATGAAACCAAATTTGAACTCTTTGGTCTGAATACCAAGTGTCACGTCTGGAGGAAACCTGGCACCATCCCTACGGTGAAGCATGGTGGTGGCAGCATCATGCTGTATTTTTTTTTTCAGCGGCAGGGACTGGGAGACTAGTCAGGATCAAGAGAAATATGAATGGAGAAAAGGAGAGATCCTTGTTGAAAACCTGCTCCAGAGCACTCAGGACCTCAGACTGGGGCGAAGGTTCACCTTCCAACAGGACGACCCTAAGCACACAGCCAAGACAATGCAGGAGTGCCTTCGGGACAAGTCTCTGAATGTCCTTGACTGGCCCAGCTAGAGCCCGGACTTGAACCCGATTGAACATCTCTGGAGAGACTGGAAAATAGCTGTGCAGCGATGCTCCCCATACAACCTGACAGGGCTTCAGAGGATCTGCAGAGAATGGAAGAAACTCCCCAAATACAGGTGTGCCAAGCTTGTAGCGTCATACCCAAGAAGACTTCGAGGCTGTAATCGCTGCCAAAGGTGCTTCAACAAAGTACCGAGTAACTTTTTTTTTGGGATACTTCAAGGGGTCTTAAAATTCTAAATTAAATAGCAAAATGATCCTTGGTTTGACCTCTATTAAACATTCCATATAGCTTAGTAGAATTCCCCCCCCCCATTAACCCCTTATTGGTTAACGTGTGTAAAGGGGATTTTCGGTTGAACCAAGGAGTGCCGTCGTTGACAATGTCACAGAAATGTAATCTAATCAGACCGTACCCAATGGTTTCCAAACATCAGCCTGAGAATCTTGTACGAAGTCAAAACAAAAGACAGTGACTTTGCCAGCTGCTAAAGAATCAGTGTTCATAATGTCATCAATACAATAATAATCAGTTTGTCCTGGGTCCTTGTACCTTCAGTAGCCCTGACGTCAATCACTATCAAACGACATAACAACCCATAACATTCAGTAACAATTCTACTACTGATCATCAACCAGTACACAAATGAATATAGCACTGGAAGCATTGTGATAATTACTCTTAACTGAATATGAGCTTTATTCATCTTAAATATTCCCATTTACAATGTGTTTACTGCAGAAACATTTTGGCATTGTTTTTAAAGTTCAATAATTGGCTAATTTGTGTTGTGTCAATACACATGACCTACCTGCAAAATGCAAATGTGGTGGTCTGCATTTTCACCTCTCTTACAATCAACCCACTCTCTCCCTCTCCCAGGAAACCTAAAGGAGTTTATTGTATTGCAGTACAACTCCATTGTCATCCAATACAAGGACACACTTAAACTGGCTGTCCCAGCCCTCATCTATACCTTGCAGAACAACCTCCAGTATGTGGCTATCTCCAATTTACCAGCAGCTACTTTCCAGGTTAGTTGCTCTGGCTGCCCGGTAATGAGATGTTTGTTCAAGCGTCACATCCTTGTTTATGATATCTCATAGCAAATCACTTTACCACAAGCATAAACCCCTTGAGTACCCCACAATAGCATATAATGCCTTTTTTGTTGTTGTTTGTTTCCCATACCCTCCTGTAAGCCATTTAAAAATAAATGACTTTAGTCTGCAAAATGTATGTTGGTAAATGCTGTTTGGTTTAATGAATGTGGTTATTTCTCCAGGTGACCTACCAGCTGAAAATTCTGACCACAGCCCTTTTCTCTGTGCTGATGCTGCGGAAGAGCCTATCACGGATTCAGTGGCTGTCCCTGCTCCTGCTGTTCGCTGGGGTTGCTATCGTACAACTGGAGCAGGAAGGAAAACGGAAGGAGACGACAGTCACTGGACCGAGCCAGAACTATGCCAAAGGACTGGTGGCAGTGATAGTGTCCTGCCTCTCCTCTGGCTTTGCTGGAGTGTACTTTGAGAAAATCCTTAAGGGCAGCTCAGCCTCTGTGTGGATGAGGAACATCCAGTTGGGCATATTTGGCACTCTACTAGGCCTGTTGGGGATGTGGTGGAACGATGGCCTTGCCATTGCAGAGAAGGGCTTCCTGTTTGGGTACACACCCATGGTGTGGGGCGTCATCTTTAACCAGGCTTTTGGGGGTTTACTGGTGGCGGTGGTAGTGAAGTACGCAGACAACATCCTGAAGGGGTTCGCCACTTCCTTTTCCATCATCGTCTCCACTGTAGTCTCTGTCTACCTCTTTGGGTTCCACGTGGACCTCCTCTTCACTCTGGGTGCTGGTCTGGTCATTGGAGCCGTCTATATGTATAGTCTGCCCAAAGCAGCTGCTCCTTCCCCATCTACTGCTACCCTCTCCTCTTCCAGCCACAGTCTGGCCGACGGCGCTGGAGACTCGGAGACAGAAGCTTTCCTCCCAAAGTCAGTCCTGGTGAAATGAGCGATCTGCAATCCTGTCTGTCCTTCTCTTCTTCCTTTCAAATCTCATTATTTTTCCCTCTGGACTAAAACAAACTTTGCCTTTCATCTTTGTCTTTCTGCTACTTATATTTAATTTGGGAACTTCATATCAATAGATTTTGATACAAACAGAAGGGGTACGGCATCTCTGTATTTTAGTTCTGTAGATAGGCCACGGTTGTTTTTCCTCAGACTATCCATCAGTTTATTCTGCCTATAATGGAATGGGTAGCCAGAGATTTTAACTTTCTTTTCGTGCAGTAGTCTGCTAAGTTTCAATACTTTTTGAAAGCACAAGAGGGTGAAGTATGAAAACTTGTGATATTCTGTTCATGTTAATCATGCCTCTGGGAATATCTTTGCTTTCAATACTTAGTTCTCTACAGACCCCTCTTTGCCTTAAACAATGTATTTTTAATCAAAAGAAAGCCTTAGCACATTTCCAGATGACAAGCCAGAGGACTTAAAATACAGCTGCAACTTTTGTTTTGTTAATTAAAGTTATGGTCTTCAAGAAACCTAGCTACTTGGATACAACTCTTTAGACAGAGAGTCTGGCCATTCTACCATAAAGGCCTGATTAGTGTAGTGCTGCAGAGATGGTTGTACATCTGAACTATAATGGAATATAGTTGAAAGATTTCCAATTGGCATGGCCACTTTATAAATGTCTGTAAACCTAGAAACTGAAAAGGGAGTTTGAGGTGTTCCGGAATTAATTTATTTCTGTCTGCTCTCGTTTGAGCTCCTCAGGTGTACTTTAATTTCTGAAGTAGACCCAACTAATCTAATCCCATCCTAACGGCACCTAAAAGGGAGGCTAGTTTAGGGTGGGCCGGAGTAGTCACCACCTGAGATAATGGTCATGCTGTGCCTTTTCTCTTTCATTTGTACAGTAATGATATCATTTGTTGACAAAAGTTGAAAATGTATAAATATCACATTTATTTCATTTTTTGGGCTTCAAATAATTGTGACAGGTTTGTGGAAATATGCTCATGCTGTGGACATGTTGTGCATATTTATACACAAACTGTTCTCTAAGATGTCTTTTTTTAAAAAGGATACCTACTGGAGTTGATGGAATGTTTTAATGTTTTTTTTTGTCAAAGTGGAAAGTGTTTGTCCCTGAGCACGAAACACACAGAGTAAACTGGACAAGTATCAAATGGTAAAGCATTAGTTGTGGGTGTTTTTTTTTACACTCAAGTCTGCTTTGTTATCATATTAAATGAAGGAGCTTTTCTCTTTAAATCGAAGTTAAACCCCAATGTTACCAGAGAATATTGAACATACTTGCTTAGATTTTGCAAGAATGGTTTCTTTAATCATCAAGCCGACAAGGACAATATACTGTATTTTTAGGCAGCTAAAATCCTTTTTGATATTAATTGATTTATTTAGATTTTGTTTACTTTCGGGCTGTTGGTGTTGGAGTGGGTTAGAAATTCAGAGACAGCTGCTCATAGTCTTTTGACCTAGAGCCCATTCATATAATTTAAAATGCATAAATAAGTAGGCCTGTAAATGGAATTCTATCTTAAGTCTAGGTTAGTATCATTGGCATTAAACAAATTAATTGATAGACTTTATTAAAGGCAGTTTGAAAATGCTTTACAAATGGAATAAGGGAGGTGACATTTCTCACAATTTGTCTGTGGTCATTTTTCAGTGTGAAATATCAGGAAAAAAACTAATTGATACAGTTTAGATCAAGAAATGTATTTATCTAAACTGGAAAACAAACCTTACCATTAGTTATCTATATTACTTATTATATATATAATTTTTGGGGACTATGTTCATGACTTAGCTATTTCTGTGCACTCTCAGACAAAAGCATACTTTATTTAGTTAACATTGTACTACAGTATCCCCATGCCTTTTTGC
Source organism: Brachymystax lenok tsinlingensis (assembly GCA_030435695.1). Classification (NCBI taxonomy): domain Eukaryota; kingdom Metazoa; phylum Chordata; class Actinopteri; order Salmoniformes; family Salmonidae; genus Brachymystax; species Brachymystax lenok. The sequence goes on from CM059803.1 coordinate 34,030,792, forward strand.
CTCTGAAAAATGACCTGACCACCATATGCTGGAATAATTATTGGACACTTACGAGTTACTATTTTTTAGGTAACTTAAATAGGTATCTGGTCTCAGTATGATGAGGTTACCGTTGGGTTCCTCCTCAAAGACTATTAGCAGCTGTTCAATATGGGATGTATTTGTCTGCGTTCATTGCCTTCAATGTTGATACAGAGCCACTGGCCTCCACTTGGTGTCTTATTGTCCCACATCACTGTTCAGCGTTGGATGCATTTATATCTGTGTGATATGAAATGAACTTAAGAAGAAAAAGATAGTTATCATGGTTAGTTTGCACTTTTTACGAATGCCTCTTTATTTGTACATATTTCTTTTAGTAAAACTTTTATAAAACGGGAGCTGGTTTCCATCCCTCTGTGGATTTTGTCTTAATTCATGTATACTGAACAAAAATATAAACGCAACATGCAACAATTTCAATGCTTTTACTGAGTTACAGTTCATATAAGGAAACACTGGGGAGCCAGGCCCAGCCAATCAGAATTAGTTTTCCCCCACAAAAAGGCTTTACTACAGAAAGAAATACTCCGTAGTTCCATCAGCTGTCCGGGTGGCTGGTCTCAGACGATCCCGCAGGTGAAGAAGCCGGATGTGGAGGTCCTGTCTGTGGTTGTGAGGCCGGTTGGACATACTGCCAGATTCTCTAAAATGACGTTGGAGGCGGCTTAAGGTAGAGAAATTAATTCAATTCTCTGGCTATAGCTCTGGTGGACATTCCTGCAGTCCGCATGCCAATTGCACGCTCCCTCAACTTGAGACATCTGTTGCATTATGTTGTGTGACAAAACTGCGCATTTTAGAGTGGCCTTTTATTGTCCCCAGCACAAGCTGCACCTGTGGAATGATCATGCTGTTTAATCAGCTTCTTGACATGCCCCACCTGTCAGATGGATGGATTATCTTGGCAAAGGAGAAATGCTGACTAAGGGATAAAATCAAATTTGTACACAAAATTTGAGAGAAATAATCTTTTTGTGTATATGGAAAATTTCTGGGATCTTTTATTTCAGCTCATGAAACATGGGACCAACACTTTACATGTTGCGTTTATATTTTTGTTTAGTATAATTGTAATGTAAGTACAAAAACCTGTGCCCCTTAATAAGTAAAGCTAACACTATAATAACAAAATGTTAACACTAATATTAAACTTGGTGCAGAGCACCACCAGGAATGTCATCACCCTGATCCAGTGCACTATTGCATCCCTTTAAGTCATAAGGCTGTTCGTATCTGCATCTTTTTCCAATGCCGAATTATCGCCTGTAGTGACAGAGATGTCGAGAGATGCTATTGTCCATCAACGTTAAAAGACAACTATCAAACCAGTAACATCAGCTTGCCTACAATTTTTTGCATGCTAATCTGGGAGTGAGAGACTGAAGTGAATATCAGGGGGGAAAAAATCTGGATAAACATCAGTCAACCATTTTTGTCGGAAGTGATACAGTACACTGCCATTAAGAGTTTTTGACTTACAGTACCAGCCAAAAGTTTGGACACACCTACTCAAGGATTTTTCTTTATCTTCTCTATTTTCTACATTGTAGAATAATAGTGAAGACATAAAATATGAATTAACACATGGAATCATGTAGTAACCAGAAAAGTGTAAAACAAATAAAAATATTTTTGATTTTAGATTCTTCAAAGTAGCCACCCTTTGCTTGACAGTTTTGCACACACTCAACCAGCTTCATGTAGAATGCTTTTCCAACCGTATTGAAGGAGTTCCCACATATGCTGAGCACTTGTTGGCTGCGTTTCCTTCACTCTGCAGTCCAAATCCCAAATCATCTCAAATGGCTTGAGGTCGGGTGATTATGGAGGCCAGGTCATCTGATGGAGCACTCCATCACTCCTTGGTCAAATAGCCCTTACAAAGCCTGGAGGTGTGTTTTGGGTCATTGTCCTGTTGAAAAACAAATGATAGTCCCACTAAGCGCAAAACCAGATGGGATGGCGTATCGCTGCAGAATGCTGTGGTAGCCATGCTGGTTAAGTGTGCCTTGAATTCTAAATAAATCCGACAGTCACCAGCAAAGCACCATCACGGCACCTCCTCCATGTTCCACGTTAGGAACCACACATGCCGAGAACATTCGTTCACCTACTCTGCATCTCACAAAGACACGGCAGTTGGAACCAAAAACCTCCAATTTGAACTCATCAGACCAAAGGACAGATTTCCACCGGTCTAATGTCCATTGCTTGTGTTTCTTGGCCCAAGCAAGTCTCTTCTTCTTATTGGTGTCCTTTAGTAGTGGTTTCTTTGCAGAAATTCGACCATGAAGGCCTGATTCACGCAGACTCCTCTGAACAGTTGATGTTGAGATGTGTCTGTTACTTGAACTCTGTGAAGCATTTATTTGGGCTGCAATTTCTGAGGCTGGTAACTAATGAACTTATCCTCTGCTGCAGAGGTAACTCTGGGTCTTCCTTTCCTGTGGCGGTCCTTATGAGAGCCAGTTTCATCATAGCGCTTCATGGTTTTTGCGGCTGCACTTGAAGAAGCTTTCAAAGTTCTTAAAATGTTCTGGATTGACTGACCTTCATGTCTCAAAGTAATGATGGACTGTCATTAATAAGGCTATCTTCTGTATACCACCCATACCTTGTCATAACACAACTGATTGGCTCAAACACATTAAGGAAAGAAATTCCACAAATTAACTTAACAAGGCACACCTGTTAATTGAAATGAAAAAGGGTGGCTACTTTGAAGAATATAAAATATAAATTATTTTTTTATTTGTTTAACACTTTTTTGGTTACTATATGATTCCATATATGTTATTTCATAGTTTTGATGTATTCACTATTATTCTACAATGTAGAAAATAGTACAAAGAAAGAAAAACCCTGGAATGAGTATGTGTCCAAACTTTTGACTGGTATTGTATATTTCACTGTTTATAATTTGATCGACCAGCTGTGCCTTGGCTTGCCCGATCTTAATCTTCCCCACACCAGTGTCTCAGTTCTACCATGGTTATGTTATGTTTAGCGTTTGAGCTTTTTGCTACCCTATTTTCTGAGCTGTAAGATGTACGGTTCTAAAGTTCTCCCCAGAGAGAATGTTTATTTTCACATTAGTTCATGTGAGACAATAACATGTAATTATTTTTGATACGGTTGTTATAGTATTTGCTTAGGACAGAACAAAGATCTCTTCTTTAAAACAATATCTGACTGGTGCTTTGTGTTCCATTTTCTCTGTTCCTAGGGCCTCTGAAAAGGAAAAAGGATGCTAAGAAAGTGCTTCACGTCTGAAGGCATACCATGCCTGCATCTCATGCCAAAGTGATGTTCAAAGGAAAATTATTACAAATGCCTTCTATTAATTTTATTGAAATTCCTATACTAGCAGATGTGTTGGAGATGTTTGCCTCGGTTGCGAATGGGTATTGTATGAAGAGGATTATATGATATAGTTTACATGTAAAAGATCAGGGGTTTAAACTTCCTTTGTAGAAAATATTTCCTTACACTGTTGCCTTACTATTTATCTATATAACATTAATATGAGTTCTAGTTAAAAAAAATGCATATTCCATTTTCTGCTCCGTATCTACCCATTTATAACAAGTATTATTTAATCCCCATAAGATTGTTGAATAGTGTTTAATTATTAGTTGTATGATGTGTGTGTGTGTGATGCATTGAAACACTGATATCAGCCTTTAATGTAAATCTATCACGGCCTATATTTTACTTTTTTATGTGTTTGTTCAACACCCAGCTAAGCAAAATGTAAAAAGTGTTGGAAGTAAGGGCTGCAGGTAGCGTAGTGGTTAAGAGGGTTTGGCCAGTAACCGAAAGGTCGATTGTTCGAATCTGTAGCCGATTAGGGGGGGAATCTGTTGATGTGCCATTGAGCAAGGCACTTAGCTCTAATTACTTCTGTTAGTTGCTCTGGATAAAAGCATCTGCTAAATAAATGTGTTGACTTTTATTTGGGCTGAAGACAGTCCATGATCATTTGGCGCCCTCTACTGAACAATATTTTTATATGTCAGCTTTGAATGTTTTTTATTTTTATTTAACCTTTATTTATATAGGTAAGTCGGTGAAGAACAAATTATTATTTACAATGACGGCCTACCAAAAGGCAAAAGGTCTCCTGCGGGACGGGGGCTGGCATTAAAAATAAAAATATAGGACAAAACACACATCACGACAAGAGAGACACCACAACATTACATAAAGGAATACCTAAGACAACAACATAGAATGGAAGCAACACTTGACAACATGGTAGCAGCACAAAACATGGTACAAACATTATTGGGCACAGACAACAGCACAAAGACAAGGTAGTTATACCCTGATGAAGACAGCTTGTCTGTTGAAACGTTGGACATTACATTTTTGCATCTGAGCTCCTAGAGTGTGCGGCTCTCCTTTATTTTCAAGTGTTCCACTCCGCTAGCCAGCACCTCGCCCAAATAGGTGTGCGCTTCTTTCACCTCTAGAGACAACAATACATCACGCGAAGCAGCCACAACTGTCAGTAAGAGTGTCCATGATTGAGTCTTTGAATGAGGAGATGGAAATAAAACTGTCCAGTTTGAGTGTTTTTTGCTGATCGTTCCAGTCGCTAGCTGCAGCGAACTGAAAAGAGGAGCGACCCAGGGATGTGTGTGCTTTGAAGACTTTTAATAGAATGTGACTGGCAGAACGGGTGTTGTATGTGGAGGATGAGGGCTGCAGTAGATATCTCAGATAGGGGGGAGTGAGGCCTAGGAGGGTTTTATAAATAAGCATCAACCAATGGGTCTTGCGACGGGTATACAGAGATGACCAGTGTACAGAAGAGTATAGAGTGCAGTGAGGAGCATTTATGGCATATCTGAAGGACGAAAGGTCAAGAACATCTAGCCGCTCGAGAGCACCCTTACCTGCCGATCTATAAATTACGTCTATGCATGGGTAGGATGGTCATCTGAATCTGGGGTGAAAGAGGAGCGATTGCGATGGAGGAAACCAAGTCTAGATTTAACCTTAGCCTGCAGCTTTGATATGTGCTGAGAGGACAGTGTACCGTCTAGTCACACTCCCAAGCATGATTTGGGAGACGTGTGTGTAATTATTGCCTAATAACTATGTATGAAATGAAATAAATGTCCTAGTTTTATGTCATGCAAACTGAAATATTTTACAAAATTGTAGATGTTGGTTCAAGCTTTCTCAGATAAACATGCTTATATGTCAAAATCTTTTCATTGCCTTTTCTTTTTTTCTTTAATGATATGTAATGTAAAAAAACACACATATATTTTTCTTCACTTACCAGACCATTTTAGTTAGCATGTTATGGAAGAATACAAACATCTAAAATGGTCGTCACTAGTTACCACAGCCACAAAGTCATAATTCCCGCCCATTTCTACGATTTATCCTAATAAAATGTGATTTTAAACCAACCTTAAACCCACTGCTAACCTTATGCCTAACCCCAACTTTAAGTTATGACCAAGAAGCACATTTTTGTTTTCATGAATTTTTACGATATAGCCTTTGTGGCTGTGGAAACCTTCTAATATAGATTAGATTGCCCAATCTCATTTTATGGACTTTTGATCTGTGCACTCTTTCACCAAGCAGATGTGAAATCTTGTGGTTTTACTGACCTTAGACAAAGATGATCTATATCAGTGTCTGGAATGTATCTCTGACTGAACTACACTGCAGTATGGGGCAATTTAACCTTTACCCCCGTCTCATGATGAGATGAGCTGGCACCGGAAGTAGGAAGTAACTAGCTAGGAAGTCTTCAAGAATGCATTGTTGCTAACTAGCGCTCAAGCCAACTCCGCGTCGTTTCTGTTTTGATCTACCTCAGTGGTCGAGATCCCTGTAGGAAGACTCGTCTCCGTGCACCCAATCATTCAACTATTGTAGGTGAGTACGGCTAACCGTTGCATAAAGTGAGTTTTATTAGGCGTGTGCTGAACATTAGCTGTTAACTTTGTCATAACAATTGCGCGAAATCCAGCTAGCATGCTAGTTAACTAGCATATTTAGCTATCTACGTCATTATTTCGTGTTTGCAATGTCTGGTCTTAGTCCAAACTTCCAGCTACTAGTAATTTATACCCTAATAGTAATTTATACCTAATATCGACTTAAAAAAAATGTTTTACAAGAAACACGTGTGCGTTTAGGATGACATGTAATCGCACACACATTTAGAAGTACAATGAAAAGTAGGAGTTAATTCAGCATTCATTTTGTTCTATGCGCGCTGGTACTCCTAAATAAAAATCCCAGTCGCACAAAAATATTTAGGCCCATATCTGAGTAAAATGGTTGCAGCGTAGAGCCATGTAGCTACCTTATTTGTTAGTTAGCAGATATTACCAATTTGTATAATTAGCTAGCCATCATTGATGAAAGTGGCGTAGATTGTCAGTTCAACTCAATGCCCTCAACTGAAATGTGTCTTCCGCATTTTTAACCCAACCCATCCTACTTTGCACATCTACCGTTCCAGTGTTTAATTGCTATATTGTAATTACTTTACCACCATGGCCTATTTATTGCCTTCTTTCTTTCCTCATTTGCACACATTGTATACAGATGTTTTTCTACTGTATTATTGACTGATTTTTTTTTTTTCTCCCATGTGTAACTCTGTATGTGTCGAACTGCTTTTGCAGGTCGCAGTTGTAAATGAGAACTTGTTCTCAACTTGCCTACCTGGTTAAATAAAGGTGAAATAAATAAAATTAGAGAGGTGCGGGTGGGCTGCCTTAATCGATATCCACGTCTTCGGCGCCCGGGGAACAGTGGGTTAACTGCCTTGCTCAGGGGCAGGAAAGACAGACAGATAATGTTTGTAAGCCACCTTGACAGGTTTCTTAAAGTTACAATAACTAACCTTCTGGGCGACGATTCTCTACACGGTTCCTTGTTTTGTCAGAACTTGAAATTAGGCGAAAGACACACATTTTAGCAAACAGGAAATAGTGCCGCGATTTCTGCATATTGTAAGTATTACCAGTGTAGTCAACGATGTTTATATCTAACCAAATAGACAACATCCTGTCGCTTCGAATGGGAACAAATTAGTCACCATGGGAACAAGGAAGGGGCGGAGCTAGCGAGATCATATTGGCGCGTTCTCGCATGTATTTGCATATTTCCGTTAGGGAACGCCTACTCTGAAGTGCGCGTGTGCGTGAACTAAATTCGCCCTTGCACTCCTTAAAGCAATTTTTTTAAAGTTTGTCAGAGTAAAGTCTACAAAACTTAGTCCACTCTGTTCATAACATATTATAGTTTTGAAAGCACAAAGTCATTGATTACGTTCCTTAGTCCCATTATGTTTAGGACTCCAAAGTGGCGCAGCGGTCTAAGGCACTGTATCTCAGTGCTTAGAGGTGTCACTACAGACACTGGATCGATTCCAGGCTGTTTCACAGTCGGCCGTGATTGGGAGTCCCATAGGGCGGCGCACAATTGGCCCAGCGTCGTCCGGGTTTGGCTGGGGTTGTAAATAAGAATTTGTTCTTAACTGATTAATTAAGGTTAAATAAAAATTAAGTAGTCCATGGACAGCAAGACATAGATGGGGTAGCCTCTTTTTAGAATCTGCGAGTGGAAGACTATCTCCTCTAACATGTAGACTCAGCATTCCTGAACAGCCCTATTACATGTCAGAATGTTGAAATAAACGTCATTTTAACTTACTTTACCTGTTGTCTGCTGAATTTTGTCCTTTTGTCGGAGGTAATCGGAGACAAAAATCCACAAGGAACTGTTATTAACCCGACTTTCAGCACGCTGGTTTGTATTTGCAATACTGATGCAATTCGCACGCGACAAACACCTTGCACAGTATGTAAACCATGGCCTAGCTTAACCAAACCACAGATCGAAAGTTGTCCCACACGATCAGCTGGCAAATTTCACAATCGCTTCCAGCTGATTTGCATGGGAATGTGCTTTGGCGACAAAGTTCATTTACATTCGGCTGTTTACACATTGTGCATCACGTGGTGAGTATCAGGAGACTAAAAATACAAGCGACATAATCTACCCTCGGGTGAACAAAAAATATCCACAGGAAAGTAATCTCCACTTCCTACCGCTAAAAGGACCAACAGCATGTACAACTGGTAAAGTGTAAATATCATTTTATTCAACATTATGTCTTGTTGAGACTTGCGTCTTTTTTAGGGCGGTGACTTTCAGACTGAATAGAAGTCTGTTTAGGCAAGGCATAGGGCAGGGCTGGACAGCAGGCCACTCAGCTTTCCTAGCAGTAGGCCTATCTGTCTTGCTGTCTCTGTTCCGTTCTCCTTGAAATTGTGAACATTTTGTGACCGCATTAATAGAAGGATGTGATTTAAACTGTCATGTTCAACTGTCCAAAGGTATGTTTATAGTAATGGAAGAAGTTTAAATTGTTTGTGTTGAAAGTTTTCAGCAAGCACACTAATAACCTTAAATTATGTTGGATAACGGAAGTGTTTTCAACAAGGGCGTTACTTTGTTTTATCTGCTTAACCAACAATTTTTTTCCTCACAGGATCTTATCTGATCAACATGAGTCTACAGTGGACGGCTGTGGCCACGTTCCTTTATGCGGAGGTCTTCTTTGTGTTGCTTCTGTGTGTGCCCTTCATCTCCCCCAAGAGGTGAGCCACCCAGTTGAACTGCAGTCAACTGGTCAAAACAGTCTCCATGCACACAGTCTAATTCCACTAGTGCAGTATCTCATTTGCCATAGAAAAAAACTCCCATGTATTTCCTCGAATGCTTAAAACGATTTGATCTCATGACCACTTAATTAGTTGCGATCTTGGCAGGTCTTCTTGTGAAGTTGGAATTGCAAACATTAAACACATATTATCCAATAGCCTTTAGTCAAAATGTGACTTACCTCCCTTGAGACTTGGTTGGGTTACACAACAATAATTTTGAATGGAGTGATTATTTCTTGTCATTCAATAACCTGTTAAATAATATCTTTAAGATATACGGCGGCTGCCCAGTATCGGTGTAAAATGAGTTGTTTCAAGTCTTGTGTTAACTTTCAAATGTTAAAGGCCCAGTGCTGTCAAAAATGTGACTTGCCTGTGTATATTTATAAAATGATGTTAATGCCCTTTTAGTGTAAGAGCCGTTTGGGGGAAAAAACGCCAGAAATTTCAGCCAGTTTTGGTGGGATGGAGTTTCGGCTTGCCTGGTGACATGACCAAGTGGTAAATTAGTTAACAGACCAATAAGGAGTTCCAAACCCCTGCCAGTAATGACTAGTTTTCTGTTTTCCCCTCCCCACTCAGACCATTCCCAGACAGTCATAGCAAAATTCTTGCTTGAGAAATGTCTCTTTACTAAGAAGAGATTATTTTTTTGTATATTTTTTCACCATTTTAATTTAAAACGATCACAGGAAGATACTTAATTGTTACCAACAAATGATTTAATATTAGTATAAAAAAAACGTCTGAATTTGACCTTTTTTAATGAATGTATCTTTTCAGATGGAGTAAGATCTTCAAATCTCGTCTGGTTCAAACTATCGCATATTATGGAAACACCTCCTTCATTGTAGCCATTGCCATTCTAGTCTTCTTACTAATTGGTAAGTGGGTGTCATCCACGGTCTATACCCAAACACATCACATCAACCTTTGTTCACAGGTTTTGATAATTTATTGTTAATTGTACTCACGATCACATTGTGTAGTGGCTGAGCAAAAACCCACACCACTTTAGTCTTCCATAGTTTCCCCATGCTCTTGTCTCTGTTTCTATGTAGATGCGTTCAGGGAGGTGCGAAAGTACAGTGTGACTGAGAAGGTGGACCTGACCAACAACCCAGTGGCCATAGATCACATTCACATGAAGCTTTTCAGGGCCCAGAGGAATGAGTACATTGCTGGCTTCGCCCTGCTCCTGTGTGTGTGAGTATCCATGCCTGCCCACCTCCTCCCCCGCCCAGAGCACACCAACTGGCTCCAGTCTGTTCTTGTTCTAGAAGGGTTTCTGAGGTAGAGAGGTTGATGTTTAACTACTCTGACTTTGCACTAGCTCTCCTGGTTTCTAAGCACACAATCACTGTAGGCATCTGTACCTTTCAGGAACCAACCATTTGTCACCATTTTTCTGATTGAATTATGAAATAATTACCTTTACAGTTTATAATAACTGCCACTCGTGTACTTTATAGAATAGCTGGAGTCACTTGATAGTAGGACAAAAGACATGAAGATGAAAGCGTATGTTCTGTCATCAGCCCAATCGATATGTTTGTTTGCCCTTATGGTAGTGATGAGTAGGTGTGTATACTTTATTAATCTACTAAGATTTTACAGTAGCTATTGAAGGAATGTCCGGTTAGAGGGGGAGCCAGCTAGTTAGACATTTTCCATTCACAAGTCTCATCCGAAGTGTAAAGTCTGGTTAACATGATTGGATGAGCATTGTCTGACGTAGTGTATATACCACTCTTTTAATTCCTGGTTGTGTCCAGTCTGCATATCTTCTCCATACAGGGACCCTGTCATATTCCTCTGAATGGTATGCTATTAATAGGCCTTTGAGTGGCTACTACAGCTATTTGTGCTACTACTTTGCTCTACCACTGCTTCCAGGTTTGGGTGTTTGGACTTGTAATCTTTTGGGCAGCTGCGTCTGAGAAACCAAGTTACATGTGATCAAGCAACTGGTGATGAGATTTAAATTTAGCCTCTTGATGCCATGCCTGGCTGTAGACCTATAGCTGAGGATTCACATTACTAGCTGCCTAGTGTTACCTCACACACAGGGTCTGGCCACTTAAATGGCATCAAAGTAACTCATTTATGGCATTACATAACAGTGCATAGGGACATCAAATACACATTTTTTTTAATTAACCTCTAAGGGATCCAATCCTGTGAACGGAATCGATTTTGACAACATCCGGTGAAATGCAGAGCGCCAAATTCAAATGACAAAAATACTAATTTCAAACATTAATGAAAATACAAATGCTGCACACCCTTCAAAAGCTTAGACTCTTGTTAACTTGTTAGGGAGTGGCAGCTGAGGGGTCGGTTTTGGAGAGCCTGGCGTGCCCAAAGTAAAATGCCTCCCATTCAGGCCCAGAAAATAGGATATGCACATATTTGGTACCGTTGGATAGGAAACACTCTGAATTTTCCAAAACTGTTAACCATTTGTCTGTGAGTAAAACAGAATGCATATAGCAGGCGAAACCCCGAGGAATTTCTGTCCTGGAAAAAGTGATTTTGACACATTGCTCATTTGGGAACCCCTCCCTCATGAAAATGACCATATAAGGGCATATGAATGCAGTACCCATCGCTTCCTTTAGATGTCAACAGTCTGGAGACAGTGTAAAATTTCATTTTGGATGAATAAGAGCAAACCAGGAAGTGTATCTTTTATGTCAACAGTACCCGGCGCGCGCTCCCGAGAAGTCGCGCAGTGTCTTTTTTACCGTCTTTATCGATCAGTTTATATTCCGGTTGATTTATAATAATAAATATACGTAAAAGTGTTCCTAAGGATACATTTAAAACTATGTTTGATTGTTCTTGGACAAGTTTATAAGTATAAGATGAACGAGTTTGCGTCACGTTTCAATGGAGGAGTGGAGGCTGTCGTTTCTGATTATAACGCGAACCAAATGGAGGATTTATGGATAAAATACATTACTTTTTCTAACAAAAGAACCATGGATTGTCTTCGTTGGACACTTAGGATGACCTCAGCAGAAGTTCTTCAACAGGTAATTGATTTGTTTTCGCTGTGAAATGTGTTGTGTGTGCCATGATGGCTAATCGATTCATGGCTATGGGAAAAATATGTGAGGTGCTACCCTCAAACAATCAAATGTGCTGCTTTTGCCGTAAAGCCTTTTTGAAATCTGTGATATTGCCAAGAAACAGAGCTTTTGATGAGTATGGAACACTTGTATATTGGTGGATGTTTAATAATTCAACTTTTGGATTTTGAATTTGGCGCTTTACATTTTACCTGGTAGTGTCGGGAGCAGCCCGCTAGCGCCCCAGTGACAGCATTGTCAGATTTCAAAAAGGCTTCATGGCGAAAGCAGAATATTTGATTGTCTGAGGACAGCGCCCCACTCAAACTCAATTAGCATAATAACATAACCAGCAGAGGTGTCACAACTCAAAAATAGCATAAAATAAATCACTTACCTTTGATCTTCCTCTGGCATACCAAGCGTCCAGGTTACACAATAAAAGGTCCTTTTTATTCGATAAAGTTCCTCTATATCCATATAGCTCCGTTTGGTTGGCGTGTTCAGTAATCCACCTGCCCAAAGGCTTTCATCCATGCAAACGATATCCCAAAAGTCAAACAGCATTTGTAATCAATACTCAGATACCCTAAAATGAATATAAACTGTAATATTTCAGACGGAATATAACCTGCTTGAAGAGAAAAAGAACTAAGCGCACATTCCCTGTTACGCGCAAAATCCAAAACAGGACGCTTGGCGTGGACTCAGGAAGAAGTGGTCTTACTCCCTTGATTTTCAAGATAAAAGCTTCAAACCTTTTTTCTGAAGACTGTTTGTTTGAATAGCTGGCCTATTGAAAACAGTGGGACATGACTGATTCAGACATCCCGGATGGATTTTGCTCGCGTTTTCACCTGCCATATCAGTTCTGTTATACTCACAGACATTATTTTAACCGTTTTAGAAGTTTCACTGTTTTCTATCCAACGCTACTAATTATATGGGGATCCTAGCTTCTGGGCCTGAGTAACAGGCAGTTTACTTTGGGAACGTTTTTCATCTGAACTTCAAAATACTGCCCCCTATCCCTAAGAAGTTAAGGACAACAAAGGGAAGGTATTGGAGTGGCCATCACAAAGCCCTGACCTCAATCCTATAGAAAAGTTGTGGGCAGAACTGAAAAAGTGTGTGCGAGCAAGAAGGCCTACAAACCTGACCCAGTTACACCAGCTCTGTCAGGAGGAATGGGCCAAAATTCACCCAACTTATTGTGGGAAGCTTATGGAAGGCATCCCAAAACATTTGACCCAAGTTAAACAATTTAAAGGCAATGCTAACAAATACTAATTGAGTGTATGTAAACTTCTGACCCACTGGGAATGTGATGACAGAAATAAAAGCTGAAATAAATCATTCTCTCTCCTATTATTCTGGCATTTCACATTTTTAGGATCACCACTTTATTTTAACTGAACTAAGACTGCTAATTTTTACTAAGATTAAATGTGTAACAAAACCTGCACAGGATCCGTACATCCGAACATCACACCTGCGGGACAGGTACAGGATTGCAACAACTGCCCAATTTACACCAGGAACGCACAATCCCTCTGTCAGTGCTCAGACTGTCCGCAATAGGTTGAGGCTGGACTGAGGGCCTGTAGTAAGGCTGGTCCTCACCAGACATCACAGGCAACAAGTCGCCTATGGGCACAAACCCACCGTCGCTGGACCAGACAGGATTGGCAAAAAGTGCTCTTCACTGACGAGTTGCGGTTTTGTCTCACCAGGGGTGATGGTCGGATTTGCGTTTATCGTTGAAGGAATGGGCATTACACCGAGGCCTGTACTCTGGAGCGGGATCGATTTGGAGTTGGGGGGTCCGTCATGGTCTGGGGCTGTGTGTCACAGCATCATCGGACTGAGCTTGTTGTCATTGCAGGCAATCTTAATGCTGTGCGTTACAGGGAAGACATCCTCCTCCCTCATGCGGTACCCTTCCTGCAGGCTTATCCTGACATGACCCTCCAGCATGACAATGCCAACAGCCATACTGCTCGTTCTGTGCATGATTTCCTGCAAGACAGGAATGTCAGTGTTCTGCCATGGCCAGCGAAGAGCCCGAATCTCAATCCCATTGGGCACATCTGGGACCTGTTGGATCGGAGGGTTTGTGCTCGCCCCCCCCCAGAAATGTCTGGGAACCTGCAGGTGCCTTGGTGGAAGTGTGGGGTAACATCTCACAGCAAGAACTGGCAAATCTGGTGCACTCCATGAGGACATGCACTGCAGTACTTAATGCAGTTGGCCACACCAGATACTGACTGTTACTTTTGATTTTGATCCCCCCCTCCTTTGTTCAGGGACACATTATTCAATTTCTGTTAGTCACATGTCTGTGGAACTTGTTCAGTTTGTCTCAGTTGTTGAATCTTATGTTTATACAAATATTTACACATGTTAAGTTTGCTGAAAATAAACGCAGTTGACAGTGCGAGGACGTTTCTTTTGCTAAGTTTACATCATGCTGATGAGATTGTCAACATAACAGCTAGCTAGCTGACTTTTAATACACCTTATGTATGTTAAAGCAACCTGGTCTCAGCATTTTGTATTCTGTGTGGAAATCCACTACTTAATTTACTATATGTTACGATTCGTATGTATTAATTTGTGGATGTCCATCACCCATTTCTATGACATGTTACAAATTTAACATTTGTATTATGTTACAAGTTACAGAAAAATGTTAAATGTTAAGAATTTGCTAAATGTATATGTTACGAATTCTGGCAAACGTTGGCTGGCTGGCTGGCAAACGTTGGCTGGCTGACTGGCTCCAGGTTAGGGTTAAGTTTAGGAGTTAGGTTAAAGGGTTAATGAAATGGGCTAAGTAGTTGCAAAGTAGCTAAAAAGTGTTAAGTAGTTAGTTGTACGTGATGAGATTCAAATTCGCAACCTTCCACCCTACTTTTGTTTTTGCCTTGAGTAACCATCTGTCTTATTTATGTAACCATACCAAACGTAACATCATCATACTAATTTGAGTGTTCAGGATTAACGTTTACTATGTTACGTCTAGTCGTTGAGATCAGGCTGGTTTTAGGGATAACATGATATGCACAATGATGTCATATACGTAAGATCTTATGTCACAATATGATTTATTTGAAATTCATGATTAGTTCAGATTGACAGGGTTTATATTTCTGATTTTGTTTCAAGTATGAAATTGAGGTAAATATGTTTACCACATTGCCCTTGGTTAATTGACTAGACAGACATTTTTCTGGGCATCTGTTCTTAGAAGTGTGATGCGCTTTCACAAAGTAATGTGCTGTAATTTTATCTTGGGTCCAGTATTACCTTACCTTTTCAATAAGACTGGGGCCCATCACTCACAAATGTCTTATCATCTGATACCCTTAAATGCTGACATTTACCTCATGATTCCTTAGATACTGCTGAAACTACATGAAATGGCTAGTGCAAATCTTGGGCCTAAGCCATGGTTGTCTTGTGATTTAAATTTCGAATCCATTTTTGAGTATGCTCACATTTTAAACGTGACTTGTTTGCTAACTCCCCAGATTTCCGTACTGCATGTAATGTGTTGTCTATTTTGTATGCTGACGTCACTATCTATTTCCATGTAGATGGACCAAGTATACTGTATCGTAAATCTTAACTGTTTTGAAACACTATTAAAAGTTTTGAAATTAGTCTGTGAACCTTAAACCCCTTCCAATTTCCAGGTTGCTGAGGCGCCTGGCAACCCTCCTCTCTCAGCAGGCCACTTTGATGGCTTCCAACGAGGCCTTCAAGAAGCAAGCCGAGGGGGCCAGTGATGCTGCCAAGAAGTACATGCAGGAGAATGAGGAACTGCAGGCGGTGAGCTGGGGTTGGGTGCTATACAGGACACTGTGCTTCTAATGTCAATCATGACCTTTACAGGAGGTCATAAGACATCCTTAGATATGAGGTAAATGCCTGCATGTGATTTATATGGGACAGGATGTGATCCTACGCTTACTAAAAGTCTTCTGGCAGTGGTTTACTGTTTGACTGTCCAACATTCCTCAGAGCTAGGTGTCGCTGGCAGAACAATATCTGAAAGTTTCATTTAACCAGCGTTCTGCTGCTGTTCCTTTGACAGCCACAGGGGGGCAACACTACTTCAAGCAGTGAACAATTTAAACAGCTTAATCCTCACCTGATATACAATCAGTGTTTATTTGAAACAGTCATCCAAGAGATTAGCAAAAAACTAACTGTAGCTTGACAGGTTTGTGTTTTACGTCATAATTATTTAGTTTTTACCAACCATTATCCCAATTGCTATGATGGCTCAAAGTCCCTTGTTATTGCCATATTAAGTGTTTGAGAAAACAGTACGCTAGTGGAATTAGGCTACTTGAACGTCACAATATAGGCCTAGTGTGTACTCCCTCTGCTGATGTCTTTGTGGTTGGATGTTCTGTTAGATCAGAACTGCCACTTTTCTGAGGTTTCCCTTTGCAGCTCACTTTATTCAGAGTATTATAGGGATTAGGTCCAGACTCATTTAATATTAACAAACTACTAGTGTTTGGAAAAAGGCTTAATTTACTCCAATGCATTTATAAAGACTTGGCATATTTTCCAACCAAAGAGTATTGAATTAGAGTGAGCAAACATATATTCTGGTCCGTCTATGGGCTGAGTGTTTGCGCTTAGATTTAATCAACAAACTGGTTTCATTTGGTAAATAAGCACTGCGGCTGAAGCTTGTAATGCACCTCAACTACGGAGGTGACAATGTAATCATTCAAAATATGGATCTTGGGTCTGCAGAAGGTCACCATGCATGTGGATGCTCCACAAGCCAAGGGCCTGAATATGCCATCATTATTTATGACCAGCAAATGGGTGTAATGCTCTGAAGAGTGGAATCATAAGCCAGATAAAATAGAACACTGCAGCAATGTGGGGATGGAAATACTTATGTTTAGATAGATGGAGAGGTTTTATTTACACAAATTTGTCCCGCCAGCAAATCGGCTCCAAGTGATATTAATTTTGGAAATCTCTTCCAAAGTATTCCTACGCATAATAGAGAAGTGATTGTATACAAATGTAAGCAAGGTTTGAAATTATTGTTTTAGTCAAATATTATCAGTCAAATGTATTTATAAAGCCCTTCTTACATCAGTCGATGTCACAAAGTGCTATACAGAAACCCAGCCTAAAACCCCAAACAGCAAGCAATGCAGATGTAGAAGCACGGTGGCTAGGAAAAACCCCCTAGAAAGGCAGGAACCTAGGAAGAAACTTAGAGGAACTAGGCTCTGAGTGGTGGCCAGTCCTCTTCTGGCTGTGCCGGGTGGAGATTATAACAGTACATGGCCAAGATGTTCAAACTTTCATAGATGACCAGCAGGGTCAAATAATAATAATCACAGTGGTTGTAGAGGGTGCATCAGGTCAGCACCTCAGGAGTAAATGTCAGTTGGCTTTTCATAGCTGATCATTCAGAGTTAGACAGGTTTCTTGCTGTCTATTTGCAGTCTACAAATTATTAATAATTATGTTCTGCCCCCCTGACTATCTGCTCAACTAAATTGCAGTGCAGCTTACATAAGATAAAGTTGAACATAATTTTAAAATGATTTATTAATCTATTTTATCCCTCACCAAGGCCAGAGGCTTTAAATGTATTGTGACTAGCTCGTCCTCAGAAGGCCCAGCCATCGCTAACCTTGAAATGCACTGTTAGGTGTGTCCTTTAAACCTCTGGGCTCCCAATACCCAGTGGCTGTCCATATTGCTATTGATTCCCTGCACTGCCTATCTGAGCCAGACTCTTGACTAACCCAGCTATTGATGTATTTAAGCAATATGGCCCGAGGGGGTGTGGTATATGGACAATATACCACGGCTAAGAGCTGTTCTTTTGCACGGTGCAAGGCAGAGTGCCTGGATACAACCCATAGCCTTGGTATATTGGCGACGTACCAGAGACACCTGAGGTGCCTTATTGCATAAATAAACTGGTTACCAATGTAATTAGAACATATCTTTTTTGCCATACCTGTGATATACGGTCTGATATACCACAACTTTCAGCCAATCAGCATTCAGGGCTCGTACCACCCAATTTCAAAACTAGAATGAATACTGCTCATCTTCTGTAGTGGACTGAGCTTACTTAAGTGGACTCCAACTGGGAGCAATGGAAATGTTTGTTCTCTTTGATCTAACCAAGAGGCTCCTTGCTGTAAATGTACAATCTGAGCTACAACTAGGCTAGCTACGTGTTTTGCCTTTTTCACTTGCGTCATCAAACAAATACACTATAACGGATTGATGTATTTTACAGCACGCAGCATTTCTTAGCCTAGATTAGGACATTCTGTCTGGTCTTAGAATCTGTCTGTAAGGAACATCACAAATCCTCTGCCCTAGTTACAAGGTCTGTTCCCCCTTAGGGAAAATCCTAACCCTGATCTGTCTGATATTATTTAGACATAAAGCTTTTCTCCTGTTTAGACCTAGAGTTGGGACACTTCAAATGGAAGTCCTTAATCAGGTCCTAGTGGCATCAGTGACGGCTCCTAATGTCCCTCTAGGACATGGATTCATGTATATAGTGTTTATCAGTGTGTTTTGGTGTGAGGTCTCAGATGGCCTTGAGAAATATATTTTAAATGATTTGTACAAATGCAACATGCAAATTACTTTGAATGTTTTGGTTTGAATGATGATGGTGTTGTTTTCCCTGGATATTTTTGATACACACTACTTTACCCACACAATTTACTTGAAAATGCAGATGGATCAGAGGAAACTATCAAAAGCAAGGTATCAAATAAGATCATAGTTCTCATTGCTGTTCCAACTAGCTAGATTACAATGACTCACTTAGAGGGGCAGCTAATCACAATAACAGTTCAGTTTGTGATAAAAGCACAAAACATGTTTCATAAAAATATTTAGATATCGGGCCATCGCAGGTTTGACACGTTAGCTGCAGGGGCAATCCTTCTAATTGGCAACCAGTTTTTTGTGTGTGTGTGTGTATATGTATGTATATATATATATATATATATATATATATATATATATATATATATATATAAAGATTCTACAAACTCCCACAATTATTTAAGTATTTTTCTAAAATAATGCCTACTCTGATATTAGCACTGGCGCTCTAGCCTACCGTGCAGGTAGGCTAGCCTACATGATGAGATTATTATGGTCAAATGAGCTCTATTTGTCAAATTGCAGCCAAGCATGTCACCAGAATAAGACCCTCGATATCAAGCTCAATTTGCACATTCACCACTCTGAAGTGAATCATTTATTTTATCTGTAGCCTAAAACTGCATTCTTTTTCTAGTCTTAGTGGGTGGACCACACGTCATCGCCTGACTCCAAGTTGACTTTGATATGATGGTTATATCAATATTTGCCCATTCCACTGCCATTTCTCCCATAATAATTCTACCGACACAAAGATCCCACCTTGTCTAGCGTATTTTGTTTCCATCAAGCCAGACATTACTATTTTTATCTGACTTGTACTTTACTTGCATTAAAGGGCTGGGTGGGAACCTGGTTTGTCGTTATCTAGGTCCGGTTTTAGCTAGTGAAGAGCCAATGTCTTCAGAAAATAACATCACAATCCCTTCCCTGGTTTTTTACCAACATATCAGGAAATTGACCCAATCAAATGTATGGTTTGTTGCTTAAGACCGTGATACACCTCAGATAGGAGTGGTCTGGTGGATGATTCTGTAGGAGGTTTTGAGTCATTGCTGCAATCCAAGAGGGTCAGGGCCAAGACCAGCAGCTGGGTGGTGGGCTTGGTATGAACACCTGTTCTGAGGCTGTTGGCTGGATGGAACCAGTCACACTAGCAGGTCACACTAGCTTTATGTAGGCTAATGGTCATTAGGGCTGTGACGGTAACAGAATCGCAATATTCTTTCCATGGCAAAAATGGAAACACGAAGCAGACCAAACCCTTTGGTCCTTTAAAAACCTGCTGTATGTAAGATATTGTGTGCTATAGCTTGGAAAATGAATCTGACTCTGGATGACAACCATGATTTTTCCAACATTATGTCTGTTTGTCCTAAAGAAGGGAAGTCTGCTTCGTGTTTCCTTGCCAGGATACTGTGTATCGCGATACTGGTATCTTCTGGGCCCCAAGTCATGCAGCTGCAGGATGATTCTGGTGGCCATGGAACAGGGTCATTCTGGGGTGGTCTGAGCACACTTCCAACGGTAATATTAAATGGGCAACAATCTTAGTGCTAAACAATGGATGGGTCATCAGTAAGGTCCTGTTTTTTTTATGTCACGTGACTTGGATTTTAACATTTTATTTAATTAAAGCTATTTCATCAAACTGTCCCCTCAGATGGCCCAGCACCATCCTCAGACAATCACTTTCATTTTTTGGTTCTGGTTTCTGGACAAGGTTCAAATCCAGGTCATGTGACACGATTAACCAAAACACAGGGCCCTAGTCATCATACCTGTACGTGCTGGGAAGCATGGGTCTGTGCTAGTAGAGCTTTAGGTAAGGGGCATAGACTATATAGAATGCTGACTTACCTAAAGCCCACAATGAAAAGCAGATGGCGACCTGCTTACAGGAGGAGTACTTAAGCTGTTGGACTCTTGTATGGCTCAATTACCCATGTTCTTTACCTTCCTATCGGCATGACATTGGTTTGACAGAGCTTCCTGTGATTCATCATTAAGACTTAATGAAAACCACAATGTGTCTAAATGTCATACTTTCTAGATTTTTTTTACACTGAACAAAAATATCAACACAACATGTAAAGTATTGGTTCCATGTGCTGAAATAAAAGATTCCAGAAATGTTCCATACGCACACAAAAAGCTTATTTAATAATAACCTGCCCAGGGACTGCGGTTGATAATTAGCCGGCTGGCTAAAACCGGCACTTTTACTGAAACGTTGATTAATGTGCACTGTCCCTGTAAAAATAAACTAACTAAAATTTCTCTCATTCTTTACACATTTGTTTACAGCATGAGCATTTCTCCTTTGCCAAGATATATTCCATCCACCTGACAGGTGTGGCATATCAAAAAGCTGATTAAACAGCATGATTTGTGCTGGGGAAAATAAGTGTGCAATTGGCATGCTGACTGCATAAATGTCCACCAGAGCTGTTGCTAGAGAATCTGTTTAATTTCTCTACCATAAGCCACCACCAATGTTGTTTTACAGAATTTGGCAGTACATCCAACCGGCCTCACAACCGCAGACTATGTGTATGGTGTCGAGCGGTTTGCTGATGTCAACCATTGTGAACCGAGTGCCCCATGGTGGGGTTATGGTATGGGCAGGCATAAGCTACGGACAAGGAAAACAATTGCATTTTATCGATGGCAATTTGAATGCACAGAGATACCGTGACGAGATCCTGAGGCCCATTGTCATGCCCTTTATCACCTCATGTTTCAGCATAATGCACGGACGGCCCCATGTCGCAAGGATCTGTACACAATTCCTGGAAGCTGAAAATGTCCCTGTTCTATTACGGCCTAATGAATACATTTCAATTGACTTATTTCCTTATGAACTGTAACTCAGCTAAATCTTTTTAAATTGTTGCGTGTTGCGTGTTTTATATTTTTGTTCAGTATAGTCAGTTATCCACAACCCGTAATCAGGGGTTAAAGGAAATGTTGTAATTTTTCTTGTCAGAAACTAAAGGATGCCGGCGTCGCTATCCCAGAAGTGGGAAAGAAGCCATCTGGAGTTGGAGTGCAGGAGGAGAACAAGACGTTGAAGGCAGAGGTACGCTCTCTGAAGGATGAGCTGGAAGCCACAAAGAAAGGTGACTAACAGGTTTTTTTTATAAAAAAAATTACATCTAGTAGAGGTTCTCTACCAAATGGTGATAGCTGGATGAAAATGGGGAGAGAACCCCAAAAATGTAATTTGATCATCAGTGAAATGTACAGTGGCATCTTGTCCTGACTGTATTGTGTGTGTGTGTGTGTCCCCAGTCCTCCTGAAGTCTGACGGTGACGTGAAGGCAATGAAGAAGCAGGCTGAGAACCTGACTGTGGAGTATGACCGCCTGCTCAACGAACATTCCAAGCTGCAGGTCCGTACTGGGAACATGTGTACACACACACACCCACAGAGGCACGAACAACCACACCAGGGTTTCCGTTAGCCAGCTTTTGCCCAAATAATAATCTATTTTTTTGAAAACCCGATAAATAAATTTGGCACAGGCCAATTGTCCGGGAGAAGAAGAAATCAAACAATGCTTTTCACCCTTTTTCATTGGTGGAAATATATTGACTGGTCATGCTTATCGGTCTATAGGTCAATTTGCATAATTTTGTGGAATTAAATTTCCTCGTGTGTACAGGTATATTCGTTATGCTTCTTTATTATCACACAATTTAAGATAGATACAGAGCTTTTGCATGGAAAATCTGTCAGGCAGCATGAGAGCTGCTGCAGCCTTTTGTGGTGCTTTCAAGACGACTGTCCAGAGTCTGTTTGGAATAGGCTATTTCTTTCTCAACAAGCTGACCAACAGAATAGGTCATATTTTCTACTATGGGGAATAGTAGATCGACATAGGCAAGTGATTTTGCTGTTTGGTACTCGTCTTGTTGGCTGAGGAAAAGTACATTTGGACAGTTATTCTAACGTCTTCAAAGTGCACATCAGAATTAGGTAAGAAGGACCGCACGTTGTTCCATCCTGTACTTACATGTTCTGTTAATGAAAGTTACCATAATATACATGGGATTTCTGTTATTCTGAGCACGGTGGGTGGATGCCCTGATCAGGTTACACATCCAATGCATATGGGTCTGGTACATTTCTAAAACATCTGGTAAATTTAAATGTTGCCGGTCAAATGTCCAGCGCCACATTTTCCTAATGGCAACTCTGACACACAGACACTGCGATCTGCGCAAAACTACTACAATCAGCAAACCATCTCATTGAGTAACAATGGATGTCATGTATACGTGCTGGGAAGCATGGATCTGAGCTAGTTTAGGACACACCCTATTGCAGTATCAGTCGTAATGATTAATGGTGTCTCTTTTTAGTGCACTCTACTGCACACACATACAATATGTCTGTAATACGAGCTGCTGATTAGAGGAGTAATGATATCACAACCGTACAGGAAGGTAATTAATGACAACTAAAGACCTGTCAATAGTCACGGATGCAGATGTTTGCGCTGTGAACTCTTGAACCTAGAATGCTGCACCAAGACACTGCACTAACCCTTACATCATGTTGTGGCCATTCAAGTCCCATGGGTATATTGACCTGAGCAGTGACTGATAGCTTAGTAATGCTGAATATATAGATGTATATATATCTCAGTCCCACCTCTAAACAGTGTGTGGGGGCTTTCTCATGGCTGATGCTTGAGCAATAGTCTTATGATGAAATTAACACAGCCCACTTTTACTGGCAAGGGAGTCAGTCGGTTGTCTTGCAGAAAATGAAAAGGAAGTCACTTGCTTTTCTGCAACGAACATGTCTCATGAAGACGTTTGACAAGTTGAAGCATTAAATTCTACCATGCGTTTAAGATTTAAAAGACATGTTACCTTTCTAGCACTCGGGGACATATGCCACAGCTTCTTGAATGACCTCTCACATGCGCGTCGTCGTCGTGTCTCTTAGTTTTTTTATTTATTTGCTGTCACTTGGCTCCAGACATGATGTCAGCAGGCAGGTGGTCTGGTACACGTGTGTCATACATGGCTACTTAATGTTTGGATCCGTGGGTTTTGGAACCCGTCTGAGCTCGTTGCACCTGATCACATGGGGCTGCTCTGGTATCAGGGACATTATTGCCCTGGCACAAGGCTCCTGGCACTAGTCCTTTACCCTGCTGCTTTATCCTGCCCACTTCATTCAAATGTAAACAGGAGAAAACCCTGTCATGTTTAGACTGTTTTCATCCGCATTCACTGGCCCCTGGCCCGATGTTCGTGCAACCTATACGCAAAGGCTAAATCGTGTTACTTATTTAGACCAGAGGTCACGTCGGCTGTCAGAGCTCTCAGGGTAAGCTGTGCGGAGAGACGTGCTGTAATTTGAGATTGGCTTTTAAGTAATACAAGGAACTAAAGGTTAACCTACCTAAAAACTTGAGATTTTACTTCCTTATCTGTAACATTGTAAATCCTTGTGTGGATGTTTTTAGGTAGGTTAAACTTTAGTTCCTTGTATTACTGAAAGGCCATTTGATTATCAGAAAATGCATATTTTCAATTATATAATAAATGCAGTGGTTGTTAGTTTGTTGACTTGTTTAAATTACAAAATGGACTACTAGGGTTGCACATTTTGGGGAGTATTTAGAGGTGGAAACTTTCCGTGGGAATTAACGAGAATATATTGGTATTAACGGAAATGTATGCAAATTAATATTAATACCATTTAAATGTAGATGGTTTTTGCATTGGATATATTTACCATATATGGAGACAGCTTATCATAAGTAGACAATTGCAAATTATTAAATCCTTCCAATAGAAATAAAATTTAAAAAATGAGTTACGAATTCAACTTTAATTAAATGAGTTGATTCTTCACATGGAACGATTTCACTGAACAACAAAAGAAAGGGAATATTGAATGATCCATCGCATCTCCCAAAAATGTTTTCAACATACATCTGTAAAATGATAGTCTAGAAACTAAAGCTTTGGTTGTCTTCCTCTCAGGCTTCCTTGTCTTCTCCCTGAACCTCCTCAATGTCCACCTCTTGAACATCAAACTCTGATGCCTCATCTTCACTGTCACTTTCCAACTTTGTTGAGGATGGCTTGTTGTCAGGCTCAAAAAGCCTAAAATTTGCCCGGATGGCAACCAATTTTTCAACCCTTGTATTGGTCAGCCTGTTGTGTGCTTTGGTGTGTGTTCCCAAACAAGGACCAGTTGCGCTCCGAGGCGGCTGATGTTGGTGGGATTTGGAGGATGATGGAGGCAACAGGGGAAAGAGCCTCAGATCCACAAAGTCCCTTCCACCAGGTGGCTGATGAGATGTGTTGGCACGACTGCCATATTGCATCTCCATCCCAAAGCCCTTGCTTGGAAGTGTACTTTGCCAGACCGCCAAGAACCTTGCCCTCATCCAGGCCAAGGTGGCGAGACACAGTAGTGATGACACCATAGTCCCTGTTGATCTCTGCACCAGACAGGATGCTCTTGCCGGCATACTTGGGGTCCAACGAATGCTGCGGCGTGTATGGGCTTCAGGCTGTAGTCTTCACGCTTTTTGATGTGTTTCAGAACTGCAGTTTCCTCTGCTTGGAGCAACAGTGAAGTGGGCCGGGCAGTACGGATTTCTTCTCTTACATCTGCAAGCAGTCTGAACATCAGACAGGATGGCATTGTCTCCCTCAATCCGTGCAATGGCTACTGCTATAGGTTTCAGGCTTCTTACCACTCTCTCCCAAAATACATCATCCAGGAGGATCCTCTTGATGGGGCTGTCCATATCGGCAGACTGTGATATGGCCATTTCTTGCAGAGACTCCTTCCCCTCCAGGAGACTGTCAAACATGATGACGACACCACCCCAACGGGTGTTGCTGGGCAGCTTCAATGTGGTGCTCTTATTCTTCTCACTTTGCTTGGTGAGGTAGATTGCTGCTATAACTTGATGACCCTTCACATACCTATTTCCTTGACTCTCTTGTAGAGTGTATCCATAGTTTTCAGTGCCATGATGTCATTGATGAGCAGATTTAATGCATGAGCAGCACAGCCAATGGGTGTGATGTGAGGGTAGGACTCCTCCATTTTAGACCAAGCAGCATTCACGTTCGCAGCATTGTCTGTCACCAGTGCAAATACCTTCTGTGGTCCAAGGTCATAGATGACTGCCTTCAGCTCATCTGCAATGTAGAGACCGGTGTGTCTGTTGTCCCTTGTGTCTGTGCTCTTGTAGAATACTGGTTGAAGGGTGGAGATGTAGTTAATTATTCCTTGCCCACGAACATTCGATCACCCATCAGAGATGATTGCAGTACAGTCTGCTTTCTCTATGATTTGCTTGACCTTTACTTCAACTCTGTTGAAATCTGCATCCAGCAAATGAGTAGATAAAACATGTCTGGTTGGAGGGGTGTATGCTGGGCGAACAACATTCAAATATCTTCCAATACACATTGGCTGTGAGCATCAGAGGTGAACCAGTTGCATACACAGCTCGAGCAAGACATTCATCAGCATTTCTCTGACTACGTTCCTCCATTTGGTCAAAAAACCTTCTGATTCCAGGAGGACCATGAGCTGTTGCTATCGATAAGGTGTCGGATTTATCATTTTCACCTTGAATAGAAGTGGAGGGACTTTTGTCAGAGGTTGCTTGATGTGAGCGCTGAAGGAAATTTATGCACTTGGCCAGATTATGCATCTGTTGCATTCTTCACATATGATTTGGCACAGTATTTGCAAATGTACACAGATTTTCTTTCTACATTAGCTGCAGTGAAATGTCTCCACACTTCAGATAGTGCCTGCAGCATTTTCCTGTAAGGACTAGAAAAAAAATGAGTAAAAAAACAAACAAATACAATTCCATGTACAGATAAATAGTTAAGCAGTTAAATACAACTCCTTTGTAAGATACGTTTTTTTTAAATGAAACATGTATGGAAACAGAAAATAACACTCCTCAGTTAGCAGGCAAGCAAGCAAAAACCCACATGGTAGCAAGAACTAACTAGCAGAAATGAGTTAGAAATGATTTAAACACACTTTGCTGTAGGCTACTTTTTACTAGTTTACTAAAAAATCATGTCTGTCATATAAAATATCTTCACCCCACCCAGTATTGTAATCAAAACTTACCGGAAAGCATGTAGTCCTTGGCTCAGACAGTGTAGTAGTGTGGGCTCAATAGCATCTCATTAGTGTGCAAGATCTTGAGAATCAACTGCACATGTGATGGAAGAGGGCACTGCACACCTAGAATTGCCTTAAGTGTATCCCACAAAAAAGGTTCACTATTATAAACTTTTTTTTTTTTTTTTTTATGAATTTAAGCGAAATTTCCCAGATTCCCAGGCTAAACTTCCCATGGAACATTTCCAGAAGAATTCAGGGAAATCTACAGGAAAGTCGGATACGTAAACATTATATACAAAATTGTTTAAAGTGGCTAGTGATACATTGTTACATCCAATTCCTATTATTTAAAGTGGCTAGAGATTTAAGTCAGTATGTTGGCAGCAGCCACTCAATGTTAGTGATGGCTGTTTAACAGTCTGATGGCCTTGAGGTAGAAGCTGTTTTTCAGTCTCTCGGTCCCAGCTTTGATGCACCTGTACTGACCTCGCCTTCTGGATGATAGCAGGGTGAACAGGCAGTGGCTCGGGTGGTTGTTGTCCTTGATGATCTTTTTGGCCTTCCTGTGACATCGGGTGGTGTAGGTGTCCTGGAGGGCAGGTAGTTTACCCCCGGTGATGCGTTGTGCAGTCCTCACTATCCTCTGGAGACCCTTACGGTTGTGGGCGGAGCAGTTGCCGTACCAGGCGGTGATACAGCCCGACAGGATGCTCTCTATTGTGCATCTGTAGAAGTTTGAGTGATTTTGGTGACAAGCCGAATTTCTTCAGCCTCCTGAGGTTGAAGAGGCGCTGTTGCGCCTTCTTCGCCACGCTGTCTGTGTGGGTGGACCAATTCAGTTTGTCCGTGATGTGTACGCCGAGGAACTTAAAACTTTCCACCTTCTCCACTACTGTCCCCTCGATGTGGATAGGGGGGTGCTCCCTCTCCTGTTTCCTGAAGTCCACGATCATCTCCTTTGTTTTGTTGACATTGAGTGAGAGGTTATTTTCCTGACACCACACTCCGAGGGCCCTCACCTCCTCCCTTGTAGGCCGTCTCGTCGTTGTTGGTAATCAAGCCTACCACTGTAGTGTCATCAGCAAACTTGATGATTGAGTTGGATGCGTGCTTGGCCACGCAGTCATGGGTAAACAGGGAGTACAGGAGAGGGCTGAGAACGCACCCTTGTGGGGCCCCAGTGTTGAGGATCAGCGGGGTGGAGATGTTGTTTCCTACCCTCACCACCTGGGGCTGGCCCGTCAGGAAGTCCAGGACCCAGTTGCACAGGGCTGGAGTCGAGACCCAGGGTCTCGAGCTTAATGACGAGCTTGGAGGGAACTATGGTGTTAAATGCTGAGCTGTAGTCGATGAACAGCATTCTTAAATAAGTATTCCTCTTGTCCAGATGGGTTAGGGCAGTATGCAGTGTGATTGCGATTGCGTCATCTGTGGACCTATTGGGACGGTAAGCAAATTGAAGTGGGTCCAGGGTGTCTGGCAGGATGGAGGTGATATGATCCTTGACTAATCTCTCAAAGCACTTCATGATGACGGAAGTGAGTGCTACGGGGCGATAGTCATTTAGCTCAGTTACCTTAGCTTTCTTGGGAACAGGAACAATGGTGGCCCTCTTGAAGCATGTGGGAACAGCAGACTGGGATAGGGACTGATTGAATATGTCTGTAAACACACCAGCCAGCTGGTCTGCGCATGCTCTGAGGACACGGCCAGGACACGGCCGGCAGCCTTGCGAGGGTTAACACATTTAAATGTTTTTCTCACACTGGCTGCGGTGAAGGAGAGCCCGCAGGTTTTGGTAGCAGGCCGTGTCGGTGGCACTGTATTGTCCTCAAAGCGAGCAAAGAAGTTGTTTAGTTTGTCTGGGAGCAGGACGTCATGGTCCGTAACGGGGCTGGTTTTCTTTTTGTAGTCCGTGATTGACTGTAGACCTTGCCACATTCCTCTTGTGTCTGAGCCGCTGAATTGTGACTCTACTTTGTCTCTATATTGACGCTTAGCTTGTTTGATTACCTTGCGGAGGGAATAGCTACACTGTTTGTATTCAGTCATGTTTCCGGTAGCCTTACCCTGGTTAAAAGCAGTGGTTCGCTTTCAGTTTTTCTTGAATGCTGCCATCAATCCACGGTTTCTGGTTGGGGAAGGTTTTAATATTTGCTATGGGTACAACATCACCAATGCACTTGCTAATAAACTCGCTCACCGAATCAGCATATACATCAATGTTGTTGTCAGATGCTGTCCGGAACATATCCCAGTCCATGTGCTCGAAGCAATCTTGCAGCATGGAATCAGATTGGTCGGACCAGCGTTGAACAGACCTGAGAACGGGTGTTTCCTGTTTTAGTTTCTGTCTGTAGGCTGGGAGCAACAAAATGGAGTCATGGTCAGACTTGCCGAAAGGAGGGCGGAGAATAGCCTTGTATGCATCACGGAAGTTGGAATAACAATGATCTTGAGGCCCGTTGTCGTGCCCTTCATCCACTGCCGTCACCTCCATGTTTCACCATAATGCCCGGCCGTCCCCATGTCGCAAGGATCTGTACACAATTCCTGGAAGCTGAATGTAATTTCTTATATGGCCTGCATACTCACCATACATGTCACCCATTGAGCATGTTTGAGATGCTCTGGATCGATGTGTACGACAGCGTGTTCCAGTTCCTGCAACTTTGCACAGCCATTGAAGAGGAGTGGGACAACATTCTACAGGCCACAATCAAGAGCCTGATCAACTCTGTGAAGGAGATGTCACGCTGCATGAGGCAAATGGTCACCAGATACTTATTGGTTTCTGATCCATGTCCATACCTTTTTTTATTTTTAAGGTATCTGTGACCAACACATGCATATCTGTATTCCCAGTTGTAAAATCCATAGATTAGGGACTAATTTATTTATTTCCAAATGAACTGTAACTTTGAAATTGTTGCTTTTATTTTTGTTCAGTTTATGAATAGTTTTTCTGAATCCCTTTTCTACAGGCAAGCAGTGATGCTCAATCGCAGGACAAAAAGTCCAACTGATCGGGAGAGGAGTGTTGACGCGCTTGTACCATCCACCGTCAATAACAGCCACCCACCACCACCACTGCTTTACACAGGAAGTCACTAGGTGCTGAATGTGCTGCCCTGCTGCAGGAGGATTTGGTTTATCTGCCTTTAAAGCCTCGCTACTCTGTGGTGCACAATGGATAGCAATGTTTTTGTATGGTTTGCCTCCATTTGTGAAACCACCATGTACTTTATATCTGTACTTAGCCGTTTTCATTCCATTTGAAATTATAAGAAACAAATTGCACATTTGAACAGATCTTGGTCTGTTTGTATTTGAGAAGGCTATGTCCCCTGTTGGAAGTCTGGTTGAACAACTAAAGTAGTAAAATCAATGTATCTATTCTGAGGGGACCAGGTAACGGTTGTAGATGTCACATTTATTCAGATATCTGAAAGAAAATATGTAGTTGCAAGTCACCTTTGGACTTACTGTAAGGTGTGGTTTAACACATTATTCCATGAATGTCACTATTCCAATTAGTCAATTCTTCATTCTTGTTTTAAATATAGTCTGTGTGTTGCCCGTTACTCAGTAGGCCTATGAGGCAGACCCTACTGTCATTAAGGGCATCATATTGCACTGTGCTTCATATTGTATGGGTGGGAATCTGCATATGCTCCTCTGATAGAAAGCAGTTCATTTTCACTCCAGTAATTAGGCCCATTTCATACTTTTGGCTGAAAAATCTGTGATTGTGTTCTCTGAAGCCTTTATCCTCTTGCTTTGTTTGAAAATTAATAAGTTCATTTTACCTCATCTGACTGCACACTTCTGTATCGGAGAAGTGCCTCAGGCACATGGTGTGACCAACTTGTACCACTCAAATCACTAAGTCTGCATAACCTGATATGAGATGAGCTATACTGGAATGTAGGGCTTCATGGCTTCCTTCCATTTGAAGTCAGTTTGCCTCTAATCTCATTGGTTGAGATGGCATTTAAAAACACAGTTGGTTCAGTCTTTCAAATGTTAGACGCAATGTTGTCTTTAAATTCTGATATTTGAAAGCATGTTGGAAATTTGTTTATTAAACTTCTTTGCGATCTCACACCCTCTCTTTTCTTTCCTGTTTTCGCACTTGCTGATCATAGAATGGTCTACTTGGAGTGCTTCACCCACTGAGAAATGGCCATTTACAATTTAAATGGAGGGAAAATGTAATAAACTCCATAACAAGTTTTCCCTGCCTGTAGATCCAATTTGAACAGGGAGGGATGTAAATAAATCCCCCATTAAGCAGCAACCTAAAGATTTTAGGAACTTGTCACTTATTAAATAGTCAACCGGCCTTTCACCAGGAGACAGTGGAATATATAGCGTGGCAACTCCTGCTGAAATGAGTGCTTTGGATCATCTGAGGAATTACATCATGAATTGTTGCACCAGGTAATAATAGGGACTTGTAGAAAGTCACTGTCATGGCCACTGACCTTTAGGGCAGTTGGTAACCTGTCGGTCCGTCTAGTGTTGTACGAGAAATTCTTTGTTTGTGGTGATATTAACATGCCTAAGAACAGGCATGAGTACAATATTCATCCACGTTTATATGTAATATCAGTGTTTCGTTACCTTCACATATATTGCGTCATTTACAAATTTGCCCGAGCAGGCCTACTAGTCGAGGTAAAGGTTCTATCTATGTATTTGACGATTATTTTGCTTTCATCTATTGTCTTGTGGGCAAGGGCTTTGTTTTGTTGAACTATTTACAGTAGGTCGTAGATGTCTAAGCTATTGGATTTTACACGCCACTTGTGTTTTTCTCATTACATTGTCAGTTTCGTTTTCTCAGACACTGGTGATATTCATTCCTTAGTCCAAGGACTATTGAAATTCATATTCTCAACAGAAAAGATAAGTCTCACAGGTTTTGCAGATATTGTCCATCTTGCTGTACAGTCATTGACTCTTGGTGTTATTAATTCTATTATATAATCTCTCATTTGGTGGCCTTAAACGTGATGTCATTTAACTGACCTATTTTTGCATGCTGACTTTCTCACGAGAACTGCATTTACATCGTATGATCTTCTACTGTTCTGTCAAGAAATGTTGGCTAATTATGTCACATCAATGTTTTCCCCTTATCTTGGAGAGAAGGCGTTTGCTGTTTCATAACTAAATGTATTTTCTTTGATTACAGCATCTGTTTGCAGTCAACTACATGTATGAACATGGTCAATGCTGTTGGTGTGTAATGCAAAATAAATATATTTCTCAACAATGTCTGGCAAGAACTAGGTTTGGTCATTTATAGTATGTATGTTCACATTGTGCCCCACATGCTGTATAAGTAAATAATTGAGTTTAATTGTTCCTCTTGCTCTTTTACTCAGTTATAAATTGCCAAATATGGAAGCACAAATGGTTAGGCTTATGCAAGTCAGGTTTCTTCATGACTAAGATTTTTGTTCTAGAACAGCCTCTCACAGAGACTGATTTTTGTTCTAGAACAGCCTCTCACAGAGACATAATTGCATCATACTTGATGATGATCCAACCATGATTTGATAAATATGCTTTCTGAATAATTCCCTTCATTAGGCACCCTGTCTTTCCAGTCGTATGACACTAAGCATGTTTCATTGGCTTTTTAGATGTTTTTTTGTAATGAGTAATAAGTAGTCTCTTAGCCACTATCAATGGTTGTGCTCATGCAATAGGGTTTCGTTCCTTTTCAAACACTATAGACTGGTTGGCTGACAACATCACAAATGATGCACGGCGCATTGACGAAAAGCCGAAAGTTGTGCGTTTATGATTCTGAACTGAACGGTCAGATAGCTAGCAACAATGACAAGACCCTGCCTTTTGAGGAATCGTAGGTGGCTAATTTCAGCTCATCTTGTTATTGATACCGTGTTTTGTTTTGACTGATGTCATGTCTATGCTAATATGTCAAAAACTCGCTAGCTAACCAACAACTGTAACAATGTATTTGAGACAAGTGCTCATTGTGCAAATGCATTTGTTTTCAATAAACATTGAGACAAAATATAGTTGACATGTCAACAGTCTAAGCCAGCCAACCAAGTCTGTTTTGCCCAATTGTTGTGCACGTGTCGGTTTTGTTGATAAACAACCAACCTGTCTATGTCCGTCAAGAATGTGTTATGGCTGGGATGGGTATGTTCATGTGACAAGTGCACCCCAATAAGCGATGGATATAGACGCTCAATGACTTGTTGCTGATGCAGATGTTTGATTCTATAAATGATAGTCAATAACTACTAGTACACTTTAGGGACTGAGTGAAGTGTTCTCTACAACTGTTTGACAACCAATTAAAATAACCAAAGATTAATTGAACTTTGACCAAAAGTAAAACATCAACTGTTTTCCTGCCAATCAGTAATCTGACCCTGAGCTGAGATTGGTGCCAAACCACTCACTGATAAACTATCTGCTTCAGTTTTTCTGGGTAAATCATCTGACATTGGTTGGTCCTTTTTTGCATTCTAACGTTCTGTCAGTTATGGTAGACCTGACTTGCTTTGAATTATTTTCTTACTAGCTGATGGCTACTTTGACAAAAAATGTACTTACTATGCCTGTGATATGTGTTTATCTCACCTAGCTATCTTAAGATGAATGCAGTAACTGTAAGCCTCTCTGGATAAGAGTATCTGTTTATTGACTAAGATGTGAGTTAGAACAGAGCAGTGAGCAGGGATGTTTCACCTGTCGTTGAAACATAACCTCCGAATCTCTGCTAGTGGAATCATCCTCTCCCACTCAGCTGACAATGTGATCTGTAACAACTAACCTCCAGGCCTCCATGCCAGTCAACCCAATGTGATCTGTAACAACTAACCTCCAGGCCTCCATGCCAGTCAACCCAATGTGATCTGTAACAACTAACCTCCAGGCCTCCATGCCAGTCAACCCAATGTGATCAGACCCCAGCACTATTGGGTGTCTATGGCTTCCTGCTCTGGGGACGTCGTGGGGTAGCTGAGGTGCTGGGAGGGGGCAGCTGTCCCTCTCAGATACAGTTTGGGACTGAAGGCCGACCTGCTCTAGACTCCAGACAGAAATAGCCCAGAGCTCAGAGGGCACTGGCTAAACATAGCCAACCAACTTTAGCATGCTGGAGCCCTGGCTTAATATGGCAGCTGCACTTCACTGACAAACTGGGCATTTGTCATTAAAACCGGTTTGAACTGCATTAACTATCCCATCGCCTCCCCTTAAAGTGGTGACCAAGGTTTGAGTTGAATTAGCGGGTAACGTACTGCTGCTGTTAGCTAATGCCTACAGGCTCCGAGGTTCATAGCTATCAATTTCTGTGAAAAAAAAATCTGGATTAATAAAGTGATGTGACCTTGAAATAACCTCTTGATCATAAAATGACTTTTCCCACCTGCTCACAGTGCAAGCACAGAACCATGAACCCATTACAACGTCACCAATTAACAAGGGGGGATTCAAAGTGTCTGCCAGTTGAAAAGATGGGATAAAACGTAAATCCTTTGTTTGGATTCAAATTAACAATTAAACCTGAGATGTTTAAAATGGTAATTGTTGAAAGTTGGTTTGACTATTTCAAATGTATGCACAAAGACATATTTTTATTGAAGTAAGTTTTATTGCCATTTTGTTATTCTGAATAGGGCGAGTGGATTTTTAGCACAGAATCACAGTGGTATTAAGCATGAATCCCTTCATAAATTGTGAAGGACAAGGTTGATGGAACACTTGGGATGTCAACATAGGTTTACAGTCATCTCTTTATCACTATTCTATGTTATGAATGGAAGACTGATGTTAAATCTTACATGATACAGAGTACAATAATAACAGTCAGATGAAGTCAACAGTGTTACTATATCTTTTTCAAGACAGTATCCTTTGCCAAAGTACTCAGTGGATGATGATATGCCGTTTTCTCAGGCTTGATTGTACCCTTCTTTCCATGCCTTTGTGTAGGATTTGTGAAAACAAAACTCAAAATGACATCCTGGAAAAAGAGAGGGGATGAGGAAGAGAGATAGCTGTGTAGGGGAGAGTTGTAGCCCCATTTGGACTACTATCTGTTCACTGTCAATCATACAGCAGAGGCCATAAGAACTATTCAACTGTCAACTGTCGCAACAAGTGTTTCTTTACAGCTTTGCATAGTTGGTTAGCGTTAGCCTTTATCAGCTAATGATGGATATTCCAGTTTAATGTACTGTATACAATAATTACAGTACAACATATTCCATGGTAACCATGGTAATTGGTCTGTATAGTTTATGAAAATAAACAGAACATTTTAAAAGACCTAATGTAGATTTTAAAATAAACAAATCATATTCAACAATGGGGAATGAGTATTTTTTCGTGTATGATATGGAATAGATCCACAAAGCTTTCATTATCAATTCAACATTTCCCTTTGTGAGTCATACTTTGGATTAAAGATACTGTCAAGAACAATTTGGCAGAGCGCAAAAGATGACACCATACATATGATTTTGCTTATGTATATTTCATTTAGATTTTCTACATTTAATGACTACATTTAAATGTTTCACCTTTTGACCAACCCAGGCTATAATCTAGGAGTATTATAAGGAAAGCCAATGTAAAAAAAGTTGTTAAAAAAGATTCCAAATTTAACATTTATGTTACCATAGCCTTGCTATAAAACTTGCCTTGTGTCCTCATCCTTACATTTGTCCATTGACCAACAGTATGAAGGCGTATTTAGTTCTAGCACTACATTTAGGAGGGAATGTTTGTTCTGTCTCAAAGTTTCATAACCAAGAACCAAAACCCCCACTTTTACCATGTGGTTTTCAATTTTGAAAGGTGGGAGAGCATTAGAGTATTTTCTATATGCCAGGTTTAGTGTAGGAGGACCATGGCAGACAGTCAATAGGCATATACAGAAAGAGAGTTTAGTTTGTCAAATTCCGTAATATCTGCCACAAAAGAGGACCTTCTAATCTTAATGATTATTATTATTTAATTTTTTTTTTTTTTTACAAATTGCTTCTAAGTAGTGAACATAAATTACACTTGAAGCCAGACTTGAAATATGTTGAAAATGATGAAATCCCAAGTAAAAAAATATTCCAAAATCTTTTAATTCTTAATCAAATGAATACTCCTGTGTTGTGTGGACCAAATTAGAAGGTCTTTCTGAGAAATAGTAAAGTTTAACTGAGCTCTGGGTGGTCTGAGGGAAATACTGTAATTAAACACACACAAATAATCTATTAGGCTACTTAACACTGGAGCACTTGATATTTGAAACCAAAAATCCCTTCTGTGTGTTATGAATCACACAGGCCTTTCTAGTAGTACTGCATCGCAGCATCTCAATGGCGCATGCTCTTCCCCTTAGAAATCTTCCATCAAAATTACATACTGCATCAAACTTTTTTAAAATATAACACAAGATATTCAATATATTTTTTTTATACTGTATGTATAAGCAAAATAAAAGCCTTCACAAAATAAAATCTCTGATTTATTTTACAATATGTAAAACAAAACAAAAATTGTTATTCTAACACGATTTAAAAAAAAAAGTGCTAGCGAGATATTTTACAATGTGCAAATGTAGTTTTTAGCATTGCATTATTTAATATATTTTACATTCTAATGATCTTTTCAATATCGAAATAAATCATAGGTTATCCATATCATGGTAAATGGCAGAATTCCCATTTGGTTATCTTCAAGACTGTTCCTCAGAGGACCAGGTAAAAAAATTGGCTAGTCAGAGTTGACATATGGGCTCTAGATTTAAGACAAACAACATAAGGCAATGATCTACGTGTCCAGCACCTGTACGGCTGCAACATTAATACTGTGTGTGTAATACTTAGAGTTAAACTCATGATATAACACCTTACAGTTAGTTACTCATCACCCTGTTCCAGTCACTGGCAAATGGCACAGCAGCTACTTGTTGTGGCAATGTTGTAGTTAGATCCAAATACTGTCCTCCTACATGCTGCAGAGATGTACTTGTCTTTGTAACAATAGGTTGGTTGAAATATGAAGTAAATCCTTATATCCTTACCACTTGGCCAAGTGATCATTTTGCAAGTTAATGCCACAGAGGAAGTATTGGATTATTTGTTTTTAATGGCCATTACGTGCAATATATCAGCCAGTCACCTTTTTTGAATTTGATAAGAGTGATCTTAGATCTCGCAGAACAGTTAAATTTAGTGATTTATTGTTGATTTAAAAAACAATCTGTAGACACACTTATCAATTACAATGTTTCAAGGCATCTAAACTGCTTCATGAGTAAGAGCTGCATTGTTTGCTTTCAAGATGTTCCCAAACATCAGACAGTTAAATCGGAAGACACAATATATATCAGACTGATCTAGGCAAATAAAAATAGATAGTGTATATGGCAACCAAAACCATTCTCTATCAATAACAAGAGAATGACAAGTATGCTCCATTTTGGCACTTGAATCAATCTTTAGTTTATGTCTAAAGTTCTGAGGACTATTGTCGCCATGAAAGACACATTACACAAGCTCAATGATCAAAGATGGTCATTTTGACAGTTTGGCAACTACATAACTTCAGGGGCCTAAAGAAGCCAGAATGTTGAAGTCAATTGGAAAAAATGCTGTATTTTATATATCAACTCAGCCAAATCGACAAACTGTAGAGTATTATACAGTATATGATATAATATCAATTGAACTAATGCTTTTGATTATATATTCATATCTGAAATCAAATCAAACTTTATTTGTCACATGCGTCGAATACAACAGGTGTAGTAGACCTTACCGTAAAATGCTTACTCTCAATGTGTAATACATATATTTTCATGTATCAAATTAGCCAAATAGATTTTTATGCTAGATTTCTTATAAAGGAGAACTACACCGGTTGAAATATAAACCCTCCGTACCACATGGTTGGTCTTGCAGTAATGTGTAATTTCAAGGAATTCCATATCAGTCTTAAAGATAGCCTGTAAAAATTCTGCCATACTGGGTGAGGTGGTGGGCTACACATTGGTAGACTATGGCTCTGGCCTGATGGTAGTCACAGACAGGGAGGGACAGTTTGGGTATCAGATCAACACCCCCAGAATGGACCAATCAGGACATTATCAACATCCCAGGTGAAGATTATCGACCGTCCAATAGACCGTTGTGAATTGATTTTGTATATGTTCGGTGAACCATCTGTGTACATTATCTGCATCCTCTAATTGATTGCACATAATTACCAGGTGAATCCTTTTTGATTGTGTCATTAACCCAAATGAATACATCAATTATTACATCAATTATCATGGTTAGGCCAAGATCCAGAATCATCTGGTCTTTAGAGTGTTGTCAAAGGCTTTCCTGTAGGCTATAGCCTACATACCACTTTCAAAGATGATAACCTTGTTGTCTTCTGTGCTGGCAGAGAGGGAGGCCAGGCTCTTGATGTCAGTATCAGGCGCCATGTATTCAAGGTGATGGGGACCCCATTGTGGTTTGGTCAGCTTCTCCCAACGCTGAAGGAGGAGAAAACATGTTTCTTTAAGACATGGAGACCCACACTAATCAAACTGCTGTATTACTCATTCTGATGGGTGAGAATGAAAGAAAACAAGCAATATTAAAAGAGTAGGCTACATGGTGTCAACTGTCAACTGAGGTTTCCACGTTCCGATTTTCCCTTCATGATTTACACTTTCGTATGTTATGCATTTTATTTTTTCTCACGGCTTATAGAGTAAACTCCATTCCACCCTCCCTTACTCGATGCTAAGTCTTTACCATTATTTTCATCATCTAATATAAATATTACTGTTTCAAAAAGACCATTCAACTGTGTTGAGTGTTCCACAGGTTTTGTGAGGGCATGTGTGTTAAGTGCCTTGCTCAAAGACATGATAGATTTTTCACCTTGGCGGCTCGGTTATTCAAACCAGCGATCTTTCTCTTACTGGCCCAACGCTCTAACTGCTAGGCTTGCTGCCACCCATGTTGGTAAGCAGCACAATATGATATTGATACTGACCTCCTTGAAGGTTCCCGTGGCCCTGCAGAGCTTGTACAGCACGCTGACAGGGATACAGAGCATGGACATCAGAGCCATACACCAACCAATCACCTCGCCCCACCATGGGTACACATACGTATTGTTGTAGGTAAGAGGCTTGTAGTTGAACAGGTGAAATAGGAAGATACCCTGTGGAAGGACAAAAAAAACATTAATTTTTTACCAGGCAGGTCAATTAGGCACAAATGTACAATGACAGGCTATGTAGTCATGACTAGAGGTGTGTGTACAGTGGTGTATTGGTGTCTGGAGAAGTGGGTATTCTCCTATTTTGCCAAACATTTCCCAAACGGCCTGAAGGAAAGATGCCCTGTGTGAAAAATTCTATGAGAAACAGTGAACACTCTGAATTACCTAAAATGATCAATTCCATATTGGTATTTCATAGTCAGGCCAACCCAAGCTGTACTGTGCAAGTAGGCTAATAGTAGGCCTACTATTGAAACTTATGAATGAGACTGTCAACTAAGTCAGGTTTTCGCTCTCAATCACATTTTCTTTTGTAGAAAAACTCAATTGGATGTTCTAAGTCCATAACAATGCTTTAACCATATCAGGAGACCACTTTTGAGGTCTGGGAAAAATCAAAGTAGTTTAGATTTTTTTGTGTAGTTACCCTTTAATTCTAGTGTGCACGCACCTAGTACTGTTGTTTGGTTACTGGTGTTTTTGTAACACACAAGATGGATTTTGCTAAACAAATGGCAACTGGATTGATGAAAATAGTCATGATATCATTCTGACAGGTAGACATAGGCTACTTTGTAGTTAACATTTAATAGAGAAGGTTTTTGGGAAAGCCTTTCCATCTAGCAGATGTTCCTTATTTATTTGGAACCTGCACGTTTTACTTCATATTATGAGTCATGTCTTACTTTGCTTCAAAGTAGCCTATAGCTAAAATCCCACCATATAAATGTGGAGGTATTATTTAATAAAGACTTCCTCATATGCTTTCTCCTGTTCTATTGGTTTTCTTTCAACTTTATTTAATTGTTTAGCAGCCAAAGGCATTATCCTAATCAAATTAGCAACCTATGATAGTTGTTGCATCTTTAGATCTCCCCTCTTTCTAAATTTCTAACAGATACTTCCATCTCTGACCATGAAATCGCTCGCATGTGCAGTGCGCATTTTAGAACTGTATATTCCCGCAAATTGAATTTTTTGGAACATTTGCCCGAAGGCCTACCACCGTGTGCACATTGCTGTGCCTAAAATGTGAAGAAATAATACTTGATCAACATTTTAAGCTAAACATTCTGATCTGTTCCATCAGCCTTATTAATTGATACGGCGTATACCTACACTACACCATTTTGATTCGCATCGTGGGGATTAAGACGTGAGTGTACACAATTCCCACTGAAAAATAAGTGGGTATACGGCGTATACTTGCGTACGCCCTCCACTACACCACTGTGTGTGTATAGTATTGTACAGCACTTACAATGCAAACACATGGAGTAATAAACGACCAGCACCACTTCATCCAAGGAAAAGGCCGGTAACCAATCATACGAGCAATGTCATCCATGAACCTGTCAGCACCTGTACACACAGAATGGCACAGTTAGAGACTTGAACTGTCTAAGAATGGACGACAAGCACAACTACAAATACTGGTATACGGTATATACCACATGTATCCTGTACATACAACTAATAAAACGTGAAGCTACTCTTTATAGGACAGTAATACATCAATTGTCACAAAAGTAAACGTTTCTTACCATAGACCCAGCTGACAACTATGCATTCCCAGAATGCTTGCCATAACAGGGTCATACCGCTGGCGGAGTAATAATCAAAAAGCTGGAAGACATACATCCCTCCCTGTTGGCACACATGAGAAATAATGAATAATCATTCATCATTTGTGATTACCATCTGATATGGATGTTACACAATATGGAATCAGCACCCTTGCCATCAAACGGAAATGGCTTACCTGTGTAACCATGGAGAGATCTATAATAAAGCACATTAAACAGCAGATTGCCACAGAGATTTCACGCTTATAGCGCATGTAATACTTTCCAGGAAAGAGGTCTAGAATCCCAGTTACAAAACCTTCCACTCCAACAAACTGTGAATAGAAGAGAAGAAAACACAAATAGAATTGTACTCAGTAAGCTTCCCGCTGGGCACAGACATCAGTTGTTTTGATTTACATTTGGTTGAGTTGTCAACTGATGTGAATTCAATGTGAAAAAAATAAAATAATGTCACCATGTCATTGGATTTAGGTTCAAAGTTAGGTGAAAAATAATAGGACATGCTCTTTGATGTCACGTTGATGAGTTTTCCACATTGATTCAATGTCATCTCATAGATTTTTTGGGGGGTTGAAAAGAGGTAGAAACAATGTTGATACAACCAGTTTTTGCCCAGTGGATTGAGAGTAATCTGGTCCAGATACTTTAGGTTTGTAACAAATGGCAACCATTTAAGTGTTGTGTAAAGTTGCTCCTACCTGACTGTCAAGACCCAGTACGAGCAGCATGAAGAAGAAGAGAGCAGCCCAGACTGGGGGCATTGGCATCAGAGTCACAGCTTTAGGATACGCAATGAAGGCCAAGCCAGGACCTGTAGAAGAGAAGTAAGGATGAAAGACTCACCCCTACAGCTCAGAGTAAG
Organism: Brachymystax lenok tsinlingensis; assembly: GCA_030435695.1. Classification (NCBI taxonomy): domain Eukaryota; kingdom Metazoa; phylum Chordata; class Actinopteri; order Salmoniformes; family Salmonidae; genus Brachymystax; species Brachymystax lenok. Next base: position 34,072,173 of record CM059803.1, read on the forward strand.
CCCATAACACAGACACACTCTACACACATACGTACAGTACTGCAAAGAGGGAGAAGGAGATAGAGAGATAGAGAGAGAGAGAGAAAGAGAGGCACCTGAGTGAGGTGCTATTGTGCAAAAGCTGGATGTGACAATGTTGGCTGCCTTTTTGTCTCCTGTTTGATTCTAGTGTTGTGTTGTTGTGCATTCCGTCCACGCAACAGTAGTGCGGCTTTAGTTGTTAAATGCGTCATTGCTAAATATAAGGATTTCAGTGTCTAACAACAATGTGCATTGTATAACGTCATGCTTTCTAGCTTTTTTGTATATTGTTAGTGAGATACTTTCAAAAGAATCAATGATGCTCATGCCTTATGATGCTCAAACAAACGTTTTATTAATGCATATGAATAAGTAGAAGCTATAGTAACATTAATTTAAGCCAGGTGAACGTCACACGGCTGAATGTGCTGACTACTGTAAATACTTGGTAGTGTATAGTCAACCAAGTTTAAATAGCATATTTAAACTTGTGTAGCCTTAACTATTGGTAGTAGAAGTAAAACAGTTGCACTACCTATAAAAACGCATCTATAATAGCGACCTCACAAACTGAAGGTCATGGTACATATTTGCATTATAAAGAGATTTTCCCTGTACTTCGCTGTACTTGGTTTTAACCATAATTTAGATTGTAGTTTATAGACACACTGCACTGAAGTAGCAAAGAGAGAGGTGGTCAATATTTGCTTATAGTTACAACTGCTTCAACTATACAAATTTCACTAGATAAATTAGAATTTTTGTTGTGTCATTATAAATAGGTCCATGTTTTCATTGAAGATGGGATGGAACAGGTGAAGATGTATCTTCTAAATGACAACTGTACTTTCACCACCAGAGCTAGTCCTGGTATAGCAACCACTGCAAGGTTCATACACAAAAAAATAAGAAAACAACTAGAAAACACATATGTTTTGCAAATTGCTCTCGATATATTTGAGGATTATGGGGCTATGGCTATTGGGATGCTGCCTGGGGTAGAGAATTTGTCAGGTGTCTTGTGTGTACACACAGTTATCGAATAAGTTAATTCTACCGTTAATGTTTTTATTGTGTTTGGGTTTAGTAAAGTTATATTTGGAAATTTGGGCCTACGCTTGGACAATATTGTCATGTCACTGCTTTGATTTCTCTAGCCCTGTCCTCTGCTGCGATCGTTAAATGCAGTCATTGGTTCTGATTTTGACTAGGCTGGATTAAGGTGTAAATGCTGTCATTAGATAACAGATGTTTACCTTCAACAGTAGTCAGCTCCAGGACCCCTCTTGAAAGCGAGATGTGCACATCTCAAGAGGCAAAGTTCCTGGTTAAATAATCCTTAAATTAATACTTAAAAAATCGAAAATATAGATATATAGAGATATAGATCAATGAACTGATGTCAATCACAAGTCATATAGAATGGGACTGAGGAAAATAAACCGAAACCCTGTTAAAAGGATAAGAAGATTCATGAGGAAGGGGAGTTTTTCTCTTTCGTTCGTACAACTTGCAAAAGAAAACAGGAGTCTAACGCTGAACCAAAATCAGTGCCTAGATTCATTAATGTACCTTCTCACAAAATCACACTCCTATTGACACTCTCTCAGACAGTCCTGCACACACATAAACAAACACTCAAACACACAGTCGTAATCACACACACACACTCGTAAACACACACACACACACACTCGTAAACACACACTCGTACACACACACTCGTACACACACACACAATCGTACATACACACACCTACGTACACACACACACACACACACACACGTACACACACGTACACACAGTAACTGCACTCATGTGTAGTACCAGTATAGTAAATATTGAGTGACAGAAAGCTATTTGTACAGTTGAAATGAAAGGGGTAACTAGGGCTAAACAGGGCCTATCAGTTTCATTGCCACCTCTCTCCTTCTGCGTGTGGGCAGGCAGTAACAGATGGACTTTAACTCAATATTGGTTTCACTGTAAATAGCAGTGCTTAGTAAATTGCCTCCTACAAAATGCTGCTCAACTGTGCTACTGCAACACAGTAACAGTGTCTGTCCAAAGTCCCCTGTCTGTCTACTATGTTAAAAGAATCATGCTGGGGAATGGTAGAGGAATAATACTATTTAAGTTCACCAAGGGTGTCCTTAGGACAAAAGATTTTTAAAAGTATTGCAGATTTCAAAATGTAGCCATCATCATCATTGTCCCATTGAATGTTTTTAATAGATATTTTACAGATACAGCTTAAGATATCTAATAAAATAAAATAAAATATATGTCATATAAATTATAGACATAATACTTCTAAGATCACCCTTGTTGTACTTCCAGTTAAATCCCGGTCCAGTGGTGTCTTTACAGATGACTACTGCCAAAACAATGTATTGTAATTGGTCAACTTTAGCCTAGTATGATGAGATGAAACTAAGGGCCTGGTTTCAATCCGTATCGTGGAAGTATCACGTAAGATCCGAGGTATAGCTTGATTGAAATTTAAAGGCAATGTTCCCTGCGTTCACGGAGATTCCATTTACGGTAAACGAATCAATCGGAAATTACCTTTACATTTCAATGCAGATCTTCCGTGATACTTCCTCTAAGGATTAAATCCAGCCCTAAGATGTATAGGTCTAAACTTCCTGCTGTACTTGAGTTTGATCGTCTCTTTGATGAGATGGTCCAGTAATTGAAAATCTCATGCATGGTTTGGTTGGTGAGGAGACAGGTATGCACTGCACTAATTGGGGAACATGAAGAGTGACTCAAGTTGACTGGTTTATTTGTTGTGTTCATTCCTTAACAGCATGGCTATGGACATAGCTGACTACTCTTCTACATGGGCGTACGACATCATAATAGTGCTAATGTATTTCTGAATAAATATAGTGAATATTTAAACCTACAGTTTATACTTAAATATTAGAAATATAATTCAGTATGCTATTAGTAAAGAATATTTTGTGATATGTAGAGATGGATTTCATAGATGATAAGTCTAGGATGATTCAATCCAGTGCGTTTCCAACTATGTATCTATAACTACTGTCATGAAGCCAATAACATGTGCAGATAGTAATGGACAACACACTTCTACTTCCCTACTATTCTCAATAAGTCAATACTAAATTAGAATAATGATTGAGAGAGAGAGCTAAGACACTGAATGAAAATGGACAAACTATTGGCAAACTAATGTGATTATTTTTGGAAGTTACATGCAAGAGCACTGATGTGAAAGCATGCGATATGTCAGAAGCGTGCCACACACAGATGCTATCTTCTCCAGTAAACCTATAAATAACTGAATGGATAGAATTAGTTGTGAATGTCATGTGCTTTGAAAGTCTATTAATACAAATAATTATCAGTTATGTGTGACAGTTGTTTGGTAATTACACATCTCTTGTTAATTCAGACACAAAAAAATGTAATTCTTACAACAATTTAGATGTTATGGACAAATACATGGCCACTGCCAATGTCTCAATCTCTCCTCACTGCGTCCCCCTCACTGTCAAACAGTCATACAGATCATCCATTCCAGCACGTACAAACACGGACAAATCATCCACATCACTGTCTTTCATACTCTATACCAGGAGATCTCAGAATATTCTCTCTTGAATCACACAGAATTCACATACACAAATATACACACACAAGAAAACATACTGTTCATTCCCAGATTCACGCACACACGTACACACGTACACACACACACACACACACACACACACACACACACACACACACACACACACACACACACACACACACACACACACACACACTCTCCATCAGAGAAACTTAATTCTATAATACTGATTTCCTTGTGAATCAATACAGTTGACTCCAGTAAGAAAACATTTGGTTGAGGTACAAGTTACATACAGTTCATGTAAATACATTTTTACATTTTGAATTTATCAAATGCTGACAGACTCAATTCAAACATGCATTTCAATCATTTCTTGATAGTTGGTATATTTCTATATCATTACTGACACATTAAACAACAATATTTCATCTTCACATTTCTGTAGAGTAAATTTGGGACTTGCTACACCCACTATCCTTACACACTGTACAGCAAGTTTCCATTTTACATATTCATTTGTGTGTCATTTCTCTATTGAAAGTTCATCGTTTTAATAATGCACTGCCAAAAGTGCAGCACAAGCATAAAATAAGGATTCAGCTTTGAGGGGAGGAATCGCTCTAAATTATTGAAGAGGTACGGCTGTCTTCCTCAGTGCTAGAGGGGCTGCCAATGTGAAGGTAAAAAAATGACATCAACACTTTCAATGAACAGTTTCATGCATTCCTAACAAAGAGGACCAAAGCTTTCAGTAATACTCTCCTGTTAGTACCAAGGTAGGTTTTGAGACGCCAGAATATAAGACAACCTCTGTAGTGTAAATGTGAGTGTGTTCTGCATACCTGTTTCAGCCACTTGGGAGATGTCCACTCCTTGCTCGTTTGCCATGAAGCCTAGAATGGCGAACACCACAAAGCCAGCAAAGAAACTGGTGCCACTGTTGATTAGAGCTAGCATGAAGGCATCCCTGGACAGAAATAAAAACAAAAACAAAGGGAGAAATAATCACAAAAAAACAAGTCAGAATCATACAGGAGCCAGTAAGCGCAACAAGAGGCCAACGTGAGACCATTCAGCTGTCATATCACTTACTTGTAGCAGTCATTGTTGAATCTGTTGTAGCTGCCTAGGGCAGTGAGAGCTCCAAGCCCAATAGCATAAGAGAAGAAGATTTGTGTGCCAGCATCAATCCACACCTGCCAGACAGGAACAATAATGAAAACTGATCAGTTGAATCTGCATCACAGAACCAGAGTTAACTGATCTGAATAATCAATCAGTTAGGACTGTGGACAGATGGGTGGATGATGGGTCGCACCTGCGCCTCGCCAAGCTTGGACCAGTCAGGCTTGATGTAGTACATGATTCCATCGTAGGCACCAGGAAGAGTCACCCCTCTCACCAGGAGGATGATCAGACGACGTAGGGGAACGTGGCAGTAAAATACACAATCTGCAGGGAAACGGAGACCAGTGTCATTATTCTAAATCCATATGATATTTCGGTTACAGATGTAGGATCTTAATTTGACCAGTTTCTCACAGTAATAAAATAATCCTGCAGCAACTGGACATTTTTGTATTTTTGTGTGGAAATGTGAATAATTTTTTGTAGGGGTTGTAGGGTTCGCTACAAGTCAAACATTTTGAAGAGGAAATTACTAAATTTAGAAGCCTTTTTAAAACTAGAATACATTGCACGTTTGCATTTCCTGCTGTACAGGACATGTCCTGCAACAACAGGGTGATCTAATTAAGATCCTACACCTGTAGATGTCACATTATGAGAGGACCTGCAGAGTGGTGCAGTCTGAGACCTAAAATGATTGGATGTAATTTCAGCCTACTGTAGTTTCATTGACATGCATGTGAGGAGCTGTACTGTACATAACTACAGTTTGGCTGATCATTCACATTTCAGACTGCAGAACTACATTTGTCAAAGGTGTCTTACACAAGGGTATTTCCGTCACAGTGACATGCTGGGGACAGTCATATGAACAATGGGAATATAATTTATTGCATTCCTGCCAACCTAACACCCGTACAAGCTCAGATAGAGCTAAGTGGAAGTCTTTATCTAATCAGGTGAATGTTTCAAACACTGAACTTTGACCTGGTACCATATGAACCACTGTATTATAAAGAGATTTTCTACAAGGCTGTTAGATTTCAAAGCCAATTGTTTTTGTGACTTGGCGGTCCAGTCACACCTTCAGGCATGACTACCTATTCTCCGCGGTCCAGTCACATCTTCAGGCATGACTACCTACTCTCCGCGTCCCAGGCACACCTTCAGGCATGACTACCTACTCTCCGCGGCCCAGGCACACCTTCAGGCATGACTACCTACTCTCCGCGTCCCAGGCACACCTTCAGGCATGACTACCTATTCTCCGCGGCCCAGGCACACCTTCAGGCATGACTACCTACTCTCCGCGGCCCAGGCACACCTTCAGGCATGACTACCTACTCTCCGCGGCCCAGGCACACCTTCAGGCATGACTACCTATTCTCCGCGTCCCAGGCACAGCTTCAGGCATGACTACCTACTCTCTGCGGCCCAGGCACAGCTTCAGGCATGACTACCTACTCTCCGAGGCCCAGGCACACCTTCAGGCATGACTAACTACTCTCTGCGGCCCAGGCACAGCTTCAGGCATGACTACCTACTCTCTGCGGTCCAGTCACACCTTCAGGCATGACTACCTACTCTCCGCGGCCCAGGCACACCTTCAGGCATGACTACCTACTCTCCGCGGCCCAGTCTACTTGACCTAAATACACAGCTAATGTAGGACAACCATTCTCGACCAAGCCCTTGTTCATATAACAAACCCATTTTGTATAATCATTACTCAAACACTTATCTTTGATTAGCAACCTTAATAGGCCCTTACTTGAAAATGTGTAATATTAACTAGAGAGAACGTCTATACACTGCATCTATACATTTTGTGGATGTTTGGCTAATTGTCATTAATTAATTACATCACTAAGCCTATCCCTTTAAAAAGAAAAATCCCTCTTGCTAAAATGTGGGCAGCTCTGACCTAACCTAATGATCTCTTAAAGATAAACTGTAAGTACAGGTGGAGCAATGATCAATCCATTTTAATATGATTACTATAAAAATATAAAATGTTAATGAACACTAGAGGTAGAACTCATTATCTGGACAGAAAGTTCTGCTACAAATTAAGTGATCTAGAAATCCTGATCGAGCTTCATATAAAATGGACCAGTGCTGGAGATAAACACTGATATCATTTAAAGAGGCTTGGATGTGATCCCACCTCAACAAGCAGAAAACATGGCTGTTGGAATATTCGCACAGGGCACCAGTCACGTCGCACTGCAGTCAACCTACCAACTGCCCACCAATCAGAACGCACCATGTGACAGGGACACATTGTGATATGTCATAGCCACACCCCCTGTCCTCTTGATGTTGCTATAGTAACACTGCCTCATCATTGCCTTGCTGTCACACAGCAGGAGAGGGTGGCACTTTGTGAATCACACAAGGGTAGGAAAAAGTCACAATGCCTTCTCATTCACACATGACTGAGAGCCCATTACCATAGCGGAACTAAATTAGAAACCTATCTGGCTATAGCTACAAATCTATCTCCCCTTTCTCTCTGGGAGAAGTGTGTATCTATACATTTTAACCCCCTTCACATCTATTTGTTACTTTTCTCAGTAACCTTTCTTGCTGTTTTAATAAAAGTCCTTCCACTGCAGCTGCACTAGCCACTGAGTTGCTCTAATGCAGGTATCCAATCAGAGACCAGTGCAGTGACCTGAGCTGATGTAAAGCAATCTGTCTGCCACAGCCAGAGGATAGTCTGTTACATAACAGTTAGCTATAGGAGATACCTAAGGACCAGAGTGAGTCACGTGTTCACTGCAGTCACCATCGTGGTGCTCATATAACTAATAAGATAACGATGAGCTTTTCGGAGCCTGCAGAAATGTGTATTAGTTACCTTGCCTGTGGACTTCACCCCCTTCCACACACAGAAGTAGACCATCACCCAGACCGCCGCCAAGCACAGCAACAGCTCCCAGTTGATGGATCCTGGGTAGTCCAGCCCTTGTGAGATGTTCAGCACCTTGTTCCTGTAGGGGAGGAGGGTGTGTGTGTGTGGGGGTCATAGAATAACTATATGAAAACGACATGCTTTGTCTAAGTTACAGGATAGAAAATGAACGGCATGATGCTCTACTCCTGTAACAAAAGTCTGCCCTTTGTCCCCAAAAAAAGCTATGTCGGTCAGTAACACCATTTGGCTTTTCCTACCTACAGTCATGACAAAGGCACTTATGTCCCTGCACATGCCATAAGGGAGTGTTGGAACAAACAGTCTGGTAGTCATGGACAACAGGGATCACATGAGAACATTAAACGTGATGACCTCGATGACCATCAAAGAGAACTATGATGAGGACTAGAGGAACAGAGAGGGGTGAAGAACAGGGCAGAGGACAAATGAGATTCCAAATCAGAACACTAACCAGTTCTGTCACACTGCTCTTTAATAGCAGAGCATTCAAAGGCCACTCATGCTGTGGACCAATTACTAAAATCCCTTTTCTAAGTGACGACTTGCAAAATATTTCAAATAATTAACTGTGACTGACAAATAACAATTTATTATTCTTAGACCTTTCGGCACAGATGTCAGTTCAATGTCTAGTTTTGATTTACATTTGGTTGAGTTGTCAACTAACGTGAATTCAACGTGAAATCAACAAAACATTTCACCATGTCATTTGATTTAGGTTAAAATACAAAATGCCCTTATTCACTTCATCACATCATTTTTTGGGTTAACATGATGTGGAAACAATGTTGATTTAACCAGATTTTGCCCAGTGGGGATTGTGCTGCATCTTACCCATTGTAGTTTGATTCATAAAGAGATCTATTATATATTATGAGAGAGAGAGAATTATAGTATATAATATAATAGTGTGTTTTTCCATTGGGATAGAGGAAGTAAAGAACTTACTCCCAGAATTCAATAATGGGAGAACGCCCATCTGCCAGCTCCTCACATGTCATGTTGCCATAGGTAGTGTTGCCAATGGTGCCATTCAGGCAGTCTTCGTGGTGGAAGATCTCGATGCAGCTGGGCGTGTTCCAGGGGTTGTCACAGGTGGACCAGGGCAGGGTAGCGTTGAAGGACTTGATGAAATAGTAGAAGGCCCAGGCTAGGACCATGATGTAGTAGGTGTTACAGAAGAACACTATGACCATGGAGGCATACCCCAGTCCTGGAGGAATATGGAGCAATTCAACAGTTTAGTGTTCAGCACTGAAGAGACAAACAGAGCTTACTTATACGATAATGTCAGTTTTAGTGAGAAACATTGGAACAGCCTTGATTTTTATGTAACAAAAGTGTATCAATTCTTAGAATAAAATGATCGAGGAATACATAGTAAATAGACCACAGCTGTGAATGTCTGCAAACTGCTTTTCTATTCGAAAGGATCAGTTTAAATACTTGACAAATGGCTGTACAAATGTTTCAGAGCAGCCACACAAACTGCTGAGAGAGCAAAATGTTCAGTACCTTTAAATAGAGGTGCGATGTTCCACACATTGATGCTGCCAGCCTTCATAAACTGTCCCAATGCAATCTCCAGGAAGAATATAGGAATTCCCCCAACAACCCCAATAATGAGGTAGGGAATCAGAAACACTCCTGTGGGGGACAAACAGACAGGTGAGGAATGGAACAGTACAGTAATGCACTCCTTAGGTCACTATGGGGGATGTATGAGCTGCACAACGCATTAGGATACCCATTATTAAACCCCCTCTTATGTTCCCTAAAGAAAACATCACTCTGCGACATCAAATGGAAACAAAGACGCAACATAAAACCTTCTACCTTATAGTCTATGCAGCGATATTTGGTGTTCTCATTACATTTTAATAGCTTTAAACTTATTCTTAAAGAGGTAAAGCAAGCCCCACAACTTTACTTCATGTAAAGTTACCATCTAGTTACATTTTAATGGCCTTATATAACTGGGTGTGAGCAGGGAGTGCATATTTCAGTCTCATCCACTAATTGGCATAGAAGGGGAGTCCATTTTATCGGTGAAAACACACATGCTCTCCTCACCCCTCCTACGTCTGCCTACACTTCAGTAGGTTAAAATGTGACGGTGATGCTGTTTGCTGCATTGGCTTGCATCAAACAGGGTCTAGGAGCACGGCAAACCATCAACAGTAATAACGCCATGGCTGACTGATTCCAAATGAACATCAGCAGCGGTAGCGGCTTTGGACTGGGTGGGGGACTGGGGGTGGAGCAATTAAGGAGATGGGAGGGGTGGGGGGAGGAGAGGGAGGGAGGGGTGGTAGAAGGGGGAGGGAGGGGAGGTGGTGGGTGGTTGGGTGGGGAGGGAGGGAGGGGTGGTGGGTGGGGAGGGAGGGAGGGTGGTGGGTAGGGAGGGAGGGGTGTTGGGTGGGGAGGGAGGGGTGGTGGGAGGGGAGAAGAGAAGGGTTGGAGGGAGGGGTGGTGGGTGGGGAGGGAGGGGTGGTGGGAGGGGAGAAGAGAAGGGTTGGAGGGAGGGGTGGTGGGTGGGGAGGGAGGGAGGGAGGGGTGGTGGGAGAGGAGAAGAGAAGGGTTGGAGGGAGGGGTGGTGGGAGGGAAGGGAAGGGAGGGAGGGGTGGTGGGTGGGGAGGGAGGGGTGGTGGGAGGGGAGAAGAGAAGGGTTGGAGTGAGGAGAGGGAGAGGCAGGGGGCTTTGCAGTGGTAGTCAGCTCCTGCTTCAGCCTATAACGCAGATTATCCATTGAACAATGTGCTGCACTGAATGAAGCTGAGATGACGTCACCTCCAGCCCAGAGGTCTCCTGATAGGCTGACAGCGAGCGCCGGGGAGGGCCATGGGCTGCGATATAAAAAGCACCACCCGTTGTGTAACGTAGGCTCTGCAGGCTAGTGGAAACAGCCAATTCCTCCCTGACAGAAAAGGGACATGGATGCGCAGAAGCAAAGGCTCTCCTTTGTGAAGAGGATGGGGTTGACAAACCAATCTGAATTAGCAATGGGGACTCTCAGCATGTAAACCAGCCTGAGAACACAATCACAATCCTTTCATACAATTCAACACATATCTAGGGTGTGACTGAAAATAACACATAATAGCATCTCTATTAATGGAAAAACGTGTGAACAGCAATTTCTACAGGGTGTGATTCAAGGCTAAAGCGGTTTCTTTACTGTTGCCATTACTACTGTATTGAAGCCGCCTGACAAACTCAGTAAGATTGGGAAACTGCACGCACTATACACCACTGACTCGAAAGAAGGATTCCAGCATCAGAGGGAAGAATAGCCTCTCTCTCTCTCTCTCTCTCTCTCTCTCTCTCTCTCTCTCTCTCTCTCTCTCTCTCTCTCTCTCTCTCTCTCTCTCTCTCTCTCTCTCTCAAGCATCTATAAAATGTGTAGTCATGTGGGCTTTGTGAGGGCTGATGTAAATGGCTGTTCATTTGCAAACAAAGCATTTGCTATAGAAGCAGCGGCGGTGATTATGTATGAGAGTGTACACACACACCCACCCACACACACACACACACACAAAACACACAACAGTTGCAGAGACAGACACAGGACCGACTCAGTGACGGCATGCCGGTGAGTCAGACAGACGCTGCCTGTGGCGCAGAAGGGGAAGGAGCTACGTAGTGCGTCGTGACTCCAGTCAGAGCTAGCAGAGCCACTAAGGCATTCCAGCCTGTCAAGAGACAGGAACCTGACTGAGACTCTGCTCAGCCTCTTAATTAAACAGTTAGCTAGCAGATAGAGAGAGAGTGTAGTGAAGTGGTGGAGGAGAGGATAGGGGAGGAGCAGGGTGAGAGAGAGAGGGAGAGAAAGAGAGGAGCTATTCATACACAATATGCTACTCCCCCTGTTAATGGCATCTCCCACTGAGGTAATGCTGTTACCACTGGTGAACATGGTCCTGCCTGGCTGGGAGATGCAATAACCTCACCATATAGTGATTATGTATAATAATTACTGATACTGTAATTCTCTTTTAAATAAATGGCCATCTTTAAAGTAACAAAAAATGCAAATGAATTACAAAACTTCTACGTGTTTTCAGAGAAAACACAATATTTGGTATAGTTAACTTTTGGGGAGGTTATTCATAGTAACCTGAGGAAGGCTCACATTTAAACTGAAACATTGAGTTACACAAATAGAGAACCAATTCAGGTACATAAGGCATGTGCTAAGCTTTCTAATCTTGATTAAGTAAGTGTCGGGATCAGCTCTGAACGCTAAGTATTGACAGGCCTTTGAATCCCTTTTTTCTGGTTAGTTGAGTGAACTAACAGGAGCAGTTAATGCAGCATATGGAAGTACAACTGTGGTTGGTTAGACCAGGTGTAATCTCTTGTGGACAGACTACATGAATCTGACCAAATTACGCTAGATTTCTGTTCTGGGTTAACCAAGATTAGAGCAGCAGGTGCATCATTTTGTCAGGTGATCACTGGGCCCTGCCTATAACAAGCTTCAAAACACTGACAAAGCTCCAATGGGACATGAGTGGACTTAGATTTGACTTACTGTTCTGGTGTACATGACAATATATAAATACCCCCCTACACCTAGGGTTGCAAAATTCCAGGAACTGGTTTGAGGATGCTGGATTTCCTGCTTATTCCTTCCTGAGTCCGGGAGTCCTCCAACCGGGATTTCAGGAAACCAGGAAATGTATTGAAAGTTCCCCGAATTTTGCAACCATACATACACCCTCCCCCCTAACATACACATGGAAATGGTATCTTCCATTCACAGATGGAATCTCTTGTATGGTCCTGCCAAATTACTCCTGAAACAACAACAACAAAATTGCTAATTGTATTGATTTGTAAATGACAATGTGCTATGCTGTCAAAATCACACAATAATTGTCATTCATCTCTTATTTTGTAAAGCTTAGCTTTCCCTACAACTGAGTGCCCTACTTTACATGTTGCTCATGAAGCCTGATTTTCAACTCTCAAGAGAGCCAGTAAGCTTGGACAGATCACCCTTTGGTCATCTCCATGTTAGTGGATATGTTGTTTACAATGAGATTACGGCACAAGAGATTGGCACACCTCTTTAAGGCACAGTAGGTTGTTGCCAGACGTGCTTGTTCATCCAAAAAAGAAATAACTGCAGTGTCCTAAATTCGTGAATAGAATAGATTAGCTTACATTTCAAACATGACGGTGCATTTATGTTGACCCATTCCCTTCATTAATGTGCTCCGTTCAAGCAGAGATACCATGTATGTTACTTCACTATAATGACTACGCACGCCACACTGCAAAGATCACCACAAAACCTAAATTGCGTCCCAATATTCTCTCCTTTTCTCCCGAAATGTGCACTTGTTCACTTCCCCTCATGGATTTGAAAGGTAATGAATGGTATATGGAATTTCCCTCTCTAGCCCATGTCTACACCAATCCAATGCTTTTACATTTATAGGGAACAAGTACACAATGCACACAGTAGAAAGGAGAGGTTATTGGAAGGCAACCATACTGAACATGAATTCTCTCTGCTGCACTACACCAGCATAAACATTATTCAGAAAAGCTGTGCAGGGTGTAATGGCCTTATCGAAACGCCAGGTCAGAGAGCATACAGACATTTTCCCGAACGCATTGCTAATCTGAGGTGACATCATGTGGTATAGTGTTACATATATCCCCAGAGCATTGAGCTGACCTAACTGTGGGTTATAGCCTACCATTCCTTGCCTGAGGCTGAGCCATATCCCACACAACACTGCACTGGACCGAACCATGCCACACCGAACAAGACCAAACCACACCCCACCACACCAGCTCCCAGTCAGAGAAAGGAGATTAAAAGATTAACAGACACTCTTCATAATCGCCCGTCCACGTGGGGTGAGGAGATGATGTCACTCAGGGCAAAGGGCCAGCATACTGTAACCCTGCGGTCTGCGCATCACACCCGTTCAGATGCTGGACTCACTTGCAAAAGGCAAGCCAACATGATGGTTGATAGTGTGACGTACACTGATTAGACACTGTGCCAAAGAGCATCATTCTGCTAAAAACTCATTTCTGGATAACTGAAGTTGTCAGAAAATAAACTTAACAGATTGCTGTGTAAAAAGATAACATAAATTCAACGTTATGTATTCTTTGACAAAAGAGGGCAAATGACTAAGTGTTTTACTTAGACCCAACTGGAAGCCCACTGTGCTGTCTGACAATCCCTTTACAGTTTTGATTCAAAAGAAGGCCTAAAAACAACACAAAGACATACTCAGTCTGCCTGACACCGTGCATGACCTTATCTGATGTCCGAAATATGAAATATAAGCTTCTGGCAATATTCACTGCAGTGTAATGGCCTTATTGGTGGGTAACATGGCTTAAATGCCCGGGTCCTTTGCTCTGATGAGAACACGCAGTCCGCTGCATGACTGCAGACACACTGCCAAGGACAATCAGAGAGCTCACTGCAGAGCTCGTAAATCTACAGGCTGTAGGGCTGCTGTCTGACTGGGTGCTACCTGCTGCTGAGGAGGCCAGGCTACGCAGTACAGTGCTGCCCTGGCTATAGAGAAGGCAACCCCATCACAGGAGAACCCTAAAATCACACAGCTCCCAGACAAACTCTCAGAGAAGAGTTATCACCTGTACTGCGTGCTATGAACCCATATACTGAACATATGTTTATGGATGTGACAATAGGATAGTTACCGATATGGTAGTTGATAGATATGCCTTATCTTTATTTGAAAGGAGTACAAAGAATGGTGAATATTGTAAAATGTATGATGTTGATAGGCAACTGTACTTTGAGTAGACTGTCTATGTCGTAATTTTGCTTTGATAGTATAGACAAGTCAGATTCTAAGACTTCATAAAAATTGCCATAAATACAGACTACAATGTACAGAGACATCAATCATAGAATGTTTAACAATACTTCCTGACAGGGAAAGAAGATACTTGCACTTGGCAGATACATTTATGTGTGTATTATAACAAGTCAAAATATGCAAATATAAAGATTGTGACAAGAATGTCTGGCGAAGACAGCAGATGATTTGCCATGGCAACTAATCCACATGTCATGCTACAACTGATGGGAATAGGAAAGAGATTTAAAGAGACTTAAACCCAAGAATCACTTGAGTGAGGGATACCATCAAATTAGAAAATGAAATTCATCCAATGTACCTGGGCATTAAAGGTAGCCTACTGACAAACACCCTCACAGTGCATTGTTGTAGTTGGGGGATGGCAGAGATGCCATCTCATTAGATCCACTCTGCAGCAGCTTGGTTCTGTCTGTGTGAACAAGACCTTTTCAACTAGGGCAGCTTGATTTGATTTGGCAGAACCCTGCAGGGGTCTCCAAGGAAATTTACACAAATCCAGAGACACACACTGAGTCTGGCAACCTGAACTAGGAGAGCATCTTCATGTTACCTTGGAGCTCCTAGTTGGGGGTAAAATAAGTATTTTTTTAATAGGAGAATTTAAGGGATCACCCAACGCTCACTCCTGTCTCTTTAACATCTCTCTTTCCTCTCACTGTCAGGTTACAACTGAAGCTCTTTGTTTTTTTTTACAGAATTTATGTTTTCTCTTACAGTTCCCACCAGCTGGTCGCCATGCCCTTTCCTTACCCACCGCCGGTAAGGTCAACCTGAACCGCCTCAGAGATATCCTTTATCCAAATAGTTAGATGGATCCATAGAAACATTATCCAGATGACGTTACTCATGGATCCCAAGAGTAATAACAACACCAAGCAGAGCCCTAATACAATTTTTAGCCTGGGGGATTCAGAGGAATTTCATTCTTCACTCCATTTTTTTTACTTTTTGTGTAG
The DNA here is from genome assembly GCA_030435695.1 of Brachymystax lenok tsinlingensis. Classification (NCBI taxonomy): domain Eukaryota; kingdom Metazoa; phylum Chordata; class Actinopteri; order Salmoniformes; family Salmonidae; genus Brachymystax; species Brachymystax lenok. The sequence goes on from CM059803.1 coordinate 34,087,711, forward strand.
CATATAGTCAGTATTTATTCAGGTTCAACTCTCTGTTTTCATGTTTTACACTAAATATATATTGTTACTCTGGAGATCCTGAACTATCTGGAAGCCGAAGCACCATACTTTCATTGACAGACAGTGATGAATTCCACTTTGTTTTTCATTAAATCCCTCCATATCGATCACTGTCTAGATACTCTATTAAAAAAGATAGTGCATGGTTATGTCGTTTCTTCAAATGGCCACTTATTTAAACCCCCCAAAATACACATTTTCAGTGAGACAGCATCACTTATTCAGTGAGACAAATCCTTCATTCATTAAGTACATTTTAGCTGCTACCCAGATGATTGAGGGCACATGGAAACAGCTATTTCACTGAGGCAGATACACTGCATCTCTCTTTGATCACACAATCATATTTTAGACAGACCTCATCATTATACTATTGTAGCAATGTTTAGCAAACGCCCTCATCTCGAACCCAGTTCTCCCAGCCCATAAGCAGACCTGCTAACCACTGCTCCAATAAGGATGAACTATTTTGGGGGGTGGATCATAACAGGCCTAACCAGGCAAAGTTTGATACACTATCCCCACCGTTCAGGACAGCGTGTCCCCACGCTTAACTATACCAAGTCCCTCACGTGTGCACACCTCTCCAATGGCACCCAAGGCACAATCCCACCACAGACACCAATGTAGCGAAATTCGCAAACAGCGACAGTGTAAAGGCCCTTCCTGGTCTCAAACCTGGGTCTCCCAGCCTGTAGGCAGACCCGCTAAGGGTGTTGAAGCAGGCCTATCTAGGAAAAGTTTATGAAGGACTTGCCCGTAGAGTGTATCACATTGTTTTCTCAATAAATGCAATTTCAATTTAATGAAACTACAAGAGGATCCAATTGTTTGGTCCAATGAGTTTTTAGATCCAAACCTGGTCTGAGATGTTAAGCTGGTAATGGTATTGCTTTTTGTCCATTTCAAGGTAAAGGTGTGCAAGCTGTGTTCACAATCTAGTCTACACACAGGTTTCTACTGACAACAGTAAGTCACGTTTTAATGTAGTGTTTATTACACAAACTAAATTATGTTTTTATGTGGGAACAAAAATGTAATTTCCATGTTGTTTCACAGCCAATCTATCCAAGCACTGTGCATGTTGAATGATCATCTCTTTAAATGTAGACTATTCTCATCTGTAAATGGATAAATCAGTTTAATTATACTTGTTGTTAAATTGTTGTTACATTATTATTATTATTATATATGTGTTTTTACATATGGCAATTAATTTTACACAAATGATAATGATAATACAGTGGCAATGTGAGTTCTGTTCTGACATTCTCCAGCAACATGATGTGTATACAAATGCTACACAGGACTCGCCCACATCCACCCCCCTCACACAGCGTCATACGCAGGCCCATATGTGAGGTATGACCTGACGCTCTGATCAAGGGTAGAGAACGGTGTGTACTGTGCGGTAATCTTCACGATGAACAGACAGTAGAATAAATAGATAGCCCGAACTGGCGTTAAAATATATAAAGGTGGGCACTGTAAGCCATATTGTCGCTATATAATGCCGTTTCTGATATGGACTAAAATAATGATGTGGGTAGGAATGTGAGCTGCTGCTATATGAGATGCCTGCAGTGCCCTCACAGGAGCTGATCATATGATTATTGCTTTGGAAGCTATGACGTCTATACAATCTCTCTCATAGACATCTCAAGGCAACATGCTATTCGCTCAGCCACATTTTCAATTGTTTTAGGGAATTTTTTATTATGGGACAGGAGAGCCATCAGCCATTATAGGGATTTCATCAGAATGGTATTTTGTGTTGAGCTTTTTACTGATTTATTTAGGCTACTGGTTAACTTACCTCCACCATTTTTGTAGCATAGGTAAGGGAAGCGCCAGACGTTTCCCAGCCCTACTGCGAAGCCGACGCAGGACATGATAAAATCCATCTGTCTGGTCCATTGCTCTCGTTCGGGATACCCTGGCACCGGCTTCTCCACTGACGACATCGTGCCAGGTGTGGCTCCGCATCCTGCCCCGTCGGTTCCACCAATGAGGCTTCCGTTCACGCCAGCTTGGTGCCCGTTTCCGTTCGGAATGAGGTGACCCTTCTTCTCCTCCCCGAGGACCACGTTCACAGCACAGCAGTCAGTTTCGAATGCAGGTTTCTCCATGCCAATTACGCTCTTGTAAACAATGCTTCCTCAATTTCCCACTGACACTGAGGAGGAAACCAGTGGAAAGATCGGTGACGATTCAGGACAATAGATACAGCGCTCTTAAGCTTTTATTCGTTCGGGTCGATTTCCCTGGACCCCAAGATGGTCCTTTGTTCTTCTTCTGGCAATCCTATGGGAATAGGATCAGCTTTTTTCCCCCCTTTTTAATTTAAGGGTATGATAAGTCACTTGAACAGTTATAATTTGTATCTCTATTATCGTATAGCAATGTCAAACGCGCAACGATGAGACGGAGATCAGAATTAAATGTTTATTACATTTGAGGTGTATAAAAATAAAGGACACTTGCCCCCAAAGAAAAACACCGAATTTGAGAGCACCTTCAAAAACAATCTACGAAACACTTGAATGTGAGTCTGAAGAATCGCATGGGAACTTATCTCTCAAAGAGGAGACGGGTGTCGAGGCGAAAAACTCAGCGGGCTTTGCGCGCGCTCGATGACGAATGTAACGGAATTATATTCGTGGTTTTGTCTTTAGATTCCGAGGCTAGATCATCTTGCTCCTTAGCTTCCTTCGCTTCGGAAAAATACTGACAATGTGATAGGTCTATCGCGGTTATCCTTAGCAGCTCTCTCTTGGTGCACTGTATGACAATTAACTGAGCCTGCAGCCGCGCGCAGCTTTAAAAAGGTTGGTGCGGAGGCGATGGTACTGAGGCGCACGTCACTTGGATTTCATCCCTCCCCCATCCTTAAGGACACAGTTGCCTTATCAGTTGTATTAGCTTTGTTGCAACGAATATCAGGAAATTATTAAGACGAGCATTCAACATTGTCTAGCCTACAGGGCGATAATGTATGTCATAATTGCAGGTGAACTGATATTGTGTGCCTGCCAAAAACACGGAATAAAGAACTGGGGCTCTGCTGTTAAAGGGCATGAAATCCTTTATCCAACCCGAGTGTCATTACACATGCACTGGGAAAGAATTAGGATATTTCACACTGTAACCTTATGATGAATTATGAATAAGCTCTAACTTTAATTCTGTCAAAGCTTCAGTTAGTATTAGCTTATAGCCTAACAACAGAATGTTTGACAGAACTAAAGGTAGAGATTGTTCATCATTCAACATTACTGTAAGAAAGATATTTGACCCAGAATCCCAGTGCATGGGAGTCAGATAAAATGGAGGGTGTATCCACCCAGACCCTCCATCCTCCGCACTCATACTGTAGGCCAGGGGCGCAACTTTCACTGGGGACGGGGGACATGTCCCCCCCAAATTCTGAAATTGTATTTTTGTCCCCCCCAGTTTTATCATTGGTATGTGATTCAAAACAATGCAATGGTGTGCTTTAGGACCATGCGGACGCCTCCGAGCGGTCAGGTAGGCTGTTTGGAGTGTTTATCCGACTGTATATATATATTTTTAAATAATGTATATATTATGTCCCCCCCCACTTCTAAAACCAAAGTTGTGCCCCTGCTGTAGGCTTCAACTCGCTAAAGGGAGTCAGATGAGTGTTAGGTTACCAGAATGACACTAAAACATTCCTCATATGATTAGTGGGCCTTTATCTTATCGGAAATTTTAATATTTAGACAATCAAACTTTACTATTTGGTCTTTAAACTCAATACCATTAGTAAGGAGACACCTGCAATGACAAAAATGTAATTATGTGTAAACCCTAACATTAGAATGTCTGGTAGTTTTATTTCAACTATAAACATTCATACTATATGTTGTACATAGAAAGTGTTATTGGCGGAGGAATTGTATATCAAGTAACCTATAAAAAATAATTCTCCCCTACCAAGTTACATAACTAATTGTCAGAATGTTGTTTACCATACTAGGATAGCTAAGGCAAAGGCAGGCGAGGACATCCATGCTTTATTTACACACATGCAAAGTGAGTTCTATTATTCCATTTATATATGATTGATCTTGTCAAATTGTTCATCAGTATGTATATTACTCCTCCAGAGTTCATTGTAAGTGGAAGTAAAGGCATATATATGCTGTAAAAAGTCCTACTGTCCTCCTGGTGGATGAACTACTTGGATGTTGACAGACTGAATCAGTTTAATATTTCAACTGTTGGTCTGAGCTACTGTTTTACTACAGAACTTTGGCAGAGCCCTAACTGTTTTGAGCCCCACCTGTTTAGCTAAAAATAAACGTTTGCCTGTTGTGCATATTATTTTGGCATTAATACGTGTCACATATCCATATGTAAACAATGTAAAAAAAAAAAAGAATAATACTTGAGTTAATAAAGCCACATACAAACATGGTCTCTTTTTTGCTTTCTTGAGTAAGGCAGCTCCAAAATGCATCTGTTCCAGCCTAGCTCAGTGCTTTCTGTGGTGGTGGGGCAGCCAGTGGAAAATATGGCATGTAGGGGTTAGTAATGTTTTATAGGTGCGCCATGATTGGCTCAGTGTTCTGTCATTCATGTGGACACTACGTCACCACAAAATCTACGGGGAAAGATCGAAAATTCAAGCCCCTTGGGTGCTGCCATATAGTTACATTAGAAGTGCCCATCCAACAAGGCTCAATTGGACACAGATAAAATGTAAAATCACGTTATATCTACAGTAGTTTTGATTGGACTGATCATGTCAACATCATACTTTCAAACTCTTAGCTTGCAAGCTAGCAGACATCATCATGAATCAAGGCGACAATCGACTGCCAAATCCTTTTCAATCCTAGTCAAATGAAGAGAAATAATGAAGAGAAATTATAGATAAAACGTATCGGTGCTCATCGGCCGTTAAACATAAACATTACACAACAAGTTGATTTGGAAGAAATCAGTGGCTAACTGCAAGCATTACAAATAAATCACTATCCTGCTCTTCAGTGGAGTGGGTGTGTGGTCCAAGTCTGGGTTTAAGGGTCTCTTTTCCAAGCTTAAAAGGATAAACATTCAACATTGGCCATGCTGTCAATACAGCCTGACTTCTGCAGCGTTCAAAACAACTGGATACTAGGAATTGGGAAATCTCAGACTTCAGTGAGTTCAAAACACCTGGAAACTAGGAACTGGGAAGTCTCAGACTTCCGTCAGTTCCAGACAACTGGGAACTCTGAAAAAAATACGCTTTGAACAGTCATCCAACCCGGATTTGCAAGTCAGGAACTCAGGCATCTTTCTAGAGCTCCAACCTGAAGATCACTGATGATTTTACCTTGTTGTTTTCGATTTCCCATTTTTCTTGAAAGCACCTTAAATCCAGAGAATGCCAGACTTTGATGACAAAGTTTGATGACAAAATTTGCCCACGAAGGACAGCCACGCCACCTTCCTGTTCAAGTGAGCACAGCACAACAAGGTGAGTCCAAACATGTCTTGTATGCTGCTGCATAAATTATGTAATATGCCAGAGAGATATGTATACTTTAGCTAAAAAAGTAATACTAAGTGTATGTTGTGTAGTAAGCTGTTAGTAGCCCATGTGCCTCACCGTAATAATTTGGTCCCTTTTCCCCTCATAACTTAGCCTACTGTTCTGACTTGGTGGTGCACATGTAGCCTATAGCCTGTTATAAAGAAATGTCATAGACAGGACAGACAGCTTATTGTCCTCGCAGTGGCAGACCACGTGTACAACACCTGCACATGATCGGTACATCCGAACATCACACCTCCGGGACAGGTACAGGATGGAAACATCAACTGCCCAAGGTACACCAGGAACGCACAATCCCTCCATCAGTACTCAGACTGTCCGCAATAGGCTGAGAGAGGCTGGACTGAGTGCTTGTAGGCCTGTTGTAAGGCAGGTCCTCACCAGACACAACTGGCAACAATGTTGCCTATGGGCACAAACCCACCGTCGCTGGACCAGACAGGACTGGCAAAAAGTGCTCTTCACTAACGAGTCGCGGTTTTGTCTCACCAGGGGTGATGGTCAGATTCGCGTTTATTTTCGAAGGAATGAGCGTTACACCGAGGCCTGTACTCTGGTCCGTCATGGTCTGGGGCTGTGTGTCAAAGCATCATCGGACTGAGCTTGTTGTCATTGCAGGCAATCTCAACGCTATGCGTTACAGAGAAGACATCCTGTTCCCTCATGTGGTACCCTTCCTGCAGGCTCATCCTGACATGACCCTCCAGCATGACAATTCCACCAGCCATACTGCTCGTTCTGTGCATGATTTCCTGCAAGACAGGATTGTCAGTGTTCTGCCATGGCCAGCGAAGAGCCCAGATCTCAATCCCATTGAGCACGTCTGGGACCTGTTGGATCGGAGGGTGAGGGCTAGGACCATTCCCCCCAGAAATGTCCAGGAACTTGCAGGTGCCTTGGTGGAAGAGTGGGGTGACATCTCACAGCAAGAACTGGCAAATCTGATGCAGTCCATGAGGAGGAGATGCACTGCAATAATTAATGCAGCTAGTGGCCACACCAGATACTGACAGTTACTTTGGATGTTGATCCCCCTTTGTTCAGGGACCCATTATTCAATTTCTGTCACGTCTGTGGAACTTGTTCAGTTTATGTCTGTCTCAGTTGTTGAAGCTTGTTATGTTCATACACATATTTACAGATGTTAAGTTTGCTGAAAATAACTGCAGTTGACAATGAGAGGATGTTTCTTTTTTTGCTGAGTTTATTTATATTGACTACGTCCCCCCTAACTCTCTCATGAATGTCTTAATCGAAATTACGGATTGCCTCTTATACGCTCATCGTTCCCTTATGCCATAGTTTGCACATCTCAATTGTCAGTAGAAACCACATTTGTGTAAGCAAGTCAGCCATATCAGCTATGTTTTTTTTAAAGGCAGTAAATGTGTCAGGGAGGGTCACGGATTCAGTTGCAGGTAAGAGAGTTTTATTTTGCTCTCAAAAGGTTCAAGATAAAATAACAGGAACCCCAAAAAAAGAGAAAGTCCAAAAAATATCCACTGGGTCAGGAGAGCACCTCTCAAAAAGAAACCAAATACAGCATCGCCAGATGCAGTGTCCGAGTCACACTGATGGTCTGGGGTAGTACATCCAAGTCCCAACAGGAAAGAACGCCTGGGCAGACAGTTGAAAATAAACCAGGCCTGGCAGGACGAGAGGGAGAAAGTAGAAGTAGAACAAAAAGCAAACGCACACAAAGGGTTTGAAGGAGCAAGACAGGGCAAGGCTAACCAGGTCACGAGAAAGGCTTCACACACAACAACGGTCTGACAAAAGACTGAACACAAAAGGATCTAAAATAGGGGAGATAATGAGGAATAAATTGACAACAGGTGTGAAGTGAACAAGGATAGTTAAGGATAACGAGTGGGAGGAGAGACGCCACAATAGCAGCAGAGCTGTCAAAACAAAGCACATGTGCTCAAAAGACAACAACACACAGAGAAAAGACAAAAACACAGCAGATCAGACCGAAGTCATGACAAAATGAGGCTGAATGAACTGTTTCGCTGCCAGACAAGGCTACGCTGATGTAGCAGGGGTAAGGAGTTGGGACTCTGCTGTTTGGACACCTTTATTTAGGCCTTAACAGTTTGTGGCCACCATTTGTCACAGGTATAGTGCAATTAATGTATTGTTTAGTGTTGTGCTGTGCTGTGCTGTGTTGTGTTGTGTAGTGTAGTGGCTTTGCTGGCATGCACACATTTTTTTGGGGAGTTTGCCCCACCAAGATTTACATGCTATAATCGCCACTGCCTCTATTAATGGAACCAACTCAGACACTGCTGTGTATGGTGCCATCTGGGACAGTGGCAGTCACCCAGCTGCTGTTCTCACAACATTGCACTTTCAATTCTGATGATCTCCTGCCTGCTGTGACCGCTCACATTGAAGGTCAACATTTTTATAAAGCATTATAAATGCATTTATAATATGTTTTGAATTATTGTCCCAGGCCACTCAGAAGTCTTCATTGTCAATATATTTTATTACTGTAGTAAATTCTTGAAATTGTGAATGCCCCAAATAGATTAGCTATTCCTGGGAACAGTGATATATCTGTTTTTGACATCACATTGAAGGCTTCTGAGTGATCTGGGACAATATTTCTAGGTAAAAAAAAGCAACCCCAAGGAGTTTCAAAATACAGATCACACATGTTTTGGGGTAGTAATTGGGCTACACTGTTCCTGCATATATATTATTATATATATTATTAGCAGCCTTGCAGTGGTGGAAAAAGTACCCAATGGTCATACAGGAGTAAAAGTAAATATACCTTAATTGAAAAGGATTTAAGTAAAAGTGAAAGTCACCCTGCAAAATTCTACTCGAGTAAAAGTTTTAAAGTATTTGGTTTTAAATATACATAAGTATCAAAAGTAAATGTAATTGCTAAAATATACTTAACTATCAAAAGTAAAAGTATAAATAATTTCAAATTCCTTATATTAAGCAAACCAGATGGCACCATTTTGATGTTTTTTAAATGTATGGATAGCCAGGGCCACACTCCAACACTCAGACATCATTTACAAACGAAGCATTTGCGTTTATTGAGTCCGCCAGATCAGATGCAGTAGGGATGACCAGGGATGTTCTCTTGATAAGTGGGTGAATTGGACAATTTTCCTGTCCTGCTAAGCATTCAAAATGTAATGAGTACTTTTGGGTGTCAGGGAAAATGTATGGAGTAAAAAGTACATAATTTGCTTTAGGAATGTAGTGAAGCAAATAGTAAAGTAAAGTACAGATCCCCCAAAAAACGACTTAAGTACTTTACACCACTGCACCCTTGATAAAGATGAGCAATAATGGCTTTATAAAATAAACAATTAAAATATTGATCTATATTGTATGCTAAAGAAAATGGGGAAATGATATTACGGCATTTTATACTAATAGAATTGCTCAGAGAAAAATATATTTTTTGATAAGTCATTTTTTCTCTCAAAAAGGTAGGGGTGAAAATGATTGACACCCCTAAAGATTCTTAGAAATAAAGAAGTCAAAAGTTTAGTATTTAGTCTCATATTCCTTGCACTCAATGATTACATCAATCTTGTGACTCTACAAACTTGTTGGATGCATTTACAGTTTATTTTGGTTGTGCTTCTGATTATTTTGTCCGGAATAGAAATCAATGGTAAATAATGTATTGGGTAATTTTGTAAATAAGAATATTATAGGTTTCTAAACACTTCTACATTAATGTTGATGCTACCATTATTACAGATACTCCTCAATGAATCGTGAATAATGATGCGTAAGAAAGTTACAGAGGGTGAAAAATCATACCCCCGAGACATGTTAAGATCCCCTTTTATTGTTAATGGTGAGAGTTTGGCATGTCTTGGGGGTATGATCTTTGACCCGCTGTAACGATTCATTTAGGATTATCCGTAATCATGATAGCATCCATCTTTTGATTACTTTATTCCAAAGAATCTTTAGGGGTTGTCAGTAATTCTTCGGCAAAAAAAACGTGTTACTTGTTAAACAAAATCTATTTCTCTGAGCAATTGTATTGGTATAAAATAATATAATTAAAAAAAAATATTGACCATACAATATAGCTCAGCATTTGAAATATTTATTTTATACAGTCATTTATGATCATCTTTATCAAGGGTGTCAATAATTTCAGACCCCACTGTATTACTGCCATACAGATACATAGGTATAGTTTATTTGTATATTATTGAAATTGAGCGTGCCACAAACAGGTAGGCAATGTTGAAACATAACTGTTTAATAACAGAGAGCAAGCCACGAAACTGTCTTCATCTCACTTCCCTGGCTCCTGGCTTTACTCGATCATCAGGTCATAGTGAAGTGCTTCAGAAGCACGCTTTCATTCTGGCTTCTCCATCAGCAAAGGATCAATGTATAGTACAGTGGGTTTAATTATTGAACCTAACTTTTCAGTTTGTTGGCAGTCAAGCTTCTGCCATCACATGAACATTTGAACGATTCTTTGAAGTGTTCACTGCACATAGCAACCCTTATAGTGCATTTCACCACCTCTTGTCCTTGATTAAGATTGAAACAGGAGAGATTACAACTACGGTATGTGATTTCCTGCTTGTAATTCTCACTATCCATTGTTGAAAGTGTGTTGGACAGCCAACGTGTGTAAACACAGATATGTTGGGAGTTGCCCGGATGTCTTTGTCAGAGCCACGATGTGTGAGGTAACTTAGTAGCCATGCCAAGGCAAGGTGGGGGTACTGCTATGGTAACTCTTACATGTTTTGCTCTAAGTTTAGTCTTGAATAGAACCCGTGACTTAGGAGCAGCTGCCACGAAAAGGTTACAGCCTCTTCTTTTATGGCACTTTAGAAATAGCCATGCCACTGACTCACGATGTTCTCCTCTTTTTTAAATATAACATGTTCATTAAATGACAGAGGTAAGTGTAAAAATCAAAACTGGCACATCATCCCCATCATGTACAGCATGTTCTCTACTGTATGTGGCAGTGAACTGATTATTGATACTATGGAGAGAGAAAGACAGTTGATCCACAAATATTTTTTTTTCTTCATTTTCTCTCTGTGTTCTCTGACAGGCTCACTTGAAAACATTAAGTTGGTATGATATGCTATGAAAATAATAATTGGCTTAATTGCATATGTGGTGTAAAATATATAACCAGATAGTACTCTACGTTGCTGTGAGTACTACTGCCAATCTGCAGAATGGTAGCGTGACAATACATACCCCCCGATCATGAGGTTTCACAAGTTTAGCCAGAGAGAATGGTTTGTTGTTAACTTCCTATGCGGACAGTCTTCAGAGATGCCAGATGGACTTTTATAGTTCCTCCGTTGACACGAAAGGTATAGTTGCCGTCTAAGTATATTTTATGATATTTGAAATATGCACACTGCACAGGTAAGGTAAACTATAAAGATAATTGCCAGTTTACGTTTCCTGATGAGGAATGTCTAGTGTCCTCTGGAGAAAGAGAAGGGGCCTGAAGCAGCGTTGTTAGTGTGTTACAGGTAGAAGATCTGTCTTTCTAGTTAAAACAGGGACACAGTTAAGGACAATAACATCAGAGATCATATCAAAAGGAGAAGGTGCTATCCGGGATCCTTGGGATTTCCCAACCCTGGTTTCATGTCCACGCCCTGGCTCAACCCTAGCCATAACCCAGCCCCTAGCCTTATTTCCAATCCATATCTATAGCTATTATGGAAATCTTGACCTGTCTGCAACCTGTCTGCAACTCAGGATGCCTTTTAGTACCAATTTAACAGATTTTAGTACTAGTTTAACTGATTGTGTTATAATGAAGAGTTTACAGAGAGCCTCTGCATTCTCAAAGGTTGTACTTGAAACATGAAGGTAACAAATTGATACAATGTCTCTCCCTAGTGGCTAAATGTCCAAAACATCACATAGGGATCATTTTGTAATATTCTTCACATTTACATGGACAGTATCGGATGATATCAGTAATCACTCAGGACAATTTGAATTCTACACAGCAGTTAGAAGTTTGATATTACTTTGTCTAACAGCCGATTTTAAATTATAAGTAGGGAGTGTCATTTTATAAAATATAATATTCAAAATAGTATACGTATATCATTTGATTTCAGATAGACTAGGCACAATAATAAATTAAATGATTTGTTTGTATTTTCGTTCCCAAAGCATGGCTATGTCCTTTGTGTAAATGCATCTTCCTCTATTGAGCAGCTACTCTGTCATGAAAGGCATGCAGACTGTAGTACAGACTGTTCTTCTGTTCCTCTATTGAGCAGCTACTCTGTCATGAAAGGCATGCAGACTGTAGTACAGACTGTTCTTCTGTTCCTCTATTGAGCAGCTACTCTGTCATGAAAGGCATGCAGACTGTAGTACAGACTGTTCTTCTGTTCTTCTATTGAGCAGCTACTCTGTCATGAAAGGCATGCAGACTGTAGTACAGACTGTTCTGTTCTTCTATTGAGCAGCTACTCTGTCATGAAAGGCATGCAGACTGTAGTACAGACTGTTCTGTTCTTCTATTGAGCAGCTTCTCTGTCATGAAAGGCATGCAGACTGTAGTACAGACTGTTCTTCTGCCCGAGAGGTTTGTTTGAGTTCTTTGTGCCAGGTGGATTAGATTGATTCACTGGATAACACTGTGCCCGTAGAAGGATAGTGCAGTGCAGGTTGGTGTTGCAGAGACAAAAGCCAGGTTTCATCATGTAAATATAGCTAATGGTCTGCGGTGTTCCCTTCACAGGCTCAGACAACCTGCAAGTAAACCAGTGCACATTGCTTTCTCCCTGATCATTTACTATAATAAAACAAATTGGACAAAGTGCAAACAGTGTTACCAAACTTAATGTACCAGATGCAAAGAAATGTACTGCTCATGGTATGTTCAACTGAGTAGTTCCTCTTGGCAGTAAGCTGCTAGCACATGGCTTGTTCTCGTGAAGCGGATGCAACGAATAACTGTAAGAGGCAGTTTCCATCCTTGCTGTCTTTATTCGTTTTTTTCTGCTCCATCCTTTTTAAAAAGTCAACTTTTGTGTGGATAGTGTGTGGGTGGGGTGGACAAGGATGCTTCAGAAAGAAGAAGAGTTTGATTTTCAATGAAAGCACATAGAGGCTAGGGAGAGTGGTGACATCTGTATGAAGAGAAGAACATTGACAGAATAATTATCCACCACCACAATCAACAGGTAAACAGCACCATATTATTATTAAGCAAACAACCCTTTTTTTTTTACTTTTATTTTACCAGGCAAGTCAGTTGAGAACAAATTCTTATTTTCAATGACAGCCTAGGAACAGTGGGTTAACTGCCTGTTCAGCCTTTCCAGATATATTACAGTTTCTTTGAATAGTAATTTCTTATTTGTGAGGGCTAGGATTAGGTTTGATTAGATTTTACCAAGTCATCCTGCCATGCTATTTGGGGCTAATATAATAGCCTTTGAACACTATCAAAATATATATTCAAAATGCACCTGAAGGGAAGTTGAATTCTGCATTTTAACATTTTGACTCCACTGTTGGAAAATGTAATAGTGAATCCCTTGTACAGACGTATTTGGCATGGACATGACCACTGGACGGGAAGTGACTGAGTTGACGGTACAGCTGTCAGAAACCTGCACAGCAGTTTAAAGAGTGACTCTGATTACTTCCAGAAATATCTCATGAATACTTTAATGACAGATACCGGACGTTTCAGTTGAACACCTTTTAAAAAAAGGATTTGGCTGGTTAGACAGTTCAAAACAACAAAACACTTTAGAATATAACATTTGTGCTACTCTCAACATAATAGTAAAGATTTACATTTGTGTTTATTCTAGAGGTTGTTGTTATTGTGATGGACAGTTCTGTGCATTGTTCAATGACATAGCCAGGTTATGTTTAGCCAAACAACTTACCAGTGTAATTGGGTTGGTTGAATAACCTTATTGCTTTTCATTTGAATTGTGAATTAATGATTGATGCTCAGATAAAGGAGGCATTATATATTTGATCTTTTCCCATTGTACAAAACCTATTGAAAACGCCTCTGGTGTACATCACAACAGTATCTGATCTAAGAGAGAAGCTTGGAGAGTGACTGTCATAGTTTAGCAGATCTAAGCTTCTTTACACTGCACTTTACTACAAAGTTATGTTGCCAAACAAATTATGTGAGAGCCATTACCTTGATGCCTTAATGTTTACAGCCATCATGGCACATTCTTCCAATATTAAGTATTGAAATGCTTTAGCAGAGGAACCCTGTAACGTCACACGGGATCAGATGATTGAATAATTATTTTCCAAAATGAAGCAATGAGAGCCAGAGCATGTATGAATGGTTACTAATAACATGTGGGGGTGTTTCAGGGGATCCTTTTCTGAGGTGCGTGTGGCTCAGCACTGCTGTTCCCTGAGACTTGTAGCTGTCAAGTGAATCGGCAAGAGGGTGCTAAAGGGAAAAGAGGGCATGTTGGAGATTGAGATTGCAGCGCTCCGCAGGTTAGTGTCATGTTTAACGAATACAATATACACTGCTCAAAAAAATAAAGGGAACACTAAAATAACACATCATAGATCTGAATGAATGAAATAATCTTATTAAATACTTTTTTCTTTACATAGTTGAATGTGCTGACAACAAAATCACACAACAATTATCAATGGAAATCAAATTTATCAACCCATGGAGGTCTGGATTTGGAGTCACACTCAAAATTAAAGTTGAAAACCACACTACAGCCTGATCCAACTTTGATGTAATGTCCTTAAAACAAGTCAAAATGAGGCTCAGTAGTGTGTGTGGCCTCCACGTGCCTGAATGACCTCCCTACAACGCCTGGGCATGCTCCTGATGAGGTGGCGGATGGTCTCCTGAGGGATCTCCTCCCAGACCTGGACTAAAGCATCCGCCAACTCCTGGACAGTCTGTGGTGCAACGTGGCGTTGGTGGATGGAGCGAGACATGATGTCCCAGATGTGCTCAATTGGATTCAGGTCTGGGAGGCAGGCGGGCCAGTCCTTAGCATCAATGCCTTCCTCTTGCAGGAACTGCTGACACACTCCAGCCACATGAGGTCTAGCATTGTCTTGCATTAGGAGGAACCCAGGGCCAACCGCACCAGCATATGGTCTCCCAAGGGTCTGAGGATCTCATCTCGGTACCTAATGGCAGTCAGGCTACCTCTGGCGAGCACATGGAGGGCTGTGCGGCCCCCCAAAGAAATGCCACCCCACACCATGACTGACCCACCGCCAAACTGGTCATGCTGGAGGATGTTGCAGGCAGCAGAACGTTCTCCACAGCGTCTCCAGACTCTGTCACGTCTGTCACGTGCTCAGTGTGAACCTGCTTTCATCTGTGAAGAGCACAGGGCGCCAGTGGCGAATTTGCCAATCTTGGTGTTCTCTGGCAAATGCCAAACGTCCTGCACGGTGTTGGGCTGTAAGCACAACCCCCACCTGTGGACGTTGGGCCCTCATACCACCCTCATGGAGTCTGTTTCTGACCGTTTGAGCAGACACATGCACATTTGTGGCCTGCTGGAGATCATTTTGCAGGGCTCTGGCAGTGCTCCTCCTTGCACAAAGGCGGAGGTAGTGGTCCTGCTGCTGGGTTGTTGCCCTCCTACGGCCTCCTCCACGTCTCCTGATGTACTGGCCTGTCTCCTGGTAGCGCCTCCATGCTCTGGACACTACGCTGACAGACACAGCAAACCTTCTTGCCACAGCTCGCATTGATGTGCCATCCTGGATGAGCTGCACTACCTGAGCCACTTGTGTGGGTTGTAGACTCCGTCTCATGCTACCACTAGAGTGAAAGCACCGCCAGCATTCAAAAGTGACAAAAACATCAGCCAGGAAGCATAGGAACTGAGAAGTGGTCTGTGGGTCACCACCTTCAGAACCACTCCTTTATTGGGGGTGTCTTGCTAATTGCCTATAATTTCCACCTGTTGTCTATTCCATTTGCACAACAGCATGTGAAATTTATTGTCAATCAGTGTTGCTTCCTAAGTGGACAGTTTGATTTCACAGAAGTGTGATTGACTTGGAGTTACATTGTGTTGTTTAAGTGTTCCCTTTATTTTTTTGAGCAGTGTATATACAGTGGGGAAAAAAAGTATTTAGTCAGCCACCAATTGTGCAAGTTCTCTCACTTAAAAAGATGAGAGAGGCCTGTAATTTTCATCATAGGTACACTTCAACTATGACAGACAAAATGTGGAAAAAAAATCCAGAAAATGACATTGTAGGATTTTTTATGAATTTATTTGCAAATTATGGTGGAAAATAAGTATTTGGTCACACACAAACAAGCAAGATTTCTGGCTCTCACAGACCTGTAACTTCTTCTTTAAGAGGCTCCTCTGTCCTCCACTCATTACCTGTATTAATGGCACCTGTTTGAACTTGTTATCAGTATAAAAGACACCTGTCCACAACCTCAAACAGTCACACTCCAAACTCCACTATGGCCAAGACCAAAGAGCTGTCAAAGGACACCAGAAACAAAATTGTAGACCTGCACCAGGTTGGGAAGACTGAATCTGCAATAGGTAAGCAGCTTGGTTTGAAGAAATCAACTGTGGGAGCAATTATTAGGAAATGGAAGACATACAAGACCTCTGATAATCTTCCTCGATCTGGGGCTCCACGCAAGATCTCACCCGTGGGGTCAAAATGATCACAAGAACGGTGAGGAAAAATCCCAGAACCACACAGGGGACCTAGTGAATGACCTGCAGAGAGCTGGGACCAAAGTAACAAAGCCTACCATCAGTAACACACTACGCCGCCAGGGACTCAAATCCTGCAGTGCCAGGCGTGTCCCCTGCTTAAGCCAGTACATGTTCAGGCCCGTCTAAAGTTTGCTAGAGAGCATTTGGATGATCCAGATGAGGATTGGGAGAATGTCAGATGAAACCAAAATATAACTTTTTGGTAAAAACTCAACTCGTCGTGTTTGGAGGGCGAAGAATGCTGAGTTGCATCCAAAGAACACCATACCTACTGTGAAGCATGGGGGTGGAAACATCATGCTTTGGGGCTGTTTTTCTGCAAAGGGACCAGGACGACTGATCCGTGTAAAGGAAAGAATGAATAGGGCCATGTATCGTGAGATTTTGAGTGAAAACCTCCTTCCATCAGCAAGGGCATTGAAGATGAAACGTGGCTGGGTCTTTCAGCATGACAATGATCCCAAACACACCGCCCGAACGCGAAGGAGTGGCTTAAGTAAGAAGCATTTCAAGGTCCTGGAGTGGCCTAGCCAGTCTCCAGATCTCAACCCCA
Organism: Brachymystax lenok tsinlingensis; assembly: GCA_030435695.1. Lineage (NCBI taxonomy): Eukaryota > Metazoa > Chordata > Actinopteri > Salmoniformes > Salmonidae > Brachymystax > Brachymystax lenok. The sequence goes on from CM059803.1 coordinate 34,104,623, forward strand.
TAGAAAATCTTTGAAAGTCCGTGTTGCCCAGCGACAGCCCCAAAAGATCACTGCTCTAGAGGAGATCTGCATGGAGGAATGGGCCAAAATACCAGCAACAGTGTGTGAAAACCTTGTGAAGACTTACAGAAAACGTTTGACCTCTGTCATTGCCAACAAAGGGTATATAACAAAGTATAGAGATAAACTTTTGTTATTGACCAAATACTTATTTTCCACCATCATTTGCAAATAAATTCATAAAAAATCCTACAATGTGATTTTCTGGATTTTTTTTCCTCATTTTGTCTGTCATAGTTGAAGTGTACCTATGATGAAAATTACAGGCCTCTCATCTTTTTAAGTGAGAGAACTTGCACAATTGGTGGCTGACTAAATACTTTTTGGTGGCATTGGAGGAGACCTTTGAGACATCGTCAAAACTTTATCTTGTTATGACTCGGAGTGGTGGAATCTGATTTTAGATAACCAGAAATTATGTAATCGAAGATTGATTGTTCATCCCATCTTTTAGATTTCACATTGCGATAGAAGGCTTGTCCCCGCACCAAGAAAAACGTTGCGTCAAATAATAAGAGTTCCGGTGTTTACCCCTAAATGAAAAGCTTGTGACAATAGTGTTACAGGAGGCAAGTTTCAAGACCGCATTCTGGAGAGGGGAGCTGCACATAGAGATGCCAGCTGTGTCCTACTGCAGGTTCTGGAAGCAGTCCAATAACTCCACCAGCTGGTTATCGTGCACAGGGACCTGAATGTACAACTGTCCTCTAGCTGTTATAATACCACATGTACGCCTCTTGGAGGGAACGCAACACCCTGCTACATCTCAAATCCCCGTGGAGTGAAAAAGTATGTGATCGTAGGTGCGGGGAAAGACGACAGAGGCAGAGAAAACTATAGTTTACAGGGAATTTATTCTTCCTTAACACGGTAAGGTGGGGAAAAGGGGCTTGAAAAAAAGTACCTTACATGCCTTCCCACTACGTACCCCCCCCCCGGGAACAAATGAAACAGAATAATTACCAATACTTTAAGTGAAAACAAGTTTCATTAACCAAAAACACTAAGTCCTATTGGCATACACATACCTCTGAAGGAGCAGTTACAAAATAATATCAACAACACTTTTACTGAACGCCACAACAATCAACACAGGACATAAAAATAAACTATCTTTCTGACAAAGGAACACTGGCTTTTATCAAGCTGGAGGAGTTGGTAATTGAAGAGCCAGCTGTTTCCCCTGAGGAGAGGGAGCGGTCAGGGCTCCAATCAGCTCCAATCAGCGATGGGGCCGACCAATCAGCTACTTGAGGAATCCAGGATGCCATTTCCTGAATACACACATACAAACTCACAACAACACAGAAACTGGGGAATGTAACAACATTACACAGGGACCTCAATGTACAACTGTCCTCTAGCTGTTATAATATCATTTAACACATGGACCCGAAGGTGATTTGCTTTATAGTTTGGTAGCAGTGTTAAATGGATGGATAGATAGATAGATAGATAGATAGATAGCTGCATACATACATACATACATACATACATACATACATACATACATACATACATACATACATACATACATACATACAGCATAATTGTCAATAAAGCATTATGGACTTTCTATTATTGTTATTATTATCATTATTGTTATTATTATTATTGTTATTATTATTATTGTGATCATTATTATTATTGTTATTATTATTGTTATTATTATTGTTATTATTATTGTTATTATTATTATCATTGTTATTATTATTATTGCTATTATTATTATTATTGTGATCATTATTATTATTGGAGTTGTTGTTATTATTGTTAGTAGTATTATTATGATTGTTGTTATTATTGTTATTATTGTTATTATTATTGATATTATAATTATTGTTATTATTGTGATCATTATTATTATTGTTATTATCATTATTGTTGTTGTTATTATTGTTATTATTATTATTATTATTCCTCCCAGCCTGAGAACCTACTGTATCAGACTTCGTCTATAGATTCCAAGATTGTCAATGACTTTGGCCTGTCCAAGTTGGAGGAGCAGTGTGTTCACCACAGCATGTGGAACCCCTGCGTATGTGGGTTAGGATCCCCAAATCATACATCCCATCTGAACCCTCATCATGTAGAATTAAAGCAGTTTGAACCTTACACATAAACCCTCTCTTTAATGTTGTGTGCAGCCTCATAGCTTCTCCAGCAGAAATCTTATGACAAAGAGGTGGACCTATGGGCTCTGGGGGTGATCACCTATATAGTGTTTAGTAATAGTAAATTCTTCACATTTTACTTAAAGGGATACTTCAGGATTTTGGCAACGAGGCCCTTTATCTACTTCCCCAGAGTCAGATGAACTCATGGATACCATTTGTATGTCTCTGCATCCAGTAGGAAGGAAGTTGCCAATTAGCAAAGAGCAATGATTGGAAGTCTATGGGACTTCTATGTAGACTTCCAGGGTTAGTAGATAAAGGGCTTCATTGGCAAAATCCGATCTATCCCTTTAATACAGACAAGTGAAAAGTTATGTTGTGCTAAAAGGTTTTATTTGAATGTTCCAGACTCTGTGGCTGCCCTCTGTTTTATGACGACAATGACTCACATATGTGCATTGATGATAAAGGCTGAATATGAGTTGGACTCTATCTCAGGTACAGTATGTAGTTGAAGATACTGAGAGATCCTTTTAGCTAGCCTGTATTAGTTCTTTACATCACATCTCACACATATTAGACACACAATGTCATCCCTGTCTTGGCAATAATTACTTGTTTTTCTTTCAGTGTGCTTTTAATTTGGTTTTCTTTAGTCTTTAAAAATGTATGTCCTCCTGAATGCTGCTTTCCTCTCCAAAATGTTCCGTTCAGCAATAGATTTCATTCCATGCATGTTGCAGAAAGAACCAGAGATGCGGTACAATTGTGAGCAGGCCTTGAAGTAGTACTAGTAGCTATGTGTGTATTCCACAGGAGGTTGTTGTCACCTTAGTTGGGGAGGAAGGGCTCGTGGTAATGGCCGGAGTGGAATCAGTGGAATGGTATTAAATACATGAAACGTGGTTTCCATGTGTTTGATGTGATGCCATTCCATTGGCTCCGTTCCAGACGTCATTGTGAGCCGTCCTCCCCTCAGCAGCCTCCAGTGCTGTATTAGCTTCTATATCTCCTTTAGTGAGAATGGTCAATACTATAGCATGTCTTTGGTCTACTTAAGCACAGAATGAAATGTTCTATACAACACAATTAATGGGGTCCCTGATAAATGGGGATATTTTCTATAGCCTATCATAACTAAAACATATCCATGGCAGTTGAGTTTGAAACATTAAGTTAAAAATATAATAATTTTCTTGACTTATCCTGTAAATCCAGTAATTTGTACAGAACATCACACTTCCTCTACAACCATGGCACAGTATCTCTATAAACCTGGAACCTGGATATATGTCCCATTATTTTGGTTATGTGCATCAGCTCTTCTACGTGCAGGAATCCACTCAACTACAAGTCTGCATTGTGTTTTTCAGAGGGCATTCAATGCTCAGTAAGAAGGATTTAGCAGTAGAGGAGGAGGCTAAGATACAGACCAAGGCTACACTGCAAGGTGAGGGATGAATGGCATAAATATCCCAACATCAACATCCCGCAGCAAACAGACAACAGTCAATACAGTAACCTGTATTTTTTTCTCTTGCTTGACATTTACGTAATTTAGCAGATGCTCTTATCCAGAGCGACTTACAGTTGTGAGTGCATACATTTTCATACTTTTTTCATACTGGCCCCCCGTGGAAATCAAACCCACAACCCTGGTGTTGCAAGTGCCATGCTCTACCAACTGAGCTACACTGAGCTAACAAGAGATGTCCTTTAATCTATGGCTGGCAGAGAAATTACCTCAGAAGAATCCTGTGCCATTTATGGCATTTCTGCTCTCAAATGCCTTTGCTGTACGTGATTAATTGCAAATCCAGAGCGATACAGAGTGATACTCTCCTTCGGCCAGCAGAGAGCGGTCTTAATCAAGCTTTTATTTCTGTTGTAAATTATTATTATTATTTAACTGTCTCCAAACATTGCTCAGAATCTGGTCTCGCTCCACACAATTTAGCAAAAGGGCTCATTTGACACATCAAGTGTAATTTTGTTGATAAATAATAATAATATACTAATAGGCCTACAATCTATTGAACATGCATTGATGTAAACAGGTTTTCTAATTATTAGATGCTAAGAATCTATAGACCCTTGTATTCTTCACTAATAAAAACTTGTTAGAAAACACTGTTTTTTTTTACCTCGAAGTTTGATATTTGATCATTTTCTAGTTGAGTTTGACCCAGTCATTAGAATTCTTGAATATCTTGGGAACTGGGATGAATGAGAACATCTTCAGAATTGAAAATGACAAACCCAAATTGAAGCAACAAAGTAGGGTAGGGGCAGAATGCATATTGCCTTTGACAGCAGAAACAACCCATGCTTAACCTTAACTAATGAGACAGCTCTTTGAAAGCTCTCCGCTGTATGTGTTTGAGAGAGAGAGGCAGCTATAAATGTCCAGGTGACCTAAGAACCCATAACATCAGAAATGTGGGTCAGAATATAGCGGAGGGCCCTTTATAATGGAGTAGTTATTTTTTTTCATTAGAACAATGGTTTTAAAGCATCACACATATAAACCTGTATAAAGCTCAGTCCTCTCCAGTCTGTCTGGTGTTGCTCATATCAGTGGGCATAAAGCAGTAAAGCAGCTCCTGCCTTTCCATCACCCTATGAAATCCTGTTTAGGAGAAACCTTTTAGTGTGCGCCTAAGCAATTATATATTAAACAATTTGAAAAGAGCTGCAAAGGGCACTTTACTGTGTTTTGTCAAGATGTTCCAAGGTGCAGAAATTGAGGTAGAACTCTGATTGGGTACCGCTGATGTCTCGCTGACCAATAACAGAGTAACCGTTGTAAAGATTATTTGAAATGTGCACACACCTCTGTATGAGAGCCATGGCAAATACAGCAGCAAATACTAAACTAATGGAGGAGGTTTTTAATCAACTGACATGGGAATGATGGAGATCATGGATGGCAGGTCCTAGTGTATAGAAAGCATGGTGTACAAAAGCCAACTGTTTAATCCTTTTAAAATATGCAAATGACCCTAATGGAGTCACAGATACCTCAGGATGGCGACATCCTCTCTGGCACACATGCATGGATACATGTTAGCTATTGTAAGTTTCACACTTTAACCACAACTGTGTTTACAGCAAACTTGGCTCATTTCCATAGTGCAAGCTGTCTCCCATCTGGTGTAACTCATTTTAATTAAGATGGGTAATTACCCGTCAAAAATTCAGAGGCCCTATCATTTAAATTTCCTAATTTACGTTTGTTCTTGACGTATGATGACAATGCCCAGTGCAGCTTGCCTCAGGTAAGAGCTCAAACACCTGTCAGACATCCGTCTTCCCAGCTGGTTCCACCACCCAGCCTCCCTTCTTCTCCTCTCCACACTGCTGCAGCCGACAGCCAGGCAGCCTTCTCAAACATGCAGGCGCTCCCCTTTCGCTCCAACACTTCACTGCCCACCTCTGTGGCCAGATGTTTGGGACATGACAGGAACAGCAGAAGCTTCCATTAATACTTTTTACCACGTGAAAACAGAACTCTGTCTGTGTGTAGTTGACTCAAACATGAGCCAGAGTGATACCATGTTGTTTTTCTACAGAGCTCTTGTCCAGATGGTCTCCTGGGGAGTTCTGGTAAAGTAACAGTGAGTCGACAGGATCTGTCTGTTTATCAGCCTACTGGGAATACAGGTACCTTTCCCTGCCACATGGACAGATACTAACATACCAGACAAATAGATTTAGACAGTTGGGCCAACTTTTAGAATGGACGCCATGTTAGCACCTTTAAGCATTTCATTTGTCCATTCATGATGAAAATTACAATTTTGTACAGAGCATTGTTTAAAATTCTAACAATTCTGTGAACTGCAATTGGTCAACATTGCCCATGAGGAAATTCAGTGTAATGTAAATTCATCATAATGCAGAAACCTCAATGTCCTAACTCTCTAAATATATGGCTCTGATACATATTGTACTAACATCCACCCTTATCACAACATTCTGCTGGAGGCAGTTTTTAAAATATACTGAACAAAAATATAAACGCAACATGCAACAATTTCAACGATTTTACTGAGTAACAGTTCATATAAGGAAATCAGTAATTTGAAATGAATTAATTACGCCCTAATCTATGGATTTCATATGAATGGGCAAGGGCGCAGCCATGGGTGGGCATGGGAGGGCATAGGCCCACCCACTTGGGAGTCAGGTCCAGCCGATCAGAATGAGTTTTCCCCTCAAAAGGGATTTTTTACAGACATAAATACTCCTGGTGACTGGTCTCAGATGAAGAAGCCGGATGTGGAGGTCCTGGGCTGGTGTGGTTGCATGTGGTCTGCGGTTGTGAGGCCAGTTGGACGTATTGCCAAATTCTCTAAAACGATGTTGGAGGTGGCTTATGTTAGAGAAATGACAACAGCTCTAGTGGACATTCTTGCAGTCAGCATGCCAATCCACGCTCCCTCAAAACTTGAGACATTTGTGGCATTGTGTTGTGTGACAAAACATTTTAGAGTGGCCTTTTATTGTCCCCCGCACAAGGTGCACCTGTGTAATGATCATGCTGTTGAATCAGATTCTTGATATGCCACACCTGTCAGGTGAATGGATTATCTTCGCAAAGGAGTAATGCTCACTAAAAGGGATGTGAACAAATTTGTGCACAAAACTTGAGAGAAATAATCTTTTTGTGCGTATGGAACAGTTCTGGGATCTTTTATTCAGCTTATGAAACATGGGACCAACACTTTACAGTTGAAGTCAGAAGTTTACATACACTTAGGTTGGAGTCATTAAAACTCGTTTTACAACCACTCCACAAATTTCTTGTTAACAAACTATATTTTTGGCAAGTCGGTTAGGACATCTACTTTGTGCATGAGTCATTTTTCCAACAATTGTTTACAGGCAGATTATTTCACTTATAATTCACTGTATCACAATTCCAGTGGGTCAGAAGTTTACATACACCAAGTTGACTGTGCCTTTAAACAGCTTGGAAAATTCCAGAAAATTATGTCATGGCTTTAGAAGCTTCTGATAGGCTAATTGACATCATTTGAGTCAATTGGAGGTGTACCTGTGGATGTATTTCAAGACTTACCTTCAAACTCCGTGCCTCTTTGCTTGATATCATGGGAAAATCAAACGAAATCAGCCAAGACCTCAGAGAAAAAATTGTAGACCTCCACAAGTCTGGTTCATCCTTGTGAGCAATTTCCAAACGCCTGAAGGTACCACATTCATCTGTACAAACAATAGTACGCAAGTATAAACACCATGGGACCACGCAGCTGTCATACCGCTCAGGAAGGAGACGTGTTCTGACTCCTAGAGATGAACGTACTTTGGTGCGAAAAGTGCAAATCAATCCCAGAACAACAGCAAAGGACCTTGTGTAGATGCTGGAGAAAACAGGTACAAAAGTATTTATATCCACAGTAAAACAAGTCCTATATCACCTCTTAGCAAGGAAGAAGCCACTGGTCCAAAACCGCCATAAAAAAGCCAGACTACGGTTAGCAACTGCACATGGGGACAAAGATCGTACTTTTTGGAGAAATGTCCTCTGGTCTGATGAAACAAAAATAGAACTGTTTGGCCATAATGACCATCATTATGTTTGGAGGAAAAAGGGGGAGGCTTGCAAGCCGAAGAACACCATCCCAACCGTGAAGCACGAGGGTGGCAGCATCATGTTGTGGGGGTGCTTTGCTGCTTGAGGGACTGGTGCACTTCACAAAATAGATGGCATCATGAGGAAGGACAATTATGTGGATATATTGAAGCAACATCTCAAGACATCAGTCAGGAAGTTAAAGCTTGGGCGCAAATGTGTCTTCCAAATGGACAATGACCCCAAGCATACTTCCAAAGTTGTGGCAAAATGGCTTAAGGACAACAAAGTCAAGGTATTGGAGTGGCCATCACAAAGCCCTGACCTCAATCCTATAGAAAATGTGTGGGCAGAACTGAAAAAGCGTTTTCGATCAAGGAGGCCTACAAACCTGACTCAGTTACACCAGCTCTGTCAGGAGGAATGGGCCAAAATTCACTCAACTTATTGTGGGAAGCTTGTGGAAGGCTACCCGAAACATTTGACCCAAGTTAAACAATTTAGAGGCAATGCTACCAAATACTAATTGAGTGTATGTAAACTTCTGACCCACTGGGAATGTGATGACAGAAATAAAAGCTGAAATAAATAATTTTCTCTACTATTATTCTGACATTTCACATTCTTAAAATAAAGTGGGGATCCTAATTGACCTAAGACAGGTAATTTTTACTAGGATTGTCTGGTAAAAGAATGTCAGGAATTGTGAAAAACTAAGTTTAAATGTATTTGGCTAAGGTGTATGTAAACTTCAGATTTCAACTGTACGTGCTGTGGTCATATTTTTTGTTCAGAATATTTGGAACAAAACTATAGAAAGACAAATATGTTATTTACAGTAGCTCAGTGTTTTAGTATACTGTAAATATGTTTGAATTCACATGCTGTATGTCTGTTTGTCACTCACACATCCATCTCATTAGGTTGCTTTTGTGTGAATAACTATTACATCCTATTGGATTGTTTGATTCAATTACTACATTTCATAGACAGATTTTCCTGCAAGGAAAAGATGTCTCCAAAACAGGCTGATCTTTTAGAAGAATTGTCGATTTTCAATATAAAACCCGGGTTGGTTGTCTTGCTTGGCATTTCACCACTCTTCCCAACCCTTCAATCAGAGTCCTTCCAAACCTTTCCTCCCTTATCAGCGGCAAACAGCACCCTCTGTTTGGCAAATCTGTGGCAGTTCAAATTGGGGCTAATGTCTTCCTCTTTGTGTGAGAGGCTGATCACATCGCATGGATAAAGCGATTATGGAAATCCTACGGTGGTGTAAAAATCAGCTTTCAGGGACCAGGGAAAGCAGTTGACATTCAGTCAAGAGAGAAGGAAAGGGAGTGTGGATTATTGTATTAGAGACACTGGGGTGTTCCATAAAGGAAGGGTCTGGGGAGTGTGGAGTATTGAATTGGAGACGCTGCTCTGTTCTATAACGATAAAGGCATTTTTGTAGACAGTCTTTGTCATTCAAAAACAATCCCTTACTGCCAGTATTGACTTTAATCTGTCACATTATCTATACTTCATGTTCATCAGGAAAAAAGTATTGTTGTTGCACAGTTGATGATGAACCAGGGTACACAACATTTTGGTCAGGTTCCCTCAAGTCTCCGAACATTAGACAGAATAAACCTCTGATGAAGACAGGTGGTTCATCATTTTCTCCGGAACGATGACCATTATTGATAAAGTGTATTAAAATGAAGGTTGATTGTGCTAGGCCGGTATTCATCAGTAATCTACATCATTATCTAATATTTCAGACTCAGATTTCAGACAGGCAAAGGGTGATGATGAATTCTATTTTATTCCAATTAGCCAAGGTTTTGGGCCATGGCTCAGCAGTGGGAGAGATTAGGAATGTAATTTCAGAGAGCAAGCCAGTGTGTCTGGGCATGACACTGGTGTGGTGGGGAGATAAATAGTGCTTCGGTGAATGGGGTGATGTATGTATGTATGTAATTTATGTATGTATGTATGTAATGTAATGTATGTATGTATGTATGTATGCATATAATGTATTTATGTATGTAATGTATGCAATGTGTGGAGGTATTGTATCTATGTACTGTATGTATGTATGTATGTATGTATGTATGTATCTGCGTAAGTACTGTATGTATGTATTGTATGTAATGTATTTATTATCTGTATGTACTGTATGTATGTATGTATGGACTGTATGTATGTACTCTTTGTATGTATTGTATGCATGTACTGTATGTATGTATGTATGTATGTATGTATGTATGTATGTATGTATGCATGTATTGTATGTATGTATGAATATGTACTGTGTGTACAGTGAGGGAAAAAAGTATTTGATCCCCTGCTGATTTTGTACGTTTGCCCACTGACAAAGAAATGATCAGTCTATAATTTTAATGGTAGGTTAATTTGAACAGTGAGAGACAGAATAAAAAAAAAAAAAAAAAAAAAAAGCATTGCATTTTAATGAGGGAAATAAGTATTTGAACCCCTCTCAATCAGAAAGATTTCTGGCTCCTAGGTGTCTTTTATACAGGTAACGAGCTAAGATTAGGAGCACACTCTTAAAGGGAGTGCTCCTAATCTCAGTTTGTTACCTGTATAAAAGACACCTGTCCACAGAAGCAATCAATCAATTAGATTACAAACTCTCCACCATGGCCAAGACCAAAGAGCTCTCCAAGGATGTCAGGGACAAGATTGTAGACCTACACAAGGCTGGAATGGGCTACAAGACCATCGCCAAGCAGCTTGGTGAGAAGGTGACAACAGTTGGTGCGATTATTTACAAATGGAAGAAACACAAAAGAACTGTCAATCTCCCTTGGCCTGCAAGATCTCACCTCGTGGAGTTGCAATGATCATGAGAACGGTGAGGAATCAGCCCAGAACTACACGGGAGGATCTTGTCAATGATTTCAAGGCATCTGGGTCACCAAGAGTCACCAAGAAAACAATTGGTAACACACTACGCCGTGAAGGACTGAAATCCTGAAGCGCCCGCAAGGTCCCCCTGCTCAAGAAAGCACATATACATGCCCGTCTGAAGTTTGCCAATGAACATCTGAATGATTCAGAGGACAACTGGGTGAAAGTGTTGTGGTCAGATGAGACCAAAAGCTCTTTGGCATCAACTCAACTTGCCGTGTTTGGAGGAGGAGGAATGCTGCCTATGACCCCAAGAACACCATCCCCACCGTCAAACATGGAGGTGGAAACATTATGCTTTGGGGGTGTTTTTCTGCTAAGGGGACAGGACAACTTCACCGCATCAAAGGGACGATGGACGGGGCCATGTACCGTCAAATCTTGGGTGAGAACCTCCTTCCCTCAGCCAGGGCATTGAAAATGGGTCGTGGATGGGTATTCCAGCATGACAATGACCCAAAACACACGGCCAAGGCAACAAAGTAGTGGCTCAAGAAGAAGCACATTAAGATCCTGGAGTGGCCTAGCCAGTCTCCAGACCTTAATCCCATAGAAAATCTGTGGAGGGAGCTGAAGGTTCGAGTTGCCAAACGTCAGCCTCGAAACCTTAATGACTTGGAGAAGATCTGCAAAGAGGAGTGGGACAAAATCCCTCCTGAGATGTGTGCAAACCTGGTGGCCAACTACAAGAAACTTCTGACCTCTGTGATTGCCAACAAGGGTTTTGCCACCAAGTACTAAGTCATGTTTTGCAGAGGGGTCAAATACTTATTTCCCTCATTAAAATGCAAATAAATTTATAAAAAAAATTCACATGCGTTTTTCTAGATTTTTTTGTTGTTATTCTGTCTCTCACTGTTCAAATAAACCTACCATTAAAAATATAGACTGATCATTTCTTTGTCAGTGGGCAAACGTACAAAATCAGCACGGGATCAAATACTTTTTTCACTCACTGTATGTATTGTATATATGTATGTATGTATTGTATGTATGTATGTATGTATGTATGTATTGTATGTATGTATATATGCATGTATGTATGTACTGTATGTATGTATGTATGTATGTATGTATGTATGTACTGTACGCATGTACTGTATGTAATGTATGTATGTACTGTATGTACTGTGTGTAATGTATGTATGCACTGCGTGTATGTATGTATGTATGTATGTATGTATGTATGTACGTACGTTATTGTATGTACTTTATGTACTGTATGTATGTTATGTATGTATGTACTGTATGCACTGTATGTACTGTATGTATGTTATCCATGTAATGTATGTATGTGCTGTATGTTCTGTATGTATGTATACACTGTATGTATGTACTATATGTATGTATGTACGTATTGCATGTACTGTATGTACTGTATGGATGTATGTATGTACTGTATGTATGTAATGTATGTAATGTATGTAATGTATGTATGCATTGTATATATGTTTGTATATACTGTATGTATGTAATGTATGTATTGTATGTACTGTATGTATTGTATGTAATATATGTATGCACTGTATGTATGCACTGTATGTATGTACTGTATGTATGCATGTATGTACGTACTGTATGTATTGTATTGTATGTATGTATGTATGTATGTATGTATGTATGTATGTATGTATGTATGTATGTACTGTATGCACTATATGTACTGTATGTATGTTATGTATGTAATTTATGTATGTGCTGTATGTTCTGTATGTATGTAATGTATGTATACACTGTATGTATGTACTGCATGTATGTATGTACGTATAGTGCATGTACTGTATGTACTGTCTGGATGTATGTATGTACTGTATGTATTGTATGTACTGTATGTATTGTATGTAATATATGTTTTGACTGTATGTATGCACTGTATGTATGTACTGTGTGTATTGTATGTACTGTATGTATTGTATGTAATGTATGTATGCACTGTATGTATGCACTGTATGTATGTACTGTATGTATTGTATGTACTGTATGTATTGTATGTAGTGTATGTATGCACTGTATGTATGCACTGTATGTATGTACTGTATGTATGCATGTATGTACGTACTGTATGTATTGTATTGTATGTGTGTATGTATGTATGTATGTATGTATGTATGTATGTATGTATGTATGTATGTATGTATGTATGTACTGTATGCACTATATGTACTGTATGTATGTTATGTATGTAATTTATGTATGTGCTGTATGTTCTGTATGTATGTAATGTATGTATACACTGTATGTATGTACTGCATGTATGTATGTACGTATTGCATGTACTGTATGTACTGTCTGGATGTATGTATGTACTGTATGTATGTAATTTATGTAATGTATGTATGCATTGTATGTATGTTTGTATGTACTGTATGTATGTATGTAATGTATGTATGTACTGTATGTATTGTATGTATGTATTGTATGTATGTATGTATTGTATGTATTGTATGCAATGTATGTTTTGACTGTATGTATGCACTGTATGTATGTACTGTGTGTATTGTATGTACTGTATGTATTGTATGTAATGTATGTATGCACTATATGTATGTACTGTATGTATGTACTGTGTGTATTGTATGTACTGTATGTATTGTATGTACTGTATGTATGCACTGTATGTATGCACTGTATGTATGCACTGTACGTATGTACTGTGTGTATTGTATGTACTGTATGTATTGTATGTAATGTATGTATGCACTGTATGTATGCACTGTATGTATGTACTGTATGTATTGTATGTACTGTATGTATTGTATGTAATGTATGTATGCACTGTATGTATGTACTGTATGCATGCATGTATGTACTGTATGCATGCATGCATGCATGCATGTACGTACTATATGTATTGTATTGTATGTGTATGTATGTATCTATGTATGTATGTATTTGTATGTATATATGTATATATGTATATATGTACTGTATGTATGTACTGTAAGTATGTGTTGTATGTACACTACAGTTCAAAAGTTTGGGGTCACTTACAAATGTCCTTGTTTTCCATAAAAACATATATGAAATAAGTTGCAAAATAAATAGCAAATATAGTCAAGACGTCGACCAGGTTATAAATAATGATTTTTGATTGAAATAATAATTGTGTCCTTCAAACTTTGCTTTTGTCAAATAATCCTCAATTTGCTGCAAATAGAGCCTTGCAGACCTTTGGCATTCTAGTTGTCAATGTGTTGAGGTAATCTGAAAAGATTTCACCCCATGCTTCCTGAAGCACCTCCCACAAGTTGGATTGGCTTGATGGGCACTCCTTACGTACCATACGGCCAAGCTGCTCCCACAACAGCTCAATAGGGTTGAGATCCGGTGACTGTGCTGGCCACTCCATTATCGGCAGAATACCAACTGCTTCTTCCCTAAATAGTTATTGCATAGCTTGGAGCTGTGCTTTGGGTCATTGTCCTGTTGTAGGAGGAAATTGGCTCCAATTAAGCGCTGTCCACAGGGAACAGCATGGCGTTGCAAAATGGAGTGATAGCCTTCCTTCTTCAAGATCCCTTTTACCCTGTACAAATCTCCCACTTTACCACCACCAAAGCACCCCCAGACCATCACATTGCCTCCACCACGCTTGACAGATGGCTTCAAGCAATGTCAACAGTGAAGAGGCGACACCGGGATGCTGGCCTTCTAGGCAGAGTTGCAAAGAAAAAGCCATATCTCAGACTGGCCAATAAAAAAAAAAGATTAAGACGGGCAAAAGAACACAGACACTGGACAGAGAAAATCTGCCTTGAAGGCCAGCATCCCGGAGTCGCCTCTTCACTGTTGATGTTGAGACTGGTGTTCTGCGGGTACTATTTAATGAAGCTGCCAGTTGAGGACTTGTGAGGCGTCTATTTCTCAAATTAGACACACTAATGTACTTGTCCTCTTGCTCAGTTGTGCACCGGGGCCTCCCACTCCTCTTTCTATTCTGGTTCGAGCCAGTTTGTGCTGTTCTGTGAAGGGAGTAGTACACAGCGTTGTACGAGATCTTCAGTGTCTTGGCAATTTCTCACATGGAATAGCCTTCATTTCTCAGAATAAGAATATACTTTGTTTCTGGCCATTTTGAGCCTGTAATCGAACCCACAAATGCAGATGCTCCACTCAACTAGTCTAAAGGCCAGTTTTATTGCTTCTTTAATCAGAACAACAGTTTTCAGCTATACTAACATAATTGCAAAAGGGTTTTCTAACGATCAATTAGCCTTTTAAATTGATCAACTTGGATTAGCTAACACATCGTGCCATTGGAACACAGGAGTGATGGTTGCTGATAATGGGCCTCTGTAGATATTCCATAAGAAATCTGCCATTTCCAGCTCAAATAGTCATTTACAACATTAACAATATCTACACTGTATTTCTAATCAATTTGATGTTATTTTAATGGACAAAAAATGGCTTTTCTTTCAAAAACAAGGACATTTCTAAGTGACCTGAAACTTTTTAACGGTATTGTATGTATGTATTTATGTATGTGCTGCATGTATGTACAGTGGGGCAAAAAAGTATTTAGTCAGCCACCAATTGTGCAAGTTCTCTCACTTAAAAAGATGAGAGAGGCCTGTAATTTTCATCATAGGTACACTTCAACTATGACAGACAAAATGAGGAAAAGAAATCCAGAAAATCACATTGTAGGATTTTTAATGAATTTATTTGCAAATTATGGTGGAAAATAAGTATTTGGTCACATACAAACAAGCAAGATTTCTGGCTCTCACAGACCTGTAACTTCTTCTTTAAGAGGCTCCTCTGTCCTCCACTCGTTACCTGTATTAATGGCACCTGTTTGAACTTGTTATCAGTATAAAAGACACCTGTCCACAACCTCAAACAGTCACACTCCAAACTCCACTATGGCCAAGACCAAAGAGCTGTCAAAGGACACCAGAAACAAAATTGTAGACCTGCACCAGGTTGGGAAGACTGAATCTGCAATAGGTAAGCAGCTTGGTTTGAAGAAATCAACTGTGGGAGCAATTATTAGGAAATGGAAGACATACAAGACCACTGATAATCTTCCTCGATCTGGGGCTCCACGCAAGATCTCACCCGTGGGGTCAAAATGATCACAAGAACGGTGAGCAAAAATCCCAGAACCACACGGGGGACCTAGTGAATGACCTGCAGAGAGCTGGGACCAAAGTAACAAAGCCTACCATCAGTAACACACTACGCCGCCAGGGACTCAAATCCTGCAGTGCCAGACGTGTCCCCCTGCTTAAGCCAGTACATGTTCAGACCCGTCTGAAGTTTGCTAGAGAGCATTTGGATGATCCAGATGAGGATTGGGAGAATGTCATATGGTCAGATGAAACCAAAATAGAACTTTTTGGTAAAAACTCAACTCGTCGTGTTTGGAGGACAAAGAATGCTGAGTTGCATCCAAAGAACACCATACCTACTGTGAAGCATGGGGTGGAAACATCATGCTTTGGAGCTGTTTTTCTGCAAAGGGACCAGGACGACTGATCCGTGTAAAGGAAAGAATGAATGGGGCCATGTATCGTGAGATTTTGAGTGAAAACCTCCTTCCATCAGCAAGGGCATTGAAGATGAAACGTGGTTGGGTCTTTCAGCATGACAATGATCCCAAACACACCGCCCGGGCAATGAAGGAGTGGCTTCGTAAGAAGCATTTCAAGGTCCTGGAGTGGCCTAGCCAGTCTCCAGATCTCAACCCCATAGAAAATCTTTGGAGGGATTTGAAAGTCTGTGTTGCCCAGCGACAGCCCCAAAACATCACTGCTCTAGAGGAGATCTGCATGGAGGAATGGGCCAAAATACCAGCAACAGTGTGTGAAAACCTTGTGAAGACTTACAGAAAACGTTTGACCTCTGTCATTGCCAACAAAGGGTATATAACAAAGTATAGAGATAAACTTTTGTTATTGACCAAATACTTATTTTCCACCATAATTTGCAAATAAATTCATTAAAAATCCTACAATGTGATTTTCTGGATTTTTTTTCCTCATTTTGTCTGTCATAGTTGAAGTGTACCTATGATGAAAATTACAGGCCTCTCTCATCTTTTTAAGTGAGAGAACTTGCACAATTGGTGGCTGACTAAATACTTTTTTGCCCCACTGTATGTACTGTATGTATGTTTGTATGTAGACCCCTTGACATGTTCCAGATTTTGTTACATTACAACCTTATTCTAAAATGGACTAAATTGTTTTATCCCTCATCAATTTACACACAATAGCCCATAATGACAAAGCAAAAACAGTTTTTTTGAAATGTTTGCAAAAAAATGTAAATACGGAAATATCGCATTTACAGAAGTATTCAGACCCTTTACTCAGTACTTTGTTGAACAGCGATTTGACAGCGATTACAACCTAGAGTCTTCTTGGGTATGACACTACAAGCTTGTAAGTTACCTCTGACTCGTTCAACCATCCCTATGGGAAAAATGAATGGGGAATGAATAGGGTTTTGGAATAAATGCCCGAAAATAAGGTCTGAGGTTAACACAGGCTTAGGAGATCTTGTACTTTTTGTTCTATGAGATAATAGCAGTCAATTAACGTGACCTATATGAATCATGAAGCCTTAATGTGTTTTGATCATAAAAACGCATAACATCTCCTAAGCTTGTGTTTACCACAGACCTTATTTCCGGCATTATCCAAAAACCCTACAAAAACGTCATTCATTTCCCCCCATAGGCTTTGTCCAATGAACCATGGCAGAGTTAGTTTCTACAAAAAGACGCCATTACTATTTCTCT
The DNA here is from genome assembly GCA_030435695.1 of Brachymystax lenok tsinlingensis. Taxonomy (NCBI): domain Eukaryota; kingdom Metazoa; phylum Chordata; class Actinopteri; order Salmoniformes; family Salmonidae; genus Brachymystax; species Brachymystax lenok. The sequence continues at coordinate 34,122,066 of CM059803.1, forward strand.
CTATTGACTGTGTCCTCTCCTTTTTGTCTTCCACAAAGTCACCATTACAAGAGAACAGTAGCTATTGGTGTTCACATACACTTAGATATTCCTCCCCAACTCCCCTTTTAGAACCAGTGGATCCAGCCTTAGAAACACACAATCAAGCAGAAATCTAGAGATGTGCACACTGTACATACATTTTCACTATTCAGGCAAACTGTGAATATTAGGGGTTTCAAGAGAACCAGAATGAATTGCTTGCTCTTTCAAATCAGTGTGTAGATGACAAATGAACCACAGAAAATATGAAAGCGGAAAAGAGAGAGAGACAGAGAGAGAGAGACAGAGAGGGAAAGAAAGAGAGAGACAGAGAGAGAGAGAGAGAGAGAGAGAGAGAGAGAGAGAGAGAGAGAGAGAGAGAGAGAGAAAGAGGGCTAATAGCTGCGCTACACTGCTTGGAAGAAATTTAAAACTGTGACCTATTCAAAGAGATAATTTGCAAAGATCTGTCATGTCTTGATGGAAATGCTAAGCACATTAATTTAAGACCTCCTAATTTTTTCTGTGTGGTTTAAAAAAGAGGCAGAGGAGTGAACAGGGGATTTGCCACAGCCAGGGATTAGATGAGGGGAAGCCTTTGATGCTTTCAATTATTACTGGGAGTTTGTGAAGGAACAGGGGGAGACATCAAAGAGTGCAGGCGATTAACTCACTGCTAACTCTGGGGCGGGCGCAGGCTAATCTTAAAGGTGACACCAAACATCTTGTTGGCACTTGAATTCCAATCATGTGAGGGCTGATCCTGCGGGTTAACTAGCCTGGATACCTTCAGCCCTGTCCTCTAGGACACCAACCCCTGACTCACCTCTCTCCAAAACAGGAGGCCTGGCTCAGCTGCAGCTTCCATCTGGGTGACGGTTGGTCGGGGACGCGGGTGTTACGCAATAATGCTATGCAGTCACACAAGCCACGCTGTGGGAGTCTGGGAGAGAGAGAGGCTGTTGATGTGTCACAATCCCCATGTTCTCTGATTAGTTTATTATTCTGTAGGATTTGGTTTAGTTGTTGAAGAATATCTACAGTATTGCTCTATTGCTCCTGATAAAACGCTTGACAACTAACTGAAAGATCACCTCCATGAAGCTGGTAATCATGTCAATATAGTAGAAAACATGATGTAATTGGCCTTGTGGGTGCGTATATGAAGTCAAGGGATGAGATTAATGATTTCTTCTGCTCAGCTCTATGAAAAGAGCCTAATTGACGAATGAGTGTTATCTCAATCCCAATCCTGTGGCTCTGGCATCGAGGTTACTAGAGCATAACAAGCTCCATGTTATTTATCAGTTTGCAAATAAAATGCCATAGAGTTCATCTTTGTGTGCGTCATATTCCCTTGTATTTGAACAATGCTTCTTGGAGTTCACAGTTTGGTAAGTGTATTGGAGGATCAAGGGCAGAAGTCTACTTTGACTGAGGATGTGCTCAGTTTGTTGTTTATTCTGGCAGAAAATCTATCAGGCTGGGATCTGACGAAGGGTGAAAGTAAAGGTGGCCATTTCCTTGAGTAATGGTCAGTCCAGTCGGACAAGGAGGCAGCTCATCTGGCATATTGAGAAGGAAGCTAAATATGGCTACCATCAATGCATTATTATGAAGAATTCTTATCTAATTTCACATCTTCACAAATATGTCATATATTCATGAATTAAATATAGACCGAATTGGTGACTTCCAGTCATTTCAATAAATGATGCAAAGACTTCACTGTCGCCATGTGGTTTCCATGGTACAGCGTGTAGGCTACATCTTTGGGCAGAAATATAGCTTTGAGTGACTTTTTCTAAATTTACATTAGTGATGAGATGTGAGTCATGACATTTTAGCTCGATAACAAGATTTGAATTCATTTACCATCTCATTTCACCTCATTGTTGAAGCTATCAAAGCAGTGAAATAACCTTGGCAGTGCACACGCAGGTCCACAGTGGCATCGTGTAAATACAAGCACACCTTACAGCTCTAAAATCCTTCAGCAAAGCCTTGAAGGCCATGTTACCAGAACCTTTGTGTATCTAAAAGAGATGATATCTCTTGCTGTCTCCTCTCACCTCCTCTTGGTTGACAATGTAGTGTCATCAGGATCTGAAGTTGATGATTGGTCAGGACCTCCTCTTTATCACGCCTCATACAGACACAATATTGGGACCTGTGTACCATTCTCCTTGTATACCGTTTATCTGAGTCTAGACGTACAGTAACATATAGGCTTTCTAGTTAGGTCAAGCCAATGCTTTGTGTGATAACAAAATATAGGCATATACTGTAATCCCTCCCTAACCCACCTTCCTGTTCAGCCCTGCATGTAACTCCAGATCCTGTCACGTAGTGAACACACACACATTAAACTCCCCATGCATCTCCTAACTTTTCACAGTCCATGGAGAGGGAAAGCAATTCAATTGTAGGTTTGTGGGCTCAGGTCTAGATTGGTTCAGTTTCCCTAAACACTCTGGTTGGAACAATCATTAATTTAGTGGCTGAGAGCCAGCTGGTCCGTGGGGATTCTCCTGGACCTTGAGCTGAGCAGCACCTGTACTTGCATTGATACTCAGTTCAAAGCCCTTCAGTATATAATTGATACTCAGTTCAAAGCCCTTCAGTATATAATTGATACTCAGTTCAAAGCCCTTCAATATATCATTGATACTCAGTTCAAAGTCTTTCAGTTAGGAATTTGGCAATGTATTTCTTCAAGGTGTGGTTCATTGACTCCACCTTTCCAGAACTTTGAGAACGATAAGAATTCCAAATAGCAGCAGAATTCCTTAAAGCACAATGCCTGAGAAGTGTTCCTTCATCTCGGTCCAACCAAAAAGAGCCCTCCCTATGGAAACTCTCTCTGTCAATATTTGGAGGTCTGAGACATTCAGTCTATCGTAGAACCACTGAGTTTATTTACCATTCAGTCTATCGTAGAACCACAGTTTATTTACCATTCAGTCTATCGTAGAACCACTAAGGTTGTTTACCATTCAGTCTATCATAGAACCATTGAGTTTATTTACCATTCAGTCTATCGTAGAACCACTAAGGTTGTTTACCATTCAGTCTATCATAGAACCACTGAGGTTATTTACCATTCAGTCTATCATAAAACCATTGAGTTTATTTACCATTCAGTCTATCATAGAACCACTGAGGTTATTTACCATTCAGTCTATCATAAAACCATTGAGTTTATTTACCATTCAGTCTATCATAGAACCACTGAGTTTATTTACTGTCTGGCAGTGCCTTGCTTATTTCTGTGTTCATGTCCCTATATCAGTAAATGATGCAAGAGGTAGTCAACTGGCACACAGAGATACGACAGGTTAGTGTATCATACAGGTTGATGGAGGACCTGCATAGGGTTGCGTCATTATCATTCTGCTCTGGTAATTCTATCAAACAGTCAATAAGAAATGGAAATAGCATTCGATTAAATTCTCATTCTTTATCCAAATTGACTAAGATTACAAATGGCATTGTGTATTTTAAAAGGCCATTACCTAATTGGATGCAACCTCATTCATAACAGCAACATGATTGGGCAAAGCTGTTAACACGTCTCTCTATTCCTTTAAGTGAATGAGACACACAGTCTCGTTGCCGTTTAAGTCTCCTCCCTTCTTTTGTATGTCACTCATACAACTCCATGCTCATTAATCAGAAAATCTGTGGAGCTGAATACAGAGAGAAAAAGTGAAACACAGATCCCAGATCAATACAATGGAGTGTATGTGGGTATGTTGGAGGCTGACTGTCAAACAATGTGATTGGAGGCCGAAGGCAATTTTTTAATTTCCCAGAGTGGTTCCGAAGCAGTGTCTCACGCCTGTGGATTGGGATTAAATTAGGCCCGCAATGACAGAAAGATGCATACAGAATCCCTGGCTCCATCCATCCTGACAGCTAACCGGGGCTTCAGACCTGATCCTGGGTAAGTGGAACGGACACAGAGCATAGGGATAAAAAAAACTAACCCTATGAGAAACCCTTATGTAGCACGGACAAAGTAGCTCGGTGTCACAGAGAAGGAATTGAGTTGGATGGATAGAAATATTTCTTACCTATCCAGAGTGGCAATACAGGAGATAAATGATTTGGCCTCTGTAATTGTGCAGAGGCATTCCTCTGAATAATTCATAGAACACCCTGGTATATGATTTTTAAATGTGACCACTGTCCGACAGTAAGAGGCTGAATGTGAGGTCTGAATTCTGAAAACATCACCTTTTTCCCTAACATGTCCACATACACTTAGAATTTATAAGTCAGTGTTTTCGTAAAACAGCTATTGGCTCAGCTTCACTAAACTGTCCTGCCTGCTCTTCCTGGTCAGGACAGCATCACCAGGGTTGGGGTGTGTCCTGGTGGAATCTATTGCTATAGAAACAGTAACTACCTATAATAGTACCTCTGAGGGCCTGTGTGTTTTGGACTGTGTAATCCCTGGATATCCAATTGGCTTATTTCTGTCCAAGCCATAGCTACTGGTAGAGTGGTTCTCTATATGTCCCCATCCTAGACATCTGGAGATGGCTCTCCATTTAATAATAGTGTCTCACAACAACTTCAGTATACGTAATAAAAGTAATTTGGATCATGTAACATCTGGATCATATAATTATATCTAAAGTTTAAGAATGCAGAAATGTTCCCCCTCAGTTGATTTCAAGATGAAAACACAATTGACCTTTATAACGTTTGTACACAGACCTGCTAAAACACATCACCATTATTAAAACATCGAGCTTCTGTGAGGCGGCGCTTGTGGCCCGCGGCATCAGACAGCAATATCCTCCTCACTCTGCTGGAGTCTCATTTAAACTGAATAAGTTACGCAGTGGCTTCATAGACTACAGGAGAGGTGAAAAGTGTACTGGAGTCTCCCAGCCAGGAATGTGATTGTGATTTGCAATGGCGCTGCAACGTTTTACAGGCTCCTGATCAATTCTGCCGTATTGTGTTTGCTCTGATCTTAACTTTTTGTTGTACATGTTTCCGCCATCGTTTCCTATGGCCAAAAAGAGCTTTTGAACATTAGAACAGCGATCACTAACCTCAATTTGGATGAAGATTTGTACTTCAACAAGTCAGAGGCAATCATGAACAGTCACTAAAGAACAAACTGGATGAGCTCCGTTCAAGACTACCCTACCAACGGGACCTGAAAAACTGTAAAATATTTGTTTAGTTGTGGATGAACAAAGACATGGATAATATACATTTAGCTGGTTTTTCTATGCATTGGCAGGACAGAACGGCAGCGCCAGCTAAGCTCAAGGGGGAGGTGTGTGTCTCTTTTTTAACCAGCTGGTGCACGATCTCTAACATTAAGGAAGTCTCAAAGTTCTGCTCGCCTGAGTTTGAAAATCTCATGATAAGCTGTAGACTATACTATTTACCTAACATTTGTGGGCAGACCTGAAAAAGCATGTGCAAGCAAGGAGGCTTACAAACCTGACTCAGTTACACCAGCTCTGTCAGGAGGAATGGGCTAAAATACACTCAACTTATTGTGGGAAGCTTGTGGATGGCTACCTGAAATGTTTGACCCAAGTTAAACAATTTAAAGGCAATGCTACCAAATACTAATTGAGTGTATGTAAACTTCTGACCCACTGGGAATGTGATGAAAGAAGTAAAAGCTGAAATAAATCACTCTCTACTATTATTCTGACATTTCACATTCTTAAAATAAAGTGGGGATCCTAACTAACCTAAGACAGGGAATTTTTATTAGGATTAAATGTCAGGAATTGTGAAAAACTGAGTTTAAATGTATTTGGCTAAGGTGTATGTCACGACTTCTTCTGAAGTCGGTTCCTCTCCCAGTTCGGGCGGCATTCACCGGTCGACGTCACCGGTCTACTAGCCATCGCCGATCCACTTTTCATTTGTTTTGTCTGGTTTTCACACACACTGGGTTTTAATTTTTACTCATTACTGTTGGTTATTTAACCTTCTGGTTCTCCCATGTCTGTGTGGGGAATTGTTTTCTGTATGTCGGTTACGCCGGGTTGTATGTTTCCACCCCTGCCCTTTTGTATAACCGTATTTGTGCGTTTTTTTGTACTGTTTGCTGGCTTGCATGTTTTGGGCATTTGTTTTTTGAACGCAGTTGCGTTTCAGTATTTTGCCTAGCAAAGTGCTTAGTCCACTCATCTCTGCTCTCCTGCGCCTGACTTCCTCACACCAGCTACACCCAAAAGCTTCACAGAATTCCCCACCTTCATCATGGAGTCAGCAGGAGCAGGTGCCCCTGGTATTGGGGTTGAGGAGCGCAGGAGTTCGCACTGGACTTCCGGACCCTGGCCGCTGGCGCGGGATGGAACGACAGGGCCCTGATCGACCACTACCGTTGCAGTTTACGCGAGGACGTCCATCGGGAGTTGGCCTGCAGGGACACCACCCTCACCTTCGACCAGCTGGTGGACCTGTCCATTCGGTTGAATAACCTGCTGGCTACCCGCGGTAGTCCAGATCGGGGTCTGTCGGTTCCATCCCCCAGCACCACCGCTCCGAAGCCCATGGAGCTGGGAGATGCTGCGCTTAGGGAGACCGGAGGAGGTTCCGTTCCATACACCATCTGTGGCCGCAGAGGGCACACTGCCGGTCGGTGCTGGGGAGGTTCCTCTGGGCGTCGAGGCAGCAGGCAGGGCACTCTCGCGTCAACTACTACTGGAGGATTATCCGTTTTGGTCAGGTAGCGGCTCCCATTACCTCACTGCTGAAGGGGGGACCGGTGCGTTTGCAGTGGTCGGCTGAGGCGGACAGGGCTTTTGGTCACCTGAGGGCTCTGTTTCCCTCGGCTCCCGTGCTGGCTCATCCGGATCCCTCTTTTTTGGCGTTCATAGTGGAGGTGGACGTGTCCGAGGCTGGGATAGGAGCCTCGGACGCGTCCACCTCTCAGCGCTCGGGTACGCCACCAAAGCTCCGCCCCTGTGCCGTCTTCTCAAAGAAGCTCAGCCCGGCGGAGCGAAACTATGATGTGGGGGACAGGGAGCTGTTGGCTGTCGTCAAGGCTTTGAAGGCGTGGAGACATTGGCTTAAGGGGGCTAAACACCCTTTTCTCATCTGAACTGACCACCGCAATCTGGAGTACATCCGGGCGTGGCGAGGAGACTGAACCCTCGCCAGGCAAGGTGGGCCATGTTTTTCATCCGTTTTGTTTTCACCCTGTCCTACAGACCAGGTTTCCAGAACGCTAAGGCAGACGCACTGTCCTGGATGTATGACACAGAGGAGCGGTCCATGGATCACACTCCCATACTCCCGGCTTCCTGCCTGGTGGCACAGGTAGTGTCCACACATACCAACACAGTATTTAAGAGGGCATGACAAACCTGTTTCCCCTCAGGAGGCTGAAAAGATTTGGAATGGGCCCTCAGAAACTCAAGTTCTACAGCTGCAGCATTGAGAGCATTTTGACTGGCTGCATCGCCCTGCCATCCAGGACTTCAATACCAGACGGTATCAGAGAAAGGCCCTAAAAAAGGTCTAAGCCACCCAAGTCACAGTCTGTTCTCTTTGCTACCACACGGTAAGCGGGCCTGATGCACCAAGTCTGGAACCAACAGGACCCTGAGTAGCTTCTACCCCCAAGCCATATGACTGCTAAATAGTTAGTTAAAAAGTTAACCAAAGAGCTACCTGGACTATTTGCATTGACCATTTTTGCTAATTTTTTTTTTTTTTTACTCATCACATACACTGCTGCTACTGTTTATTACTGTCACTTTATTCCTAGTTATATATACATACAGTGCATTCGGAAAGTATTCAGACCCCTTTTTCCACATTTTGTTACATTTCTGCTTTATTATAAAATGGATTAAAAAAATGTTTCCCTCAATCTACACACAATACCCCATAATGACAAAGCGATAACAGGTTTTGCTAAAAAAAAACATATTTACATAAGTACTCAGACCCTTTGCTATGAGACTCGAAATTGAGCTCCGGTGCATCCTGTTTTCATTGATCATCCTTGAGATGTTTATACAACTTGATTGGATTCCATCTATGGTAAATTCAATTGATTGGACATGATTTGGAAAGGCACACACTTGTCTATGTAAGGTCCCACAGTTGACAGTGCATGTCAGAGCAAAAACCAAGCCATGAGGTCGAAGGAATTGTCTGTAGAGCTCCGAGACAGGATTGTGTCGAGGCACAGATCTGAGGAAGGGTACCAAAACATTTCTGCAACATTAAAGTTCCCCAAGAACACAGTGTCCTCCATCACTCTTAAATGGAAGAAGTTTGGAACCACCAAGACTCTTCCTAGAGCTGGCCGCTCCGCCAAACTGAGCAATCGTGGGAGAAGGGCCTTGGTCAGGGAGGTGACCAAGAACCAGATGGTCAGTCTGACAGAGCTCTAGAGTTCCTCTGTGAAAATGGGAGAAGCTTCCAGAAGGACAGCCATCTCTGCAGCACTCCACCAATCAGGCCTTTATGGTAGAGTGGCCAGATGGAAGCCCCTCCTCAGTAAAAGGCACATGACAGCCCGCTTGGAATTTGCCAAAAGGCAGCTAAAAAGACTCTCAGACCATGATAAAACAAGATTCTCTGGTCTGATGAAACCAAGATTGAACTCTTTAGCCTGAATGCCAATTGTCACATCTGGAGGAAACCTGGCACCATCCCTACGGTGAAGCATGGTGGTGGCAGCATCATGCTGTGGCAATGTTTTTCAGCGGCAGGGACTGGGAGACTAGTCATGATCGAGGGAAAGATGAACGGAGCAAAGTAGAGAGAGAGATCCTTAATGAAGAGCACTCAGGACCTCAGACTGGGGCGAAGGTTCACCTTCCAACAGGACAACAACCTTAAGCACACAGCCAAGACAGCGCAGGAGTGGCTTCGGGACAAGTCACTGAATGTCCTTGAGTGGTCCAGCCAGAGCCCAACTTGAAACCGATTGAACATCTCTGGATAGACCTGAAAATAGCTTTTCAGCTACGCTCCCCATCCAACCTGACAGAGCTTAAGATGATCTGCAGAGAAGAATGGGAGAAACTCTCCAAATACAGGTGTGCCAAGCTTGTAGCGTCATACCCAATAAGACTCTAGGCTGTAATCGCTGCCAAAGGTGCTGAGTAAAGGGTCTGAATACTTATGTAATATTATGTAAATGTAATATTCAGTTTGTTATTTGATAAATTAGCAAACATTTCTAAAAACCAGTTTTTGCTTTGTCATTATGTCAAGTACTACTCTTGTTCAACTTCCAAAGGACACAAGGACGACTCCATTTTCCAACTCAATCACTTTTATTTTGGCTTTGTCAGTTGGTCTGTTCAGTGAATTAGGTTGTAAACCTTTAAAGACAGAACAAAAGTTACATTTTAATTAAACATTTATGAATTTTTTGATGAATTAAACCACTTAAGCCTTTTACATGGAATAAAGCAAAAGATAATTTCATGAATTTTCCGAATTTGTTAGTAAAGTTAACATTTAATAGAATTTTTACATTTTTTAACTTTGTACCATCCTTTTGTATCTTATTTTTTCAACTCAAAATGAAATATTATTTTAGCACAAACCCATTTAACACAAAATCAATGAAGACAATGCTTTAATGTGTTCCTTAACCAATCTACACAGCAGTTAAACATAGCTCGAACATATTAAACAGCATTTCAATCACCATGAAAGTAAATAAAACATTTCACCGACCATTGGCGTCTCTGGACTGAACCTACGAGTGAACTTGGAGCGTCTTCTCTCTGAAGTTTGAATGACTGAGGACCTCCATGTTTTCACAGGTGCTCCAAGTCAGTGAAACTGACGGATCAGGTGACAAGCCACCGGTTTGCTGCTGCTGGTGCACTCTGGGAAGTGTAGTTCTTTGAGACTCATCCCTGAGATTCAGCTCAACAGGTATTGTGTGTAGATTGATGAGGGGAAAAAACGATTTAATACATTTTTGAATAAGGCTGTAACGTAACAAAATGTGGAAAAAGTCAAGGGGTCTGAATACTTTCCAAATGCCCTGTATCTACCTCAATGACCTCGTACCCCTGCACATCCACTCAATCCTGGTACCCCGTGTATACAGCCAAGTTATCATTACTCATTGTGTATTTATTATTCCTCATGTTTTACTTTTCTATTATTTCTCTATTTTCTTTCTCTCTGCATTGTTGGGATGGGCTGTAAGTAAGAATTTCACTGTTAGTCTACACCTGTTGTTTACGAAGCATGTGACAAATAACATTTGATTTAATGGGGTAGCAGCGTTGACGGGTGCTTTAGGTGTGTGTTTTGCAGACGGGGGTATAGAAGCTGTGCTTGTGTGTGCAGTTATTTTGTGTTTTTGCAGTCACATATTTCTGTTCCCCTTAGGATTGACAGTGCTCTGCTAATGAGCACCCCCAGCATGCATTACTTATTTATAAACCCTGCCTGTTTTCCCCTCTTTCTCAGTAATCCTTCCCTTTAGTCTGAAGGAGCAGCTCTTCAGCTCTCACTCGATTTATCCCTCCTCAGAAGTTGCACCTTCTCACACATAAATATTCATGAATGCGTTACTTCTTTTCTCAGAAATATCAGCCAGTGAAAAGGTGAGTCACCATTGATTTGGAAAATTATATTTTTAATGTTTTGAAAGCAGTAACTTCTCTCAATGTACTATGAACATTTAATGACTCTTGGACCAATAAGATATATTCTAATTAGTGTCTGAAGTTTTGAAATTGTATGTTTGTTAATGGTAAAATATGCGTTTTTTTCATTTTATGCAAAGTTTCAGAAAATAGGTTTTCATCCGATAGCGAGACTAATATTCATGTAACTGACATGCCATGATTTGGAGTGAAAAAAAGATGAAATTGCCATATAGGCTACTGTACTGCAGATTGCTCTAGGAAATGATGCTACGATTAGCCCCTCATTCAATGTCATAAAATCATCATCCATATACAAATCCCCAATAAACTGTTTATATAACAAAAATATAAAATGTACAGTACCAGTCAAAAGTTTGTCCCCTTCTTACTAATACAAGGGTTTTTCTTTATTTTTACTATTTTCTGCATTGTAGAATAATAGTGAAGACACCAAAACTCCTTGATGACAGCTTTGCACACTGTTGGCATTCTCTCAACCAGCTTCATGAGGTAGTCACCTGGAATGCATTTCAATTGACAGGTGTGCCTTACAGAAGATATCCCTGTTTGGTAAAAGACCAAGTCCATATTATGGCAAGAACATCTCAAATAAGCAAAGAGAAATGACAGTCCATCATTACTTTAAGACATGGAGGTCAGCCAATCCGGAGAATTTCAAGAATTTTCAGTCGCAAAAACCATCAAGCACTATGGTGAAATTGGCTCTCATGAGGACCGCCACAGGAATGGAAGACCCAGAGTTATCTCTGCTGCAGAGGATAAGTTCATTAGAGTTATCAGCCTCAGAAATTGCAGCCCAAATAAATGCTTCACAGAGACACATCTCAACATCAACTGTTCAGAGGAGACTGCGTGAATCAGGAAACAACTACTGTCTTTGTGAGATGCAGAGTAGGTGAACGGATTATCTCCGCATGTGTGGTTCCCACTGTGAAGCATGGAGGAGGAGGTGTGATGGTGTGGGTGTGCTTTGCTGGTGACACTATTTGTGATTTATTTAGAATTTAAGGCACATTGATTTAGAACTCAAGAACGCAGAGTGAAGGAAAAGCAGCCAACAAGTGCTCAGCATATGTGGGAACTCCTTCAAGACTGTTGGAAAAGCATTTCAGTTGAAGCTGGTTGAGAGAATGCCAACAGTGTGCAATGCTGTCATCAAGGCAAAGGGTGGCTACATGATTCCATATGTTTTATTTCATAGTTTTATTGTCTTCACTATTATTCTACAATGTAGAAAATAGAAAATAAAGAAAAACCCTTGAGTAGGTGTGTCCAAACTTTTGACTGGTACTGTACATCAACTCACAATCACTAATATGAATAATATCCCACCCTGCCAAAATTGGTTCATGTTCTATTCAGAGGGGGAATATCTTTGTAATGATGTTTCTCATCTTTGTTTACAAGCCTGCTTGATGTTCTACAACTTTGATCTGCTGTCCTAATTAATGAAGTTGAGGATTCTGGAACTATTTATTTTATTTGATATTCCACATCTACATTCTGTTACCATGCATACCTGTACCCCAAGTGCCCATCCTTATGTCTTTGCCCCAGATGATGGAAATCCCTGTACGTAAAACTGTCTGCAATCTCATCTCTCCCTCTGATCTAAGATGAATTGAATGAATGAATCGGTTTTTTATTATGTGTGAATATGGAAATCCCTGTACGTAAAACTGTCTGCAATCTCATCTCTCCCTCTGATCTAAGATGAATTGCAGTAGGTGTTTACCAGATCTTCTGTTTTTAATCCAGTAAGGTAGAGAAGAAAGAACCATATCCTCCTTTCATGATAGAGAGATGATAATCTGAGATGGGATAGATAATTGCAATCCTCTAAAAATAGGTTTCAGATTACATGCTCAAATGAACATGCTCACATCACCACTGATCATTTCAAACGTCACATTCTCACATCACCACTGATCATTTCAAACGTCACATTCTCACATCCCTACTGATCATTTCAAATGTAACATTCTCACATTACCACTGATCATTTCAAACGTAACATTGTCACATCAACACTGATCATTTCAAATGTAACATTCTCGGACTGTGATCTGATCTGTTAGTGTTGCAACAGTGGTTTAAGTCAAATAAAAAAAAATCAAATTTTATTTGTCACATACACATGATTAGCAGATGTTAATGCGAGTGTAGCGAAATGCTTAAGTACTTAAGGAGCAAAGTAAGGATACTGAAGTTAATATATGGGGTCCACTTTGGATATATTTTTTAAAATATTTTACTAAAACACTTGACTTTATTTGAATTCAAACATTGAGTTGTTCAGAGAAAATAATCCTGGAGGATAGTACACAAATAAAACATTCAAGAGCATACAGCATCATCCACATATTTTAATTAGCAAAACAAAACACCATGCTTGTCATTTCAACATTAAGTTAGAATCCAATCTTTCAAAAACCTCTCCGACTGAGTAAAAAAAAGTGCAAATATATACAAAACACTTCATTGCAGCCAGCGTTTTAAAGGACTCATTCCTACAACTCCTTCAAACTAACAAAATAAAATATAAAACCAAAAACAATAATTTAAAAAGAAACATTTTAAACAAATAATTATACAAAATATATTTATATATTTATATAGAATTAAGGACTAGGCAGAGCAATCATCCGTCAGTCAATCAGCCAGTCAGTCACAAAGCTACTTCCTCTTCAGACTAATTTAATAAATTCCATATATCTTTGAAGCTGTAAACAAGTTTGTTACGTTAAATCGATTAAAACATTTGGGATAAACAGACAAAACCAACAAATAAATTAGAATCAATTTATCTGAGACAAATGTTTTTGTTTTTTTACTAGAACACCGACTATAATGTAATAGTTCTACAGTATCTACTTAGAAACATCACAGGTTTGCACTCACTCTTTTCTTCCTTACATGTTACAGGTGCTTTTTTATCTTCCTGTTTATACAACATTACAAAACCAGACGTACCGACGTGTCTGCAGTGGCTCTGAGTTCTACAGCCCAATCACCTGGCCTTCACTAGTTTACAAGTGATGTATGGCAGGCAGCCAAACTGTAGGCCTACTTTGGATATGATTACAGATTTTTCACCCAAGAAACCTGATACCGTGTTGCACTTACTATTTTAACCAGTTTCAAACCCTATGAGATGGCGTTAACCAAGAGGTACTAAGTCAAAACTCAAGATGTTCTCTTTCAGATTTATGATAAGCTATAATTTTAGAAAGAGGCTCAAACAGAGTGTTGATACCTGTAATACACCTGCAATGCTGACAGGGTAGCGCTGGCAAGCTGGCAGTCATTTCTGACTGAGCCATTTTCACACACGGTGGATGGTGAGATCCACACCAGACCTAGATCCAGATACACTGACCCCGTTTCTCTGCCCAAAAATAACACCAGGATGGTGAAACCTATTATCCTTAATTATCCTCCTGCAGCTCTTAAAATGCTAATGAGCTCCAGTTTTATTTGAGAATGAATTTCGCTCAGAGTTCCAAGGCCAAATTCTAAATTGATTTGGTGCTTATCTACAATATGTATCTTCCATGTAGAAAAATAAGTATTTCTTCTGGTGTGGATTTAATGGGTTTTGAAAAGGTATACTAATGGCTCTTTCGCTCCTGGACTGATAAGCAAGCCTAATTATTCTATAGTAATTAGTTCGTTTCAGAGCCATTTAATCTACATAGAAAACAGAGCGTCACTGTGTTTAAGGTCCCAACGCAAAACAACACCCAGCATCTTGACTCTAGAGGGTTAACACCTGTACATTGATAAACCAAAGTATTGGTTTCATTTACTAAATTGTATTTAATCTTTGGGGACTTGATGGACAAAAACAGTTAGATATACTGAATTTATATTCAGGATTTGGACTACCACAAACCTCTGGGTCTAGTAGTAGAAATACATATTTGTCTACCATTAGTTGTGGGAGAACATTGTAATTTGAGGCTTTATCCTATTCAATGAACAATCTTTTAAAGATATGTTTGTACCTGAAATTTAAAACATGATATAATCTATGGTTAACAATGTGTAATGTGTGGGTCAAGCCGTAAGGCATTATTCAACCCAAAGACAAGAGAGCGATCATTTGATTCTTCTCTGTGCCTCCTTTGGTCAGTCTGCATTCCTCACGGTTGTCACTGAACACGTGATGTAGCGATCACAGTCTTATTTTTCAGTTATGGATGTGAAGGGATTCTGTTATTTACTGAATGTACAAATGTATCCTAAATGAACCCGGGCCTGTGTGTGAATTGTCATTGAAAAGACTCTTGCAACTGTGTTAGAGACTTGACATATACAGTATACCTGTAGTACAGAGGACATCAACTGTGTTCAGGTATGTTCAGTCAAACACTGTACAAAACAAGAGTTTACATTCTTGTGTAAAATTTAAATAAATATGAAATAAATAAAGGCAAAACAATAAATACTTAATCGTTGTAGAGGACTGAACTCAGAACCACCATGTAAATGTACTCAACTAATATTCAGGTATGAGTCTACCAGACAGTATTTCCTCCCAGCAGAGAGAGCAGTATGGAGAGGGGACATGGGTGTGTGTACAGTAAGCCGCTGTACCACCACTGAAAAATACAGAGCTTCTACTATCTGTTGTGGAAGGAGTCAACAGAGAAAAATGGCATTTACCATCTGATCAGAACCTACAGATCGGCCTACTGCTACTGGCTCTACGGGACCGTAGGGTAAACAGAATGAAGGATGAAGGTCTCCTGGGTTGGAAATCAGTATTCAACACAGTAACCTCTCTCTTCTTCTGAACAGTGCTTAGTATGGTAATGGTAACATAGGCAGCAAATAGAGGCTTTTTTCCCCATAAACTACCATGGATGACCTACCAGAAGTGAACTCACATCCACATAAGCAAGTATTTTACTTAGACAGCATTTAAAACATAAAAATCTATACTGTTATCCCGTCTGTTGTGCTTGGTGTTGCGTTACACATTATGTTCAAGCTGTCATTTGCAATAATGGCAAACATCGGGAAGAGAAAGACGATTACACAGAATGATTATCGCAAGATTGAGTGTTTCTAACGGAACTGTGTTTTTTTGGTGTGTAATCTAATGAAACATGGCTTGCTGTTTTATTACTAGACCTATTGCTGTTAGCGGATCAACTACTTTTAGGATGTTTGATATGGGTAAAAAGGGTTGTTTCCACAACAGCAGTAGCCCTGAGTTCTGGACAGGAACCCCTGGGACCCTGACAGATCAGTTTCACAGTGGAGCAGACTAAAACAATGATCTGAGTACAATTAGCTGGACAGTTACAGTAAGGGTGGAACGTCCATGAGGAAAGGGCTTCACTTCTTGCTTGACTGCAACACAAAAGGCAAGCTTTAAGACTCTGAGCCATCAGCAAACGTCCATTTGGCCGGAATAAAAAATAAAAAGATAAAGGCGCTTTGTAGCTATGGCATTTGAGAGACGAGGGGGATGGCCACCCCTCAGCCCCAACACGCCCCTCAATTTATGTCACTTAATCAGGCCTCTGATGCTTCTAGAATGTGGTGTCTTTTGGCCATACACTGCCTCCTTCATCACGTACTGGCATTGAACCTCCAACCCTAACACAACAAAACAGAGCCTCAAGGCTTTCCTTTGGGGCCAAGAGATTATGGTCTCCTACTTGTACCTTACCATACTTGTGGTAAGACCCATACATTTCAAGATCAAATCTACAGTCCACACCTAAATGTTACTTTTCAGCATTTTGTACAATTATTATCGCAGACCAAAATCTACTCTTCCCATGGCACTAGCTTGGCAGTTCAGCACAGTTTCCAAGGCAACTTACTGTATGCCTCTATTGGAATGTATCTGGTAGTTATCCACAGCAGTCCTCTTCCATTAGATTAGGCAGTTACTAGAGTATGCCATTTAAAAGGCCAGTGTGGAGAAAAAAAACAACTCAGAATGTCTCACTGGCAATGGCAGGTAGAGGTTTGAGGGAGTGAGGATATTGGGCACAGAATCTGGTCTGTAGACATTGGGCTCAATGTGCTGTGGTTCGTTGCGTTGATTGTCCAGTGTTTTATGTCCTCATTTTTAAATGCACAAGCTGTGGATGCTCCAACACAGGTCCGTTCACCAGTTCAACCAAACCCCCATTTCCCCCTTCTCTCCCCGACCCCCGCCCCCCCTGTTCCATCCTCTGTCCTCAGCTGCTGCCCGACATCAGGTTAATGGCTTGTTCCAGTTTGTGTCGCAGCTTGTGTTTGCGGCAGTACCCATCCCTGTCTAGTGCGGTCAAAATCTGAACAGAAAAGTGAGATCATTTTTTTCTCAACATTAACAAGACTGTTTATTGCATTACATTTATGTACCACAGTGTAAATAAATCCTGTTGATTTTACGGTAACTTAATGGCAGTAATGAACTGCTAAACCAAAGTTTATTTGGAATTTATGGTAACATACTGTATTATATAAAAAGAAAGTAAATTACAGGTAACTGACTACCAGTAGTTACTATAAAATACAACAGGATTTTATTTCAGTGTACATTATGTACACTTTTACAATATCAGGTCAAATAAAGCACAGAGTTGGTCCGTGTCTCCTACCTCCACTTTGTACTTGTTGATGTAGAAGTAGAGCTCACTGAGAGCACTGAGAGTGTTGAACTCGGTGCCATGGAGACGAGACTGCTCCACCAGATAGGCATCCATGTCCTGGTCACTGATGGTAGGCATCTTACTGATATCTCTGTAGTACCTGACACAAGCAAAGAGACACAAGAGCCCTCAGTGTTAGACTCTTCGAGAGAAAATGAAATATGACAGCAAATAAGGTAATTGAAAGTGTACCTCTCCACCCAGCTCTTGTAGTTGGGGATGTCTTTAGCGTAGAGCAGCTTGTTGGAGGGCGAGTCCTTGCCCAGGCGGTGTTCGGAGGTTGAGCAGGAGTCCATGAAGGTCTGGGCCACCACAGACAGACAGGCGTCTGTGATGCTGCTCTTATGGATGTCAAACACAAACTGGGGGTTCTTGATCACGTTTACCCAGAACCGCAAAGGCAGACTGTCAGACAGAGAAAGGAGAGAGGAAGAAAAAGATTGGGACCATTATCGGTGAATCTTAGAGTTACAGTTGGTTTTGAAGTGTCACTTCACAATGATGCAATAGTTGACAATCCAAAATACAGATTTTAAAAACCACTCAAATATACTTTTTAGGCACTAAAAGCAGTCATAGTCACAAATGGTACAGTATGGTAAAATCTTATGAATTTCCATGTGTTACGTTTTAGTCACTTGTCATGGATCAGAGGTCCAAAAGTTTTTTACCAAGCGCACAGTCACAGCTTGGGTTCCATTGTCCTATTTATCTTTTAAATGCAGGGTCACACAGAGTGTTTATGGTAGTCTTAAACAAATCTACTTTGAAACAAAAGTACACCTCACACACATGGTTATGGGCTTAAAAAAAGAAGACCCCTGCACCATGTCAGATATAGAGTTGAAATATATTCAATTTTGAGTTTGCATCCCAATATTACACCTTATATACACCACAGAAGACTGAAATATAACAAAACTGTTTGACATAGAAACACCGGATGTTCTGCATATTTATTAATAATGTCTATTAATTATGAAATTATGAAAAATATTAATAACGTTCCACCCATGAGTCCACTAGAGGGCAGCTATAAGGAACAGATCACTCTGTGCTTACCAGTTGCTCTTCCAGGTGTGGCGGACATCAGGGTCAGTGATCTGCCTCTTGTCGGCCTGCTCGTCCAGGAAGTCAAACATGTACTTGATGGCCAGAGGGAGGGCACTGCCGCGGTGGGCCGTGCTGAACACCGTCTCAAACAGGTCATCCACAAACTTCTGCAGAGTTCCCTGTAGGGTGATCAGACAAGCGCTGGTAACATAGAGTCCAAGATAGGATACAATACATTATCATGACACATTATGAGACAATCCACTAAAATACAGAGTTCATTCAACAGATAACGAGAAGAGACCTTGGTGGCCAGTAGACGGGTGAGATAGATCTCAGACACCATCTTGCTGCCGCGGTCGCCCTCCCGTTGGTCAGCGTGCTCGTGATTCTTGACCAGGTGCCAAAGCTTGGTGCCAGTCTCCTGGTCAGGGGTGATCATGGGGGCCCGGGAGCGCAGGCTGTCTGGGCTGCTGGACGTTCTCAGGAGACTCTCTGGAAACACAACAACACACAGTCAGATACTGTAGGAGGCTGGGCTTTCATAAGGTAGGTATGGAAAAACTGAAAGGGTCATTAACACGTACCATAACGGCTCAGAGAGGTTAATTAATACGTACCATAACGGCTCAGAGAGGGTCATTAATGTGTACCATAACGGCTTACCATAACGGCTAAGAAAAGTTCATTAATGCGTACCATAACGGCTCAGAGAGGTTCATTAATACGTACCATAACGGCTCAGAGAGGTTCATTAATACGTACCATAACGGCTCAGAGAGGTTCATTAATACGTACCATAACGGCTCAGAGAGGTTCATTAATACGTACCATAACGGCTCAGAGAGGTTCATTAATCACGCACCATAACGGCTCAGAGAGGTTCATTAATCGCACCATAACGGCTCAGAGAGGTTCATTAATACGTACCAATACCGGCTCAGAGAGGTTCATTAATACGTACCAATACCGGCTCAGAGAGGTTCATTAATACGTACCATAACGGCTCAGAGAGGGTCATTAATACGTACCATAACGGCTCAGAGAGGGTCATTAATACGTACCATAACGGCTCAGAGAGGTTCATTAATACGTACCATAACGGCTCAGAGAGGTTCATTAATACGTACCATAACGGCTCAGAGAGGGTCATTAATACGTACCATAACGGCTCAGAGAGGTTCATTAATACGTACCAATACCGGCTCAGAGAGGTTCATTAATACGTACCAATACCGGCTCAGAGAGGTTCATTAATACGTACCATAACGGCTCAGAGAGGTTCATTAATACGTACCATAACGGCTCAGAGAGGGTCATTAATACGTACCATAACGGCTCAGAGAGGTTCATTAATACGTACCATAACGGCTCAGAGAGGGTCATTAATACGTACCATAACGGCTCAGAGAGGTTCATTAATACGTGCCATAACGGCTCAGAGAGGGTCATTAATACGTACCATAACGGCTCAGAGAGGTTCATTAATACGTACCATAACGGCTCAGAGAGGTTCATTAATACGTACCATAACGGCTCAGAGAGCGGGTGAATGTAAAAGAGTTGGCGATGTTGTAGGCAGAGACCTGCTTCTGGACCAGGGCTACCAAAGACCCATCTGCCACCTGGAGGTGGAGGAGGAGAGATCTTTAATCATCTATCATCAAATGAAGGACCATCAATTTGACTGTATTCATCTTTGTGTCTGAGAAATGTGGATGAGTATTATGTGGATGTGTCCAGCTGGTGATGCTGTCTGACCTGGTAGTGGGCCAGGGTGTTGAGCCTCTTCCAGTCACTCTCAATCTTTGTGGTGACGTCCTCATCTTGAAGGATAATTCTAGTCAGTCTTCCTTGTCGCCACTCTGTGAGGACGGAAAACAACAACAGAAGATTGGTTTTGGCTATGATCCGTATCTTTAGTTTCAGTGGGGAATAACTATTAGCCAATGTTGCAATTAGTTACAGTAAATCCTTCACAGTAATGAAGAAAACCTTCACATACAGGGTCCCCACTGTAAACATGAGTATGTCTGTAGCCTACAAGGCTGTTATTACCACAGGCCAGTGTTTCTTAATCCTGGTCCTGGATTTCTTTTTCCCCAAAATAATCCAAGCTTGATGTTGAGCTGATCATTTGAATCAGCTGTGTAGTAATAGATCCCTTTGGCCCCCAGGACTAGGATTAAGAAACACTGCTATAGACATCCATATATACAGTAGGTTCTTACCCAGGTCCATATCATCAGCCTGGGGTCTCTGGGAGTAGGGGATGCCCTTGTACACAGCGTCCAGCAGCTTGTCCTTCACCTGAGTGACCGTGTCACAGTTCAGCACCTTCACCGGGACCTCGGTGCCTGCCTCACCCTCCGGAGGGATACACATCAGAGTCTGGGGAGAGAGAAACCACAGAGCTGTCAGTACAAGAGAGGGACTACCTGGGGAGGGGAAAACCACAGAGCTGTCAGTACAAGAGAGGGACTACCTGGAGAGGGAGAAAATTGAAAATTGAATTGAAACCACAGAGCCATCAGTACTAGAGAGGGACTATCTGGGGAGGGAGAAACCACAGAGCCGTCTGTACTAGAGAGGGACTATCTGGGGCGAGAGAAACCACAGAGCCGTCTGTACTAGAGAGGGACTATCTGGGGAGGGAGAAACCACAGAGCCGTCTGTACTAGAGAGGGAGAAACCACAGAACCGTCTGTACTAGAGAGTGACTATCTGGGGAGGGAGAAACCACAGAGCCGTCTGTACTAGAGAGGGACTATCTGGGGCGAGAGAAACCACAGAGCCGTCTGTACTAGAGAGGGACTATCTGGGGCGAGAGAAACCACAGAGCCGTCTGTACTAGAGAGGGACTATCTGGGGAGGGAGAAACCACAGAGCCGTCTGTACTAGAGAGGGACTATCTGGGGCGAGAGAAACCACAGAGCCGTCTGTACTAGAGAGGGACTATCTGGGGAGGGAGAAACCACAGAGCCGTCTGTACTAGAGAGGGACTATCTGGGGCGAGAGAAACCACAGAGCCGTCTGTACTAGAGAGGGACTATCTGGGGAGGGAGAAACCACAGAGCCGTCTGTACTAGAGAGGGACAGGACTACTAGAGCACTGTACTGAGTCTCTTTAAAGGAGAATTCTTCCAGTTAAAGAGAGAGAGATTTAGACTGCAATTTCCTCAGGTGTTTGTTTTTCATGAATCACTTTAAATGCTATTTCATCAATAGTCTCCCCCAGAGATATCAACTGCATTGTCAATAATAAAGATTTGATCTGTTTGAAGATAATCAGTGACGACAACAAGCGATCTGGAGGACACATTTTTTAGCCATCCTCGGGTCAATAGAAAACTGACAGAGAACATTGATTTAACTACAAACTAAGATTTATATGACACAATGTGCCATAGTTAAAAGGAGGAGATTGAGGATTGAGAGCAAACACCTAATATATTTGACCAGTTCTGGCACCCCTTCACAGCTCAACCAGTCACAATATAGGGAAGTCAGGCTCTATTGGGTATAGTGTCATTATAACAAATTGAGATGCATTCAGCCTCATTTGCAACTTGCATTGACACATTAACAAACATAGAAGACTGGTGTCAGAATGAGGCCATCCTCTGAATTCCTATACAAACTCTACACAGTGACTATGCTAGCTAATAGATTCTGTATTGTCTACTGGTTAACGTCTTTCTGTAAACTAGTGTACCATGTTGCTATGTCAGTATTGACAGACGGTAAACAATGATTTGCTGCAGGTCTGACGGGGTTTCTGTGTTCAGCACTATTTACTCTACAGCAGAGGTGTCAAACATACTGCCTGCAGGCCAAATCCGTCTCACGAGGCAGGGAGTCCAATACGGCCCACGGGTGTTTTGAAAATGACTAAAACCAAATAGAAACTGTGTAGATAATGACAATGGACCTACATTCATACAGTTTCTAGACTGTGTCCAGCTCGCTAATAATCACTAAAATGCTAGACAGTCAGGGAGCATCAAGAAATCCCAAACAGATGGTTAGAGGACTATTTTCTGCAAATTTTGACAGCGAGGAAATATAACACATTTTCAGTGCGGCCCTCCGGACCTCGTTGAAGACCGAATGCGGCTCCCAGGGCAAAATACATTTTACACCTCTGCTCTCGAGGAATCCTGACTAATGGAAAAGCATTGATTCTCATTTTTACACAATCTACAACTAGACGCCACTAAATTACCTATGTTGCCTCTTGAAATAACCAAGGTGCAGTATCCATCCCAAAAGGTCAAAGGTTGTGACCAGAGAGGAGAGAGACCCTTCTAATGTATATATATTCACTGGGCATGTACACACCGTGCTGCCAGTCCATTTACAGTCATGAGGAGACCTTTGGTGTGTGCTGGGTGCATTAATCAGGTGATTAGCACAGTGTGCAGCTGGCACATGGTACCACAGACATCTGTACCACTGTCACTCACTGATCATTAGCAAAGTACATTTCCTTCCATGCACTGGAAATAGTTAATAAGTGGGGCATTTGTGATTAAAAACCAATTACACAGCAAAGCGTATCTATCTGATCTGAGAATCTACGGGCCATTGGTCCACTTTACAGTACTTTAAAGTATCAGGTCTGAATATCCAATACTGCAGTACTTCCCCGTAAAGTTGCCAGTCTTGGTCAAAACCGTTTAAAGGGATACAAGAGATAACAGTGAATGATAGTTATTGATAGTGTGTACAGATGCCCCCACACATATAGATAACAGAGCCTCCCTCCCATCATCCCTAGGCAGTACGGATTAGGAGTGATATTAGGAGTGATATGGAAGCAGGGGGCATAAAGCCGCCCTATTTGCCTTATGTAGCCCCGCCCAACTATTTGCCTTATGTAGCCCCGCCCACCTATTGGCCTTATGTAGCCCGCCCCACCTATTCGCTGTATGTAGCCCCGCCCACCTATTCGCTGTATGTAGCCCCGCCCCACCTATTCGCCTTATGTAGCCCCGCCCACCTATTCATCTTATGTAGCCCCGCCCACCTATTCGCCTTATGTAGCCCCGGCCCCCTATTCGCCTAATGTAGATCTGCCCACTTATTTTCCTTGTGTAGCCCCGCCCACCTATTCGCCTTATGTAGCCCCGCCCACCTATTCGCCTTATGTAGCCCCGCCCACCTATTTGCCTTATGTAGCCCCGCCCACCTATTTGCCTTATGTAGCCCCGCCCACCTATTGGCCTTATGTAGCCCCGCCCACCTATTGGCCTTATGTAGCCCGCCCCACCTATTCGCTGTATGTAGCCCCGCCCACCTATTAGCCTTATGTAGCCCCGCCCACCTATTCATCTTATGTAGCCCCGCCCACCTATTCATCTTATGTAGCCCCGCCCCCCTATTCGCCTAATGTAGATCTGCCCACTTATTCTCCTTGTGTAGCCCCGCCCACCTATTCGCCTTATGTAGCCCCGCCCACCTATTCGCCTTATGTAGCCCCGCCCCTATTCGCCTTATGTAGCCCCGCCCCTATTCGCCTTATGTAGCCCCCCCCTATTAGCGCTTATGTAGCCCGCCCCCTATTCGCCTTATGTAGCCCGCCCCTATTCGCCTTATGTAGCCCGCCCCCTATTCGCCTTATGTAGCCCCGCCCACCTATTCGCCTTATGTGGCCCGCCCCACCTATTAGCCTTATGTAGCCCTGCCTATTCGCCTTATGTGGCCCGCCCACCTATTCGCCTTATGTGGCCCTGCCCCCTATTCGCCTTATGTGGCCCGCCCCCTATTAGCCTTATGTGGCCCGCCCCCTATTCGCCTTATGTGGCCCGCCCACCTATTCGCCTTATGTGGCCCGCCCACCTATTCGCCTTATGTGGCCCGCCCCCTATTAGCCTTATGTAGCCCGCCCCTATTCGCCTTATGTGGCCCGCCCCCTATTCGCCTTATGTAGCCCCGCCCCCTATTCGCCTTATGTAGTTCCCGCTTCTATTCGCCTTTATGTAGCCCCCCCCTATTCGCTTTATGTAGCCCGCCTCCCTATTAGCCTTATGTGGCCCGCCCACCTATTAGCCTTATGTAGCCCGCCCCACCTATTCGCCTTATGTGGCCCGCCCACCTATTAAGCCTTATGTAGCCCTGCCTATTCACCTTATGTAGCCCCAGCCCACCTATTTGCCTTATGTGGCCCGCCTATTCACCTTATGTAGCCCGCCCCACCTATTCGCCTTATGTAGCCCCGCCCACCTATTAAGCCTTATGTAGCCCCGCCCCACCTATTCGCCTTATGTAGCCCTGCCTATTCACCCTATGTAGCCCCGCCCACCTATTTGCCTTATGTAGCCCCGCCTATTCACCTTATGTAGCCCCGCCCCACCTATTCGCCTTATGTAGCCCCGCCTATTCACCTTATGTAGCCCCGCCCACCTATTTGCCTTATGTAGCCCCGCCTATTCACCTTATGTAGCCCCGCCCCACCTATTTGCCTTATGTAGCCCCGCCTATTCACCTTATGTAGCCCCGCCCACCTATTTGCCTTATGTAGCCCCGCCTATTCACCTTATGTAGCCAAGCCCCACCTATTCGCCTTATGTAGCACAGGTACATTCAGATCGACGTAGAGGTTGGTGTTCAAAACATTGCTGTTGTAAAAACTGTCCCCTCTTTATCCAATTATTGTGACAACCTCGGACTGAACATTTACTTGTCATGTTGATCGATTTTAGAATTTTGTGCAGTTGTCAGTGTGAAACTATCAAGCTCTCAACTAAAAGTACCACTTTTGCATGCGTTAGCGTCGTGCGAATGTAGCCGGAAATAGAAACACAGTAATTGCAACTAACTTGCCGCGATCACTGTGACATTCCAGAATAAAGTGAATTGCGTTGTTCTGTACTGAAGATCCCCTAGGGCCAGAGATATAGACAGCTCCTCTGGGAGCATTTACCTATATAGAGCATCTGTGACATCAGCTATTCTGTCTACCGATCCCTCTGAAGGAGGCAGAGATGACCCTGTCCTGAGTTGATGCTGCAGTACCAGCAGTGTGGTCGCGTGGGGAGTGACAAACGGCCTCGGATGCAGGTAGTATACAGCTGATTCATCGAGAAGTCGAGGGGTGGGAGTGGGCGCGCTAGCAGTGCATCCTACCAAGTCAGCGTATTGCTATTTTTCCATATAAATAATTTATATGAGGATATATTTGGATAATTCCTGTACTGTTTTAATGTTTCATTCGCCAATCTGGGGTGTGACGCTTTTATGTGGAAGTCAATGGGTTGCTGACGGTGAGTAAATCATTAATTGTTCAAGTGTAGTATTTCCTGGCAGTACTGCTTGGCCGCCTCGTTGGGGAGAGAGAGCGATGTGGTGGGAAGGGTTTGTTTCATTGGCAGACAATAAATTGGTTGATTTGTTTGAATCATTACCGGCCCACAGCAGGTCAGTGTGTGATTGAGTGCTGAGTAGGTTCGTTCCATCAGCCCTCCCTCACCCATATAGCCCCGTCTCCTACCACTGCCTACACTGAGATCCCACAGCCAATGAGGGAGCCAAGGCCCACCTCACTTCCTCAGTAACATGTCAGGTGATTTGCATGGCAAAGCCTGCTAAACATTCTCCCACCTGTTTGTTTGTTTTGCCTCTTGAACCACATTGAGAATCAGTACATGGATTGATCTTGCTGCCCGGGGACTGAGAGGGTTGGCTCCGTTGCACAACACTCATATCAAACAGGAGACTGGTGTGAGAGAGGAGGTGTGTGTTTCTGTGTGTATGTGGAGGAGGGTCCTTCCTTACCAGCTGTTTGTAGTCAATCTGCTGGCGGATGAGCTTGTCCTCACTGAGGGAGTAGCGCGCCTCTCCTGTGATGGCGTCTATAGGCCCCTTCTCCATCTGCTGCTTGATGGCACAGAACAGCATGAACAGAGGCTCCCCAGCACACTCCTGAGAGAGAGCGAGAGAGAGAGAGGCGCAGGGGGCAGAGGGAGAGACAGTAAAAGTGGAAGAGAGTAACTGAGTGTGAAAAGGGGAGAGGAATAGGCAATCACATCCCTTTCAGTGAGGAGTGGGGAAGTTACCAATTACCCACTTACAGGGTTTGATGACTAACCAGTGATACTGAGGGAACACTATTATTTAGTTCTTAGGGACGATTCATTTGACATCATTAATTACAAAGTGACATCCTGAGTCTCAAGCTGCTTGGAAGCAGAGGGGCCTTCAAGCCCAGACACAGAGGGGCCTTCAAGCCCAGACACAGAGGGGCCTTCAAGCCCAGACACAGAGGGGCCTTCAAGCCCAGACACAGAGGGGCCTTCAAGCCCAGACACAGAGGGGCCTTCAAGCCCAGACACAGAGGGGCCTTCAAGCCCAGACACAGAGGGGCCTTCAAGCCCAGACACAGAGGGGCCTTCAAGCCCAGACACAGAGGGGCCTTCAAGCCCAGACACAGAGGACCATTGACCCATCTACCAGGCTTCTAAATCATGCTGCCAGTAACCAAATGGAACCAATACCCAGTAACCAAATCCATACTCAAAAAACAGAAACCTCAAACACACAAATGAACCCCAATTGTCCAATGTAAGTAAGACGGAGAGAGTTTAAGCAGGATTCAGTAATACTGTTCATGCTGGCATGTGTTCATGTTCTTCTGAGGTTTGAATAATCTGTACAGTTGAGTTGACATCACACTTAATAACATCATAACTACAGGTTTCAACTTACTCTCCAGAATGTTGTCTCAGTTCAAAACCAGTCGAACGAGAGTAACGAACAAGTAGATTCTATATTTTTCCAGACCATGTCCGATGAGATTTAATCCTCAGATAATTTGTTGTTCACTTAAGGGGTTTATGTTGAACATGCTAAGTAGATATTTTCTTTGGTTTCGAGAACTTCATAAATCTTAACAATGCATTACATTTGTTATTTAAGAAACTCTAGAACCATTACATTCACCAATAATATCTACCCTCGGGTAATGAAAACCCCCATTAAAATATATACAAACCTGGCTATGAAAGCTGAATATTGCTATGCGAGCTGAAGATAAAAATGTGGAAGCCAATCCAGAATAGAGGTTTAAGTAGGGCTTGTGGAAACATTTCAGGGTAATTACTTGGGGAGGTTGGGAAGATGGCCAGAACACTAACATCTGCACTGATGTAACGTAAATATAATTGGTGGCCATCCAGAGCTACATTCCAAAAGGCATTTCAGGCCTGAACTCACAATGGGCCTGATGTTCTTGTCTTTAACGTGAATGGCCATTTTAATTCAATCCCAGAGTAACACAGGAGAAGCTTATGGTCAGGAAGAACACAGAAAGGCCATTTTGGGTGGTGGGGAGCACCTGACAGGAAATAATTACCACAACTGCCCCCAGAGTGATTCTCCGATACAGTTCACACTGTGGCCGTGCTGTGTGCTGCGGTCACACGGTGAGAATAAACAGTACCAGGACCATGATTAGCCAAATAACCCCACCTCAGAAATATAATTACAACTCGCACATTACACTAATAATAGCAATTAACGATCATTTCACAGAGTTTCTGGTAACAAAATTAGAACGGGTACAGAATACACTACACACTGCTGCTATGGGCCTACTGGTGTTTTGGCAAAACAACAGGCATTTTGTGAATAAATCACAAGCATCAATCTTCTGCTAAGTATCTGAATCTCTGCTCTGAACCTAAATTAACCCTATGTTAAAAAACTATCTGAGCACTATTAAAACTGCCTTACCTTGAGGAAGCGTTGCAGCAGGAACGTAAACCAGTTGGTGAGCATCTTCTCAGCCACCGACTCCGTCCTTCAGGACAGATGAAACAGCGGTCAGATTCAACACGTGTATGAGTAGAGCAAGGTGCTAGTGAGGGAGTGAGAGGAGAGCACTCAGCCTATGTCTCTACAGGTAAGTAGCCTCACTGTGTGGCCTAGGGTGGTGCGGTGATCTAAACCGCTGCCTAGGGTGTTTTAATATACGGCTGCAGCATGGGTTTAATATACCGCTGCAGCATGGGTTTAATATACCGCTGCAGCATGGGTTTAATATACCGCTGCAGCATGGGTTTAATATACCGCTGCAGCATGGGTATAATATACCGCTGCAGCATGGGTATAATATACCGCTGCAGCATGGGTTTAATATACCGCTGCAGCATGGGTTTAATATACCGCTGCAGCATGGATTTAATATAACGCTGCAGCATGGGTTTAATATAACGCTGCAGAATGGGTTTAATATAACGCTGCAGCATGGGTTTAATATAACGCTGCAGCATGGGTTTAATATAACGCTGCAGCATGGGTTTAATATAACGCTGCAGCATGGGTTTTCTCCAAAAAGTACGATCTTTGTCCCCATGTGTAGTTGCAAACCGTAGTCTAGCTTTTTTATGCCGTTTTTGGAGCAGTGGCTTCTTCCTTGCTGAGCGGCCTTTCGGGTTATGTCGATATAGGACGCGTTTTACTGTGGATATAGATACTTTTGTACCTGTTTCCTCCAGCATCTACACAAGGTCCTTTGCTGTTGTTCTGGGATTGATTTGCACTTTTCGCACCAAAGTACTTTCATCTCTAGGACACAGAACGTGTCTCCTTCCTGAGCGGTATGACGGCTGCGTGGTCCCATGGTGTAAATACTTGTTTACTATTGTTTATACAGATGAATGTGGTACCTTCAAGCGTTTGGAAATTGCTCCCAAGGATGAATCAGACTTGTAGAGGTCTACAATTTTTTCTCTGAGGTCTTCACTGATTTCTTCTGATTTTCCCATGATGTCAAGCAAAGAGGCACTGAGTTTGACAGTAGGCCTTGAAATACATCCACAGGTACACCTCCAATTGACTCAAATGATGTCAATCAGCCTATCAGAAGCTTCTAAAGCCATGACATCATTTTCTGGAATTTTCCAAGCTGTTTAAAGGCACAGTCAACTTAGTGTATGTAAACTTCTGACCCACTAGAATTGTGATACCATGAATTATAAGTGAAATAATCTGTCTGTAAACAATTATTGGAAAAATTACTTGTGTCATGCACAAAGCATATGTACCTAACCGACTTGCCAAAACTATAGCTGGTTAACAAGAAATGTGTGGAGTGGTTGAAAAACTAGTTTTAATGACTCCAACATAAGTGTATGAAAACTTCAGAATTCAACTGTATATAAAAAATATACACTACCGGTCAAAAGTTTTAGAACACCTACTCATTCAAGGGTTTTTCTTTATTTTTACAATTTTCTACATTGTGGAATAATAGTGAACACATCAAAACTATGAAATAACACATATGGAATCATGTAGTAACCAAAAAAGTGGCACTCTCAACCAGCTTCACCTGGAATGCTTTTCCAACAGTCTTGAAGGAGTTCCCACATATGCTGAGCACTTGTTGGCTGCTTTTCCTTCACTCTGCATTCCGACTCATCCCAAACCATCTCCATTTGGTTGAGGTCGGGGGATTGCGGAGGCCAGGTCATCTGATGCAGCACTCCATCACTCTCCTTCTTGGTAAAATAGCCCTTACACAGCCTGGAGGTGTGTTTTGGGTCATTGTCCTGATGAAAAATAAATGAAAGTCCCACTAAGCCCAAACCAGATGGGATGGCGTATCACTGCTGAATTCTGTGGTAGCCATGCTGGTTAAGTGTGCCTTGAATACACCAGCAAAGCACCCACACACCATAACATCTCCTCCTCCATGCTTTACGGTGGGAAATACACATGCAGAGATCATCGGTTCACCCACACCGCTTCTCACAAAGACACAGAGGTTGGAACCAAAAATCTCAAATTTGGACTCCAGACCAAAGGACAAATTTCCACCGGTCTAATGTCCATTGCTCTTGTTCCTTGGCCCAAACAAATCTCTTCTTTTTATTGGTGTCCTTTAGTAGTGGTTTCTTTGCAGCAATTCGACCATGAAGGCCTGATTCATACAGTCTCCTCTAAACAGTTGATATTGAGATGTGTCTGTTACTTGAACTCTGTGAAGCATTTATTTGGGCTGCAATTTCTGAGGCTGGTAACTCTAATAAACTTATCCTCTGCAGCAGAGATAACTCTGAGTCTTCCCTTCCTGTGGCGGTCCTCATGAGAGCCAGTTTCATCATAGCGCTTCATGGTTTTTGCGGCTGCACTTGAAGAAGCTTTCAAAGTTCTTAAAATGTTCTGGATTGACTGACCTTCATGTCTCAAAGTAATGATGGACTGTCGTTTCTCTTTGCTTATTTGAGATGTTCTTGCCATAATATGGACTTGGTCTTACCCCCTACCTTGTCACAACACAACTGATTGGCTCAAATGCATTAAGAAGTAAAGAAATTCCACAAATAAACTTTTAAGAAGGCACACCTGTTAATTGAAATGCATTCCAGGTGACTACTTCATGATGCTGGTTGAGAGAAAGCCAAGCGTGTGCAAAGCTGTCATCAAGGCAAAGGGTGGCTTTTTGAAGCATCTCAAATATAAAATATATTTTGATTTGTTTAACACTTTTTTGGTTCCTACAT
This sequence comes from Brachymystax lenok tsinlingensis, assembly GCA_030435695.1. NCBI lineage: Eukaryota > Metazoa > Chordata > Actinopteri > Salmoniformes > Salmonidae > Brachymystax > Brachymystax lenok. The sequence goes on from CM059803.1 coordinate 34,152,951, forward strand.
GATTCCATGTGTTATTTCATAGTGTTTATGTCTTCACTACTTTTATACAATGTAGAAGATAGTAAAAATAAAGAAAAACCCTTGAATGAGTAGGTGTTCTAAAACTTTTGACCGGTAATGTATATATCTCTAAAGTAGCCTCACCGTCGGAGCAGCAGTTTAGGATGGTTGCGGTTCTCCAGGTTCTTCTCTATGAGGTCAGCCAGCAACTGTTTAAGTACCACGGTGGCGTACTCCATGCGGCCCTGCAGCGCGGCCATGAGCAGAGAGGCCACATTTCCTCGGTCCCGCATGGAGAAGGACCTCTGGGCCTCCAGGGTATGGATGAAGGTCAGCAGAAACATCTTACTGTGCAGCAGCTGGCTGAACAGACGCAGGGCTTTCTCCACATTGGCCGGGGACTGAGGGACAGGACACAGGAGGAGGAGGGGGAAGGGGGACACATAGGTGGGAATACACAAAAGGAGGTCCAAAGGGTTATTAAGTGGGGAGAGGAAGAGGGGAGAGAGGGGAAGGGAGAGAGAATAAGGGAGGGGAGAGAGAATAAGGGAGGGGAGAGAGGAGAAGAGAGACGAGAGAGGGGAGGAAAGTGTAAAGAGAAAAGGGGGAGAGGGTAGACGAGAGAGGAGAGGAAAGAGGAGAGGGGGGAGAGAATAGGGGAAAGGAGAGAGGAGAGGGAGAGAGGGGAAGAAAGAGGAGAGGGGAGAGAGAATAGGGGAAAGGAGAGAGGAGAGGGAGAGAGGGGAGAGAGAATAGGGGAAAGGAGAGAGGAGAGGGGAGGGGAGACGAGACAGGAGAGGGGGGAGACGGGAGGAAAGTGTAAAGAGAAAAAGGGGGAGACGGTAGACGAGAGAGGAGAGGAAAGAGGAGAGGGGAGAGAGAATAGGGGAAAGGAGAGAGGAGAGGGAGAGAGGGGAAGAAAGAGGAGAGGGGAGAGAGAATAGGGGAAAGGAGAGAGGAGAGAGGGAGAGAGGGGGAGAGAGAATAGGGGAAAGGAGAGAGGAGAGGGAGAGAGAATAGGGGAAAGGAGAGAGGAGAGGAAAGAGGAGAGGGGAGAGAGAATAGGGGAGAGAGGAGAGGGAGAGAGAATAGGGGAAAGGAGAGAGGAGAGGGAGAGAGGAGAGGGGAAAGAGAATAGGGGAAAGGAGAGAGGAGAGGGGAGAGAGAATAGGGGAAAGGAGAGAGGAGAGGGAGAGAGAATAGGGGAAAGGAGAGAGGACAGGGAGAGAGGGGAGAGAGAATAGGGGAAAGGAGAGAGGAGAGGGAGAGAGAATAGGGGAAAGGAGAGAGGAGAGGGAGAGAGAATAGGGGAAAGGAGAGAGGAGAGGGAGAGAGAATAGGGGAAAGGAGAGAGGAGAGGGAGAGAGAATAGGGGAAAGGAGAGAGGAGAGGGAGAGAGGGGAGGAAAGTGTAAAGAGAAAAAGGGGAAAGAAAATGATTTGTTATTAGTATGAGGATTACATGGAGCACCTTAAAACGTGGCTGTAGTGACTTCAAATATTCCTCTATGCTGACTATTTTCAAAACATTTCTGCGGCAGTCTCTAGACAAGTAGTCTATGGAGGCCTGGTGAAACTCCTGGGTTGACTCAGCCTCAGGTTGAAATGAAAAAGAAATAAGGTTGAGAAAAAAAGAAAAGAGGTGTCTCTGAAGCTCGGCACTAAGAGAGCTGCTGGCTACTGACTTTAGTTTTTTAAACAGGATCTATCGCTTCAGTTTTATTCCCTTCTTTTTTTGGCAGCGAGTTACAGTACAACACAAGTGAACCTCAGGAAAGCATATTCTACTGAGTTACAGTACAACACAAGTGAACCTCAGGAAAGCATATTCTACTGAGTTACAGTACAACACAAGTGAACCTCAGGAAAGCATATTCTACTGAGTTACAGTACAACACAAGTGAACCTCAGGAAAGCATATTCTACTGAGTTACAGTACAACACAAGCGAACCTCAGGAAAGCATATTCTACTGAGTTACAGTATAACACAAGTGAACCTCAGGAAAGCATATTCTACTGAGTTACAGTACAACACAAGTGAACCTCAGGAAAGCATATTCTACTGAGTTACAGTACAACACAAGCGAACCTCAGGAAAGCATATTCTACTGAGTTACAGTACAACACAAGTGAACCTCAGGAAAGCATATTCTACTTAGTTACAGTACAACACAAGTGAACCTCAGGAAAGCATACTTTACTGAATTACAGTACAACACAAGTGAACCTCAGGAAAGCATACTCTACTGAGTTACAGTATAACACAAGTGAACCTCAGGAAAGCATATTCTACTGAGTTACAGTATAACACAAGTGAACCTCAGGAAAGCATATTCTACTGAGTTACAGTATAACACAAGTGAACCTCAGGAAAGCATATTCTACTGAGTTACAGTATAACACAAGTGAACCTCAGGAAAGCATATTCTACTGAGTTACAGTATAACACAAGTGAAGACAGAAGCACATGGCAGTGAAGTGAACAAGTGCCCTAGTGTAGTTCTCTTACACTTACATCCAGCTCCTTGAGGACGGGGTGCTCCTCGATGCCGGGGAACATGACTCTCATGGTGTAGGTGCGATACTCCAGGAAGGGGATCTTCACTCCGTCCATGTCATTGGTCAGCTCCTGGATGTCTGTCTGCAGCTCAGCGAATGCTATGTTGACGGAAGCAGAAGAAACAAAAATTGCCATTTTAATTAAATCCCAGAGAACCACAGGAGAAGCATATGGTCAGGAAGAACACAGAAAGGCCATTTTGTGTTGTGGGGAGCACCTGACAGGATGTGGTTAGACAAAATGACCACAACTGCCTCACTCTATTGATCGGGTTAAATTAAGTCTGAGTGTTTCACTGAATCAACAGTCAGTTACCTCGTCCAGGCGTGTTAGTGTCAAGTCAATACCATAAACTGCCACACTCCAGACTAAATCTGCCCGCTTCTAATCATTCTAAGCCGTGATTGTCTTGACAGCTGGCACTGTATAGGAATACATGGATAAATGCTTATAAGACTTGACTGCCCTCTACCGATTAATGGACAGTATATTCTGGTCATCCTTATACTGTACACCAGGGGTGGGCAATTCCAGTCCTCGAGGGCCTGATTGGTGTCACAGTTTTGCCCCAGCTAACACACCTGACTCCAATAATCACCTAATCATGATCTTCAGTTAAGAATGCAATTTTTTATTAATCAGCTGTGTTTGCTAGGGATGGAGAAGAAGTGTGACACCAATCAAAGACTGGAGTTGCCCACCCCTGCTGTACACAGTCAGTTCTGTAGTTGCCTGGTTACCTTGTACTGAGTCAGGGTAGCATCTCAGAAAATATATTGTAAAGAATGTAGAGTGATTGACTTGTACTGTACCTACTATAAGAGCAACACGATAGCAACAACTGTTCAGAGCAGGCCAATGCTGATAGCACACTAATCTTCAAAAGCACACACAGCTCTCTGATAAGAGCATATCAAAATACCCTGCCAGTCAATGTTTCAGCTCACTTCCATGAAGCAATCTTTGCTTGAGGATTAAGCCATCAGCAGTGCTGGTGTCATTTCAGTGACAGAAATGTATGTGCAAAGAGCATACAGATAAACATAGAACTGTTTTTAAATGGCCATGGTGAAAAAGCTATTTTAGAAGAAAAAGAAACGCACACCTATATAGGCGAGGTGCTGGCTAGCGGAATGGACAGCTTGAAAATAAAGAATAGCCGCACACTCTAGGAGCTCAGATGCAAAAAATATTTTATGTCCAACGTTTCGACAGGCAAGCTGTCTTCATCAAGGTATAATCACAAACACCGCGGGGTGACTCGTTTATATAGTGTCAAAGGACACACACACACAGGTGTCTGTAATCATGGCCAAGTGTGGCCTAATATCATTGGTTAATTCTGAAATATTAAAATGGCATACAAAGAACATACAAAAAACAAATGGATAGCATACGATCATAGATTCGATTTAGGCTACATAAGCCTACAAAAAGCTATTTTACCTTTATTTTGAAGTCAAAATTCTTATTTACGATGATGGCCTGGCAAATAGGTTATGATAGGATAGGATAAGAGTGATATAGGATATATGATAGGATATGATAGGAGAGAAATAGGATATGATAGGAGGGAAATAGGATATGATAGGAGAGAAATAGGATAGGATACTACAGGATAGGAGAGAAATAGGATATGATAGGAGGGAAATAGGATAGGATATGATAGGATAGGAGTGAAATAGGATATGATAGGCTATGATAGGAGAGAAATAGGATATGATAGGAAGGAAATCGGATATGATAGGAGGGAAATAGGATAGGATATGATAGGAGTGAAATAGGATATGATAGGCTATGATAGGAGAGAAATAGGATATGATAGGAGGGAAATAAGGTATGATAGGAGGGAAATAGGATATGATAGGAGAGAAATAGGATAGGATACGACAGGATAGGAGAGAAATAGGATATGATAGGAGGGAAATAGGATATGATAGGAGGGAAATAGGATATGATAGGAGAGAAATAGGATATGATAGGAGGGAGATAGGATAGGATATGATAGGATAGGAGTGAAATAGGATATGATAGGCTATGATAGGAGAGAAATAGGATATGATAGGAAGGAAATCGGATATGATAGGAGGGAAATAGGATAGGATATGATAGGATAGGAGTGAAATAGGATATGATAGGCTATGATAGGAGAGAAATAGGATATGATAGGAAGGAAATCGGATATGATAGGAGGGAAATAGGATAGGATAGGAGTGAAATAGGATATGATAGGCTATGATAGGAGAGAAATAGGATATGATAGGAGGGAAATAAGGTATGATAGGAGGGAAATAGGATATGATAGGAGAGAAATAGGATAGGATACGACAGGATAGGAGAGAAATAGGATATGAAAAGATATGATAGGAGAGAAATAGGATATAATAGGAGAGAAATAGGATATGATAGGAGGGAAATAGGATATGATAGAGAAATAGGATATGATAGGAGAGAAATAGGATATGATAGGAGCGAAATAGGATATGATAGGAGCGAAATAGGATATGATATGATAGGAGTGAAATAGGATATGATAGGAGAGAAATAGGATATGATAGGAAGGAAATCGGATATGATAGGAGAGAAATAGGATATGATAGGAGGGAAATAGGATAGGATAGGAGGGAAATAGGATAGGATAGGAGAGAAATAGGATATGATAGGAGAGAAATAGGATATGATAGGAGAGAAATAGGATAGGACATGACAGGATAGGAGAGGAGAGCATTAGGAGAAGGAGGAGATCATAGTGACCTGTGCTCCTACCTTCTTTACACTCCAGGGCCACTCTGGACTCCAGGTTGTCCATCTGCAGCTGCAGGCGTTTCAGGGTGCGGTCAGCATCCCGGGTCTTCCTCTTGTAGGCGATGAGCACAGCGATGATGGCGATGAGAAGCACTCCTCCTCCCGCTCCGATCCCGATGATGGCCGGCAGGGTGAGGGTGCTGTCGGAGTAGATGTGCAGTGTTCCTGGGGAGTACTCCAAACCACCCACCACGATCTGGAGGAGAAACACATCCAACCTTTTATGCGAGTAAAGTGCATGTCGGATAAAAAATGCCATGACAGACCTGATGGAAACAGAACATTTTTCAGTAAACATTCCAAATGTTGACAAAACAAAATACGCAAGACAAGGTGGGATCTTTTTGTGTCTGTAAAATCAATTATGTGAGAAATGTCAGTGGAAATGCTTTTATGTGCAAATATTGATTTAATATCCATCATATCAAAGTCAACTTGTTGTGTGGTCCTCCCACTACGACTAGTCAGGAAAGCATGCCGTTTATTAGGCTACAGATGAAATAAGTTATGCTGAACTTCACAGGGAGGTGAAAGTGCACGGTGATGAGCTTGACGCTCCTTTCCAATAAATACAGAGGGTCTTATTCTGGTGACACGATCATCCATGCTCATCTGACGTTTGACAAATACAAATTAGCTCGCTTTTTCTATCCATAATCTCATCATACTATACGTGCTTTCTAGCCAACAGCGCTCAATCTGCACCCTGCGTACTGTTGGCTTGAGCACACGTGCCAATACCAGTGGGCAGACTCGCTATATAACACATTTTGGGGGGTGAGAAAACCATCAGTAGAGTTGAAAATGCGATGGAAATCCATTTAACTTGTATTTATTTTCTATTCAGTACATGGGATTTTTTTTTTTATATTCACATGACAATCTGTTGCCAATTGAATGGAAACCTAGCTACTGACATGGAAAAACTGGTGCCTTCAGAAAGTATTCACACCCCTTATTCCATGTTCTGTTGTGTTACAGCCTGATTTCAAAATGTATTACAAATATTTTTTCTTACCAATCTACACACAATACCCCATAATGACAAAGTGAAAACATGTTATTAGAAATTTGAGCAAATTTATAAAACATGTAATACAGAAATATCTAATTTCAAGCCGATTTAAGTCAAAACTGTAACTAGGCCACTCAGGAACATTCAATGTTGTCTTCAAGTCCAGTGTATATTTGGCCTTGTATATTAGGTTATTGTCCTGCTGAAAGGTGAATTTGTCTTCCAGTGTCTGTTGAAAAGCAGACTGAACCAGGCTATCCTCAAGGATTTTGCCAGTGCTTCGCTCTATTCCGTTTATTTTTATCCTAAAAAACTCTGATGACAAGCATACCCATAACATGATGCAACCACCACTATGCTTGAAAATGTGGTGAAATCCATGAGCGGTTTCCTTCCTCTCTGGCAACTGAGTTAGGAAGGATGCCTTGCAGTGACCGGGTGTATTGATACACGACCCAAAGTGTAATTAATAACTTCACCATGCTCAAAGGGATATTCAATGTCTGTATTATTATTTAATACCATCTACCAATAGGTGCCCGTCTTTGCGAGGCATTGGAAAACCTCCCTAGTCTTTGTGGAAATTCACTGTTCAACACAATTATTGCACATTTTAACCACTGGACTTATTTAGGCATGCCATAACAAAGGGGTTGAATACTTACTGACTCAAGGCATTTCTAAAAACACAACTCCACTTTGACATTATGGGGTATTGTGTAGGACAGTGACAAAAAAATCCATATTTAATCCATTTTAAATTCAGGCTGTTAAACAACGCAATGTGGAAAAAGTCAAGCGGAGTGAATGCTTTCTGAAGGCACTGTATGTAGCTCAGACTCAGAGTTACAGTACATGTCGAAACTTTTTAGATTTGACCCAGGCTCTAACATCTCCTTTTAAAACTTCAGGCCAATTACAGATGACTTCCAACAGGTTTGGCTAACAAGTTTCACCTTTACTGCCCCATTCCCTTCCTGGCTGTGTGCTTTAATTATTGAGTGGTTTGGATGGAAGGGAACAGGGAGAATGCCACTCTGCTGTCTGTCCGTCACTGTGCTATGTGTCAGGTCATTAACACAGCTGGCTCAGCCTTCTCACTGTGCCGTGCGTCTCCATCTCTCCCTGCCCCTGGGAGGGAGATCACTCCACCTCACCCATCACCTCTCTCTCCCCCTCTCTTTCATCTCAGCTTTGATTTGTAAATGCTCCCTCCTCTCCACAGTTGACTTTATTGATCGGATTAAATTAAGGCTGAGCGTTTCACTGAATCAACAGTCAGTTACCTCGTCCAGGCGTGTTAGTGTCAAGTCAATACCATAAGATCAGGACCATGCCTTTGATACAAAAGGTAAACAAGCTGCCAGACTCCAGGACTAAATCTACCTGCTTCTAATCATTCTGAGCTGTGGTTGTCTTGGCAGCTGGCACTATATAGGAATACATGGGTAAATACTTGTGACACTTGCAATAATCAGATTGACCAGACTGCCCTCTGCCAATTAAATCCCCTGCTCTCGCCAACACTTGTCTGTCCATAAAAATAAAATAAAAAAAGTGGTTGCATTTCATAAATCCAAGATGATTATTTTTCACCTCTACAGCTGAAGCTGACGCGTCTATGTAATAAAGAGAGCTAGTCCTGTTTGGCATTGATGATAATGCTCCCAGCAGCGGAGTCAACAGATACTTGGATTACATGGGAAGTTGCTTGTATCAGCGGGCCGCCGTAATCATAATGCATGATGACCCTTTGACCTTTACATTTGGTGGATTAGAAAAAAAAAAAATAGAATTGATTATAGATGTAATTTCCAAGTCAGCCATGTTTCCAAATAGCACAGATAAAAGTGTTTTAACTACATGTCAAATATATTTAGAGAAATAACAAGACTGGATTATGGCCAGAGCAGTTTGGCTATAAAAGATATCTCACACAAAACTATTGCTGACATAAAATACACAAACTACTGTAAATGGTGGGCGGGACATCTGGTCTTACCACGACTCTCTGCTCCCCCGGTCAGGTCTGGCGAATCACAGAGCAGCTGAGACTCCGAGACAGTTAACAGACAGGGCGTTTCACCAATCATCACGCTGTAGTTCAGCCGAGTGTTGCCCGGAGCAGGGGGAATCAAATTCTTGCCCTGTTTTCAGAGAAAACATGTTTGTTTTCAAAAGAAACATTCTGTTGGACAATAATCACCTTTATCAGACGAAAGAACACACACAAAGTCTTTAGGGTATTATCAATCCTGACCTGTAATTCTATCCTCAGCTCAGGGACTTTGTACATAGATATGTAGGGAAAGGAAGTTGTCTCTGTACTGGTTCCGTCTCACATGACCTCTCTTGCTTCTCTAGAACTTTATCCTCCTTCCTCTCAACAGACAAAAGTAACAGAAAATGAAACCAAACAAGGAATCTACTTACTTTGAGGATAATGGGAGAGCCGGGCTTGACCTCCATTATCCCAGAGTTCCCTAGTGTTTCGAAGGTGGGGTTAGGGTAGTAGGTGAAAGGTGTCCCGTTGAGGACGAGCAGCGCAGCCACGTGATCCAGGATGAAGCCGTACTCGTCGGGGTGCAGGCCTGACTCTGGGGCCTGGTGCTTGGTGTAAATGATACCCGGGGCCAGACAGGTCATCACAGAGTCATTCACCACAGTGCACACCTGGACAGGAAGATAAAAGAGGAGGGTCAAACCAGGAACAAGTATGAGACAAACTTCTGTGTAAAACCACAAAACTGACAATGTGTACAGTAATAAAAGCTTACTGTGTAAGTCCTTGATGCCAGTTGCTATTATACAGGTTAACCATTTGTAATAGTCAGAGTGGTACAGTGCAAACATGGAATGTTTATATTGGAAACGCTTACATTAGTAGTCTGTATTCCTGCATACTTGGCACGGACTTTGGGCTCCTGGATGGTGAGCAGGTTGGTACCTGTGACGGTGATCAAGGTGCTACCACTGAAACACAAGCAGAAACATGATGGCAGAGCGGTTAAGACAAGAGTTATTGCACACTGGTGACATGGGCAGAGAGACAACAAGGAAGGAATGAAATAAGAATTTCTGTGTAACAGAGCTGCTATGTTGCTGACTTTTAGTGTTTTTGTCTACAGCATGTTGTTTGTATGATTTATCTTACAGTACTGTTGAGATTCAGAAGAAGAGGGCGCCTACAGTCCCCTCAAGGGTCCCATGGATTAGGATGGGACATACATTAGATACATCATCCCCCATACTGTCTATTGTGCTTTAGTGTCATGGTGAAATAGCTACAATGGGACAGTGTGGGCGTCTTGGTGCAGCTTTGGGGCTCATGTTGTAATCTCAGAGTATTCCTGAGGCATTACTGCCAGTAATGGATGGCTGGGCTGAGTTTCTCCTCAGGAATCTCCCAGGGCACTGGTCATGCGTTGAGAGGTTCCAGCCTGCAGCCTATTGGCTGGGAAAGGAGGGGAGGGGAGGGGAGGAGAGGGGGGAGGGGAGAGGGTAGGAGGGGGGTGGATAGCAGGGAAGGAGTGGGGAGGGGAGGAAGGGGGTAGGAGTGGGGAGTGGAGGGGAGGAGAGGAGGGGAGGAGAAGAGAGAAGAGAATAGGAGAAGAGGATGGGAGAGGAGAGGAGGTTTGGCTGCAACTGGTATCACCCCTACTCACTTCACTATACTCCAGTTGGGCTCGATGCTGGAGATGGTGGGGTCCTCTGTGTAGATGTAGTGTGTGCCACTGCTGGTGATCTCAGCTTTGTCGATCAACAGTTTGATTGACGCAGGCCCTGAGCCAGACAGGGACGATGGTGTCACACACACAATGTCCCTGTTGGTCCTCCTGTAGCCGGTTAGACAGAGGATGTGTCATATTGTGTCACATAGAGTTAATTCACTGTCTGAAACAACACTCAAGAAAATGTCATGCTGTCACTCTGTTATGATGCTGTTTTAACTGAACTTAAAAATAGACAGGTAACGTGCAGACAGGGTGTGATAGAACAGATTACACTACTATACTACCACAGTCCATTCCTCCGAGGTGGGGTCAAGCTTACTGACTACTCACTTAACAAACAGACACTCCTCCTGGGCGATGAACACAGTGACGGTGCTACCAGCGTCCAGATGATGGCCCGATATTGTCAGCCGGGTCCCCCCGGACACGGGGCCCTTCTCCGGGCGCACATGGTTGAAGCTGGGGGTCTGAGAGAGGGAGGAAATTCACTGTTTACACCCAGAAGCACACAAAACAATTATAAAAACAATTCTGAAAAGCTACTGTACAACAAACCGATTCCCATTATATTTCTAGTAATCGCTGCTCACACACTGCACCCCAGCTGAGCATGTTTTAGTATGTATTTATGTATTCAGCAGCACAGTGACAGTGACATGAGTAAGACTCTGTAATTAGCTACATAGTTGCTCGGTGCACATGTATTCATTTGGCTGGGAGAGTCTTGGCTTCTGCTGGAATTAAACTGCAAGACTCCTATTGATTGGTTGTTTAAGGGCAGCAGTCAAGCCCATTCATTTCAGTGAGCTGCTCTGTGCCCAGGCTGAGGAGATAATAGACAGACACCACATTCCTGTTTCACCGCTGCTTAATGCTCTGTCGGAATAGCTGGGTAATTACTGTATATCACATCGGCCACACTTTCCTCATCTCTGTATCGCAGCAGAAGGCTAGGTAGTTCCCGGGGCTACGTAGAACCACGACATTTGGTTTGTATCCCTCCGCCCCCGGGAGAGAACGGACAGACTTTCTGCACAGTCATCGGTCTAGGAAAAGATGGGGTCATGCGAGGTCATACGCACCACGAAGGAGTAAGTCTGGGAGGATTGGGTGCGGTACTCTGCACTGCACACCCCGATACACAGCTCCACCGGACCACCTGGGGAGTGGGGCAGCAGCGCTTCGGCCATGTCACACACAATCCTGAGGAACACACACACACTCAGCTGTCAATCAACGGCTCACTGCTTTTATTGTCTAACGTTCAAATTAAATACACTCATAGAAGAAAAGGTGCTTCTAGAACCTTAAATGGTTCTTCGGTTGTCCCGATATAAAAACCCTTTCAATAACCCTTTTTGGTTCCAGGTAAAACCATTTTGGGTTCCATGTAGAACCCTTTCTACAAAGGGTTCTATATGGAACCAAAAAGGGTTCTCCTATGGGGACAGCCGAAGAACCCTTTTGGAACCCTGTTTTCTAATAGTGTAGAGTTAAGAAACATATGATAAAGTACATCATCTTTCATCTACCTGAAAATCATTCAAGTGAAATCCTATTGACAAAATCACCACACTCACCTCTCAGCGCTGATGTACTCAGAGGGCACAGGGTTACAGCGAACCCCAGCCACCTGAACGTGGGCGATCTCACGCACCTGCAGCCCAAGATTCTCGCCCTCGATCGTCACTCGTGTGCCCCCTTCTTTGGGCCCCGTCAGTGGGCGGATCTTTCCATGGAAACAGGGTCAAGATCAAGGAAAAGCAATCTCCCCGTGTTCACACACAGCAGAGTGCCTGGGTTCAGCGGCTCTAGGCCACAGACTTAAATGCAACCATACAGAAGTATAAATATACAGTGGAGTTCTCTGTGCTCCAGCCTTACCTTGGTGATGCGGGGGGTGGCTGCAGCGGACGTTGTGCCTGCCGTGGTACATCCAGTTCTGCTCCGGCGTCTGGCAGTGCTGCCTCAGGAGACACTTCTTGTTGTCCAGGCACCAGCCACACTCAAACGCTGTGCTGGCCTTCAGACACAGGCCACAGCTGTCCCTCTGGGCCTCGCACTTATATAGCAGGGCTGAGCGCAGACAAACAGACAGACAGACAGAAAGACACAGGGACAGACAGACAGACAAACAGGGAGGGTTAACACTGGGCAAAGATGGAGTCTGAGACAGAGAGGCGAGGTGCGCTGCACTGTGCTGTCTGTTTGTGCTGCATGGCTCACTCTCAGGTCCTGAGCTGTTAATCTCCCTCTATCCTCGGCTCAGGCTCGCACACTGCTCCTATGCACCACCTCAGATGTAAAGGTGAAGATGGTACACAGAGTTATTGACCAGTTCAGGAGGAGATCATCATCAAATACTGTGCTGCTAGCCACACGGCTAGCTATCTCCTCTCAGCTCATCTTCACGCAGGGCCAATCGCCCAGCGGAAAGATGCTATCTACAGTCTGACTGTGGAGAGATACGGGTCTCTTTCACAGTGGCCTGATCACACCAGTGAGATAAAACACTTTTAAGAGAAGTATTGACAACCCTTGTTTGTCCTTGACTTGCAGTTATACAAGGTGTCCTGATACAAAACAAGGGGCTGTACATTTAAGTTTGTAAAAGTTACAGTTTTGAAGACAATAAGAAAATAACTGCAAAGGCTTAATCCAGATTTGCGACTGAATTATACCACTGAATAAGATTTACTGTGGTAGCCATAGCCCCCAGCACTGTACATGAAGTGGACTCAACACTCAAATAACACTAGGCTCAGCGAGGGATGACCACATATTTGACCAGCCCAAAGCCTCAGGCAACACACTGGTGGGGCTGTTGTTTCCCTGTTGTGTGCCAGTTGTGTCAGTCTTGGATTTTTCATTGACACTATTTAGCTGCAACACTATTATGAGGAATGTATGATTCTGAATATGATAAAACAACATACCTTTCATGGTGGGAGGCTTGTCGATGAAGAAGTCTCCATCCCAGACGATAGAGAAGTCAACAGGCAGGTCTCCCGTCTCGTCCCCATCATACCAGTACTGGAGGTGAAAACACACATAACATCATGATTCAATCATCATACCAGTACTGGAGGTGCATAAAGCCCAACATCATTCGGAGTTTGACCAGCCTTCATAGGGACCTATTAATAAAGACTAACTGTGGTTTATGACCTGGCTCATCAGTACAAACTGAGTTAAGCATGGCTGCTGGCACGGTGCAGTGGAAACCATAATGCTATAATATACACTACACTGTACAATGAAAAACATTTCATCTCTGTGTAACAACCCATTAGCCCAGCCTAGCCACTACATTTCATAGCTGTGAGTGAGGTCAGGGAGACATTGTGGCTTTTTTTACAGACCTGGCTTTGAGTTAATCTGGCTTTTTGCAGAGAGAGAGAGAGAGAGAGAGAGAGAGAGAGAGAGAGAGAGAGAGAGGGAGAGAGGGAGAGAGATTGTTGCTGCGGCTACTATGTGTCTGTCAGGTGAAGGAGGGGTGGTGGTTTTTACTGTCTGTGTTTTAATTAGCAGCAACACTCAGAGCACTTAGCCAGCAGCAACCCTGAGAGAATATCGCTGATCAGCCACATCGATCCATGGCCAGAACACTTATGAGTGCTCATAAGGAGGCGATGGAGGAATGAGGGCAGACTAACAGCAAGAGAGGGCCCTGAATTTAGCATTAAAATTCGAACTTATTCCAGACCACATTAAATCATCTCTCAGTAGATTCAGAGAGAGAGAGCAGCTCCTGTTTGATAGATCAGCTACTGACACCCAAGATGGAAATACGGTCGCACCTGAAGGTTCCTGCTGAACCGTTAAGTCTTAATGGAAGCATCATATGTGACAAATGGTTATCCATCCATACCTCACCTTTATCCATCCATACCTAACCATTATCCATCCATACATAACCTTTATCCATCCATACATAACCTTTATCCATCCATACATAACCATTATCCATCCATACCACACCTTTATCCATCCATACCTCACCTTTATCCATCCATACATAACCTTTATCCATCCATACCTCACCTTTATCCATCCATACATAACCTTTATCCATCCATACCTCACCTTTATCCATCCATACATAACCTTTATCCATCCATACCTCACCTTTATCCATCCATACATAACCTTTATCCATCCATACCTCACCTTTATCCATCCATACATAACCTTTATCCATCCATACATAACCTTTATCCATCCATACCTCACCTTTATCCATCCATACCTAACCTTTATCCATCCATACCTCACCTTTATCCATCCATACATAACCTTTATCCATCCATACCTCACCTTTATCCATCCATACATAACCTTTATCCATCCATACCTCACCTTTATCCATCCATACATAACCTTTATCCATCCATACCTCACCTTTATCCATCCATACATAACCTTTATCCATCCATACCTCACCTTTATCCATCCATACCTCACCTTTATCCATCCATACATAACCTTTATCCATCCATACCTCACCTTTATCCATCCATACATAACCTTTATCCATCCATACCTCACCTTTATCCATCCATACATAACCTTTATCCATCCATACCTAACCTTTATCCATCCATACCTAACTAGGGCTGGGCGATATGGCCAAAATATCATATCACGGTAAGTTTCACATTTGTGACGGTATTTGACTGTATTTGATATATTTTTTATAATAAAAGTTGTACATTTGCTTTATGAGTAGTGCGTGACCCTAGGGTGGCAACACACACATTCTACGTGATATAAATGAGTCTTTCTCCATTCTGTGTGTTTTATACTGTTCAGTTCAAATTCAACCAAAACATTTTATAGCATTTTCATACATTTCTGCATTTCCTGCACTCATTTGAAATCATTTCCAAACTGCCACGTAGGGCTGCACGATATGGGCAAACAATCTAGGCCTTATTTTTTACCAAATGCGGCAACTGTGATTTGACTTGCGATTTAGAGAAAAACACTTGGGGGAACTGTTGGAATCATGGAAATATAATTATTATTATAATTCTATAGTTAGAATATAATAGTGGGCACTTTGAACACAGTGTTGTTTGACATGACAACAAATGAGATGCCAGGGAGGAGTTATTGTGACAGGGTAGGAACCAAAGTGTTGATAAGTGTTTCCTAGGGGATTCTACAATCTTTGGCTACATTGAAGGTTTTCACTTTGTTACTTCATGTAGCTAACATATTCATGCTTCACGTATTCCTCTTTGATTTAGAAGATACTGTTGCACAAACAACAAGCTGATTCAGGTCTACACCATCACTGGCCCAACTTGCTAAAAAAAAGACAAACAAGCCATTTGCAGATGTAAGAAACTATAGAACGCTAGTGGATTTATATTAAGAACCAAAGTGAAAACAGCATTGTTGTCATCAATATTGTAGCTTGTGCTGCATTGACCATGCAGACTGAACGCAAGTGTCTCGTGGTCAAGCAACAACAAATGCGCTCTTTGAGTGACAGGGGGCGGGGCTAGGTCTGTGTGGAAAGTGGCATGGAGAGAGAGTGGAGAGATGACTCCAGTAGCGAAGTAAGCTATAAAAATAGACGTTACACATGGCATATCACATTTAACAAACCAAACATTCAAATACAGTCATAGAAAGTAAAGTAAAAACCCAAACCAAACGGTCAGTGCATCAATACCGGTATATTGTAAAATACGGTATACCTCCCAGCCCAATTCCTAACTTTTATCCATCCATACCTCACCTTTATCCATCCATACCTCACTTTTATCCATCCATACCTCACCTTTATCCATCCATACCTCACCTTTATCCATCCATACCTCACCTTTATCCATCCATACCTCACCTTTATCCATCCATACCTAACCTTTATCCATCCATACATAACCTTTATCCATCCATACCTCACCTGTATCCATCATTACCTCACCTTTATCCATTCATACCTCACCTTTATCCATCCATACCTCACCTTTATCCATCCATACCTCACCTTTATCCATCCATACCTAACCTTTATCCATCCATACCTAACCTTTATCCATCCATACATAACCTTTATCCATCCATACCTCACCTTTATCCATCCATACCTAACCTTTATCCATCCATACCTCACCTTTATCCATCCATACCTCACCTTTATCCATCCATACCTAACCTTTATCCATCCATACCTAATAATTATCCATCCATACCTCACCTTTATCCATCCATACCTAATATTTATCCACCATACTGTACATCACCTTTATCCATCCATACCTCACCTTTATCCAACCATACCTAACATTTATCCATCATACTGTATGTAACCTTTATCCATCCATACCTAAACTTTATCCATCCATACTTCACCTAAATATATCAGAGCTGAGTAAACAACCAATTCCTCATCAGTCCAGGGACATCGGCTGTGTGGGTGCTGAAAGGCTGAACTGAACCTGTTCACACATGACTCCAAATATCCTGACATCTCTATAGGGTCCAGTTGGTACTGGGGTTACATCTCTATAGGGTCCAGTTGGTACTGGGGTTACATCTCTATAGGGTCCAGTTGGTACTGGGGTTACATCTCTATAGGGTCCAGTTGGTACTGGTGTTACATCTCTATAGGGCCCAGTTGGTTCTGGGGTTACATCTCTATAGGGTCCAGTTGGTTCTGGGGTTACATCTCTATAGGGTCCAGTTGGTTTTGGGGTTACATCTCTATAGGGCCCAGTTGGTTTTGGTGTTACATCTCTATAGGCTCCAGTTGGTACTGGGGTTACATCTCTATAGGGTCCAGTTGGTACTGGTGTTACATCTCTATAGGGTCCAGTTGGTTCTGGGGTTACATCTCTATAGGCTCCAGTTGGTACTGGTGTTACATCTCTATAGGGCCCAGTTGGTTCTGGGGTTACATCTCTATAGGCTCCAGTTGGTACTGGGGTTCCATCTCTATAGGGCCCAGTTGGTTCTGGGGTTACATCTCTATAGGCTCCAGTTGGTTCTGGGGTTACATCTCTATAGGCTCCAGTTGGTTCTGGGGTTACATCTCTATAGGGTCCAGTTGGTTCTGCGGTTACATCTCTATAGGGCCCAGTTGGTACTGGGGTTACATCTCTATAGGGCCCAGTTGGTATTGGGGTTACATCTCTATAGGGCCCAGTTGGTACTGGGGTTGCATCTCTATAGGGTCCAGTTGGTTCTGGGGTTACATCTCTCAGTTGGTACTGGGGGCACTAGTCCAGGTAGCCTAGTGGTTAGAGTGTAGGACTAGTAACTGAAAGGTTGCAAGATCAAATCCCTGAGCTGACAAGTCCTTGAGCTGACAACCCCTGAACAAGGTAGTTAACCCACTGTTCCTAGGCTGTCATTGAAAATAAGAACTTGTTCTTAATTGACTTGCCTAGTTAAATAAAGGTAAAAATAATAATAATTGAGGTAAATTATGGATCAGCAGCTTCCTGGGCAGTGTCATACTACAAAACTCAACCTGAGACCATCCTCACTTCTATCCATCAGACAGACAGGTAACATCATGTATTTCTGGAGGTAACAAGGTATTTCAGGAGGTAACAATGTATTTCTGGAGGTAATATAATGTATTTCTGGAGGTAATATAATGTATTTCTGGAGGTAATATAATGTACTTCTGGAAGTAACAAGGTATTTCTGGAGGTAATATAATGTATTTTCTAGCCTTCTTCTTTTTCAAGTGAAAGGCAGGCAGCTTTGAGGAGATTAGTGGTTGTGTGTAAACGGGGGGGAAGCTTTTGTGTTGGGCCATACAATGCAGCTTATCTCTGCCAGTCGTGAATTGATTTTCCTCAGGCCATGGTTCCACTGGGTCTGAAACTAGCAAGTGGAGACAAACTGGCCTGGTTCTGTCAGACAGCTCTCTGGGCTGCCGGTGAGGCAAGGCGAGGCAGTGAGGTAATCTTACTTTAAAAAAAAAAGAATCCATCACTGAATAGAAAAAAAAACATTTGAAACTAGCGCTACCCTTTAAGACTTACCCTTAGCTCTTAATGGAAACAACAGTTATATCTGAACAAATGGATTGATAGAGTGACAGTGATGAGAAGGAATAGCTTCCATTTGTTCAGATATAACTGTAAATTGTGAAGTGTCCATTGAAGGGACCCATATGAAAGATACACATATTGTAACCAAGTCCATTTTATTGTAGGCATTACTATGTTTCAAAGATGATGGGTTTGGAGAATAAAATGTTTTAATAATTTGTGTTTATTCAGAATAAACTAATAAAGATTCAAAATACACTGTGGCAACAATCAGCTGTAGTTATCTGCAGCAGTTTAACCATCTGTCTAAATGAAGAGAACAAATACTGTCCTGAAGGTGAGGATGCAGTTCAGCCCCCGAGCCTTGGTGTAGACTATAAGTAGTAGAATTGGCTGTGTCGTCAATGCTGGCTCCTTCTGGTGACAGAGTGAAAATCATTTTCCCTTAATGATGAAGGCTTTCCTGTTTAATTTAATTAAGTTTTAAAATTCTACCGACTTCAGCAAAATTACCTTTGAATAAGGGCCTTTTTCCTTCTGAAACATACACAGTAATGAACAGCGAGTCCATATTAGTGAACATAAATTATATTTTCTGCAAACCACACTGCACTAGGAAAATAAGTACTGTAAACTGCATTCTGGTGGCAGATTTAAGGTCAGACTAGCTTGATTAAAGAAACAGATAGGGTCATCTGGAATGGTCTTATTAGCCACGAAGGATTACGGCTGGTTCAGAGCTCACTCCATAAACATAGAATATATAAATTGCATGTTGAGGCCATAGTTGAACTCGTGCCATCATATTTAAGGTAAGTGCATTAACCCGAGAACACCAAAGCATACTTTTCACATGATGACACTGAAACATTCTCTGTAGATGACTTTGGGAGTCTAAAAAGTGTTCAGAGCAGGCATAACTAGGGAAATGCAGCGGAGACTCTCTCTCCCTTTCCATTTCTGGTGCTTAAAGCAAAACAAACAGGATGAAACACAAAAGTGATGAAACAGGCTCATAATTCATGCTCTTGATAGCTAGATCACACCATTTAGAGGTCAATTTATTCTACCAGAGCCCACCCGCTACAGAGCCCACCCGCTACAGAGTCCACCCGCTACAGAGCCTACCCGCTACAGAGCTCACCTGCTACAGAGCCCACCTGCTACAGAGTCCACCTGCTACAGAGTCCACCTGCTACAGAGCCCACCTGCTACAGAGCTCACCTGCTACAGAGCCCACCTGCTACAGAGCCCACGTGCTACAGAGCTCACCTGCTACAGAGCTCACCTGCTACAGAGCCCACCTGCTACAGAGCTCACCTGCTACAGAGCCCACCTGCTACAGAGCCCACCTGCTACAGAGCTCACCTGCTACAGAGCCCACCTGCTACAGAGCCCACCTGCTACAGAGCCCACCTGCTACAGAGCTCACCTGCTACAGAGCCCACCTGCTACAGAGCTCACCTGCTACAGAGCCCACCTGCTACAGAGCCCACCTGCTACAGAGCTCACCTGCTACAGAGCCCACCTGCTACAGAGCTCACCTGCTACAGAGCCCACCTGCTACAGAGCCCACCTGCTACAGAGCCTCACAGGCACAGTATCTACGACCTCAGAGACTGACGGTCACAAGAGAGAGGGTAAATACCATATAATTATAATGACTATTTCTATGAGGAAAAAAGTGCAGAGGAGATGTTGGGGGATAAAAAGACTTATCATAAACAGCAACATATATGTGGGCTCCAGAGTGGTGCAGCGGTCTAAGGCACTGCATCTCAGTGCTAGAGGCATCATTACAGACACCCTGGTTCAGTGGTCTAAGGCACTGCATCTCAGTGCTAGAGGCATCATTACAGACACCCTGGTTCAGAGGTCTAAGGCACTGCATCTCAGTGCTAGAGGCGTCACTACAGACACCCTGGTTCAGCGGTCTAAGGCACTGCATCTCAGTGCTAGAGGCGTCACTACAGACCCTGGTTCAGTGGTCTAAGGCACTGCATCTCAGTGCTAGAGGCATCATTACAGACACCCTGGTTCAGCGGTCTAAGGCACTGCATCTCAGTGCTAGAGGCATCATTACAGACACCCTGGTTCAGAGGTCTAAGGCACTGCATCTCAGTGCTAGAGGCGTCACTACAGACACCCTGGTTCAGCGGTCTAAGGCACTGCATCTCAGTGCTAGAGGCGTCACTACAGACACCCTGGTTCAGCGGTCTAAGGCACTGCATCTCAGTGCTAGAGGCGTCACTACAGACCCTGGTTCCAGTGGTCTAAGGCACTGCATCTCAGTGCTAGAGGCATCATTACAGACACCCTGGTTCAGCGGTCTAAGGCACTGCATCTCAGTGCTAGAGGCGTCCCTACAGACACCCTGGTTCAGCGGTCTAAGGCACTGCATCTCAGTGCTAGAGGCGTCACTACAGACCCTGGTTCAGTGGTCTAAGGCACTGCATCTCAGTGCTAGAGGCATCATTACAGACACCCTGGTTCAGCGGTCTAAGGCACTGCATCTCAGTGCTAGAGGCGTCACTACAGACACCCTGGTTCAGCGGTCTAAGGCACTGCATCTCAGTGCTAGAGGCGTCACTACAGACCCTGGTTTCATTCCAGGCTGTATCACAACCGGCCGTGATTGGAAGTCCCATAGGAACAACTGTCCCAGCGTTGTCCGGGTTTGGCCGGTGTAGGCTGTCATTGTAAATAAGAATTTGTTTTTAACTGACTTGCCTAGTTAAATGAAGTTTAAATTAATAAATATATATAATATCCTCCCCTAATTGATGTAAAATGGAGCATGTTTACATTGACAATGAGGTGACATGTTCACAGTATCATTAACATGTACGTTGGTTCATGGTAAATATTTTCCATTAGCGGGGCCTTTAGTGTCAAGAGCAGGGCAGGTCCTTTTGAGACCTGGAAAGTATGTTCCCCCGAGAAACACTAAAGACGTTGGCCGTCTGATTGGGCACTTGATGAAAATAATAGAATAATGAGGGCATGCTGGTTCAGAAAGCCTGAAAAATAACATGGAAGTGTTTTTTATTCAAAAGCTTTGCTACCATGGTTGGGAAATAATGATGTTCTCTGTGAGAGCACTTTCCATCAAGAGGGTGGTGCAGAACTCGTGGTGCAAAAAGGCCTTTACTCTACGTTTCCTGGGTAACACTGCCAATACCTGTCGCTATGGGGTCAGCAGGGCTTAGCAACACTTACATCCGTGGATTCATTTAGGACTATTTTTATCTTTTGATACAAAAGATGAAAAGTCCCATGTATTAAGATTCAGCCTATCAAAGTTATACGTGTGCCATGTTTAATCTGCAACGTAAAGCACGCTGTCAAACAAAAATGCATAAAATGCACAAAAGCCCTTTACACTACCAAAGCAAATGCTTATTGAGTATCAAAGACCCTGATGTACCATTTCTTTGAAAGGCAGTGTGTATATGTGTGGGGGGTGTATCATACTGATTTATTCCAGCCATGGCAGCACATTGCTGATGTCTGCAGTAAAATCAAGCGGGAAGAAACAAGCAGGCGTGCGTCTGAGCTGATTACAGTACATGTACGCCTTTTGAAATGATACCCATATATATCGTACAGTTGGGGAACGTAATTTATGGATTGATGTGGATCAGCATGAATTATCATATAGAGTTGTCTAATCTGTATGTATGTGCACCTTAGAAAAAGGTACTGTATTTCTCTTTGGATGCAGGTGGCATGTGGGTCATGCATGATGCACCTGCTGCATTAGAACTGAAATGACATGTGTTCAACCACACCAGGAGTAAACCAGTAGTATAGCTTAGTTGGTCTATTTAGCTGGAGAAAGTTAATGCATTGAAATACCAAAGTAGAGGCAGAGAGACAGGGAAGAGTTGGAATGTGGAAAGAGGATGGTATTTGACTTCAGGCTGTATTTGGGCAGAGACAGGGCACAACCTTGTGTTGTATTTGTGCAGGATGTGATGTCAGACCCATGTGTTGTTCTCCTCTGTCTACTGGTCTGTCTCTCTGTCTGCAAACTGCTGTCTGCAAACTGAGGGCAAACTGCTGTTATCTGTCTGCATCACTGACCCAGTGCTTCTCTAGATCTATGGCATGGACATCTTTCACATACTGAACTGCACATCACAGATCAGGGGTCAACTTCACAACTTCACATTTTTGTTAATCTGCTATATTTGGTGTATTTTTAAACGTATTTAGCAGTCTATACATGTATATCATGGAGCACTGCGAGAGTGACAGAACAGCTGTCTATGGGTGAGAAAGGCCAGGCAGTGGGAAACAGTTGAGAAATTAAGGCGACGGGAGAGAGGATTGTTTGTCCACTACAACGCCCCCTCTCTCCCAGGGAGGGGCCCCGCATTGGAAGAGGAGATCGTCACAGGGATAAGAGACCTGATAAGAGAACAGTTGTGAGGCAGTGAAGGAATAATATGAGTGGTCTGGCTGTGTGTTTAGTTCCCATGAGAAGAATCTGAGTTAGTTCCACTCAGAGAACATTTTTCATCACCAAGCAGAGGCCAGTCTCACTTAGTTTTAAGCATTACAATCCCTACAGTAACAGATATTAAAGAAAAACCTGAAAGTGAAAGCACATCAAACTGCAACAGGCTAGAGTTGCCCTGTCTGGTAAAACTGGTGATCAAGTCCAACGTATGCTTAACCTAACTAACCCCCACCACAGAACAGGGGCCTCCCATGAGGACAAAAGTGCTGACTGATACCTGACTGATACCTGACTGATACCTGACTGATACCTGTTCTCAGCAAGGGGCAGAGTAAACAGGAGATGAAATTGATTGATTCAGCATTGCCTATCTGAGGACACTCACAATTGCATTAGCATGGACCCCATGGCCTTAAAGTCACCTGACTGCAGCACTGTGGGAATGAAGCTGCGCCACTCGTCTTGACGGCAAATTGATTGATGGCTGTTGCCTTGAGTGTTTTGATGGGGGGGAGGGGGGGCAGACAGCACACACACCGGGGACTGAGTCTAATCTGCGGCATGTCTTTACTATGGCTAAATTACTATTCAGGAGAGATCCATCAGATGGGGGCAGAGAGACAGAGACGGGGGGATGATGTGGCCCGCTGTGTCACAGGTAATCACACCATCTATTAATCTAAACATCCCATTCAAACAAAGAGAGAGGAGAGAGGGGGATGGAGAAAGAAAGACAGATAGAGAGATACATAGGGGAGGGTTGTAGGTACCATTCAACATGGGGAGGGGCGTCAGTGGGGAGGGTTGTTGGTACCATTCAACATGGGGAGGGGCGTCAGTGGGGAGGGTTGTTGGTACCATTCAACATGGGGAGGAGTCAGTGGGGAGGGTGTAGGTACCATTCAACATGGGGAGGGGCGTCAGTGGGGAGGGGTGTAGGTACCATTCAACATGGGGAGGCGTCAGTGGGGAGGGTGTAGGTACCATTCAACATGGGGAGGCGTCAGTGGGGAGGGATGTAGGTACCATTCAACATGGGGAGGGGCGTCAGTGGGGGGAGGGTGTAGGTACCATTCAACATGGGGAGGGGCGTCAGTGGGGAGGGGTGTAGGTACCATTCAACATGGGGAGGCGTCAGTGGGGAGGGTTGTTGGTACCATTCAACATGGGGAGGGAGTCAGTGGGGAGGGGTGTAGGTACCATTCAACATGGGGAGGGGCGTCAGTGGGGAGGGGTGTAGGTACCATTCAACATGGGGAGGGAGTCAGTGGGGAGGGGTGTAGGTACCATTCAACATGGGGGAGGGGCGTCAGTGGGGGAGGGGTGTAGGTACCATTCAACATGGGGAGGCGTCAGTGGGGAGGGGAGTCAGTGGGGGAGGGGAGTCCGTGGGGGAGGGGCGTCAGTGGGGGTGGGGCTAAGTTTAAAAAACATCAATCTCAAGGTGGGGTTTCTCAGACCGAGATGAAGCAGGGGAGTGTGAGGGAGGCCTAACATTTACAGTTAACGTGTATATTCAATGTTTTATTTTCTCAATAGCTGTGTAGACAATGATTCGTTTACAATGGGGTCTTCAAACGATCGCCCATGGAGACCCAGTGTGAATGCTATTTTTCAGCTCTTATTCACTCTGGTTATCAAGGTGAAATATAGACACACATTGGCATGCACAGTGGGTAGACAGCAGTAGCAGCATATAGCTGTCTACATGAAGAGTATTAGGCTATCCCTGTGCGTGGTAAACAACTTCAAATGTTTATCTGTAGGTGAAGTGATTAAAGCACCTATTTATGCTGATTGCCTCACTATATTCATAGAGCTGTCTCATTGTTTACACAGCATCAGCGGTTCAATGCCTTGAACAATCCAAACCCCAATGCTCTAACCTTTGTGCACTCAGTTAATGGTCTACCACAAAACGACTTTTCAATTTAATTTTAAATGCATAGCCAGAGCACGGGGCCGGGCGGGTGTCAGAGACAGAAAGAATAATGTCAGGGAGGAAATGAGTGATAGCAGATGGAAGGACGACAGTTGCTCTCCGTGGCAGGGTCCTTCCGAAGGCCTTCACAATGTAGCGCACCAGGCAGCATGTGTCGGCCAGGGAAAGTACAGCAATCAATCCTAACCTGACCCATTGAAGTGTGTGTGCCGGAGACGTGATCCTCATTATTAAATTGCCACAGGACATCAATTGTACTGTCGAAGGAAGGCAGCCCACAGCCTGACCTTTGATCTGCAGGGGTTAGGGGGTTAGAGGGGACACACTCCGTGGCAGAGGCCCGGTCATTTTCCTACCCTCCTACCCCAGGAACACTCCGGCCCATCCATCCACCCACATTCCCTTTCCATGGTGTTACATTGTCCAACCAAATTAAGAGTCACATCCGGTGACGGCTAATTATTTTACAAGATTCCCTGCGGTTACCGTGTCAACCAGATGGGTCACAGAGGGCAGCCGTCTGTGAGATCACTATGAGACAGAGGGAGAGAGAGAGAAAGAGAGGGAGAAAGAGAGAGAGGGAATAGGAGAGAGAGGGAGGAAGAGAGAGAGGGTGCTACGGAGTGAGAGAGAGAGAGATAGGGGGAGAGAGGAGACTCTCAATGTCAGTTCTTTGACATGCCACATGTTTCACTGGGATTGAGAAAACAAGTTTAATGCTCTGAATTGACGCCTTTGCTGATTTTGTGGATAAAGTATTTTTTTTTTCTGATCAGTGACTCAATGAAAAGTCACCTTGATTTCTTCTGTATATTATTTCCATGAGAGAGAGCAAGAGAGGGAGGGGGTAGGGAGAGGGAGAGGGGGAGGGAGTGTGAGGGAGGGGGGAAGGGGAGGGGCAGACCGAGAGGGAGAGGGCGGGGAGACAGGGGGGCATTCTCTGTCTCTATACCAGTATTAGTAAAGGACCTGTAGAAAACTACTTCTAAAGATCAGTATATGATCAGCATAATAGTACAAAAGTACTTATTGAACTTTTACCTTGCACCAAGATCCCAAAACCCAACAGAAATACACAATATATTTGACAGTAAATACTGTATAAACACATTCAGTGCAGTCATATTAATATTTGACAGTAAATACTGTATAAACACAATCAGTGCAGTTATATTAATATTTGACAGTAAATACTGTATAAACACATTCAGTGCTGTCATATTAATATTTGACAGTAAATACTGTATAAGCACATTCAGTGCAGTCATATTAATATTTGACAGTAAATACTGTATAAACACATTCAGTGCAGTCATATTAATATTTGACAGTAAATACTGTATAAACACATTCAGTGCAGTCATATTAATATTTGACAGTAAATACTGTATAAACACATTCAGTGCAGTCATATTAATAGGCCAGGTACTCACTGAGGTGTTCTGGCACTGGATACAGGAGCTGTTGAAGCGTACAGCTGGGATGCGTTGCATCTTGCCCTGGATGTTAAACACACACTCATAGTTCTTCTGTCCAGACTGGGGCTGAGGAAGGTTCCGGGCTCGCAGTGTGATTGGACGAATGATCCCTGCAGGTACCAGGATGTCACTGGTGGGCAGGATCTGGGGACAGCCCTGAAAATCAACAATCACAAATAAAGTTACAAATTAACACTGCTCATTTTCTTTGCAAAGCCAAACCCATTACAATAAAACTGATTAATAAACATAATCATGAATTAAAACTTGGTCTACATAGCTAAGGAAGACGTATTGATTCCAGTTTATTGAGCGATGAGCAGCAGTGAGTAATGACCATTAGCAGCACTACTTCCACAACAGGGCAGAAGGACTCTTGTACAGACGCACAGAGGCCATTAATTGTGGGAATAACTTGAAACCAAAGCAAGAAAGAGGTTCAAATCCCTATTACACAGCTGTGGAATACATCTCTGATTTGATGAGCTGCAGGTTTCTCTGAAAATCACACTGATGAAGCGGGAAATGGATATCTTCATTGCTAGTGAGGTGAGCACAGATCGAGAGCCCAGAGAGGGTCCAGGCATTTATCACAGGGATTCATATCGACATTGCGGGAAACAATGCATAAAGGATCTCGGAAGTCACAGGAAAGTCAGTATTGATGCAATGATTACAATCCGAGAAAATTGACGATGTGCGCATCCCCACCCGAGAGATACCACAGCAGCTTAATGACCCCCCTCTGTATTAAAGGATATTTAGAATAATCTGTTATCCATTTAGCACTGAACAATAATCAAGGAGGCTGTAAAAGTCTGCCAGGGTGGATGTGATAAATCAGAGGCCTTGTCTGGGCGGGCGTTGGCGGCGAGGAGGGTGGGCGGTGGCGGCGAGGAGGGTGGGCGGTGGTGGCGAGGAGGGCGGGGAGGGAGAGAAGCCTCTCTAGTCTGCAGGACAGACACACAGAGCGCCAGCCAATGCCTCTGTGAAAATGATGCAACTCCACAGCCCACAAAGCCATACATCTTGTGTCTGGCAAGTGATTTGTAAACGTTTATATATTGGTGCATCAATAGATCTAATTTTCATACTCTGTGGATGAAGAGAAAGATTTACTTCCTGCAGGGAGGTGGTGAGGGTGGTCTGACTTCAAATGAATCCGATTTATCAGCAGCTCAGTTGAATAACCTCTAGCTCCACAGTGAGGACAGAAGGCTCCAGACTGGAGATGGTTAGCCTTTTGGAAATTATCAATGTCTCAGATTGCTTCTCAACGCTGCTCTGTCAATTGCCAGGTTGACATTCAAACCACCAAATAGATCCAACGATATCACATATGCCACATCGAGTCACCAGGGACCTAGCATCAACATCTGGTGCGCCAGAAAATGCTAAATCATGTTCAGTATGCATACATCATAGGTTATACGACTGCAAACACTTCTGAATAGCAACACTTTCCCTGGTAACAGCCAAACACATTTGGCCAAATCTGTATATTTTGGAAAAAGGGGAAACATTTGGAAGACTAGCAACATTCTGGTAACCAGGTGATGCTGTACAGTAGCACATCTCCGATGGCCTAAGAGCTACTATCTATCTGTAGAGAGCTCTATTCAATGGCTGACGTTAAAGTACGGTGGATCTGGTTACTCAGGGCCTGAGTGGATTTCATTGCTACCTACATCAGAGTAAAAGCTGCATGGGCCTTGAAGAGCATCACAGAGAGGCTTTGAGTGGCTGGCACATCAGAAACATCATGATTCATTTAACAGAGGAGTGCAGCCAGAGCAGTAACATATTTTAGGTGAGGACTCATGACTCATGGAACTTAATGGGGTTTTCACCGTTTTCAATTATTTAAGTGGACACATTATAAAACCCAAAACTTCAACTGCAAAAACTTGTTTTATCAGAAAAAGCATGAGTGTGTGTGTGTAATTCAAAATTGATAATTATTTTGGTTATTCAAAATAAATGTAAGCATTCTCTAAGTCGTTACACACAGTGTTCTGGACAGAGGCATTTCTCATGGTTTCTCTCAGTGGAGTTTGAACATGAATGAATTCCTCTGTCTGCGTTTAACACAAGCATAACCACAAGATGTCACCACCATTCATTCTCGTCTACTAAATTTAATTAACAAGCTTTAATCGACTGCATACTAGGGGTGAAACAAGATAAGTGGTTTGTTTATCAGAAACGTTAGTGTGACATTTTAAAAAGCCAGTGGCAGGTAAGTGAGGTTTGTCATGATGAATTGGGACTCTTTCCACAAAGACAAGGAGAATACATTTCATATAGACTGATTCATCAAATCAAATCAATTTTGATTTGTCACATGCTTGGTAAACAACAGGTGTAGACCAACAGTGAAATGCTTACTTACGGGTCCTTTTCCAACAACGCAGAGTTAAAGATAGAGATTAAAATAAAAGAAATAAAGATAACATGAATGCATCCGATGTGTGCTCTACTTGTAATGCTGGCTATGCTATGATACATGTCATGCAGTACATGTGACACTAATGCAGTAAGCCATGCAATGAAGGAGCAGGCCCTCCTTGGTGGTAGGCCGACAGATCTGTAACAGTCTCTGAGGCAGCTGTATATTCCCCCCTGAAGACCCGTTCCCTGATGCTGATTAGCACCCCATTAAGGCGGCTCAGGCAGTTTACAGCCTGTTGACAGTGTTTCCATTAACCTTATTGTGCATATCCCAGTTATCACACAGCTAAGCACTTTTCTCTGTTGAAACATTAAAAGCCAGAGACGGGAGGGCGGTATAATTTTTCTCTCTCTGTCTCCCTCTCTCTCTCTCTTTCTCTCTCTCTCTCCCTCTCTCTGTCTCCCTCTCTCGCTCTCTGTCTCTCTCTCTCTCTCCCTCTCTTTCTCCCCTCTCTCTCTCTCCCCCTCTCTTTCTCTCTCTCTCTCCCTCTCTCTCTTTTTCTCTTTCGCTCGCTCACTCTCTGAGAGCAGAGTAAGTAGAAAAAAGGATCTGTTGCTGTTTTCATATACATTTCTCCACCATTGCCTAGTCACTGTTCTTTCCCTATTCAATTTCTACTCTCTTAATCTCATTTACAGTCTCCGTCGCTGTAATCCTTGAAATGGGCCCCCTACGCATGGTAGAAAAAAAACCCACAACCCTCCAAATCATCTGAGAGCTGCTCCAATTAAATGCTAGCTACACAGCAGGCTCCTTATTCTACCTAATCAAACTCCAACTAGCAGTTTCTAAACTCAACCTGGGAAATATATGGTTGAACACTGTGAGTTTGCTATTCTGGACTCCAGTGTCTTCTACAATGTATACTGAACAAACATGTAAAGTGGTGATCCAATGTTTCATGAGCTGAAATAAAACCACCCAGAAATGTTACGTATGAACAAAAATAGTATTTCTCTCAAATTTTGTGCACAAATTGGTTAATAATCCATCCACCTGACAGGTGTGGCATATCACAAAGTTGATTAAACAGCATGATCATTACACAGGTGCACCTTGTGCTGGGGACAATAAAAGGCCATTCTAAAATGTGCAGTTTTGTCACGCAACACAATGCCACAGATGTCTCAAGTTTTGAGGGAGCGTGCAATTGGCATGCTGACTACAGGAATGGACATCACAGTTGTTGCCAGATAACTTAATGTTAATTTCTCTACCATAAGCTGCCTCCAACGTCGTTTTAGAGAATTTGGCAGTAAATCCAACCGGCCTCACAACCGCAGACCATGTGTCACCACGCCAGCCCAGGACCTCCACATCTGGCTTCTTCCCTTGCGGAATCGTCTGAGACCAGCCACCTGGACAGCTGATTAAACTGTGGGTTTGCAACAACCAAAGAATTTCTGGTACAAACTGTCATAAACCGTCTCAGGGAAGCTCATCTGTGTGCTCGTCGTCCTCACCAGGGTCTTGACCTGACTGCAGTTCAAAGTCGTAACCAACATCAGTGGGCAAATGCTCACCTTCAATGGCCATTGGCACGCTGGAGAATTCTGCTCTTCACGGATGAATCCCGGTTTCAACTGTACCGGTCAGATGGCAGACAGTGTGTATGGTGTTGTGTGGGCAAGG
Source organism: Brachymystax lenok tsinlingensis (assembly GCA_030435695.1). Lineage (NCBI taxonomy): Eukaryota > Metazoa > Chordata > Actinopteri > Salmoniformes > Salmonidae > Brachymystax > Brachymystax lenok. Next base: position 34,183,052 of record CM059803.1, read on the forward strand.
GGTCAACGTTGTGAACAGAGTGCCCCATGGTGGCGGTGGGGTTATGGTATGGGCAGGCATAAGCTACGGACAACTAACACTTTTTTACATTTTATCGATGGCAATTTGAATGCAGAGATACCGTGACAAGATCCTGAGGTCCATTGTCGTGCCATTCATCCGCCGCCATCACCTCATGTTTTAGCATGATAATGCACAGCCCAATGTCGCAAGGATCTGTACACAATTCCTGGAAGCTGAAAATGTACAAGTTCTTCCATGGCCTGCATACTCACCAGACATGTCACCCATTGAGCATGTTTGGGATGCAAATGTACGACAGCGTGTTCCAGTTCCCGCCAATATCCAGCAACTTCGCACAGCAATTGAGGAGGAGTGGGAAAACATTCCACTCGTGTTTGGCCACGCAGTTGTGGGTGAACAGGGAGTACAGGAAGGGACAAAGCACGCACCCCTTAGGGCCCCAGTGTTGAGGATCAGCATGGCAGATGTGAATAATGCATTTTTTTCAATTGACTGATTTCCTTATTGAACTTAAACTTACAAAAATCTTTGAAATTGTTGAATGTTGTATTTATATTTTTGTTCATTGTAGATAGATATTAAAATGTTCTAACTAATAGAAAAGCAACCACCTTTATAAAAAAACTATTATGATATTATAGCTGACATGGAAATATCCCTTGATGACAGAGGGGGAACCAAGCCAGTTTGTGCAAAAAACACTGGTAGACTTAGATATTATAAAGTTCTCATATACAGGCTGTTATCAATAACAAAGCATGCAGGGAACCAATCTGATCTTGATGTTTTACTTGCAAAGTGTTTTGTAATGTAAAAACAAGATAGCTTATCGTCACTCCTGTATGAGAAGAGAAGACTGGGAAGGGGGCCTTGACCCTGTGCGGCTCCTCAGCAGGGCCGGCGTGGTAGTACAGTGGCCTCTGGTTACACAGTGAGTAATGGGCCACTGGTTTCTGTGCCGGGGGCTCAGTAATGTGCTGCTGGCGAAAACTGCACACAGTGTCACTTCCTGATCCTCTGTGCCGCTGCCCACCACTGAGTGCCAGGACCACTTCCTTGCTTCCTGCCGGGATAATGGCTCCTCTGTCACTCATCCCACAATTAATTACTGGGCCTTCGCTCGTTAATAAAGGGCCGTCCCACTGAGACACAGCACCAAGGGGAACAGTTGTTTTGGAGGGCCCAGCAGCACATTGTTTGTCCTCTGGGAAAGGCCAATATAACAACGTGTCTTTGAGCTCTCACTAAGTATTAGGAGTCTCAGTGAGACATTCCCCCAGAGCTCTCACTAAGTATTAGGAGTCTCAGTGAGACATTCCCCCAGAGCTCTCACTAAGTATTAGGAGTCTCAGTGAGACATTCCCCCAGAGCTCTCACTAAGTATTAGGAGTCTCAGTGAGACATTCCCCCTGAGCTCTCACTAAGTATCAGGAGTCTCAGTGAGACATCCCCCCTGAGCTCTCACTAAGTATTAGGAGTCTCAGTGAGACATTCCCCCTGAGCTCTCACTAAGTATTAGGAGTCTCAGTGAGACATTCCCCCTGAGCTGGCGGGGAGCTCCATTTAAGGTTAAATATCTGCATGGTGTTATTAACTGAGACTCCTAATGTGGGGGAAAATGTGAGACGGAGCAGGCAGCACAGTATCTATGTACCTGTCTGTCTGTTGGTCTCTGTGGCTGGCTGGCGGGGCCAGAAGATTCTCCTCATATGGAAAATCGATTCCTACTTTGATCCTCTCAATTGAGGAGCTGAGGCTGAGAATATAAGAGCATCCTTGGTTTAACAAACCAATTCATGTAGTAACAAAAGAACATTTTCTCTCAAACCTATTTAAAAACTCTGTATGCATGTTTTTGACTACCAATAGTTCTGCAGCACACATCTATGTTAGATCTTTTTAAACGCATATCAGGTTTCACAGATTCAAAACATTCCGCTCTCAGATACCAAACAGCTTACTGCTGTTGGTCCCCACAGGGATTACCTTTCCCACCCTAATGAACCTGCTGAAGGACCAGTAATGAGGGACCATCTATCCAATGTCAGTAGTAGTCATCATAACATTACTGAATACACTGACTAATGATGCCAGTTTATCTAAATGACAACACATTACTCAGGGCTTGAACATTCTAAACAGGTTTATATATACATCATAACACTTTTCTTCAATAGACAGGTAGGGGTTTGTTTTTAATTTTTCATTTCTCATTTCCTGTGAGCCATATAGCCTTGTGGAGGACGGTGAGTTTGGACGGAGCTCAGCTATTGCTCTGATCCAGTCCTATCTCTCTCTGCACACTCCCGGGCTGAAGAAGGCCACTGTGCTGTGGATTATACAGTAGGATCTGGCTGGCTGGCGTGTCCAGAGCCTTGGGGGAGCAACACATCTCCTCCCTACAGCCCACACCCGTGTCTCTCTGTCTGTTTGTCTGTTTGGAGTGCCCCCGCTGTTTCTCTGAAGCACCTCTCCAACCCAGGGCCAACACAGCCATGGTAGCACACTGGAGGACAGGGCTGCAGATGAGACACGCTCCACTGATCCCAATCACACACATACACATGCAGACAGACAGGCATATGCACACAGACACAGAGATAGAGACACTTCAAACCTGGACAATCGACACATTGATCACTGGACAGAAACACTATCAGATTAATAATAGACTAAGAAGAAAAACTCTGGCAGCCAGCCGGCCCACATCAAAATGGATACTTCCCCCTGGCTTTACTTAACAACAAATGACAGTGAACTTGTTGAATCGCAGCATACCAGTCCAAGCCTACTTCTAAAATCCTCCCATGATATGTGTGCTCCTTTGTGAATCAACCTTTCTTTCTTTCTCTGTAAGAGCAGAGGAAGGGGAGACTATACTGGCCTGCTTCTCCAACATATTCCCCCTCCAGTATCAACAGTGCATGAGTCACTCTTTTTCGCTGAGTAATTCCTTTTTTTCCGGGTGAAATAAGGAGATTGTCAATCGTGGCATTGGGGGGCAAGGAGTCTGGTGAGGCTGGGACAGGCTGGGGGAGGCTGTGACGGGTAGGCCCTGCCCGCCCCACTGCTGGCTGCCTCTGTCTGATAAGGCCAGATTAGGCATCTCTTTGATGTTCAGTTAAGCGTAAAATTCTAATGAGCAAAAAAGCCGAAGGGTGCGTGTTTCCACCCCCCTGTTACAAAGGGACGCTGCTCCTCTTTTCTCTTAATATCCCTTCTCTCCCCTACCCCTAGCCACTCCTGAGCCTGGTTCTGAACATCCCTTCTCTCCCCTAGCCCCAGCCACTCCTGAGCCTGGTTCTGAACATCCCTTCTCTCCCCTACCCCTAGCCACTCCTGAGCCTGGTTCTGAACATCCCTTCTCTCCCCTAGCCCCAGCCACTCCTGAGCCTGGTTCTGAACATCCCTTCTCTCCCCTAGCCCCAGCCACTCCTGAGATTGGTTCTGAACATCACTTCTCTTCCCTACCCCCAGTCACTCCTGAGCTTGGTTCTGAACATCACTTGCTGAAAAAAACCCATTGCAGTAAAGTCTGAGCCTGGGCTTCTCAGCGGGTCTGTGGCCCAGTCAAGTGTGTAATCAATGTGTACTGAGAAGGGTAGGATTGATGCAAAGCCATTATGAGATGCAGCCTTTTGTAAGCCCAATTACTCTGGTGTCACTCTCTGTCACTAAACCATCATTTGGCCAAGTTGGATGGTTTAGCGCTCTCAGGGGCATTGGAGAATGAGCAGAGACAGACAAAGATTTTTATATATAAAAAAAATCAAATAACACATTGGACCAAATATTGTGAGGTACCATGGAGAGAAAAAAATCACACAGTACACTCTAAAAAGAAAAGGTTCCTGGAAGATATTTTAGGGGTTCTTCAAATTGAAACTGTGGGGGAACCTCTATAAGTTCTTCGAAGAACCCCATTAAAAGGGCTCTTCAAAGAACCCCCTTTAATGGTTCCTCAAATAACCTCTCGGGTTCATTTATTATTATTATCATCATTATTATTATTAATCAGCATAACAATAACAACAATAACACAATATTTTAGTTGTGTTTATTATGATTTTAGTGGAAAAGCAGAACTAAAAAATCGAAATACGAGGTAAACTCCCAGCAGAGCAAGTTCAATCAGTATATCCTCTGACGTGTTAATGTGTTGATATCCTTCGTATCCATAGCCAGAATGATTTTGCAGTGCATGGTAATTTAACAGGTTTCCAGTTCTATTCACTTTGAGGAGAATTCTTATACCACACTATAGCACAAGCTCCTTGTTAACCAAGTTCAACCATCTTAAAGTACCAGCATATAAACAAAAGGAAATTACATTTGCTTTTAAAAATATGGGAGAACAACATTTCTATGGTTCAATACGACAAAGAATGCCAAGTTTAGGACTGAATGAGACTTTGAGACCACTCCAAGAAGCTAGTTCCTGAACAGTGCAGACAATGGGTCCCAGCAGTAGCTAGCTCCTGAACAGTGCAGACAATGGAAGAGCGTTGAGACAGTAACCGGAACGTTGCTGGATCGAATCCCCGAGCTGACAAGGTAAAAATATGTCGTTCTGCTACTGAGCAAGGCAGTTAACCCACTGTTCCCCGGGCACCGAAGACATGGATGTTGATTAAGGCAGCCCCCCGCACCTCTCTGATACATTCAGTTAGACAACTGACTAGGTATCCTAAATGGTTTCAGCAGTAGTGAATCACTCACAAAACAATGGGATAGCTGTGTTAGATAATGGGGTCAGCCTGACCCAGGTTCACAGGGTCATGCCCAGGTTGGATTCTCCACGGGCTATAAAGGACCGCATCGCTGAGATCCTGTGAATAACAGAACCAGGCAGGCAGCTCCACGGACACACTTCCTGTCACCCTGGCGGCCTCATCCTGTGTTCAGTCTGCTGTGAGATGGCTATTCATTATTGTCTGTGTGGGCAGTATAGTCTCTTACCTCCACGCTGCTGACGCGTCCCTCCTGGAAGGAGCACTCTGCCAGGTTGTTGGTGCAGATGTGGCGGTATTTACACCAGTTGCAGGGGAAGGGGCTGCTCACGCATGAGGTACACCTGGGGAGAGAAGGGGGAGAGTGTGAGCTCTCAGATTAAACAGCCTGACTTTGACAAAAGGGATCCAGTATGTCATCAACCTCTGCTGCTTTGAAGCAGAAACAGGCTAGTAAGCCTGCAGGGAACACTGGGCAAGGTTAGCATCCTCTTGTAGCTGACTTTCAATTAGCAATTCATTAGAGCCATAAAACGCTGTTTCACCTACAATCAAAATTATGATTCTGATGAGACAATGCATCTAAGGAGCATGAAACACCTGTGATGACTGACCCTGTCTAACCATCAACGACTGACCCTGTCTAACCATCAACGACTGACCCTGTCTAACCATCCACGACTGACCCTGTCTAACCATCCAACTACTGACCCTGTCTAACCATCAACGACTGACCCTGTCTAACCATCCACTACTGACACTGTCTAACCATCCACTACTGACCCTGTCTAACCATCAACGACTGACACTGTCTAACCATCAACTACTGACCATGTCTAACCATCAACTACTGATACTGTCTAACCATCAACGACTGACCCTGTCTAACCATCAACGACTGACCCTGTCTAACCATCAACGACTGACCCTGTCTAACCATCAACGACTGACACTGTCTAACCATCAACTATTTACCCTGTCTAACCATAAACTATTTACCCTGTCTAACCATCAACTACTGACCCTGTCTAACCATCAACTACTGACCCTGTCTAACCATCAACTACTGACCCTGTCTAACCATCAACTACTGACCCTGTCTAACCATCAACGATAGACAACTGACCCAGTCTAACCATCAACGATAGACAACTGACACGGTCTGACCATCAACAATAAACAACTGACACTGCCTAACCATCAACGATAGACAACTGACACTGTCTAACCATCAACTACTGACACGGTCTAACCATCAACTACTGACCCTGTCTAACCATCAACGACTGACCCTGTCTAACCATCAACTACTGACCCTGTCTAACCATCAACTACTGACCCTGTCTAACCATCAACTACTGATACTGTCTAACCATCAACAACTGACCCTGTCTAACCATCAACGACTGACCCTGTCTAACCATCAACGACTGACCCTGTCTAACCATCAACGACTGACCCTGTCTAACCATCCACTACTGACACTGTCTAACCATCAACGACTGACCCTGTCTAACCATCAACGACTGACCCTGTCTAACCATCAACGACTGACCCTGTCTAACCATCAACTACTGACACTGTCTAACCATCAACTACTGACCCTGTCTAACCATCAACGACTGACCCTGTCTAACCATCAACTACTGACACTGTCTAACCATCAACTACTGACCCTGTCTAACCATCAACTACTGACCCTGTCTAACCATCAACTACTGACCCTGTCTAACCATCAACTACTGACACTGTCTAACCATCAACGATAGACAACTGACCCAGTCTAACCATCAACGATAGACAACTGACACGGTCTGACCATCAACAATAAACAACTGACACTGCCTAACCATCAACGACAGACAACTGACCCAGTCTAACCATCAACGATAGACAACTGACACGGTCTGACCATCAACAATAAACAACTGACACTGCCTAGCCATCAACGATAGACAACTGACACTGTCTAACCATCAACTACTGACACGGTCTAACCATCAACTACTGACCCTGTCTAACCATCAACGACTGACCCTGTCTAACCATCAACTACTGACCCTGTCTAACCATCAACTACTGACCCTGTCTAACCATCAACTACTGATACTGTCTAACCATCAACGACTGAACCTGTCTAACCATCAACTAATGACCCTGTCTAACCATCAACGACTGACCCTGTCTAACCATCAACGACTGACCCTGTCTAACCATCAACGACTGACCCTGTCTAACCATCCACTACTGACACTGTCTAACCATCAACTACTGACCCTGTCTAACCATCAACTACTGACACTGTCTAACCATCAACTACTGACATTGTCTAACCATCAACTATTTACCCTGTCTAACCATCAACTACTGACCCTGTCTAACCATCAACTACTGACCCTGTCTAACCATCAACTACTGACCCTGTCTAACCATCAACTACTGACACTGTCTAACCATCAACGATAGACAACTGACCCAGTCTAACCATCAACGATAGACAACTGACACGGTCTGACCATCAACAATAAACAACTGACACTGCCTAACCATCAACGATAGACAACTGACACTGTCTAACCATCAACTACTGACACGGTCTAACCATCAACTACTGACCCTGTCTAACCATCAACGACTGACCCTGTCTAACCATCAACGACTGACCCTGTCTAACCATCAACGACTGACACTGTCTAACCATCAACGACTGACCCTGTCTAACCATCAACGACTGACCCTGTCTAACCATCCACTACTGACACTGTCTAACCATCAACGACTGACCCTGTCTAACCATCAACGACTGACCCTGTCTAACCATGAACTACTGACCCTGTCTAACCATCAACTACTGACCCTGTCTAACCATCAACGACTGACCCTGTCTAACCATCAACTACTGACCCTGTCTAACCATCAACTACTGACCCTGTCTAACCATCAACTACTGATACTGTCTAACCATCAACGACTGAACCTGTCTAACCATCAACTAATGACCCTGTCTAACCATCAACGACTGACCCTGTCTAACCATCAACGACTGACCCTGTCTAACCATCAACGACTGACCCTGTCTAACCATCCACTACTGACACTGTCTAACCATCAACTACTGACCCTGTCTAACCATCAACTACTGACACTGTCTAACCATCAACTACTGACATTGTCTAACCATCAACTATTTACCCTGTCTAACCATCAACTACTGACCCTGTCTAACCATCAACTACTGACCCTGTCTAACCATCAACTACTGACCCTGTCTAACCATCAACTACTGACACTGTCTAACCATCAACGATAGACAACTGACCCAGTCTAACCATCAACGATAGACAACTGACACGGTCTGACCATCAACAATAAACAACTGACACTGCCTAACCATCAACGATAGACAACTGACACTGTCTAACCATCAACTACTGACACGGTCTAACCATCAACTACTGACCCTGTCTAACCATCAACGACTGACCCTGTCTAACCATCAACGACTGACCCTGTCTAACCATCAACGACTGACACTGTCTAACCATCAACGACTGACCCTGTCTAACCATCAACGACTGACCCTGTCTAACCATCCACTACTGACACTGTCTAACCATCAACGACTGACCCTGTCTAACCATCAACGACTGACCCTGTCTAACCATGAACTACTGACCCTGTCTAACCATCAACTACTGACCCTGTCTAACCATCAACGACTGACCCTGTCTAACCATCAACTACTGACCCTGTCTAACCATCAACGACTGACCCTGTCTAACCATCAACGACTGACCCTGTCTAACCATCAACGACTGACCCTGTCTAACCATCCACTACTGACACTGTCTAACCATCAACGACTGACCCTGTCTAACCATCAACGACTGACCCTGTCTAACCATCAACTACTGACCCTGTCTAACCATCAACGACTGACCCTGTCTAACCATCAACGACTGACCCTGTCTAACCATCAACTACTGACCCTGTCTAACCATCAACTACTGACCCTGTCTAACCATCAACGACTGACCCTGTCTAACCATCAACGACTGACCCTGTCTAACCATCAACGACTGACCCTGTCTAACCATCAACGACTGACCCTGTCTAACCATCAACGACTGACCCTGTCTAACCATCAACTACTGACCCTGTCTAACCATCAACGACTGACCCTGTCTAACCATCAACGACTGACCCTGTCTAACCATCAACGACTGACCCTGTCTAACCATCAACTACTGACCCTGTCTAACCATCAACTACTGACCCTGTCTAACCATCAACGACTGACCCTGTCTAACCATCAACGACTGACCCTGTCTAACCATCCACTACTGACACTGTCTAACCATCAACGACTGACCCTGTCTAACCATCAACGACTGACCCTGTCTAACCATCAACTACTGACCCTGTCTAACCATCAACGACTGACCCTGTCTAACCATCAACGACTGACCCTGTCTAACCATCAACGACTGACCCTGTCTAACCATCAACGACTGACCCTGTCTAACCATCAACGACTGACCCTGTCTAACCATCAACGACTGACCCTGTCTAACCATCCACTACTGACACTGTCTAACCATCAACGACTGACCCTGTCTAACCATCAACGACTGACCCTGTCTAACCATCAACGACTGACCCTGTCTAACCATCAACGACTGACCCTGTCTAACCATCAACTACTGACCCTGTCTAACCATCAACTACTGACCCTGTCTAACCATCAACGACTGACCCTGTCTAACCATCAACGACTGACACTGTCTAACCATCAACGACTGACCCTGTCTAACCATCAACTACTGACCCTGTCTAACCATCAACTACTGACATTGTCTAACCATCAACTACTGACATTGTCTAACCATCAACTATTTACCCTGTCTAACCATCAACTACTGACACTGTCTAACCATCAACTACTGACCCTGTCTAACCATCAACTACTGACCCTGTCTAACCATCAACTACTGACCCTGTCTAACCATCAACTACTGACACTGTCTAACCATCAACGATAGACAACTGACCCAGTCTAACCATCAACGATAGACAACAGACACGGTCTAACCATCAATGATAGACAACTGACATGGCCTAACCATCAACAATAGACAACTGCCACTGTCTAACCATCAACTACTGACACTGTCTAACCATCAACGACTGACCCTGTCTAACCATCAACGACTGACCCTGTCTAACCATCAACTACTGACACTGTCTAACCATCAACAACTGACCCTGTCTAATTATCAACGATAGACGACTGACACTGTCTAACCATCAACGATAGATGACTGACACTGTCTAACCATCAACAATAGATGACTGACACTGTCTAAACATCAACAATAAGCAGCACAGGCTGAGGTCAGACTCTCAACACATTGGAGGACGACAGAATAACAGGCGGTTTTCCTTCGTTCTACTCTCATTTTGACCCTGTCTGCATTCCCCTCCACCCCGTCACCTCTCCACCTCCCCGCTCTGAAGCCTTTTGCATTCTGAGCAGTGTGAGGAACATGTACTTTGTCCCATACTAATCATATCCTTCCCCTGGAGGTTCAAATCCCCTTTGGAGGGTCTCAGCAGTCTGCTCATACTGACTCCTATGCTACATTGTGCTGTATAATCTCTGACAGCAGAATGCTGAGCTGCTGCCTCCCTGTTGGTGGGGGAATAACAAAAAGCATTTCAGAGGCAAGCCACATATACACCTGGAAAATACCAAAGCATTTTTAATCCGGCAGGCTGGCTATACGTTGGCCATGTTAATACGATGTTTTGAGTTAGTGTATTCATGGAGATTTACGCCTGCTCCAGACATATAGTACACACTTTATATTTAACATTTTAGTCATTTAGTAGACTCTCTTATCCACAGTGATTTACAGTTAGTGCATTCATCTTAACCACATATCACAGGCATAGAAAGTACATTTTTCCCTCAATAAAGTAGCTCAGTAGACTCAGTACACCTAACTTATGGAAAGGGAATGAAAATGCCTGCTTTAATATGAGAGCTATGAGTATCGCAGGCTGCAGGCTGCATGGTACTGTGCTGTTTTCCACTGCAGGAGGACAAGATCTACTGTAGATACTGTGTGTAGATCAGCATGTTTTGACTGAAATATGCAATATGCTGCATCGGGGGTAAAAACTCCAATTCACTTTAGTCTAATTTCATTGAAGCCTGAGAAACACAGCACATCCAAAACCTGAACCACTAATGAAGGGAGTTCCCTTCCTAACATCATTGCTTGGAAGTGGACTCAGTAGCCTATTGGACTGGTGTATGCGGAAACTAGTGCTAACGTTGGCTAGTTGGAGCTTGTTTCTGTGTGCCAAAATGTGTAGATCTGACTGGGTTTCTACCAAATGTGAATGCCTGTGGAGAATCAGGTAGGTCGCAGTTGTAAATGAGAACTTGTTCTCAACTAGCTTACCTGGTTAAATAAAGGTGAAATAAAAAAAGAATAATAATAATAATAATAATAATAATAATGAAGACAGGAAGGGGAGAACTGGGAGGTGTTGCTGGGGAGACATGAGAAAGATTCAAAAGGTATCCCAGAAATGTCATAATGTCTTACAAAAAAATTGCTTTTGTTCTAAAATGCCAGGGGGAGATTTGGTAAAAGTGTATAATCAATCAGACCCTAGTTTCAGAGCTAACGTCCTTCCCATTCACAGGTGGTCATTATTCCACAGGATGGGAAGCAGCTCTTACAGCTGGGTTGCTAAAGAATTGTTTTGAGAAGAAAATGGGAGCCAACGTAGCAGGGCTAGGGTGAGTGAGCGCTGTCCGCCAGCAAACACCAGAGGGGGAAACAATTCAAGGGCTAAACGGTCCCACAGGGCTTTTGTGAAAAGAGGAAATCTGGCATAGGCTTCAGGCAGAACGCTCTGGCAAGGTAGGCCTCTGCCGAGGTTGCTATGGCAACTGGCGAGCCCTGCATGGATTATGTTGCCTTGCTTCCTTACACTAGAGAATTCATTGTTGTGTATGCATTCTGTCAGCCAACAAGGACATGTTATTCTCTGACATAAAAACCCATTCATTTAGCTGCAAACAAATAATTTTTAGCATGTTTGGATGTGATGAAGACTGAAGTTGCCAGACCACCGAAACGTCTTTGCTTTTTCTGTGTTAACGTCTTCATCTTAAACTGTGAGGCATCATGCTAATTTAAAAACAATAGCAATACACACAATATTCTATATGATACTCAATGTCATACACTCCTCCATGTAGAGGAAAAAAAAAAATCACACCCACGCCATCGACTCAGTGCTGAAGTGCAAATGCGCACATATGCCAGTAAAACGGCGTTGCTCCACAAACAGAACAGAAGAAAGACGAGACCTTGGCATGGAGCTCTGTGCTGAAGCTGAAGCCAGCAAGAGGCTCTGAGCAAGGGGCTCTGACTGATCCTCGGAGAGATGCAGTCCAATTGTTCTGCCTCAGCAAAGCTGTGGTCTGGATGTCTGCCTGGCCCTGCACTACCCTACCCTGCCCTGCCTGGCCCCAACCCTGCCTGGCCCCAACCCTGCCTGGTCCCTATCCTGCCTGGACCCTACCCTGCCCTGCCTGGCTCTGCCCTGCATGGCCCCTACCCTGCCTGCCCCTACCCTGCCTGTCCCCTACCCTGCCCTGCCTGGCTCTGCCCTGCCTGTCCCCTACCCTGCCTGGCCCCTACCCTGCCCTTCCTGGTTCTGCCCTGCCTGGCCCCTACCCTGCCTGGCCCTACCCTGCGTGAGACTGCTGCTGCAACTGTTACAGACCAGGACCATCTCAACTCATATTAGCTAGCAACATCTGGCCAGCCTGTCCTGGACGTTATCTGGTCCTGTGTCCAGTGGTCGTATGATGGATAACAGGGAGAGTGGAAGAGGACATAGCAGTGTCACTAACAGTGGTGGAAAAATTACCCAATTGTCATACTTGAGTAAAAGTAAAGGTACCTTAATAGAAAATGACTCAAGTAAAAGTGAAAGTCACCAAGTAAAATCCTTACTTGAGTAAAAGTCTTAAACTATTTGTTTTTAAATAAACGTAAGTATCAAAAGTAAATGTTATTGCTAAAATATAATTAAGTATCAAAAGTTTAAATAAAAGTATAAATAATTTCAAATTCCTTATATTAAGCAAACCAGACGGCACCCTTTTTACATTTATTTTTACTGATGGCCAAGGGGCACGCTCCAACACTCAGACATCATTTGCAAACGAAGCATGTGTTTAGTGATGATTCCAAGATGGCGTAGCAGTCGGACGTGTGTTGTGTTTGTCTTTGTCTTATCCCGTGTCTTATCCAGTGTAAATAGACGTTTTTTTCTTTTTTTCTTGTATACATTTTAATCTCACTTTCTATCTACGATCTAAATATACTTTCCTGCAACCCGCCTCACCCAATGTGGCACGGATCTGCTATTTTTATTCCTTATAACTGGAATCTCCGTCAGGAGCTAGCCAGCTAACTAACTACTAGTCTTTGTTAGCCACGGCTAGTGGTCTTTACCTTTAGCTCGGACACCGCCAGCTTTAGCTCGGACAATACATGCCAGTCTGCACAGCGCGATACCAACCCAGAGCATATCGGACTGCTTCTCTCTACCACATCACCGGATTCCTGCCACTCTGGACCATTACACTGGATCATCGCAGCTAGCTAACTGCTACCGAATGGCTACTGTTAGCTAACGCCTCTGTCCCGAAGCAAGCACCAGTTAGCCTTGAGCCCATATACCAGCTAATTCTAGGGCTACAATACCTCTTTTGCCAATTGGCCTGGACCCTTTATTGTCAACACGGAGCCCCGCCGATCCATCACGACTGGTCTGCTGATGTAATCGCCCGATGTGGTCTCAACAGGTCTTTCCATTGCTATGTCGCCGAAGACCCATCTTCTTGGCCCGGCACGCTAGCTTTCTAAATGCCGTGTAGTACTGACTACTGAACAGCTCCTTGACTCACCTATGGCTGTTCTTTGGACCCTATGATCACTCGGCTACACAGCTGATGCCCCCTGGACTGATGCCCCCTGAACAGGCAGTTAACCCGCTGTTCCTAGGCCGTCATTGAAAATAAGAATGTGTTCTTAACTGACTTGCCTAGTAAAATAAAAGTTAAAAAAAAAAAATCTGTCCTGCTAAGCATTCAAAATGTAATGAGTGCTTTTGGGTGTCAGGGAAATGTATGGAGTAAAAAGTACATACTTTTCTTTAGGAATGTAGTGAAGTAAAAGTAAAAGTTGTCAAAAATATAAATAGTAAAGTACAGATACCCCAAAAAACTACTTACTGTAAGTACTTTACACCACTGGTCACTAGACATGTACACCCCATGATTACCATTTCTCATTAGGTTTGTTGTTGTATTTCTCTATCCCCAGTACCTGTCCATTTCTATGTCCCTTGTTCCTGTCCCTTCTTCCTGTCCATTTCTCTGTCCCTCTACCTGTCCATTTCTCTGTCCCGTTTACCTGTCCATTTCTCTGTGCCTCTACCTGTCCATTTCTCTGTCCCTAGTACCTGTCCATTTCTCTGTCCCTAGTACCTGTCCATTTCTCTGTCCCTTCTACCTGTCCATTTCTCTGTCCTAGGTACCTGTCAATTTCTCTGTCCCGTGTACATGTCCATTTCTCTGTACCGGTTTCTGAAACTCATTGAAAATATTGACAATAAACATGACTTTATGCCATCTATTTTCATAGCATCATAAAAACTACTTGACAAGGAGCAAATGCATGACTACATCCACGTTCCAAACATAGAGCACCTGTTATCTGTCAAGCATCTCTTCTACACTGAGGTGGCTACACAGCCCAGTATGGAAATCATCAAAGAATTTCAAGTGACGGACAGAACCAATCAATGAGTTACTTCACTGAAAGCTCCTCTGTCTTTCCTCTCGTCCTCAGAGAGATGAGAGATCATGGTAGATAGATACTTACGACTGGAGCACGCTGCAGTTGTAGTAGATGAAGTCAGTGGTGATGAATTTGTGCCCTGTCTCCTTGGACTTCAGGGAAAGCTTTAGCACTCTCTTGTCCCCTGGAATAAAGAGAGGACACACAGTAAGCCAGACAGCCTAGAGGCTCTGAAACCATTATCAGTCCCATTCCAGGTGCTATACCCCAGGAAAATAACGTTCTTCTGTATAATTCAATAATGTAGATGTTGATAAAAATGTCTGATTGCTCCTGTCTTTTATCTACCATTTCCATTAGCAAGAGAAGTGCACTTATGGTCCAAAACAGAACCCTACAAACAGGCCACATCTCTGCTGCTAGTCCAATTATACCTGTAGGCTTGACTTCAACATAATTGGCAAAACATTTCCAGTGGACTTTCAATAACTGCTACTAATGGAACAAAAAATGAGCTACTGCACTTTTCAGGTTCCCATCCATCAGTCCATCCGGTAAGAGCATTCAGTTGTTTTTCATAATTTTTTGAAAACACATTAAGGCCCATGTTCACATGGCTACGAACAACTAAAACCTGGTGTACTTCAGACACATTGCAGCAGTCGTCACCACTAGTTGACATAATACAACCCACTAAGCTGAATGGAACGATAGAGCTAATATCACACATAGTGATAAATATGATCATCAGAAAATAGAAACATATTATTACTCAATAGGTAGCACATTGTTTTATAACACTGAATGTGTCCTAGATTTCTAGTAGTCTCTGATAGGAGCCTTACCGTATCCCTGTGTAAGGGAGGGGACATCTCTGAGGGAGGGGGACATACAGAGGACCTGCCCCTTGGCCAGTACCTCCCCTGGGCTCTCTGTCAGCTCCTCAAACACACATGTCACCCCGGCTGACAGGCTGGGCACGTTGACCACTTTCACACTCAGCTGGAGGGAGGAGAGGGGGTAAAGGTGAGAGGGAGGGTGAGAGAGAAAGAGAGAGAGAGAGGGAGGGAGAGAAAGGGAGAGCGAGAGTGGGGGAGAGAGGGAGGGAGAGGGAGAGAGAGAGAGAGAGAGAGAGAGGAAGAGAAAGGGAGAGTGAGAGTGGGGGAGAGAGGGAGGGAGAGAGAGGCAGTATATTATTTGACAGATGTATCCTTGCATCCCAGTGAAGGTTAGTCTAATAAACCAGATATCTGTAATGACAGGTTAATAATAAACCAGCTCCATATTGGTCATGTTGTGATTAGCTAGTGTCGTGTTTTGATTAGCTAGTGTCGTGTTGTGATTAGCTAGTGTCGTGTTGTGATTAGCTAGTTTCGTGTTGTGATTAGCTAGTGTCGTGTTGTGATTAGCTAGTTTCGTGTTGTGATTAGCTAGTGTCGTGTTGTGATTAGCTAGTGTCGTGTTGTGATTAGCTAGTTTCGTGTTGTGATTAGCTAGTTTCGTGTTGTGATTAGCTAGTGTCGTGTTGTGATTAGCTAGTGTCGTGTTGTGATTAGCTAGTGCTGTGATTAGCTAGTTTCGTGTTGTGATTAGCTAACGTCGTGTTGTGATTAGCTAGTGCTGTGTTGTGATTAGCTAGCATCGTGTTGTGATTAGCTAGCATCGTGTTGTGATTAGCTAGTGCCACGTTGTGATTAGCTAGCATCGTGTTGTGATTAGCTAGCATTGTGTTGTGATTAGCTAGTGTTGTGATTAGCTAGTGTTGTGATTAGCTAGTTTCGTGTTGTGATTAGCTAGTGTTGTGATTAGCTAGTTTCGTGTTGTGATTAGCTAGTGTTGTGATTAGCTAGTGTTGTGTTGTGATTAGCTAGTGTTGTGTTGTGATTAGCTAGTGTCGTGTTGTGATTAGCTAGTGCTGTGTTGTGATTAGCTAGCATCGTGTTGCGATTAGCTAGCATTGTGTTGTGATTAGCTAGTGTTGTGATTAGCTAGTTTCGTGTTGTGATTAGCTAGTGTTGTGATTAGCTAGTGTTGTGATTAGCTAGTTTCGTGTTGTGATTAGCTAGTGTTGTGATTAGCTAGTGCTGTGATTAGCTAGCATCGTGTTGTGATTAGCTAGTGTTGTGATTAGCTAGTGTTGTGATTAGCTAGTGTTGTGATTAGCTAGTGTCGTGTTGTGATTAGCTAGTGTTGTGATTAGCTAGTGTTGTGATTAGCTAGTGTCGTGTTGTGATTAGCTAGTTTCGTGTTGTGATTAGCTAGTGTTGTGATTAGCTAGTTTCGTGTTGTGATTAGCTAGTGTTGTGATTAGCTAGTGTCGTGGTTGTGATTAGCTAGTGTTGTGATTAGCTAGTGTTGTGATTAGCTAGTGTCGTGTTGTGATTAGCTAGTGTTGTGTTGTGATTAGCTAGTGCTGTGATTAGCTAGTGTCGTGTTGTGATTAGCTAGTGTTGTGATTAGCTAGTGTTGTGTTGTGATTAGCTAGTGTCGTGTTGTGATTAGCTAGTGTTGTGTTGTGATTAGCTAGTGCTGTGATTAGCTAGCATCGTGTTGTGATTAGCTAGTGTTGTGATTAGCTAACGTTGTGTTGTGATTAGCTAGTTTCGTGTTGTGATTAGCTAGTGTTGTGATTAGCTAACGGTGTGTTGTGATTAGCTAGTTTCGTGTTGTGATTAGCTAGTGTTGTGATTAGCTAGTGTTGTGATTAGCTAGTTTCGTGTTGTGATTAGCTAGTGTTGTGATTAGCTAGTGCTGTGATTAGCTAGCATCGTGTTGTGATTAGCTAGTGTTGTGTTGTGATTAGCTAGTGTTGTGATTAGCTAGTGTCGTGGTTGTGATTAGCTAGTGTTGTGATTAGCTAGTGTTGTGATTAGCTAGTGTCGTGTTGTGATTAGCTAGTTTTTGTTGTGATTAGCTAGTGTTGTGATTAGCTAGTTTCGTGTTGTGATTAGCTAGTGTTGTGATTAGCTAGTGTCGTGTTGTGATTAGCTAGTGTTGTGATTAGCTAGTGTCGTGTTGTGATTAGCTAGTGTTGTGTTGTGATTAGCTAGTGCTGTGATTAGCTAGTGTCGTGTTGTGATTAGCTAGTGTTGTGATTAGCTAGTGTTGTGTTGTGATTAGCTAGTGTCGTGTTGTGATTAGCTAGTGTTGTGTTGTGATTAGCTAGTGCTGTGATTAGCTAGCATCGTGTTGTGATTAGCTAGTGTTGTGATTAGCTAACGTTGTGTTGTGATTAGCTAGTTTCGTGTTGTGATTAGCTAGTGCTGTGTTGTGATTAGCTAGCATCGTGTTGCGATTAGCTAGCATTGTGTTGTGATTAGCTAGTGTTGTGATTAGCTAGTTTCGTGTTGTGATTAGCTAGTGTTGTGATTAGCTAGTGTTGTGATTAGCTAGTTTCGTGTTGTGATTAGCTAGTGTTGTGATTAGCTAGTGCTGTGATTAGCTAGCATCGTGTTGTGATTAGCTAGTGTTGTGATTAGCTAGTGTTGTGATTAGCTAGTGTCGTGTTGTGATTAGCTAGTGTTGTGATTAGCTAGTGTTGTGATTAGCTAGTGTCGTGTTGTGATTAGCTAGTTTCGTGTTGTGATTAGCTAGTGTTGTGATTAGCTAGTTTCGTGTTGTGATTAGCTAGTGTTGTGATTAGCTAGTGTCGTGTTGTGATTAGCTAGTGTTGTGATTAGCTAGTGTTGTGATTAGCTAGTGTCGTGTTGTGATTAGCTAGTGTTGTGTTGTGATTAGCTAGTGCTGTGATTAGCTAGTGTCGTGTTGTGATTAGCTAGTGTTGTGATTAGCTAGTGTTGTGTTGTGATTAGCTAGTGTCGTGTTGTGATTAGCTAGTGTTGTGTTGTGATTAGCTAGTGCTGTGATTAGCTAGCATCGTGTTGTGATTAGCTAGTGTTGTGATTAGCTAACGTTGTGTTGTGATTAGCTAGTTTCGTGTTGTGATTAGCTAGTGTTGTGATTAGCTAACGGTGTGTTGTGATTAGCTAGTTTCGTGTTGTGATTAGCTAGTGTTGTGATTAGCTAGTGTTGTGATTAGCTAGTTTCGTGTTGTGATTAGCTAGTGTTGTGATTAGCTAGTGCTGTGATTAGCTAGCATCGTGTTGTGATTAGCTAGTGTTGTGATTAGCTAGTGTTGTGATTAGCTAGTGTCGTGTTGTGATTAGCTAGTGTTGTGATTAGCTAGTGTCGTGTTGTGATTAGCTAGTTTCGTGTTGTGATTAGCTAGTGTTGTGATTAGCTAGTTTCGTGTTGTGATTAGCTAGTGTTGTGATTAGCTAGTGTCGTGTTGTGATTAGCTAGTGTTGTGATTAGCTAGTGTTGTGATTAGCTAGTGTCGTGTTGTGATTAGCTAGTGTTGTGTTGTGATTAGCTAGTGCTGTGATTAGCTAGTGTCGTGTTGTGATTAGCTAGTGTTGTGATTAGCTAGTGTTGTGTTGTGATTAGCTAGTGTCGTGTTGTGATTAGCTAGTGTTGTGTTGTGATTAGCTAGTGCTGTGATTAGCTAGCATCGTGTTGTGATTAGCTAGTGTTGTGATTAGCTAACGTTGTGTTGTGATTAGCTAGTTTCGTGTTGTGATTAGCTAGTGTTGTGATTAGCTAACGTTGTGTTGTGATTAGCTAGTTTCGTGTTGTGATTAGCTAGTGTTGTGATTAGCTAGTTTCGTGTTGTGATTAGCTAGTGTTGTGATTAGCTAACGTTGTGTTGTGATTAGCTAGTGTTGTGTTGTGATTAGCTAGTGTTGTGTTGTGATTAGCTAGTGTTGTGATTAGCTAGTGTTGTGATTAGCGAGCGTCGTGTTGTGATTAGCGAGCGTCGTGTTGTGATTAGCTAGTGTTGTGTTGTGATTAGCGAGTTTCGTGTTGTGATTAGCTAGTGTCATGTTGTGATTAAATAGTGTTGTGATTAGCCAGTGTCATGTTGTGATTAAATAGTGTTGTGTGTTGTGATTAGCTAGTGTCATGTTGTGATTAAATAGCGTTGTGTTGTGATTAGCTAGTGTCATGTTGTGATTAAATAGCTTTGTATTGTGATTAAATAGCGTTGTGTTGTGATTAGCTAGTGTCATGTTGTGATTAAATAGCTTTGTATTGTGATTAAATAGCGTCGTGTTGTGATTAGCTAGCGCAGTAAAGTGATAAGCTACTGTCGTGGTTTTCTCTGGTGTGAACACTGTTTTTTTTACAGCCTGTAATTACCTGAGTAGACGTAGAGGTCACAGATATGTTGTTAGGTGTGACACTAATGTCCACACAGTGATCTAGCTCTGTGTTGAAATGCTGCGGCTCGGCCCACTTCTCACAGGCCTCCTGTCTGGAACACCTGGAGGAAACACAATGAGGTCAGGGGTCAATAATGATCACAACATTACATGCTGTCCTACTACTGAAATGTCAGCTCAATACAGTGCACAGCCGTATTACTGGGTAACATTCAGCTCAATACAGTACACAGCCGTATTACTGGGTAACATTCAGCTCAATACAGTACACAGCCGTATCACTGGGTAACTTCAGCTCAATACAGTACACAGCCGTATCACTGGGTAACTTCAGCTCAATACAGTACACAGCCGTATTACTGGGTAACATTCAGCTCAATACAGTACACAGCCCACAGCCGTATCACTGGGTAACTTCAGCTCAATACAGTACACAGCCGTATTACTGGGTAAAAATCCATGCACTCCATTGTCCAAAAGAGCACTGGGAATCTGGGACAAACTCATAACTTCTGGAATAAGCTTTAGGTGTAACAAATGACTGAGTTGGCCTCAGTAGGCAGGTCGGGTATGAGCAGAAGCACACAAATGATACCAGTGTATATCATGGACACACATTTAGAAAAATATATGAAAATATTTAAAAAAGTACTACATTTGAAATATGCTGAGCCAAGCTGAGTTCAAAGTTGTTTTTGTAAACTAAATTCCTGATAGTCCGCTTAATACTGCATAGCAGAAACTTTTATTCTGATCATTGACCTATCGGGGTCTAGATAATATATAATAATAATACATGCCATTTAGCAGACGATTTTATCCAAAGCGACTTACAGTCATCCGTGCCTACATCTTACCTACGGGTGGCCCCGAGAATCGAACCCACGTGCCATGCTCTACCAACTGAGCCATACAGGACCACATGGATTATTGGAAACAATTGTTTCCTATATTCCTATCGAAGCCAGAACATCTCAGGTTAATGATCCAGGTTAATGCCACATAGTAGCCATTCTCTTTCTCATTGCAGTTTTATTTTAAACCTGCTATTTTCTGCTGTGGAAGAAAATGTCCTCTTTTTCTCCAAACAGATTCTAAGGAGCAGTCTGATATTAAAACATTTATAACAGCAGCACATTTGTTAGACATGGCGTTAGGGTAAGTGTAGTGGTTAAAGGGGCGATCTGCAGGGGCGACATTCATTTATTAACTTAGAAACTAATTATATAAACCCATTGAATCTTGAAGAATATAAATTGCAAATGCCTCATAAACTTAATTCAACTGTCATACCCCATCAGAACCCAAAATATAGGCTTGTTTTACTCCAATGATTGTAAACAAAGTAAATGTAAACAAGCACTAGACAGCCTCAAAATATATCATTTTAATATCATGGATGGTCAGTCCTTTCATCAATAGCTCTGTTTATGAATTTGAGAGTGGTTGTATTTCTCCAGCCCCATCCCTCAGCTTTTTAGCAAAACAGTGGCGGGGAAACACTTTTTTATTGTTTCAACTGCTGATTGCCACTTTAAAGGAAAATTCCACCCCCACAACTATCTTCTGGTTTCGTTTCAATAGTCATACAGACTGTATTTAAGTATTTTGAAAGTTATATATATTGATGACTTGATTGAAAGTTATATACGTGTATATAACTTTCAATCAAGTCATCAATATATATAACTTTCAAAATACATAAATACAGTCTGTATGACTATTGAAACGAAACCAGAAGATTGGTGGCTGACTAAATACTTTTTTGCCCCACTGTATATTGATGACTTGATTGAAAGTTAAATATCTTTATGACTTGATTGAGTTATATATCTTGATGACTTGATTGAAAGTTATATATATTGATGACTTGATTGAAAGTTATATATATTGATGACTTGATTGAAAGTTAAATATCTTTGACTTGATTGAGTTATATATATTGATGACTTGATTGAAAGTTATATATATATTGATGGCTTGATTGAAAGTTAAATATCTTTATGACTTGATTGAAAGTTAAATATCTTTATGACTTGATTGAAAGTTATATATCTTTATGACTTGATTGAAAGTTATATATCTTGAAGACTTGATTGAAAGTTATATATCTTAATGACTTGATTGAAAGTTATATATCTTGATGACTTGATTGAAAGTTATATATCTTGATGACTTGATTGAAAGTTATATATCTTGATGATTTGATTGAAAGTTATATATCTTGATGACTTGATTGAAAGTTATATATCTTGAAGACTTGATTGAAAGTTATATATCTTGATGACTTGATTGAAAGTTATATATCTTGATGACTTGATTGAAAGTTATATATCTTGATGACTTGATTGAAAGTTATATATCTTAATGACTTGATTGAAAGTTATATATCTTGATGACTTGATTGCTGACATCCAAAATATTTTGGGACTATATAAAAAATGGACTACTGATACAAATACCAAAAGATAGCTTTTGGGTGGAGTTTTCCTTTAAGCTTGACAGCTGCACTGAAAGTGGCTGAGGATTATCACCAATAAAAACTCCTGCTTATGCACCAACCAGCACTGTCATTTTTACCACGTCCAATAAGCCACTGGATATTACTGCACACGACTAGTGATCATCTCACATTGAGACAGACAGAGCAAAGCAGAGTATCAGACAGAACAGGGCAGGGGATGGCAGCACTACTTCACTACAATCTCCATTAACACCATCACCAAAAACGATTACATCAAATACTATAAAGTGATGAAAATGTAATATAAGGAAAAATAAACATGAATGGAAAATGAGGAAAAAAGTTCTGGCAAAAAAAACAATCCTGAAATGGATCACAGGCCTACTTCTATTATACAAGCTGTTAAATGTGAGAAAGCAGAAGCAGTGAAGCACAAATGGTGATTTGAAGGTTACCATTCAACTTAAGCGTGTGATAATTGAATCTGGATCGTCTCCGGAAGGAAAGTTATTTTATTTTCCTTTAGAGGAACATCTTCTAAAAGAATTAAGAAGCCACTGAAGTTCCAGGCCTGTTTTTCACCCAAGACGCAACACACCATTAATGATTTGTTTACTTCTAATTAAAGCCATATGTCTGGGGAGAGAATGTGGGTAGGCTTAATTAAAAATGCAGGGCCTAGAACCAGACAAGACTGTTCTCTGTACAATAAGTGGAACTGTGGTGTGTCTCCTCACCAGCCACCAACCATTCAGATCACTGGGATTCTTTCTGTTGCTTTGTCATATCTTCTCCTTCAGTTTCCAGAAATTAGATTCCATTCAATTACACTGCAGGCCTCTTCCTAGTGGAATGGCAGATATGTGATTTATGGTGAAACGTTGTCCCCCTGGGGTGAAGGTCCCTTCAGCTGCCTCTCTCTCTCTCTCTCTCTCTCAGCCCCACCATAACGCCATGAGAAAGCCATGGGATCAAGGACCTGCATTAGTGAGGTTCATCTTCTGTTCTCTGTGGGGACAAAATGGACTCACCACATCTTCAATTAGCAGGTGAGGAGGCCTCTGTAATATATGATCCAGTGAAATAGGGCTATAAACTGTCAGAGGAGAATGTAGCGAGGCGCTAAAGGCCCGAGGAACGTGGGTGACAAACGGGAGATTGGGCGGTCACATTAACCCTAAGAGAAAGGGTTCATGTGAGCATATTACTTCATTTCAACTAGAGAACAGCGTTCTTTTTTTTTGAACCTTTTTTTCTCAGTTCAAATTGAGTCATTCCTAATGGCAATTCACCATTTCAGGGTTCACAAATTCTATTACCCTGCCCTCATTCAGTGTCCTCAATGTCAAATGAATCCAAGGCTATATGTTCACACGATAGTCTTTACCACATTATGCTTAGAGCTCCCCGTTGATTTTGACTCTAAAAGGCAGAGTTTCACCTTGTTCAAATGATTCATTGGACGAAGCAGATGAAAAAAGCCTTTCATAACACATGTAAATCATCTACTAATAATGGCATTACAGAATTCAAATGGGAGTGTTGGGGTTAACTGGGAAGCACTGGGACACAGAGACAGGATCAAGGATCTATTGAGCACATGAACTGCCACTAAGGGTCTGGGTTAATTATCTATTTGACTTTGATTAGTGAGAAAGACGACACAAGAGACGATCAAGTCTGCTGAGGGGGTGAAACCATATTGATAGGACAGTCACTTATCGCCAGCTTTTTTACTGTCCTTTTTTAGTATAACCTTCAACCATGTTAATCTGAAACACGGTCTCTCAAAGACATGTTCAGAATGTGCATTTGGGTTCTGCAAATGCTGGATTAAAGAAAGGCTTTTGTCAAGACAGCAAACATTGCAAATGATAGTTTCATGGAATAGAAGTTGCTCTAATTAAAATAATTAAAATAATACGCTGACAATCCCAGTTATATTTAAATCAAGGCAGAGGTACATCTTTTACCATACATTAATAACTGAACAGAAAATGACTTATGATGGCGTGCTGTCATTTCACGGTGTGCTTTCATCGTTTATAGAACATTAATGAAGTCTCTTGAGTAAGGGGTGTTTCCACAAGATAAATGCCACGAGACACCCTAACCAATGGCCCCCTCAACAGATACAGTAGCAGAGAAATACACAAAATAAGCCTGATTTGAATCACACTGCAAGTCCAGTCTTCTAGTTTCCTGTTGTTGCCATGGACACAGACCATTTCCCAGGGTGTACTTAGTTTTTTTCCCTCCTCTACCCTGGCTCGACTAACATGATGGCTAGAGGCTAAAGAGCCCGGGGGGAATAGCAGACAAAGCCCAGACAACAACAGGTAAAAAAGGAAGCAGGTCAAAGCTAGTCTCCCAATCCAGAGTGTGTTTGAAGAGCCATCGCTCATGGCAACCCATCTTCCCAAGGGAAGGGGAGCTCTGGCAACACAGATTAAGAATTAAGATTTAACAACCCCCCAAATTTCCCTGAATCCTTTTTCGGAGCATCACTCCCATATGTGTCAAAACAGTAACACGACAAGCGATAAGTGCTTTGATAAATGTAGATATTACAGATCAGAGGAGCGCATGGTGATACCCACCACAGCTTTCATATGAAAAGTCATAAATCAGGCAGTGCATTCAAATTGATAAGTGCTTTAAATGAGATCTTGAGAGTTATGTCACATCGACGTACCAAAATAAAGCTCTCTATCTGTGAAATGAGAGCAAGGAGTTGGCCATTGCAGACATCTGTGGTAAACACTGAATTATAAACCAGGTTGTTTGGGTTCTGGATGTTGATTGGCTGAATGCCGTGGTATATCAGACAATATACCATGGATATGACGCAAAAAAAACTTGTTTACTGTTGTAATTATGTTGGTAACCAGTTTATAATAGCAATAAGGCACCTCAGGGGTTTGTGGCATATGGCCAATATACCACGGCTAAGGGCTGTATCCAGGCACCTCGCTTTGTGCCTAAGAACAGCCCTTAGCCTTGGTATATTGGCCATATACCAAATCAAGTTTTATTAATCAAATCAACTTTATTTATACAGCACATTTATAGAGCTTTAATTATACAGACATGGAATGCAATACAATGTGCTTTACAGGAAACAAAATAAATGAAAAACAATGAAATAAAAGCTGAATTATTTACTACACAAAAAACAAAAGAATGACACAAACTGAACAACTAAAAATGTGTTTCAAGATCTCTTTTAAATATGTCCACAGTTTTGGCTCCCCTCAGGTTCTCTGGCAGGCTATTCCAGAGGCTAGGGGCATACTGTATTAACTAAAGGCTGCCTCTCCATGTGTCTTGGTCCTAGGCTTTGGGATAGTTAAACGGCCAGTACCAGAGGACCTGAGGGACCTACTGGGTACAGAACTTAAAAGCATGTCTGATGTGTTGGGGTGCACAATCGTTGATTGATTTAAAAACCAATAGAAGAATCATAAAATGAATTCTAAAAGTCACAGGCAGCCAGTGCAAAGACTTTAAAACCGGTGTAATGTGTTCTCTCTGTCTGGTCTTGGTCAGTACCCGTGCTGCAGCATTCTGGATGTTTTGCAGTTGACCAATGGCTTTCTTGGGTAGACCAGACAGGAGAACCTTAAAGTAATAAAATAATGCATGAGTCTCTCTGTATCAGCCTGAGAAAGAAACGGCCACACCTTGGCAATGTTGCGCAGTTGGACCATACCCCCTCTGGCATTACTGTTTAATGTAATTCCGCTGAAGTAGCTACCTCATGGTCAAAAAAGCTATTTCCCCCACAGGACTTAAAAAATAACCAACATCATAAAGGTCAGTATGCTTTACAAAGGTCAGTATATTATTAGTTTAATTTCAGGACCTGTGACTGCATCCACTGGCCTAGAAAAGGTCATATCAAAGATATTGAAGAGACCACACTGAGCTGTAGTAGTCCGGTCAGAAACCCGAAAAAATGAAACACAATCTAAAGTTAAGCACCAAGTGTGTGCTGTCTGAAAACTGGGCTTGAATAGGAGATGCCCATTGTGGTCCATGGAAGCGAGTCATTGGAGTAATTCGAGCAACCTCCTATACATGAATGAGCAGTCTGAGGTTGCCTGGCCTGCATCCTGCTAGGATGAACAATACCCTGCTCTCTGTTTCTCACGGGCCCCAACATTCAGATTCCACTGATCATGTGACCTGACCTGAGTGTGTGTGTGTGTGTTGTCCCACAGAACGAATGTCACCCATCTCAATCTGACTTAATCAACATCCCTTTGTTTCTCTGTTTGAGCATCAGAGGGGTTCAAGTAGGCAGGCAGACAGGCAGACAGGACAGACAGACAGACAGACAGACAGCCTGACAGACATCCAGACAGACAGCCTGAAAGACAGCCTGTCAGACAGACAGACAGCCTGATAGACAGGCAGCCTGACAGATAGCCTGACAGACAGCTTGACAGACAGACATACAGCCTGGCAGACACCCTGACAGACAGACAGCCTGACAGACAGACAACCTGACAGACCGACAGACAGACAGCCTGACAGAGCCTGACAGACAGCCAGCCTGACAGACAGCCAGCCTGACAGACAGCCTAACAGACAGCTAGACAGACAGCCAGACAGACAGCCAGACAGCTTGACGAACAGCCTAACAGACAGCTTGACAGACAGACATACAGACAGACCGACAGACAGCCTGACAGAGCCTGACAGAC
This sequence comes from Brachymystax lenok tsinlingensis, assembly GCA_030435695.1. Lineage (NCBI taxonomy): Eukaryota > Metazoa > Chordata > Actinopteri > Salmoniformes > Salmonidae > Brachymystax > Brachymystax lenok. The sequence continues at coordinate 34,210,097 of CM059803.1, forward strand.
AGCCAGCCTGACAGACAGCCTAACAGACAGCTAGACAGACAGCCAGACAGACAGCCAGACAGCTTGACGAACAGCCTAACAGACAGCTTGACAGACAAGACAGACAGCCTGACAGACATACAGCCTGACAGACAGACAGCCTGACAGACAGACAGACAACCTGACAGACAGACAGACAACCTGACAGACAGACAGACAACCTGACAGACAGACAGACAGCCTGACAACCTGACAGAGCCTAACAGACAGTTAGCCTGACAGACAGACAGCCTGACAGACAGACTGACAGCCAGACAGACAGCCTGACAGACAGCTTGACAGACAGACATACAACCTGGCAGACAGCCTGACAGACAGACAACCTGACAGACAGACAGCCTGACAGACAGACATACAGACAACCTGACAGACAGACAGCCTGACAGACAGACAGCAGGTTGAAGCCACATAAAGGTGCAGAACCGGAGAGGATAGAAATAGAAGAGGATTGTGTCACACTCTGGGATGTCGCTTCACCAGAGAGGAACAGAGGTTTGACATGTGAATCGGGTACAATTTAGCCATTCAATCTTCTCATCACTTTGCTTGATCTCACACTAATTGTGCTGTGCAGTGGTTGTCACAAGTTTGTGTGTAAAAAACATTTGGGCGGAATACTGCATTGCTATACAGAAAAATATCATTTTCAAACTAGTTTGGCCAAAATCTATGCAAATTATTCCATTATTAGTTCTAGATTCTAATCTTAATTAAATATTGTTATCTTGATAAAGGACTGAATGAAAATTCCACAATGGTCGTCATTGAGGTCCTAGGCTCAGAAAAATATTTTAATCTACCTCTGAACATGATCTAGATATGCAACACAGGGGAAATATTGGACTGCTGACACCAGGCCTTGGTGTGAGAAATGTCACATAATGAAACAATTTCAGGACTTTCTATAATTCATATAAAACACACGGCTTGCTGTTTAAAAGGCATGTGCTTCAATTTCCTGTCCCCTTTATTTCCCTACCTTTAGAGTTACTTTGTTTTTCCATTAATCATGGCCTATGTGAGAGAAAGCCCCTCCATATTGTGGCCATTACACTCAATAAAGTGTACACTATACAGCCACACATGCTTCCCCCTTCGCAGGCTCCCCTTCTCACCTGTGACGGAACACAGCAGTCTCTCATGATGTTCCCAGCCAATTCATTTACAGTGGGACTGGAGAAAAATGTGCCTGATGACAAGTGAGAGAGTGGGGGAGGAGTGGCAGAGGGCCAGCAATATCCAGACATTTCCTGAGCTCCGACTTACCAGCTGCTGCCTAGGGGTCAGCCCAAAAGGGTCAACAGGAAGGAGCACATTTGGGGCAGCTGTCACCTGTCACTTCCTGTGTGGAGCGGACTGGAGCGGACCAGGTGGACTGGGTGACAGCAGACAGCTTCCCACTAGTTTGGCTGAACCCCGAACCTCTCAGTGGTCCATTAAAAGTTCAGAATGTACAGGATGTATTACTGTTACTTTCCAAAAGCATCTGTCCTCCCGATGTTTAACAGAGCCCATTTTATTCTCCCTTTGATTGGTATCAAAATGTCACCTTGGAAATCCGTGCAGCCTTCCAGGAATCAATTCATTCTCATATAGTTGGTATCGACTGAGGCAACTTGATCACACTAAAACAACCACGCTATTTGCTTTCCCAATAAGTTAATCTATCCACAGAGAAGATAAGAGTATATGTAAAGTGCGCCACTTACTTGTTGTGAAGTACACACCATCCACAGTGGGGGTCTCCAGAGCCCAGACAGGTTTTACAGGTGGTGTACTGGCCACAGCTCTCCACAGGTAACCTGCTCACCTGCAGAACACAACTGAGCTTATCATCTGATTCAACACACTTTCAGACTCACACTAGCACCGTTCACTGTGCTTTTCTCACCTTCTCAATCTTTTTACGCATACAGATGTGACATGAGGGTCAAACAAATCTAAATCCCAGCTATAACCATGAACTTGTCATGATAGTGTTTAGATTACGTAATAAATGAAATTCAACTGAAAGTGGAAATGCTTTGCTCACAATTCGAATGTGTTTTGCGACACATCCGTGCTTCAACGACTAAATAATTTCCTGACACGAGGTCTGAATCCATTTATTAAACTGCAGTGATAGAGTGAGTGGGTCAGTTCACCGGTGTTAGTAAACATTTCAAAACTTTAAGTGCTAGACGACTTATTCAACATATCACCCATGGCTTATAGATAGCAACTAAATGGCTAACTTAAGAGTGACACATTGCAGACTCAGTGGGGAGCGTCATTTACGGTCGTTCCCACGTCGTAAACATGCACAGTCTAATAACCCAGGATTGAACGATGGATTTAAATAAAAAACACATTCTGTTTTGAGTGATCATCCCCCTCACTTTGGCAGTAAGTGAAGACCAGATGTCACAGGGCAAAGTACCACAGGTGCCCATTTTATTTCTCTGCATGTTAATCCTGTGCCCTTGAAGGACATGGACAAAGATCTCCTCGCAGCTTTCATCTCTCCTAAAGGGCTGAAATGCTTACTCTGAGAGGACCTAACCTTTGATCGTCTTTAAAAAGGAATTTTGAAACAGAGAAAAACACAATCCCACCCAAAAGGGATGTGGCGTTGCCTTTCAAGTTACTGATGCTGTTGAGTTCCTGGTTCCTGGCACTGCAGCAGTGGAGAATGCTACTAGCATTAGCACTAACCGCTAACCCTGGCAGGCCCTGCCTCTCTGTCTCCAGTGTCAGGGAGTCAGGCCGCAGGCTGTGGGTGGGTGGGCGAGGTGTTGTGCCGAGCGCTGCGCTTCCTGTCCCATGCTAATTTATGCTGCAAAGTGCCAGCGCATAAACACACCATCCCACCACCGACATCTTTTTATAATCCTCTGCCCTCAAGTCTCTGCTTATGGCACAATGCTCGGTTCGGCTCGCAACATCCCACAAGGTCCTTGCGGACAGACAGCTCACAAAGGGATGGAATTAAACAAGTCAACTCTGGAATGGAGGTCGATTCAAGAGACTAAAATCCAACATTTCATTGGATCGATATCCACTTCATGTATAATCATGATGGTGTAACATTATACACTGAGCGTACAAAACATTAGGAACACCTGCTCTTTCCATGACAGACTGACCAGGTGAATCCAGGTGAAAGCTATGATCCCTTATTGATGTCACTTGTTAAATCCAATTCAATCCGTGTAGCACAAGGGGACGAGACAGGTATAAGAAGGATATTTAAGCCTTGAAACTAATGAGACATGGATTGTGCATGTGTGCCGTTCAGAGTGTGAATGGGCAAGACAAAAGATTTAAGTGCTTTTGGATGGGGCATGGTAGTAGGTACCAGGCTTTTGGATGGGGCATGGTAGTAGGTACCAGGCTTTTGGATGGGGCATGGTAGTAGGTACCAGGCTTTTGGATGGGGCATGGTAGTAGGTACCAGGCTTTTGGATGGGGCATGGTAGTAGGTACCAGGCGCACCAACTGCAACGCTGCTGGGTTTTTCACGCTCAACAGTTTCCCGTATGTATCAAGAATGGTCCACCACCCAAAGAACATCCAGCCAACTGTGGGGAAGCATTGGAGTCAACATGGACCAGCATCTTGTAGAGTCCATGCCCCAACAAATTGAGGCTGTTCTGAGGGCAAAAGGGGGGATTGCATCTTAATATTAGGAAGGTGTCCTTAATGTTTTGTGTACTCAGTGTATATGCACAGTACTGTTAAAGCATGAAAATAGCATCATCAACTGCCACATATCAATCTGTTTAGAGTGGGCCAGTGTGAAAAGCAGAGCTCTATCTTCAGTGGAGCTCATCTTTGATCCACTGTATTTACCTCCTGGGATGACAACTAGAGGGTTAGTATTGAGCTAAGGTGCACTCACGCCAAATCTCCCTTCAACGCTCTGCTCTGCCGGTCAGTGTTACCTATTAATTATTTATCTACCGCAATTCATTCAAATTTCATGAATACTAAAGACATAAGCAGGAGGCAGGCTCTGTAGAGGGATGTACTGTCTAGTAAGCATACATCTCAGAGCAGGAGTTCAGCCACAGATTGCTGCGGCTTTGATGAGAAGATGAGAAGAACCCACTGGGCACACACTAGTTGAATCAACGTTGTTTCCACGTCATTTCAATGAAATTACGTTGAACCCTGCGGGAAGAACCTACTCTTCATGCTTTTTCTTTAATCAGTTACATATACATATCTCTTAATACACATCCTGTATACAAAACAAAATCAATAAGGAATAATTTGACACATGCTTAAGCATCGGAGTGCTTCACATTGAATTATTATGGAAAAAATCTATATCTGGAGCAGACCTGTCTGGTTTTACTCTCCCATGCAAGAGGAAGTCCATTGTTTGAGTGAATGAGCTAGGCAGCATAGTGCGGTGCCATTCTCCTTATATCTGAATACATTTGTTAATTCTGGCCATAAGGGATCCTCCTCTCCTCTGTCTGTCCTCGTGGCCACCCCACCCAGGAGGGAGGGGCTGCTCTATCATGTTACCCTTCTCTCTGTAACATCAGTCTCTCTGTAACATCAGTCTCTATCTATCTAACATCAGTCTCTAACATCAGTCTCTATCTAACATCAGTCTCTAACATCAGTCTCTATCTAACATCAGTCTCTCTGTAACATCAGTCTCTCTCTAACATCAGTCTCTCTCTAACATCAGTCTCTCTCTTAACATCAGTATCTCTGTCAAACAACAGTCTCTCTGTAACATCAGTCTCTCTTAACATCAGTCTCTCTGTAACATCAGTCCCTCTCTAACATCAGTCTCTCTGTAACATCAGTCCCTCTCTAACATCAGTCTCTCTGTAACATCAGTCTCTCTGTAACATCAGCCCCTCTCTAACATCAGTCTCTCTGTAACATCAGTCCCTCTCTAACATTAGTCTCTCTGTAACATCAGTCCCTCTCTAACATCAGTCTCTCTGTAACATCAGTCTCTCTGTAACATCAGTCTCTCTGTAACATCAGTCTCTCTCTAACATCAGTCTCTCTCTTAACATCAGTATCTCTGTCAAACAACAGTCTCTCTGTAACATCAGTCTCTCTTAACATCAGTCTCTCTGTAACATCAGTCCCTCTCTAACATCAGTCTCTCTGTAACATCAGTCCCTCTCTAACATCAGTCTCTCTGTAACATCAGTCTCTCTGTAACATCAGCCCCTCTCTAACATCAGTCTCTCTGTAACATCAGTCCCTCTCTAACATTAGTCTCTCTGTAACATCAGTCCCTCTCTAACATCAGTCTCTCTGTAACATCAGTCTCTCTGTAACATCAGTCTCTCTGTAACACCAGTCTCTCTCTAACATCAGTCTCTATCTATCTAACATCAGTCTCTATCTAACATCAGTCTCTATCTAACATCAGTCTCTCTGTAACATCAGTCTCTCTGTAACACCAGTCTCTATCTAACATCAGTCTCTATCTAACATCAGTCTCTATCTAACATCAGTCTCTCTGTAACATCAGTCTCTCTGTAACATCAGTCTCTCTGTAACATCAGTCCCTCTCTAACATCAGTCTCTCTGTAACATTAGTCTCTCTGTAACATCAGTCTCTCTCTGTAATATCAGACACTCTAACATCAGTCTCTCTGTAACATCAGTCTCTCTCTAACATCAGTCTCTCTCTAACATCAGTCTCTCTCTGTAATATCACACACTCTAACATCAGTCTCTCTGTAACATCAGTCTCTCTCTAACATCAGTCTCTCTCTAACATCAGTCTCTCTCTGTAACATCAGTCTCTCTGTAACATCAGTCGCTCTGTAACGTCAGTCTCTCTGTAACATCAGTCTCTCTCTATCTAACATCAGTCTCTCTCTTAACATCAGTCTCTCTCTAACATCAGTCTCTCTCTCTAACATCAGTCTCTCTGTAACATCAGTCTCTCTGTAACATCAGTCTCTCTCTAACAACTCTTCAATGAGAACTCTGGATTATAGCTGTGAGTTTAGAGAAAAGTTGTATACTTAGCTGCACACTAAACTGTACACTCTTAGAAAAAAACATCTTGAAGAAGTTCCCACATATGCTGAGCTCTTTTTGGCAGATTTTCCTTCACTCTGCGGTCCAATTCATCCCAAACCATCTCAATTGGGTTGAGGTCGGGTGATTGTGGAGGCCTGGTCATCTGATGCAGCACTCCATCACTCTGCTTCTTGGTCGAATAGCCCTTACACAGCCTGGAGGTGGGTTGGGTCATTGTCCTGTTGAAAAACAAATGACAGTCCCACTAAGCCCAAACCAGATGTGATGGCATATCGCTGCAGAATGCTGTGGTAGCCATGCTGGTTATGTGTGCCTTGAATTCTAAATAAATCACTGACAGTGTCACTAGCAAAGCACCCCCACACCATCACACCTCCTCCTCCATGCTTTACGGTGGGAACCACACATGCGGGGATCATTCGTTCACCTACTCTGCATCTCACAAAGACACGGTGTTTGGAACCAAAAATCACACATTTCAGACCAGAGGATCAAAGGACAGATTTTCCACCGGTCTAATGTCCATTGCTCATGTTTCTTGGCCCAAGCAAGTCTCTTCTTCTTATTGGTGTCCTTTAGTAGTGGTTTCTTTGCAACAATTCAACCATGGAAGCCTGATTCACGCAGTCTCCTCTGAACAGTTGATGTTGAGATGTGTCTGTTACTTGAACTCTGTGAAGCTTTTATTTGGGCTGCAAATTCTGAGGCTGGTAACTCTAATGAACTTATCCTCTGCAGTATCTCTGGGTCTTCCTTTCCTGTGGCGGTCCTCATGAGAGCCAGTTTGTTTCTACAAGGTAGAAAAGAGTAAAAATAAAGAAAAACTCTGGAATGAGTAGAAACTTTTGACTGGTACTGTATATATCTATATATACTGTATGTATATCTATTTATATACAGTGGCAAGAAAAAGTATGTGAACCCTTTGGAATTACCTGAATTTCTGCATAAATTGGTCATCAAATAGGATCTGATCTTCATCTTAGTCACAACAATGGACAAACACAGTCTTCTTAAACTGATAATACACCTTTTTTTCCCTATTTCATGTCTTTATTGAACACACCGTGTAAACATTCACAGTGCAGGGGGGGAAAAGTATGTGAACCCTTGGATTTAATAACTGGTTGACCCTCCTTTGGCAGAAATATCCTCAACCAAACGTTTTCTGTAGTTGCGGATCAGACCTGCATAACGGTCAGGAGGAAGTTTGGACCATTCATCTTTACAAAATTGTTTCAGTTCAGTAATATTCGTAGGATGTCTGGTGTGGTCATGCCACAGCATTTTAAATCGGGTTGAGATTAAGACTCTGACTGAGCCACTCCAGAAGGCGTATTTTCTTCTGTTGAAGCCATTCTGTTGTTGATTTACTTATGTGTTTTGGGTCGTTGTCCTGTTGCATCACCCAACTTCTGTTGAGCTTCAATTGGCGGACAGATAGGTTTACATTCTCCTGCAAAATGTCTTGATAGACTTGGGAATTCATTTTTCCATCAATGATAGCAAGCTGTCCAGGCCCTGAGGCAGCAGAGCAGCCCCAAACCATGATGCTCCCTCCACCATACTTCACAGTTGGGATGAGGTTTTGGTGTTGGTGCGCTGTGCATTTTCTTCTCCACACATAGTGTTGTGTGTTCCTTCCAAACAACTCAACTTTAGTTTAATCTGTCCACAGAATATTTTGCCAGAAGAGCTGTGGAGCATCTAGGTGCTCTTTTGCGAACTTCAGACCTGCAGCAATGTTTTTTTGGACAGCAGTGGCTTCTTTTGTGGTGTTCTCCCATGAACACCATTCTTGTTTAGTGTTTTACGTATCATAGACTCATCAACAGAGATGTTAGCATGTTCCAGAGATTTCTGTAAGTCTTTAGCTGACACTAGGATTCTTCTTAACCTCATTGAGCATTATGCACTGTGCTCTTGCAGTCATCTTTGCAGGACGGCCACTCCTAGGGAGAGTAGCAAAAGTGCTGAACTTTATCCATTTATAGACAATTTGTCTTACCGTAGGACTGATGAACACCAAGGCTTTTAGAGATACTTTTGTACCCTTTGCAGACTCAATTGTCCTGAGTCTGCACAACACTGCCAGAACCTAGGACCAAGGGAGACACTCAAGATTTTTAATACTATATCTCTTGACACATTGATGAAAATAGTCATGGCCTCTGAACCTTCAAGCTGCATACTGGACCTATTCCAACTAAACTACTGAAAGAGCTGCTTCCTGTGCTTTACCCTTCTATGTTGAACATAATAAATGGCCACCTATCCACCGGATGGGTGCCAAACTCAGTAAAAGTGGCAGTAATAAAGCCTCTCTTGAAAAAGCCAAACCTTGACCCAGAAAATATAAAAAATGATCGGCCTATATCAAATCTCCCAACATTTTTACAAAGCTGTTGCGCAGCAACTCACTGCCTTCTTGAATACAAACAATGTATAAGAAAAACTTCAGACTGGTTTTAGACCCCATCATAGCACTGAGACTGCACTCGTGAAGGTGGTAAATTACCTTTTAATGGTGTCAGACCAAGGCTCTGCATCTGTGCTCGTGATCCTAGACCTTAGTGCTGCTTTTGATACCATCGACCACCACATTCTTTTGGAGAGATTGGAAACCCAAATTGGTCTACACGGACAAGTTATGGCCTGGTTTAGATCTTATCTGTCGGAAAGACATCAGTTTGTCTCTGTGGGTGGTTTGTCCTCTGACAAATCAACTGTAAATGTCGGTGTTCCTCAAAGTTCTGTTTTAGGACCACGATTGTTTTCACTATATATTTGACCTCTTGGTGATGTCATTCGTAAACATAATGTTTCACTGCTATGCGGACGATACACAGCTGTACATTTCGATGAAACATGGTGAAGCCCCAAAATTTCCCTCCCTGGAAGCCTGTGTTTCAGACATAAGGAAGTGGATGGCGGCAAATGTTTTACTTTTACACTCGGACAAAACAAAGATGCTAGTTCTAGGTCCCAAGAAACAAAGGGATCTTCTGTTGGATCTGACAATTAATCTTGATGGTTGTACAGTCGTCACTAATAAAACTGTGAAGGACCTCTGCCTTACTCTGGATCCTGACATATTTTTTGATGAACATATCAAGACTGTTTCAAGGACAGATTTTTTCCATTGACATAACATTGCAAAAATCTGAAACTTTTTGTCCAAAAATATATCCATGCTTTTGTCACTTCTAGATTAGACTTCTGCAATGCTCTACTTTCCGGCTACCCGGATAAAGCACTAAATAACCTTCAGTTAGTGCTAAACACGGATGTAGGAATTTTGACTAGACCCAAAAAGGTTGATCATATTACTCCAGTGCTAGCCTCTCTACACTGGATTCCTGTTAAGGCTAGAGCTGATTTCAAGGTTTTAGTGCTAACCAACAAAGCATTACATGGGCTTGCTCCTACCTATCTTTCCAATTTGGTTCTGCCGTACATACCTACACGAACTCTACGGTCACAAGGTTAGCTGACTCATGACTCCAATTAGCTTTTAGAAAAGTCATTAGCCTAGGGATCACATACATTTCCCAACCTACACTGTGAATGTTTAAATGATGTATTCAATATTGACAAGAAAAATACAATAATTTGTGTGTTATTAGTTTAAGCACACTGTGCTTGTCCAAAGGGTTCACATACTTTTCTTGCCACTATATATCTGTATATATATATATATATATATATATATATATATATTTTATTTATATATATTTATTATAAATATATATATATACACAGTGGCAAGAAAAGTATGTGAACCCTTTGGAATTATCTGGATTTCTGCAACAATTAGTCATAAAATTTGATCTGATCTTAATCTTGGCCACAACAATAGACAAACCAGACTTCTGGAGGTCTACAAAGAACCAGACTTGTGGAGGTCTACAAAGAACCAGACTTGTGGAGGTCTACAATATTTTTTCTGAGGTCTTGGCTGATATCTTTAGATTTTCCCATGATGTCAAGAAAGAGGAACTGAGTTTGAAGGTAGGCCTTGAAATACATCCACAGGTACACCTCTAATTGACTCAAATGATGTCAATTAGCCTAAGACATGACATAATTTTCTGGAATTTTCCAAGCTGTTTAAAGGCACAGTCAGCTAAGTGTATGTAAACTTCTGACCCACTGGAATTGTGATACAGTGAATTATAAGTGAAATAATCTGTCTGTAAACAATAGTTGGAAAAGTTACTTGTGTCATGCACAAAGTAGATGTCCTAACCGACTTGCCAAAACTATAGTTTGTTAACAATACATTTGTGGAGTTGTTGAAAAACAAGTTTTAATGACTCCAACCTAAGTGTATGTAAACTCTGACTTCAACTATTTATACAACAATGCACCAAAATCATATCTCTTCATTTTGACTACACAGACCTTTTCTAAATCAGAAAGACATGTCTTCTCATTGGAGACTGTCTCTCTTTACTTCGTTATTTCTGAGACATGCATTCTGATGGTAAAACGTGAAAGGCTAAAGATCAAATCTTTGTGATAACTGTACAACGACAGCAATTCATCCTTCCTTTCAATAAATTGCTTGATTATGAAGAAAACAAATAAGCTAATAGATGTAGTATGCAGGGAACCGGCATTATTAATGTGTGCAGCTGTATGTACTGTATGTATGAGGATTTCTTCTAGTCAACTGCAGAGGAACTTGGTGTGTTAACCTTCCTATCCTCTGTACAATAAAACCTCTTAGAATAGAGTTATTCTGTAAGCCTCACCATGGAGACACGTCCCTAACGTTTCCTAATAGGGAGCCAGTTGAGGTAGAATTCAAAGACATTGAACCGGTGTTTCATATTCTGTCTTCCAGTCGCGCAGATGTTTTAAAACAAAGCAGACTATGGACAGTGCCTGGGTCTAATTCAATTCCTTTTGACAAATGTATCTTTTATAATTCCAAGATATGTTCTGCGCTATGAAGACCTATGTTTTCACACGCATTATGAATGGGACTGTGAAACAAAAGCAGATATCTGGAGAAGTAAATCAGTTAGAGATAGTCTGTAAACACATCCAACTTATATCACAGTTACATAAAGGTTTGACAATATCTGAAAGTAGGACAACACTGTATTTAACTCAGTGGTGGTTAATGCTGGAACATTCCACAGCGGACAAGTCCATAATCTTCCATTCTCACATCCTGAAATAAACCTATGGATCGGCTTTGGTGTTCAGTGCTTTATTCTATGTGGTGTGTGTGTGTGTGTGTGTGTGTGTACGTGTGTGTGTATCTCTCACCTGTTTGTCACTTAGCATGTAGATGTGTTGGTAGTCAGGGCTGAAGACCATGTCACGCAGAATAGGTTTCCCTTCATCCACTGTAACAGTCTCATACAGCAAAGCACTCTGGGACGGGGGAGGTATGCCATCTACTCGGATCTGAGGGAAAATGAGACAGATATTTAAACAAATTGCAAAATAATTTCATACTTTTTTACAGATTATTATTTGAAAAGTCATGACAATGTAATATTTTTTTTAAATATTTTTTGTGAACCAAACTATACGTGGGGAACATTTTCAAAGTTTGAAAACAGAAACGTTATTTTAATTTTGCTTGAATCAGACACAAATAACATTCCCCAAACCCTCCCACAAATCCTCAGCTCTTTCGCTGACCTAGAAAATAAATGAGGGATCTTGAATATGGATGGGAGAGGGGGGCTGGTGAGGAGGAATTGTCTCAATATGTAAGATCAGTAAAAAATGTATTATGCTTACTATACACAGTTACACACACACACAAACGCACGCACGCACGCACACACACACACACACACACACACACACACACACACACACACACACACACACACACAACCCCCACTGTTTCATCATTACCACCTTTCTCTGTTTCCTTACACTGATAATTAGAACGCTGAGCGGGTAAAGTAGTTCTAAAAATGTCAAAATCACATCATCTTTGACCGTGCACATCTTTGATGTGATTGGGAATAAATACTCTGAGCTCTGACACCTATTTTCACATTCCTCATTTCAGAGGAAAAAAAGTGGCAGTTTGCTTTTCTGTCCTAATCAATTTCGACGGAAATATGACAGAGGGAGGAATGGAACGGTAAATAAACCGAATGAATGCTGAAATAAAGAGGAATCCATATTGAAAAAATGCAGAAATTTGTGGAAAGATAAACTGTAGAAAATGTGAGGGTGACAAGCTTGGCTTTCTCCTAAATATCTGGGTCAGCCTGAAGTGACAAACATCGTTAGTCTGTTAATTAGCTGCCTCCTCGTTGCTGCAGTCTTAGTAATTCATGTTGACAAGGTGGCATCAATTAGTTGAACGCTGCCATATTGGGTGTCACGAGTTGCTGGCCAAGTCGGAGACCGAGACCATATCCCCCAAAGCAGTAGAACAGCAGGGATGAAAATATGACGGTCATTGTCTGCGCTTTGTCAGTTCAAGTGATATCAGCTGCAGTCATCTCACACCCAGCTATCTGCTGTTACGTTCCTCATTTTCACAACTTCCAGATGCCTGTGTTTACCACAACAGACACAATTAGCATTTTCCTCCAGAAGGTTCTTCTCTTTTTTCTATCTAGGGCATCTGATAATTTGGGAAATAGATCCTGGGGCTTATACCTCTGACACATGATCAAATAAGAGATGTTAACCCACTTTCCATGGCTGTTACGCAAGTCTATACAGGCATTCATTGCTATGATGCAAAATGTTCTGATTCGCTGGAGAAAATCTTACTCATAAGTCGTTGATGTCGTGATCAATAGTTTCAGAATCCCATTTCATGGACTCATCCTCTCAATGTAGTGGGTTGGAATTATGGAGAAAAACTACATCCAACTGTATTTTCATGCCAATTCAAAAATAGCGTAAAAACAAGGAAATGTAACTGAAACTAGGCCGCAATAACATAACTGAAACACTGCAGCATTACAAAACAACTAGAAAAGAACCACACAGAATAAAGCCAGTTCACAGTTAGAAAACATGACATGACATAGAAACAGGTAAAGGAAAATAACCTGCCAACCTGCACACCATGCAGGACCTGCTGGGTCCATAATAAGCCACTTTCTAACAGCTGACCTTTTATTGTGCCTGTTTAAAGACTTGGGAATATGTAAACACAGCAGAGTGAAGTCCTTGCCCTGGTTGATGCTGTAAAACCATGTGGCATACAGTTAATCAGGCCTGATGGTACAGTACAGTTAGCTAGCCCTGTGGGAATATGACATGCTAAACCAGAACAGTACAGTTAGCTAGCCCTGTGGGAATATGACATGCTAAACCAGAACAATACCACTGATGTCATAAATCAAGGTTCATTGGGCTAAATGAAAGCACTGCACTGTTTTAATGGAACAAAAATTTGATTAAATCTTCCAAATTACTAATTACTATTCTTCTTATTGTGACCAGTCCCCAAGCCATTTCAGAATTACACTGGCCGTCCTGCAGCAATGCTTCATGAAGATAACACAGCTAAATTACACAATGTAGGTCTAGTTGTCTGCAGTCAGTATACTGAAACTACCCTACACAAGCATCCAGAGAACAGGACATAATGAAGGCTGGCATATTGCAACTACAGCTGAGTCTCTGGGAAGCTAATGTCCTCCTTGGTCTAGTTGGTGTTTGAAATGCAGAGTCCTTGCTGAGTTTTGACCTCTTGACAACATCAAACAGCTCAGATGAAGGTCATTGGAATTTAGATAAATATTACATTTCCTCCTGTCTCCCTGTGATTCAAATGATGTCATGGTGGCAGGGATAAAATGATGTCATGGTTACAGGGGAAAAAATGATGTCATGGTGACAGGGAAACAATGATGTCACGGTGACAGGGAAACAATGATGTCATGGTGGCAGGTAAAACAATGATTTCATGGTGGCAGGGAATAAAGAGGAGGTATAGGTCTGCTTGTTTTGTTGCTCGTCTGCTATGGATTTGGATCACTCATCAGGACTTCTTTCTATGGGCCAATCATGTTTAGTTAGGCTGATTTCTCTTCTCTCTGAGAATCTGTAGTCTCTCTCTTTCTCTTATTTCAGTTTGCTTAGATTTTAACACTGTATCATGAATATAGACATTCTTGCATGTTTTCTGCAAATATGAATATCAATTGATTATTTCCGTAACAACACTGAATGTTCTGTAAAATTGTACTTAATGAAAGAGATAATCTTCATTTTTGATTACATTTGAGATATATAAAAAAACGACAACATGAATTTATCCCCTAATCCTTTTATTTAAATGTATACATATCCTCCGGACGGCGTTACAGGGGTAAGAGTAAATCAATGTAGCTACGTATATGGTGCTCCATGCACCAGAATACAAACACATTAGAGAGATCAGGGCGTTGTGAGAATTCTGATCTCTGTCCAGGGGCGTCATGCACCACAAAAATCTAAGGGAGCACAAAGTACTGTATGTGAGGATGGCTGGTGGTGGAAGTTTGATAATTTAGCAATTTTCAAACACCTAAAACAGCATTTTCATGCAATCTTGAGCAATAATCATTATGCTTAATTCTATGTAAAAAATATGTTTATTTTTCTGCATATCTAAGCATACCTTTTGAGCTATTTGTATCCTGGTAATTTTGTAAAATAAACAAAATATGCCTCTGCATCTCTGCTCAAAAGATTGAAAGGAATGTCAGTCTTATTCAGTACAGTGAGTTATATTCATTTGGTTGCTTTTCTAAAGTCTACCAACCTTGATGGCAGGCATGCCAGCTAAAATAGCGTTACATCTGCTCCTGCCACGCCCTCTACTGCTCATCTTGTGTCTCCTTGACCTGCCGCCACTCCCCCAGTACTCTCTCCTACTCCCTCTCTCTCTGTGTGTGTGTGTGATTGTGAGGGCGGAAACAGGTGTGCTGGAGTCAGAGCAGATCCCCACCAGCTGCAACCTGTTACATAATCAAGACCTCTACAAATACTCAGCCCTGCCACTTCCACGCTGCCGGCTTGTAATCTCTGTTCAGTCAGTCTACGTTTCTAGCCATTTGTTACTATTTAGATCCTGTTGTGCCTGTTTTCCTTGCCTGACGCTGTTTTCCTCTCCGCTTCAGTTCCACCCATTCTGACAGTTCCCTGTCTCCAGTTTCACATCTCGTCATCCTGCTACTCTGTCCTGGATTCCCCACTCTACTACTCCCTTGGATTCCCCTCCAGACCAGCTTACCCTGTCCCAACCCCTCTCGCTCCAGCCTCAGCCTCCGCACCTGGTTCCCTGCAACCCACCCAAGCTTCCCCTGGCCTGCACTACATCTTTCCCCTGTGTTTCAATAAATACCTTGGTTACTTCATCACAGTTTCCTCGTCTGAGTCTGCTCTTGGGTTCCCTTGTTCCAATCCACGTAACAGATAGTTAGACAAGCTATATAGCTACTTTAACTTGATAGCCTGAAATGGATTCTTGATAGCTAGTTATGAGATTGGGAACCTATATGGGCTAGCTAAGGCCAACTTCCTAAAATTGCTAAGTGGCTAGTGGTATTAGAGAAACAACATTAACAAAAAGTTTAACATTCTATGGGCATTCTATTGGGCACCCTATGGGCATTCTGCATCTGTCTGTCTTCCAGGGCTGTGAGAATACACAGACCGCTGGCCCAGGGCGCAGAAAAACAAGTTAAATGTGGGAAAGTGATGACATTTTAAAAAGGGCAACAAACATTAATAAAGGTGGAACTGGATAGGGTAAGGAGCACTATGAATCAGAGGTCAGGCTAGGGGTTGTTGACTTAACTGCCAATCACAACAGGGTGGCTTGTCTGCCCTCAGGAGGAAAGAGGCCATTCATCAGGGTGAAGAGAGAGGGAGGATGAAGAATGAGAGAAATTACACCATCTTAGTCCTTCATTGTAAAATGAAAATAGAAATTACTTAAAAGAGGGGAGGTACAATACCTCCCCCTTCCATCGACAGGAAGACATTTACTGTGAACACTGTGGAACTGTTAATGTGCATTACAGTCCATTTGTCAAATCCTTTCCTAAATATCAGAGTCACATTTCTGCCTGTGACAAATGGCAGGGAAAAATGGTGGTCATATTAAGAAATGGCTTGAAAATATCCTTTGGTAGGATTGTTTTTATTGAGTGAAGGAACAGTGGAACATACTATAGTGTTTTCCACAAAGGGAATGCAGAAAATGTTTCATGTTGGATCAACTCAATGTAATTCTTCATTTAGTGGCCCTTTCTACAGAATTCTTACCGCAGACAGCAAGCACTGAACGCAGCTGAACTGAACTGTTCAACTATTTCTATTGTCTGTTTTACCTAGGGTTGCAAAGGGTGGGTATATTACTGGGACATTTTGTATGGGGCTCCCGAGTGGCACAGCGGTCTAAGGCACTGCATCTCAGTGCTAGAGGCGTCACTACAGTCACTGCTTCGATTCCAGACTGTATCACAACCGGCCATGATTGGGAGTCCCATAGGGTGGCGCACAATTGGCCCAGTGTCGTGCGGGGTAGGGTTTGGCCGGGGTAGGCCGTCATTGTAAATAATAATTTGTTCTTAACTGACTTGCTAGTTAAAACCAGGTAAAATAAAATATACATCTGGATTTTATGTACTCTATCACAAGACATCTAGAGGCCATTCTGGGTACTTCAGATTATTACATTATCATCTCTGGCCCTCTCTCTGGCCTTATCCCATGTAAAATATATAAAATAATTAAATAAGATGATAAAAAATTAAATACAATAACAAAACTGTAAAATATTACCCTAAATATAAACCAACTTAGTGAATATCATTGGTGTTTAATATGAGTGTTTCAGCATGAAATATCCTTATATATTTTTTTTACACAATTTATTTATTCTACTATGTTATTTGTCAATGTTTTGGTGTCAAACTGGTGGCAGTTGTGAAAAAAGTCAATAGCTGGATGAGTTGCAGAGTTAAATGAAAATGATGCCATTGTTGATTAGATGCTTTTTTTCATTAATTAGGCTATTTTCTCTTGAACCATATGATCTATCTACTAGAAACACATGGACAATATGGATTTCGATATAAAAAAATGAATACTATATATGAATATTTTTTTTTACAAGTTATTCAAGTGTAAATTAACAAATGTTAATTTCCAAAATTACTGTAGATTCTGGTAACTTTGTTCAATTACCAGTATCTTTGCAACCCTAGTTATACCCATGTTTCAGTCAGTATAACATATGCATTCTAAAGCTGCAAATGAAATGCTCTGTGTTATTCGTACAAGAAAATCCACTGAGTGGTCAGTTTATTAGGTATACAGATCTAGTACCGGACCCCCCTTTGCATTCAGAACAGCCTGGATTCTACAAAGTTTTGGAAATGTTTGTTGCTCAATTGGTATCAAGGGACCTAATGTGTGCCAGGAAAACATTCCCCACATCAGTACACCACCGCCACCAGCCATCGGCAGACCAGGCAATGTTTTTCTACTCCTCAATTGTCCAGTGTTAGTGATTGCGTGCCCACAGAAGCCGATTCTTCTTGTTTATAGTTGATAGGAGTGGAA
Source organism: Brachymystax lenok tsinlingensis (assembly GCA_030435695.1). Lineage (NCBI taxonomy): Eukaryota > Metazoa > Chordata > Actinopteri > Salmoniformes > Salmonidae > Brachymystax > Brachymystax lenok. The sequence goes on from CM059803.1 coordinate 34,227,707, forward strand.
CCCGGTGTGGTAGTCTGCTGCAATAGCCAATTCTTGACAAGAATTGACGAGTTGCGTGTTCCCGAGATGTCGTTCTGCACACCACTGTTGTACTGCGCAATTATTTGTCTGTTTGTGGCCTGCCTGTTAGCTTGCACGATTCTTGCCATTCACCTTGGACCTCTTTTATCAACAAGCTGTTTTCGCCCACAAGACTGCCGCTGACTGGATGTTTTCTGTTTATCGCAGCATTCTCTGTAAACCCTAGACACTAGGAGGCCAGCCGTTTCTGAGATACTGGATCCGGCGTGCCTGGCAACGACGATAATACCATGCTCAAAGCCGCTTAGGTCACTAGTTTTGCCCATTCTAAGGTTCAATCGAACAGTAACTGAATGTGTCAGTGCCTGTCTGCCTGCTTTATATAGCAAGCCACGGTCACGTGACTCACTGTCTGTAGGGGCGATCTATTTTCTTAAGCGGGGTGGTGTACCAAAAAAACTGTACGCTGAGTGTAGATAATAAAAGAGTTGAACACAATAACCATGGTCTATGCCTTCTAAATCCTGACAAAACAATTCCTGCTGCCACAATGCTAATGAACATTCTGGAGGACCAGAGAATACGCTTGGGATTCACTACTGCCCTTATCTGCTGTATACCACCCTTACCTTGTCACAACACAACTGATTGTCTCAAACACATTAAGAAGGAAAGAAATTCCACAAATTAACTTTTAACAATCTGTTAACTTGAAATGCATTCCAGGTGACTACTTCATGAAGCTGAAGCTGTCATCAAGGCAAAGGGTGGCTACTTTGAAGAATCTCAAATATAAAATATATTTTGATTTGTTTAACAGTTTTTGGTTACTACATGATTCCATGTGTTATTTCATAGTTTTGATGTCTTCACTATTATTCTACAATGTAGAAAATTGTAAAAATAAAGAAAAAACCCTTGAATGAGTAGGTGTGTCCAAACTTTGGACTGGTACTGTATATTAAATCCTCTGGTTTCTGTTCAAAGTTACATATAGCTTGTCTTACACCCAGGTCAACTTCGCAAAAAAAATTACTCCCAGCAGCCTCAGCATTAGTAATAAATGTAAAACAGACATTAAAAGCATTGCCTTTGGACGAGCCCTATGCACTCCAGCGAGTTTCCCTCGCTGGAGAGAGTGCCAACGCTTTTAAGTGTTTAAAGGGAATCTGACTGAGCATGGTCCTGGAGAGTATTTAGCAATAACTGTCAGATTGAAGCTCCAGTAAAATATGGAATGCAACAATGACACATGAGAAAAGGAAGGAATGAGAGACAAATGCTATTACCTTTTCCTTTTTAGTTTGCCATGTATTGTATTTTATGTTAACTACTTAGGGAGCAGTGGGGCGCTAGCCCCGACACTATCCCCGGTGAAATGTGAGGCGCCAAATTCAAAATCCAAAAGTTTCATTATTAAACATTCATCAATATACAAGTGTTGCGTAGTCATCAAAAGCTTCTTGGCAATATCACAGCGTTGTCAGATTTCAAAAAGGCTTTACGGCGAAAGCACAACATTTGACCAACGCGGGTCTCACAAAACGCATAAAATCGCTAATATAAAATCCCTTACCTTTCGAAGAACTTCTGCTGAGGGCTTCCCAGGTGTCCAACGAAGACATCCAATGGTTCTTTTGTTAGAAAAAGTCATTTATTATATCCATAAATCTCCGTTTGGTTGGCGCGTTATGACCATAAAATCCACCGTTGAGTCGCCCATTGAACCGTGAAGAGAACACGTTCAAATTATACCTATACACTTTCTACAAACAAATCAAACATAATTTTTATGTATCCTTAGGTATCCTTTTGTGTATATTTGCTGTAATATTTCAACCGGACGATAACGTGAACGATAGGAAAGAAAAATATAGTGGTGCGTGTTCACAATCTCGCGCGTCAAACCTTGTTTACAAAAGTGGTCCCCTGACAACTTCCTCTTCCTATCTGTTTTGCTTACTCCTAGAATTCCCAGTCTTTGTATAGAGACGGTTGACATCTAGTGGAAGCCATAGGTACTGCAGTCTCAGTCCTGGTTAAAATAAAAATGAATAGGCACAATGGAGAAGATGGTCATTTACAAAAATCCGGATGGATTTTCCTCTGGTTTTTTCGCCGGCTATATCAGTTCTGTTATACTCACATACATTATTTTAACACTCTTAGAAACTTCAGAGTGTTTCCTATCCAATAGTACTAATTATGTGCATATTCTATTTTCTGAGTGGCAGGCATTTTACTTTGGGCACGCCAGACTCTCCAAAACCGTCACCTATGCAGCCGCTCCCTAAGAAGTTAAACGTCATCAAAGAAAAGGATTTTGTTTAAAAAAAATCAGATATGAAATGTAACAGTATCACTTGAATACAAGTCTGCTGAGTATATTCCAGTTGAAGAATACAAGTCTGCCGAGTATATTCCAGTTGAAGAATACAAGTCTGCTGAGTATATTCCAGTTGAGGAATACAAGTCTGCTGAGTATATTCCAGTTGAAGAATACATAGAAGCAGCAGTTTAGGTGAAGTAATATTTATTGCATGTTCAGAATGTATGTCTTCATGTGCCATATTATTGAACACAGAGATACACCTCTACATGCTGTTACTAGACATTTGAAAAAAAGATGATCAGATTATAAGCCTGGGACATACTACTGCACTTAGTTTCATTTTCTAAAAAAAATGGCTTCCCTTTTGTGTAAGAGGGAAATCTATTTTACATTAAACCTGAAAGCTCTTGGTCCGTGAGACGAGGTCAAAATCCTCAATCTGCCCATTTAGGACACAAAGCCCTGCACCCCAGGAACTGAACGAAGGGCCGATGATTCAATTAGGAGCCTTATCCTGTTTCCCCCCCAGCCAGCTAGTCAGATCAGGCTAAAAGCACTACAGACCCAGAAAACAGAGGCGGCTCCCCATCGCCGCTCACACTCAACACCTGCTTTGTTCCAGCTCCGCTCCACAGCTCCACAGCCACATAGCCTGATGACCAGTTCAAAGTTTTAAAACAAATGGCCCATTCCTTTCTTCCACCTTAATGTGGCTGTGTCTCTGTGAGCCCTGACCTGTCCTGACCTCTGAACCACCTGTCAACAGGGATCTGTGGTCTGTCTGTCTTACGACAGTGAAGAAGTAAGAGGAAGGAACAGGGTAGACACACAACACATTTTTGTACAGACAATTAATTGTCTTTAAAAAAATATATATATTAGTCTTCATTAAAACTAACTGTAGGCTGTGTGTAGAGGCCAACAGGATTCTCAAATTGCTGCCTCATATAGAACATCAGCTACACAGTCATGATCCTGACCGCAATTTGTTACTGAAAGCTGTGTAATAGTGTGCATGCCTTGCGGTACAATAGGAATTAAATCTTGTTTGAACAAAGTTAGCAAATATTGGTTATAACAACTATGTTCACAGTAAAGATCTAATTATGAAGGGTGTCAAATAAATGTGTGAGTGACACAAATATTTCTTCTATGTGACACAGTCCTCAGACTCTTCACACTATTTACACAAGCGTCTTCTCTAACGACATCAAGAGATACACTTAGGTGAAACAAGGCCTCTTTTGAAGTATCTCTTTAATATGTTGGCCCTCATCTTCAGCCAGCCATGCTGTAGTGTCTCTCTGTTCCATACTGGCATGCTTTAGTGGCCAAGCAGCTCTTGGTTGGCATGTTGTCATCATGTGATTCCCAGAAGTCCTCTTCTCTGACCCTAGGACGGGAGGGTGGAATCTGTGTGCTCCTACATAGAGGTCCTCCACCAGCCAAGCATCATAGAGTGGCTCTCACCAGCCTACAGTCTTTCTCTATGGTTCTTATCTATCTTACCAACAACCATAACTACAGTCTTTCTCTATGGTCCTTATCTATCTTACCAACAACCATAACTACAGTCTTTCTCTATGGTCCTTATCTATCTTACCAACAACCATAACTACAGTCTTTCTCTATGGTTCTTATCTATCTTACCAACAACCATAACTACAGTCTTTCTCTATGGTCCTTATCTATCTTACCAACAACCATAACTACAGTCTTTCTCTATGGTTCTTATCTATCTTACCAACAACCATAACTACAGTCTTTCTCTATGGTTCTTATCTATCTCACCAACAACCATAACTACAGTCTTTCTCTATGGTCCTTATCTATCTTACCAACAACCATAACTACAGTCTTTCTCTATGGTTCTTATCTATCTCACCAACAACCATAACTACAGTCTTTCTCTATGGTTCTTATCTATCTTACCAACAACCATAACTACAGTCTTTCTCTATGGTTCTTATCTATCTTACCAACAACCATAACTACAGTCTTTCTCTATGGTTCTTATCTATCTCACCAACAACCATAACTACAGTCTTTCTCTATGGTTCTTATCTATCTTACCAACAACCATAACTACAGTCTTTCTCTATGGTCCTTATCTATCTTACCAACAACCATAACTACAGTCTTTCTCTATGGTTCATATCTATCTTACCAACAACCATAACTACAGTCTTTCTATATGGTTCTTATCAGCATCCAACAGGTCTCATCTAAAAGGAGCAATTACTGAGGAGTATTCATGCCTACTGTAAATGGCCTGCAGCAAAAACACAACACTGGTGCAACACAGGTTGGTTTATTAGTAGGGCCCGATTTTTGCCTGATTCCGTAAGTTTTTCCCCCAATTCCGTTTTTTTTTTCCAGGTTTCAGTTTTTCCCAGTTTTTAAAAAATATTTTTCTAACTCAAAATCACTTTTTTTCTCTCTCCCTAAGTCCACACCATGTTTAAACCACATCAGAATACTATTTTTGTGGTCTGGGAATAAGGTGTAGGTATAGCCTCTAAAAGCAGGGGGTATAAATCTAACATATGACATTTTTAAGATGGTAATACCATGGATCATTTAACTATTAGATTTTTAATTTTAGGACCCCTTTAGGTATATATATAAAATATATATGTAAATATTATTTGATACAATTTAGAATGTGGCCTTTACTACTATAGCCCATAGAAACGCAGTGAATAAAGCATTCAGAACTGGCAACAAAAATATATATATATATCTTAAGTAAATCTTAAGAAACAAGGTTCTGAAGTGTCTGTGCTATATCTGGGAGACAGTGCTTTCGGAAAGTATTCAGACCCCTTCCCTTTTCCACAGTTTGTTACGTTACAGCCTTATTCTAAAATGGATTAAATAAAAACAAGTATTGATCAATCTACACACAATACCACATTTAAACAGAAATACCTTATTTACATACAGTGGGGCAAAAAAGTATTTAGTCAGCCACCAATTGTGCAAGTTCTCCAACTTAAAAAGATGAGAGAGGCCTGTAATTTTCATCATAGGTACACTTCAACTATGACAGATGAAATGAGAAAAAGAAATCCAGAAAATCACATTGTAGGATTTTTAATTTATTTATTTGCAAATGATGGTGGAAAATAAGTATTTGGTCAATAACAAAAGTTTATCTCAATACTTTGTTATATACCCTTTGTTGGCAATGACAGAGGTCAAACGTTTTCTGTAAGTCTTCACAAGGTTTTCACACACTGTTGCTGGTATTTTGGCCCATTCCTCCATGCAGATCTCCTCTAGAGCAGTGATGTTTTGGGGCTGTCGCTGGGCAACACGGACTTTCAACTCCCTCCAAAGATTTTCTATGGGGTTGAGATCTGGAGACTGGCTAGGCCACTCCAGGACCTTGAAATGCTTCTTCTGAAGCCACTCCTTCGTTGCCCGGGCGGTGTGTTTGGGATCATTGTCATGCTGAAAGACCCAGCCACGTTTCATCTTCAATGCCCTTGCTGATGGAAGGAGGTTTTCACTCAAAATCTCACGATACATGGCCCCATTCATTCTTTCCTTTACACAGATCAGTCGTCCTGGTCCCTTTGCAGAAAAACAGCCCCAAAGCATGATGTTTCCACCCCATGCTTCACAGTAGGTATGTGTTCTTTGGATGCAACTCAGCATTCTTTGTCCTCCAAACACGACGAGTTGAGTTTTTACCAAAAAGTTCTATTTTGGTTTCATCTGACCATATGACATTCTCCCAATCCTCATCTGGATCATCCAAATGCTCTCTAGCAAACTTCAGACGGGCCTGAACATGTACTGGCTTAAGCAGGGGGACACGTCTGGCACTGCAGGATTTGAGTCCCTGGCGGCGTAGTGTGTTACTGATGGTAGGCTTTGTTACTTTGGTCCCAGCTCTCTGCAGGTCATTCACTAGGTCCCCCCGTGTGATTCTGGGATTTTTGCTCACCGTTCTTGTGATCATTTTGACCCCATGGGGTAAGATCTTGCGTGGTGCCCCAGATCGAGGAAGATTATCAGTGGTCTTGTATGTCTTCCATTTCCTAATAATTGCTCCCACAGTTGATTTCTTCAAACCAAGCTGCTTACCTATTGCAGATTCAGTCTTCCCAACCTGGTGCAGGTCTACAATTTTGTTTCTGGTGTCCTTTGACAGCTCTTTGGTTTTGGCCATAGTGGAGTTTGGAGTGTGACTGTTTGAGGTTGTGGACAGGTGTCTTTTATACTGATAACAAGTTCAAACAGGTGCCATTAATACAGGTAACGAGTGGAGGACAGAGGAGCCTCTTAAAGAAGAAGTTACAGGTCTGTGAGAGCCAGAAATCTTGCTTGTTTGAATGTGACCAAATACTTATTTTCCACCATAATGTGCAAATAAATTCATTAAAAATCCTACAATGTGATTTTCTGGATTCTTTTTCCTCATTTTGTCTGTCATAGTTGAAGTGTACCTATGATGAAAATTACAGGCCTCTCTCATCTTTTTAAGTGAGAGAACTTGCACAATTGGTGGCTGACTAAATACTTTTTTTTGCCCCACTGTAAGTATTCAGACCTTTGCTATGAGACTCGAAATTGAGCTCAGGTGCATCCTGTTTCCAATTATCATCCTTGAGATGTTTCTACAACTTGATTGGAGTCCACCTGTGGTAAATCCAATTGATTGGACATGATTTGGAAAGGCACACACCTGTCTATATAAGGTCCCAGAGTTGACAGTACATGTCAGAGCGAACACCAAGACATGAGGTCGAAGGAATTGTCCGTAGAGATCCGAGACAGGATTGTGTCTAGGCACAGATCTGGGGAAGGGTACCACAAAATGTCTGCAGCATTGAATGTGCCCAAGAACACAATGGCCTCCATGAATCTTACATGGAAGAAACTGAGCAATTGGGGTAAAAGGGCCTCGGTCAGAGAGGTGAGCAAGAACCCAATGGTCACTCTGACAGAGCTTGAGAGTTCCTCTGAGGAGATGGGAGAACCTTCTAGTAGGACAACCATCTCTGCACCACTCCATCAATCAGGCCTTTATGGTAGAATGGCCAGACAGAATCCACTCCTCATTAAAAGGCACATGACAGCCCATTTGAAGTTTGCGAAACAAGATTCTCTGGTCTGATGAAAGCAAGATTGAACAATTTGGCCTGAAAGCCAAGCGTCACGTCTGGAGGAAACCTGGCACCATCCCTACGGTGAAGCATGGTGGTCCAGCATCATGCTGCGGGATGTTTTTCAGCAGCAGGGATTACGAGACTAGTCAGGATCGACGGAAAGATGAACGGATCAAAGTACAGAGAGATCCTTGCTGAAAACCTGCTTCAGAGCGCTCAGGACCTCAGACTGGGGTCTGAGGTTCATCTTCCAACAGGACAACGACCCTAAGCACACAGCCAAGACCACACATGAGTGGCTTCAGGACAAGTCTCTGAATGTCCTTGAGTGGCCCAGCCAGAGCCCGGACTTGAACCCGATCGAACATCTCTGGAGAGACCTGAAAATAGCTGTGCAGCGACGCTCCCCATCCAACCTGACAGAGCTTGAGAGCATCTGCAGAGAAGAATGTGAGAAACTCCCCAAATACAAGTGTGCCAAGCTTGTAGCATCAAACCCAAGAAGAATTCAGGCTGTAATCGCTGCCAAAGGTGCTTCAACAAAATACAGAGTGAAGGTTCTGAATACTTATGTAAACTTCAGTTTTTCATTTATTTATAAATTTGAAGAAATTTCTAGAAACCAGTTTTTGCTTCGTCATTATGGGGTATTGTGTGTAGATTGATTTGAGAGAAAAAAATTGTAATCCATTTTAAGATAAGGCTGTAACTTTCCGAATGCACTGTTCATGTCCAAGTGTTACACTTTGGTCAAATTGTCACTATCCCTTAATCACAATCACTACGCAAATGACTGAGTAATCATGATCTCACCAAAACAAGCTGTTATCCTTGCTAGTTAACCTATCATAATTAACCTATCATTATTTTATTATTGTAGGAAGCCAACGTGTCAATTGGTTGCAGATGAATCAAAACAGTGCTTCCTGTTTGTTCTAAAATAACTACTGTATTTTGACCAGAGAACCAGTCAGTGATGGGCTGTGAATTCCACTCAGGCCTCGAAGAAGTAGTGTTCCAGGAATGTTCCCTTTCAAGAAGTGCTGTCAGGAAGCAGAGTCTGGTCAGGCACCAGTGATCTCAGCGGAACGAGTGGCCAGAAGCCACTCCTCAGGTACTGGGCTGGAGGCAAGGGACTGTCAGTGGACTGCCCAGCCATCTCACAGCAGGACTATGACACACGCACCCACACACACACACAACACACACACGCACGCACACACCCAACACACGCACACACACACACACACACACACACACACACACACACACACACACACACACACACACACACACACACACACACACACACACACACACACACACACACACACACACACACACACACACACACACACACTCAATCAGGAGAGTCTCTGTCAAGGCTCCAGCAAAAAGGAGCTAAACTTTTATCTACGACCCCAACGAGACTCCTGAAAGTCCAATAAGCCAATCCACTTTCCACCTCCAGGCCAGCCACAAACACACTAAACATGATACTGCACTTCATTTGGGAATTAATTAAGCAGGAAATTGCTTGTTGGTTTAGCACATCCTCATGTTAGGAATTGACCCCTAAAAGTGAACTGGCACATTGTCTGAGCTGAGGGCTGTTTTGAGTGGACCGACAGTGTTGATGTTATCAGGACCACCAGCAATTCTTTAACAATGTTTCACAGTTCTCCTACTGTATACAACATGAACCGTGTGAAGTATTGAAAACAAATAGCTGTCCACGGGGCCTGTTATTTATGTGTAGAAACATTGAGATTAAAATGGGGCAGGTCGGTGAATTGTTCTATGGCCATTGTATTTAGAGGTATAAAAAAAACATAATTATGTGCAGTCATATCGTTGTAATAAAATAATGTTCTGTATGCCGTTGACTTACAAACCTGTAGCAGTAAACGCAAGAAGTTACAATTAACTACAGTAGCCTATATCAGGGGTTCTCAAACGTTTTTGCTTCAGGGACCGCTATTGTGATAGCAAATTCATCAGGGACCGCTATTGTGATAGAAAATTCCTCAGGGACACGTTATTCAGAACACATTATTCTACTCAAGAATGCAATACAAATAGCATACAAGTCTCAGTCCCTAGGAAAGCACATTGGAATCAGAGAGGACATTTTCTGCAATTCTACACACTTTGCCTCGGGCGGAGAGAAAATGTTGCAGTTTTAAAGCAAACTTCTTGCAATTCTACACATTTTGCCATGGGGCAGAGACAATTTAGCTGTTTTTTAAAGCTTAAATTACAGTGTATGTTCAAAACAAAACATTTGGGGAATATAAGAAGAATTGAATAAATAGATTATTGATGGAGTACTGTGGATACCAATATCCCTGTGAGCGTTCTAAGTGTTTAGTATGTAGTTTATATTGGTATTTATTAGGATCCTTATTGGCAGCAGCTACTCTTCCTGGGGCTCCAAACAGGGTGAAAACAATGACATCACACTAAAACACAACAGAACTAACACAATACATCATAAAAATACATTAATACATTATTACATGATTTCTCTCTTATTATAAATGTACAATATGTGTGTCTCTTCACAGTCCGCATTGTGCCCTGAGGTGTAGTTTTATCCGGGGGTTTTCCCAGACTTCTGTTCGCTTCAGTTCCATGTAGTCATTGCTCTATATAGTACTGCGTGTTTCCCAGAGTCTGTTTTTGGACTTGGGGATTGTGAAAAGACCCCTGATGGCATGTCTTGTAGGGTATGTATGGGTGTCTGAGCTGCATGTTAGCTGTTTGAACAGACAATTCGCTGCTTTCAACACGTCAATACCTCTCACAAAGACAAGTAGTGATGCGATGTCAATCTCTTTACTTTGAACCAGGAGAGATTGACATTCATGTTATCGATATTAGCCCTCCGTGTACATTTCAGGGCCAGCCGTGCTGCTCTGTTCTGAGCCAACTGGAATTTCCCTATGTTCTACTTTGAGACACTTGACCGTATAACTGGGCAGTAGTCCAGGTGTGATACAACTAGGGCCTGTAGGATTTGTTTAGTTGATTGTGATGTCAAGAAAGCAGAGCAGCATTTATCCCCTCTCCTCGTACTAGCTTCCATTGCATCAGAATGTTTAAACCATGTCAGTTTACAATCCAGGGTCACATCAAGCAGTTTAGTCTTCTCAACTTGCTCGATTGGCCAATTATTCATTACAAGCTTTAGGGTTTAGAGAATGATTTGTCCCAAATACAATGCTTTTAGTTTTTAATATATTTAGGGTTAAGAACATAAATTGTGGATAGATAATATTGTATTAAACTCTCTAAACCTTTTACACCGATCCCTTGTCCTAAATGTGTTTAATCTATTGTTGGGGCTGTTGGAGTTAATCTGTTATTTTAGTGCACAAATCATTTTTTATCTCGATTAATCGCAGTGTCTGAAAGTGTTCAAAATACACTGAAAACATCCCACATACATCATCTACACAGCTAAAAACAACAATGCAATGTAAAAACAAGTAGACATTGAGGTTAAGTAAAGTGTGCTTTCTCAATTACCACATTTTAGACAAAATCAAGACGTCAATATTCATGTAATGTTTTTCTATGAAAAACCTTAAATTACAGCTTAATTTGAGGGAATTCAGAATAATAGCGATTATTTGCGATTAATCACAGAAAATCCTATGATCGATTTTTTTCCCCGTTTGACAGACCAACATGTGAGATCTTGCCTAAACCCTGGCCTTCACCCTGGCCTAATCCCTGGCCTTCACCCTGGCCTTCACCCTGGCCTAAACCCTGGCTTTCACCCTGGCCTAATCCCTGGCCTACACCCTGGCCTAATCCCTGGCCTACACCCTGGCCTAATCCCTGGCCTACACCCTGGCCTAAACCCTGGCCTTCACCCTGGCCTAATCCTTGGCCTACACCCTGGCCTACACCCTGGCCTTCACCCTGGCCTTCACCCTGGCCTAAACCCTGGCCTTCACCCTGGCCTAATCCCTGGCCTTCACCCTGGCCTTCACCCTGGCCTAAACCCTGGCTTTCACCCTGGCCTAATCCCTGGCCTACACCCTGGCCTAATCCCTGGCCTACACCCTGGCCTAAACCCTGGCCTTCACCCTGGCCTAATCCCTGGCCTACACCCTGGCCTAATCCCTGGCCTACACAAGGTTCTTCCCCAGCTGTGTACACAGTATCTGCTTGACAAGCTATGCTGTAATCATCCAAGTGCCAGTTCTAATATGTCAGATTCATTTCAGTCATTTTGAGTAGAAACGGTGTACACTGTCTGGAAGGGCAAACAACAGATACTGTATGTCCCGATGTTTAAACACAAACAGAGTTAATGGAGCTTAGCGTGAGGCACTCTCCTGGTTAAAACACTTCAGTGCTGTTGTTGAATGTCTCTCTGACTGTCAGGAATACAGGGCTTTGGCACAGTAGAGTACAGTGTTGAATCTCTCTCTGACTGTCACTAATACAGGGCTTTGGCACAGTAGAGTACAGTGTTGAATGTCTCTCTGACTGTCACTAATACAGGGCTTTGGCACAGTAGAGTACAGTGTTGAATCTCTCTCTGACTGTCACTAATACAGGGCTTTGGCACAGTAGAGTACAGTGTTGAATCTCTCTCTGAATGTCACTAATACAGGGCTTTGGCACAGTAGAGTACAGTGTTGAATCTCTCTCTGACTGTCACTAATACAGGGCTTTGGCACAGTAGAGTACAGTGTTGAATCTCTCTCTGACTGTCACTAATACAGGGCTTTGGCACAGTTGAGTACAGTGTTGAATCTCTCTCTGAATGTCACTAATACAGGGCTTTGGCACAGTAGAGTACAGTGTTGAATCTCTCTCTGACTGTCACTAATACAGGGCTTTGGCACAGTAGAGTACAGTGTTGAATCTCTCCCTGACTGTCACTAATACAGGGCTTTGGCACAGTAGAGTACAGTGTTGAATGTCTCTCTGACTGTCACTAATACAGGGCTTTGGCACAGTAGAGTACAGTGTTGAATCTCTCCCTGACTGTCACTAATACAGGGCTTTGGCACAGTAGAGTACAGTGTTGAATCTCTCTCTGACTGTCACTAATACAGGGCTTTGGCACAGTAGAGTACAGTGTTGAATCTCTCTCTGACTGTCACTAATACAGGGCTTTGGCACAGTAGAGTACAGTGTTGAATCTCTCTCTGACTGTCACTAATACAGGGCTTTGGCACAGTAGAGTACAGTGTTGAATCTCTCTCTGACTGTCACTAATACAGGGCTTTGGCACAGTAGAGTACAGTGTTGAATCTCTCTCTGACTGTCACTAATACAGGGCTTTGGCACAGTAGAGTACAGTGTTGAATCTCTCCCTGACTGTCACTAATACAGGGCTTTGGCACAGTAGAGTACAGTGTTGAATGTCTCTCTGACTGTCACTAATACAGGGCTTTGGCACAGTAGAGTACAGTGTTGAATCTCTCTCTGACTGTCACTAATACAGGGCTTTGGCACAGTAGAGTACAGTGTTGAATCTCTCTGACTGTCACTAATACAGGGCTTTGGCACAGTAGAGTACAGTGTTGAATCTCTCCCTGACTGTCACTAATACAGGGCTTTGGCACAGTAGAGTACAGTGTTGAATGTATCTCTGACTGTCACTAATACAGGGCTTTGGCACAGTAGAGTACAGTGTTGAATCTCTCTCTGACTGTCACTAATACAGGGCTTTGGCACAGTAGAGTACAGTGTTGAATCTCTCTCTGACTGTCACTAATACAGGGCTTTGGCACAGTAGAGTACAGTGTTGAATCTCTCTCTGACTGTCACTAATACAGGGCTTTGGCACAGTATAGTACAGTGTTGCCACAACCAGTATTCATTCTCCATCATCTCTATTCATAGTTTTGCCTATCAGAAAGTTGATTAAATTAATTTGCAAATAAAGATCAGTTTTGTCATCCACCTTCCTTTTATGATCAAAGAAAAAGCTTGACGGGGGCACAGAGCGGTAAATTACAGCTCCAGTCAAAAGTTTGGACACACCTACTCATTCAAGGGTTTTTCTTTATTTTTTACTATTTGCGCTTAGTGGGACTATCATTTGTTTTTCATCAGGACAATGACCCAACACACTTCCAGGCTGTGTAAGGACTATTTGACCAAGAAGGAGAGTGATGGAGTGCTGCATCAGATGACCTGGTCTCCACAATCACCCGACCTCAACCCAATTGAGATGGTTTGGGATGAGTTGGATCGCAGAGTGAAGGAAAAGCAGCCAACAAGTGCTCAGCATAGTACATGATTCCATATGTGTTATTTCATAGTTTTGATGTCTCACTATTATTCAACAATGTAGAAAATAATACAAATTAAGAAAAACCCTTGATGAGTAGGTGTGTCCAAACTTTTGACTGGTACTGTATATCAGTGTCTGAAATAGTTATTCTGTTGATCTTAGTTTCACTTTTAAAAATGTGGTTATCGAAGCATCAGAGACAGAATTTACTTAAAATTCACTTAACACGTTTATTGTGTTTGGCTTGGCCCTGCCTGAGAGCTCCGTAATGTGAGGCCTTGACAAAACAATTAAACAGACATTGAAGGAATCCAGGTGTCCTACTCTCCACACCCTATGCCTGCCAACCCAGAGGTGTAGGGTTACTGGACAGGAATGCCATGCACTCAGGTTCTGTGGCTTAGACGGGATGGAACACTTAGGACATTTCCCCTCTCTCTCTTCCTCTACTCTCTCTCCCTCTCCTCTCTCTCTCTCTCCCTCTCCTCTCCTCTCTCTACGTCTGTGACTGGTGCTTGACCATGAATGCCCTCCCTCCTCACCCTAAATGGGGAATGACCAGCTGAGATATCCACATCCATTATCCTGCGTGGTTTCAAATACTTTATACTCCCTACTTCCGGTTGGCATTCCGTCTTTACACTACCTAGGTGTCTGGTAGCATTCCACTTACTCAGCGTAGTGTACTGTTGATCGTGCTGGAGACACAGTGTTATTCATGTTGCCGTTTGTCATGTGTGCATATGAGGCATCTGTTTGATGTATTGGTCTTAATTTAATTATGTGTGTGTTTTAAAGCAGTCATACAGTGGTGTCGCTGCTAATAGGTATAATAACATATAATAACATTAATTAACATGAATAATATTTGATTATTTTGTCTGCATACACACCACATGTTCACATACATTAATCCGACCCCATGATGAACACTGACAACTAAACAATCATACGGACACAGGAATGTTGCCATCAGTGTTTGTTTGTATTGAGTGGATAGGAATCCACGCAGTGGGTCACATCTGCACCCTGTTGTTCAACACGTAGAAATAGAATCCATGGAAAAGGCTTGGAACCTTTCTGCCATCATTGACATGAATGGGGAGCTCCGTTCTATGGATTCTATTTCCATGGTTCTACCCCAATCTAGAACACAGGCTCAAGAGGGTTGTGGGCCTGCAACACCCCAACCAGCTGACCCTTTACAACGTGTTCCTGGTCAAGATTTATGACTTTCCAGTTACAATTTAAAACTCAACCTCTATATAAGCAATTTGAAGTCGTCCTATATATTTGTGGCTGACCCGAATCGGTTTCTGTGCACTAAATAATTACATTTGAGTCATTTGGAAGCCTTGTGATCTAATTCCGTCCATCTCCAAAGAGCTGGCTGTAGTTTACAGCGTTTCCACCCATGCGTTTGTGGCAGCAGAGAGGGAGGAGAGAGGAAAGAATAGAAGTGCCATTTGAGAGTGTGTCAGTAAGGCCCTATTCCCACTACGAGAGATGAAGGAGCGGAGTGGCAAAGGAGATTTCTACTTTTCAATTCACATTAATTCCTTGCCTTACCTTTTGTTGTTGCTGGCAACATGACATTCTTGGTCCGCAGCTCAAATTGACTGTAAATTAAGCCACTGGTCGGCCAAATTGGCACTCCCCAGTAAGAGCAGTCCTCCATAGGAATAAATGGAATTCTACAGTATTTCAATTAAATGTTTCAAGGCCATATTTCCTTGTATTTAAGTATTAACTTTGTTGTAGTGGGGACAGTAACACGAGTAATCTCTAAATACCATACTTTAAGGGAAATATTTGTATATATATCTTTATATTTCTGTTAATGTTTATCTCACACAATATAATTTTGAAGAATGCATTAAGGTGTCTGTAATGTGGCTAAATGAATGTAGACATTGATAAATGCATTTCTGGTGAAGGAGTGGCATGGTGGGGGCACGGTGGCTTCAACACAGCGCCCCCTATCAGTCATCTTGTGTATAGACAGTATAAATCATTGGTTCATCTCCAGGGGGATACTTCCATTCTAGTCATTTAGCAGACGCTCTTATCCAGAGCCACTGACAGTAGTGAGAGCATACATTTTCTTACCTTTTTCGTATAGGCCTGTTGCATAGCACACGGTCTTGGCTTGAACTCCTGAATCAGTCAGTGCATGTGAATATCTCTCTATCCCTCTGTAGGCCATCAATGTAAATAATAATTTGTTCTTAACTGGCCAAGTTAAATAAAAAATAAAAATACAGATCTGTCGGTCTGAAAGGTGTCCTCGCCTGTACATTATTGACATTGGTTGGCCCTTTGAACCTCTGTCTCTCTCCGCTCTATGGGAATGGGGGAGTTTGTACGCCCTTAACCTGAACAGCAGCATGTTAGCCTAGTCAACACAGGCTCAAAGAAACACTATCACCCCTGGGCCTGGGCTTTTTGTGTGCTGCTGACATCTAACACGTAAAACCCCATACACCCCTATCTGATGTGTAAAGTTAGTGTTAAGACAACAACAGTCTGTATGTCTGTAGGAGAGGAGAGACTCCACAATAGAGGAGCAGCACCTGGCCTGTGAATCCTTCGGCCCCAGCCACCATCCCCACATCTCCTCCCTCTGCCCAGGGCACCAGCCACCATCCCCACATCTCCTCCCTCTGCCCAGGGCCCCAGCCTCCATCCTCACATCTCCTCCCTCTGCCCAGGGTCCCAACCTCCATCCTCACATCTCCTCCCTCTGCCCAGGGTCCCAACCTCCATCCTCACATCTCCTCCCACTGCCCAGGGTCCCAGCCTCCATCCTCCACATCTCCTCCCTCTGCCCAGGGTCCCAGCCTCCATCCTCACATCTCCTCCCACTGCCCAGGGTCCCAGCCTCCCATCCTCACATCTCCTCCCTCTGCCCAGGGTCCCATCCTCCATCCTCACATCTCCTCCCACTGCCCAGGGTCCCAACCTCCATCCTCACATCTCCTCCCTCTGCCCAGGGTCCCAACCTCCATCCTCACATCTCCTCCCACTGCCCAGGGTCCCAACCTCCATCCTCACATCTCCTCCCTCTGCCCAGGGTCCCAGCCTCCCATCCTCACATCTCCTCCCTCTGCCCAGGGTCCCAGCCTCCCATCCTCACATCTCCTCCCACTGCCCAGGGTCCCAACCTCCCATCCTCACATCTCCTCCCTCTGCCCAGGGTCCCAACCTCCATCCTCACATCTCCTCCCACTGCCCAGGGTCCCAACCTCCATCCTCACATCTCCTCCCTCTGCCCAGGGTCCCAACCTCCATCCTCACATCTCCTCCCACTGCCCAGGGTCCCAACCTCCATCCTCACATCTCCTCCCTCTGCCCAGGGTCCCAGCCTCCATCCTCACATCTCCTCCCTCTGCCCAGGGTCCCAGCCTCCATCCTCACATCTCCTCCCTCTGCCCAGGGTCCCAGCCTCCATCCTCACATCTCCTCCCTCTGCCCAGGGTCCCAGCCTCCATCCTCACATCTCCTCCCTCTGCCCAGGGTCCCAGCCTCCATCCTCACATCTCCTCCCTCTGCCCAGGGTCCCAGCCTCCATCCTCACATCTCCTCCCTCTGCCCAGGGTCCCAGCCTCCATCCTCACATCTCCTCCCTCTGCCCAGGGCCCCAACTCCCGTTTTAGAATCCACTCGTTAACTGGAGGTGATAATGAATCTTTTCCACAGAGGGTTTGCTGCTCCTAAATGACACACTTTCAGAGCATGTAGAGAGGCTGTAGCTTCACACAATTGTTGGTCAGAGCTGACTGAGGTTGGCAGATTTTCTCTTTCCCAAGACATTTATCCTGAAAAGAGGGATCGTCTGATCATGCATTATCCTACTTCGATTCAAAATATTTGTGGCAAAACGTGGGGAGAAGGCCATTTTTTTTTTTTTTAAGAAAAGAAAGCCTTTAGTTCCTGTGTGAATCAATCTGGACACTGTGTTGCAGTCCCTCGGTGCTGGGCCTTTCAATCTCTCCTCTTCAGGCCACAGATTAAAAGGCCAGATACATTTGGCCTTATAAAGCTTACCATGACTTTTCAACTCTCTTTTTAACATTTTGAGTGCTTTGGACCATAGATTGTCCAGCGGGTCTTGAATAGAGAACTGATTAGGTGGATCAAGAGAGGCCATTTTACTGATCTTTTGCTCTCCACCATGAAGGGATTTTTTTTATTTAACTATGCAAGTCAGTTAAGAACAAATTCCTATCTTCAATGACCCCGACGCTGGGCCAATTGTGCGCCGCCCTATGGGGCTCCCAATCACGGCCGGTTGTGATACAGCCTGGAATCAAACCAGGGTCTGTGTTGACACCCCCACAGCAGCAGGCCTCTCTCTCTCTCTCTCTCATCATAGGCTGGAGTGAGCTGAAGATGGGGGGAGATGATATGGTTCCTTGGGGTACATGAATTACTAGCTCCAATATTATTGATGACGACGATGATGATGATAGGACTACACAAGTAGTCTTGGCCGTAAGCAAATTCCAGTTATATTAATTTACCCACTTAAAGGCCCCCAATGACAAATCCCTGTAATTATATAACTAATGTCATTGTTGATTATCATAGCCTAATATCTGTCAGCCCATTTGTGTTTCAGTGATGGATTCTAATCCAAGTAGACTCCTGGCACGCTCTGCTCACATTTCCAGTGAACAGGTGTTTCAAAACATACAGATCTATTTAAAGCACTGACTGGCACTCCCAAGTCCCTGGTTCTCTAGCTCTGTACTACAGCACTTCCTTAAGTCCCAGTCTTACTCTATAAATCTCCAATAGCCATTCTGAGGAAAGAACATTTCCAGAGAGGATCTTGACACGAACATAAACCAGTGGCGTTTCCCCTCGGTCAGAATAACGGCTCTAAAAGTGAAGTAGACGTATTATATCTCTGGTAGAATTGTATGCCGTTTTCCTTAATCCACAAAAAACAGCTATTTCATTTGTATATACAGTAACTAGCCATTGTCATATTGAATAAAATAGTTACATTAAAAGAGAGCATTGTCCATATAATTTGATTGACAACTATATCTAAAAAGGGATCCTTTTGACTGACCCACTTTTTTATGAGCACATTGTGAAATTCCGTCTGCCTATTTGTGTGTGGTGACGGCATGCCTTGTGTATTAGATAATGCATTACTGGTGTAATACATCCGCAACTAGCCTGTGTCATGAGTAATGAACCTCATTGGCCAAAGGTGTTCAATACACAATAGATGAACAAGATGGAGGACAGCTCCTCTATGTGCAGCTGAGTTGACTATCTTGTCTGCTTAGCTCACATGACTACCCAGAGAGCCTCTGGATGAGTCACCCAACCCAAAGCATTACCCACTGAACGATTGACCCTTGAGGAGAAAATGGGGTGAGGAGGAGGAGCTCTGTGGAGGAGGAGGAGGAGCTCTGTGGAGGAGGAGGAGGAGCTCTGTGGAGGAGGACGAGGAGGAGGAGAAGCTCTGCGGAGGAAGAGGAGGAGCTCTGTGGAGGAGAAGGAGGAGCTCTGGAGCAGAGAGGGGTAAAGGGTGGTTTAAGCTCATTAATCGCTTCCAACCCCCCTTGTCACACACACACGCACCACACACACGCAAGCACGCACGCACGCACGCACGCACAAATCAAATTGTATTGGTCACATACACGTGTTCAGCTGATGTTATTGTGGGTGTAGCGAAATGCTTGTGCTTCTAGCTCCGACAGTGCAGCAATATCTAACAAGTAATATCTAACAGTTTCACAACATGTACCCAAAATACACGTACATCTAAGTAAGGAATGGATTAAGAATAGATTTAAATATATGTCAGAGCAGCATTGGACTAAGATACAGTGGCATAGTATAGAGTACAGTATACACCTATGAGATGGATGATGCAATATTTACAAACAATTAAAGTGACTAAGATCCCGAGCACACTCGCACACAAACACACACACACACAGAGAGGAACAAACAAAAGCGGACCACCAACCAGCGGGGCTACCTCCCCAAGGCATGCAGCCACACAACCGTCCCTCCCTTCCCCCTCACCACCCAGAGAGAGAATCTGTCTGGACACCCCCTGGTCCCCCTCTGCACTGCCACTCATTGTTACAAATTGATAGAGGCAGAAGTGGGGAAGAGGTGAAAGCTGTGGGACACATAGGCAGATCAATCTGTTTCTACCAGCCCCCAATCAACCCAAACTGGAGGTCACCTTCCTTTCTTCAACTGATTACATATAACGTATGTACTGTCTACTTAAGAAATAAGGCACAAGGGGCTGTGGAATATGGCCAATATACCACGGCTAAGGGCTGTTCTTACACACGACGCATCGCGGAGTGCCTGGACACAGCCCTTAGCCGTGGTATATTGGTCAGATACCCTAAACCCCAGAGGTGCCTTATTGCTATTATAAACTGGTTATCAACGTAATTAGAGCAGTAAAAATAAATGTTTTGTCATACCCGTAGTATACGGTCTGATATACCACGGCTGTCAGCCAATCAGCATTCAGGGCTCTAACCACCCAGTTTAAAATATCATATAACCTATGTCATGATATTATTTATAACAATACTAATTACGTATGTCTTATCACATAGCATTGTGTGTATTATAGCCTATCTATTCACAAGGCATTATGCAAAAAAACAGGAAACACACCCGTTTGCCTGTTTGGTTTACTGCATTTCCCAGGTCTACACCCTGTCCACATTTTGAGCATTCAGGTCATTATTAAAAAATAAAAAACACAAAAGCTACCGTTCTGTTGCTCATGCACATTTTTTGAATACACAGAAAATGTAAAATATTTACCTCAGAGAGCTCCTAAATAATTCAACATGAAGCATTACACACTACTTCTATCACCATTTTATTTCAGTGGTCCGGAGACAACTTCCAAGGTCAGGCTCACTCCATCCAAGCAGCAGACCCCAGAACACTCCCAGACTTTATGGTCTAATCCACAGCTACGTGCCAAGCAGCAGACCCCAGAACACTCCCAGACTTTATGGTCTAATCCACAGCTACGTGCCAAGCAGCAGACCCCAGAACACTCCCAGACTTTATGGTCTAATCCACAGCTACGTGCCAAGCAGAAGACCCCAGAACACTCCCAGACTTTATGGTCTAATCCACAGCTATGTGCCAAGCAGCAGACCCCAGAACACTCCCAGACTTTATGGTCTAATCCACAGCTACGTGCCAAGCAGCAGACCCCAGAACACTCCCAGACTTTATGGTCTAATCCACAGCTACGTGCCAAGCAGCAGACCCCAGAACACTCCCAGACTTTATGGTCTAATCCACAGCTACGTGCCAAGCAGAAGACCCCAGAACACTCCCAGACTTTATGGTCTAATCCACAGCTATGTGCCAAGCAGCAGACCCCAGAACACTCCCAGACTTTATGGTCTAATCCACAGCTACGTGCCAAGCAGCAGAC